>CM038714.1:19347046-19474546 GCA_021613375.1 Megaleporinus macrocephalus | reverse complement strand
TGTACACACACACACACACACACACACACACACACACACACATACACACACACACACACATACATACATACATATGTGTACACACACACACACACACACACACACACACACACACACACACACACACACACACATACATACATACATATGTACACACACACACACACACACACACACACACACACACACACACACACACACACACACACACACACACACACATACATACATACATACATACATATGTGTACACACACACACACACACACACACACACACACACACACACACACACACACACATACATACATACATATGTACACACACATACATATGTACACATACACACACACATGTACACACAGACACTGCACTGAGGTTTTAGTCACTTGGGGACATTATTATATTTAAAAAGCAATTTTTACAGACAAGAAGCTTCCATTTGCTCAGCAAAACACTTAGTGGTGGTCCTGTGGGGGTCCTGATCATTAAAGAACAGAGTAATAAAGTATACAGAGAATCAGATGAACTACTGTCTGTAAGTGGAGCTCCTGTATGGTCAGTGGAGCTGATATGATGGACGGTGAGGGCAGAGAGAAGTAAGTATTATTACACTCTGCATCTCAGTAGAACATACCAGATAATAACGTTACCTTTCTTTGGCTGGCAGCTATGACTGTGGGAAGCCATCGGCTCTCTCGAGTGTCCATAAGCAGGAAGACAACGTCATGAGCTGAAATGAGCTCCTCCAGCTGCTCCACATCTCGCTGCGCTTGGGCCACAGTCACTTCTGAGAAATTCACGGGGTGGCCAGGCATGGGGATACTCATGTTGAAGCCCTCTGCGTTCTGAGAGAGAGAGAGAGGGGGGGGGGGGGGGGGGGGGGAGAAACAAGAGATAGAGAAAGAGAGAAAAAAGAGTGAGAAAGAGAAAGCAAAAGAGAGATAGAAAGGAGAAAGAGAGCGAGAAGATAGAAAAGACAGCAGAGAGAGAGAGGAGAGAGAAGAGAGAAAGAGAGAGAAGATAGAAAAGACAGCAGAGAGAGAGAGGAGAGAGAAGAGAGAAAGAGAGAAAAGATAGAAAAGAGAAAGAGAGCGAGAAGATAGAAAAGACAGCAGAGAGAGAGAGGAGAGAGAAGAGAGAAAGAGAGAGAAGATAGAAAAGAGAAAGAGAGAGAGAGGAGAGAGAAGAGAGAAAGAGAGAAAAGATAGAAAAGAGAAAGAGAGCGAGAAGATAGAAAAGACAGCAGAGAGAGAGAGGAGAGAGAAGAGAGAAAGAGAGAGAAGATAGAAAAGAGAAAGAGAGAGAGAGGAGAGAGAAGAGAGAAAGAGAGAGAAGATAGAAAAGAGAAAGAGAGAGAGAGGAGAGAGAAGAGAGAAAGAGAGAGAAGATAGAAAAGAGAAAGAGAGAGAGAAGATAGAAAAGACAGCAGAGAGAGAGAGGAGAGAGAAGAGAGAAAGAGAGAGAAGATAGAAAAGACAGCAGAGAGAGAGAGGAGAGAGAAGAGAGAAAGAGAGAGAAGATAGAAAAGACAGCAGAGAGAGAGAGGAGAGAGAAGAGAGAAAGAGAGAGAAGATAGAAAAGACAGCAGAGAGAGAGAGGAGAGAGAAGAGAGAAAGAGAGAGAAGATAGAAAAGAGAAAGGGGTTTAAAAATAATTATAATTCATAGTTTATATAATGATGTACATGTGAGGAGCATTCTGTCCATCACTTACACAAACAGCACACGAGAACAGATAACAAAACAAGTTTCTGACAATTCTTTAATAATCAGGACCCCCACAGGACCACCACAGAGCAGCTACTATTAGGGAGGTGGACTACTCTCAGCACTGCAGTCACACTGAGGTGTCTGATCCACTCTTACCAGCGCAGCACACACTAACACACCACCATCACATCAGTGTAGCTGCAGTGCTGAGAATGATCCTCCTCTCTAATAGTACCTGCTCTGTGGTGGTCCTGTGGGGGTCCTGATCATTAAAGAACAGAGTAATAAAGTATACAGAGAATCAGATGAACCACAGTCTGTAAGTGTAGCTCCTGTATGATCAGTGGAGCTGATACAGTGGACAGTGAGTGGAGGTCCTGTATGATCAGTGGAGCTGATACAGTGGACAGTGAGTGTAGGTCCTGTATGGTCAGTGGAGCTGATACAGTGGACAGTGAGTGGAGGTCCTGTATGGTCAGTGGAGCTGATACAGTGGACAGTGAGTGGAGGTCCTGTATGATCAGTGGAGCTGATACAGTGGACAGTGAGTGTAGGTCCTGTATGGTCAGTGGAGCTGATACAGTGGACAGTGAGTGGAGGTCCTGTATGGTCAGTGGAGCTGATACAGTGGACAGTGAGTGTAGGTCCTGTATGATCAGTGGAGCTGATACAGTGGACAGTGAGTGGAGGTCCTGTATGATCAGTGGAGCTGATACAGTGGACAGTGAGTGGAGGTACTGTATGGTCAGTGGAGATGATACAGTGGACAGTGAGTGGAGGTACTGTATGGTCAGTGGAGCTGATACAGTGGTCAGTGAGTGTAGGTACTGTATGATCAGTGGAGATGATACAGTGGACAGTGAGTGTAGGTTCTGTATGGTCAGTGGAGCTGATACAGTGGACAGTGAGTGTAGGTCCTGTATGGTCAGTGGAGCTGATACAGTGGACAGTGAGTGTAGGTTCTGTATGGTCAGTGGAGCTGATACAGTGGACAGTGAGTGGAGGTCCTGTATGGTCAGTGGAGCTGATACAGTGGACAGTGAGTGGAGGTCCTGTATGGTCAGTGGAGCTGATACAGTGGACAGTGAGTGGAGGTCCTGTATGGTCAGTGGAGCTGATACAGTGGACAGTGAGTGGAGGTCCTGTATGGTCAGTGGAGCTGATACAGTGGACAGTGAGTGTAGGTTCTGTATGATCAGTGGAGCTGATACAGTGGACAGTGAGTGGAGGTCCTGTATGGTCAGTGGAGCTGATACAGTGGACAGTGAGTGGAGGTCCTGTATGGTCAGTGGAGCTGATACAGTGGACAGTGAGTGGAGGTTCTGTATGATCAGTGGAGCTGATACAGTGGACAGTGAGTGGAGGTCCTGTATGGTCAGTGGAGCTGATACAGTGGACAGTGAGTGGAGGTCCTGTATGGTCAGTGGAGCTGATACAGTGGACAGTGAGTGGAGGTCCTGTATGGTCAGTGGAGCTGATACAGTGGACAGTGAGTGGAGGTCCTGTATGGTCAGTGGAGCTGATACAGTGGACAGTGAGTGGAGGTCCTGTATGGTCAGTGGAGCTGATACAGTGGACAGTGAGTGTAGGTTCTGTATGATCAGTGGAGCTGATACAGTGGACAGTGAGTGGAGGTACTGTATGGTCAGTGGAGCTGATACAGTGGACAGTGAGTGTAGGTACTGTATGGTCAGTGGAGCTGATACAGTGGACAGTGAGTGTAGGTCCTGTATGGTCAGTGGAGCTGATACAGTGGACAGTGAGTGGAGGTCCTGTATGGTCAGTGGAGCTGATACAGTGGACAGTGAGTGTAGGTTCTGTATGGTCAGTGGAGCTGATACAGTGGACAGTGAGTGGAGGTACTGTATGGTCAGTGGAGCTGATACAGTGGACAGTGAGTGGAGGTCCTGTATGATCAGTGGAGCTGATACAGTGGACAGTGAGTGTAGGTTCTGTATGGTCAGTGGAGCTGATACAGTGGACAGTGAGTGGAGGTCCTGTATGATCAGTGGAGATGATACAGTGGACAGTGAGTGGAGGTACTGTATGGTCAGTGGAGCTGATACAGTGGACAGTGAGTGGAGGTTCTGTATGATCAGTGGAGCTGATACAGTGGACAGTGAGTGGAGGTTCTGTATGGTCAGTAGAGCTGATACAGTGGACAGTGAGTGGAGGTTCTGTATGATCAGTGGAGCTGATACAGTGGACAGTGAGTGGAGGTCCTGTATGATCAGTGGAGCTGATACAGTGGACAGTGAGTGGAGGTCCTGTATGATCAGTGGAGCTGATACAGTGGACAGTGAGTGGAGGTCCTGTATGGTCAGTGGAGCTGATACAGTGGACAGTGAGTGGAGGTCCTGTATGGTCAGTGGAGCTGATACAGTGGACAGTGAGTGGAGATATAAGGAGGTGGGTTTGGAGTTTAGACTGATGGGTGTAGAAGCGGTACATTGCCGAGTCTGCACAGCCGATTAGTTCACTGAGCTCACAACACGCTGCTGAACATTTCCCAAGAGACTGAAGAGTGAAATATTATTCACGTCTCAGACTGGAGACGCGGAGATGAGTTAGAGCTCAGTCAGTGAGAGGAGATCAAATTCCCCAACAAGAAAAACAAGCATCTCCAGCAGAAGAACGTTAACCAAACACTTCTTAAACAATTAACGCTGGAGAGGCCAGCCAACACGGGACCCCCTGAATACCAGGCGGTGGTTCACACCCTGCAGAGAACGCCGATGTGAGCCGGATGTGGGAAATTATTTAGTGACATTCAAACGTTCACATAATGTTTTTCTACTGTTCACTGAGAAGGACGCTGACTCTGAGATGGAATTTAATACAACAACATACAGTGTGTCTCAAATCCTAGTGATCTGCCTACATAGGCAGCATTTTACATCATAGTATGCGCTCCTGACATGTAGACTGTTCAATTCTTACATACCTTAAACATACTGTCTACTGAGGAACCTTATTTACACCTGATTTTAAGAATGCATCAAACTCTTCCTCAGCCACTAAGACAATCCCATGATGCAACACAGGCTAATCTATGAGCAGTGAAGTGGTTTTAAAATGTGAGTTATTTTGATTCTCTCTGGAGTTTTAATGTGTTTCTGGTCATATAATCACACAAAACAGTTTTTTATTATCAACTCTGTAACGAGTCCTTCACCATTTACACTTTTATACTCCAGACATTAGCATTTATGCTAGCAGATTTTTAAGACTCTATTGTTTTGGATGCCGGCTGGTAACTTAGCAATCAGCTAAACCACCGGTGGCGTGCTGCAGTGGGCGGGAACAAGCCGTGACGCAGTCTCTCTCTAACTAGAGTCTCAGTAATCTGTTTTATGAGGAGAGATGAGGAGAGAACACTGATACTTACACAGCTGCTACCTAGAGAGTGTACTTACACACTCAGTAGGGTTTGAGACACACACATAGACCTGCCTGTAGAGTGGCTCTTCTGTTTTGGGGTTATAAAAAAAAACAGATAACGTTTCTCCAACAGAATTCCCTCCACATTACAGAGTAAGTGGATTTCCATTGTAGTGTGCAAATACTCTCCCAGTCCTCCTTGGCAACATGGTTGCCACTCTCATTTTCCCATTTTCCTTTAATATATAATGTAGAGTCAGTGTCTAAAGCTATGAATCCTTTATAGAGCACTGAGATAATCTTCTCGAGTGTCTGTGAGTTCTATGCTGATGTAAATATTTTAATAATACTATTATTATGAGGTTGTTGCTGGTTTTATATTCTGGTGAAAGCACTGTCTGACTTGAAGACATCTAAAGAGGATGTTGGTTCTAGGCCATAGCCTTTAAGTTAAGTACCACAGGATAAGGGCATTTTGTGTAGCAGGTCCTATGCTGTCAAATAGGCTCCCTGATGAACTGCGGGCCTGTTCATCTGTAGATGTTTTAAAAACTAGACTTAAAACTCATCTTTTTAAACTAGCTTATAGATGAGATGATTTTATGTTTCCTCCTGTGTGTCTCAATTTATTGTACAGTGTCCTGGGGTGTCTGGAAAGGCACTTTTCAAATAAAATGTTATTATTATTATTATTATTATTATAGCAGTTGTTTAAGGCTTAAAAACTTTTCCGCTTATCCAGCAGAGTACAGTAAGCAGAGAGAACTTTAATAGTCCACAAACAATTATTTAGACCTGAGGTCACTAATAGGCGGACCGCGGTCTGGACCCAGACGTTGTCCAAGGTGGACGTAAACTGGTAAACTTCTGAGAATGATTTCATTCTGACAGTGTTTATTTTAAGTTGCGTCTTTACGGATTACAGGCTTTATGGCGCATTAACCTCACAGACCAATCATGTGCGCTGTAAGCTCACCAAGGGTGCTCCTCAGCCAATCAGATCTGAGCAGATTCGGGAGTCAGAGCAAAACTAATTCAGATGGTTCATTCCACACTGAACATTATTAGGACTAAGCAGCATTTCAGGCTCACTAACGAGCTCCTTCATATGTTTGAGAATGGCCCTGACCCTATTTCAGCCCAGCTGAACGAGAACACACGAAAACTAAACACATGTGAGAGCTAGTGATACCACATAGAACATACACTATTTCCAAAACAGACGTCAACAAACCAACTATACAAGTTGTTACTGAGCTGATCTGCAAGAAGGAAGAGAAAGGTATGAAGATAGATAAAGGTACGGGGCCGGCAGGGACTGTCTGTTCTGCAGAGAGAGTAGGAGGTAAATATTTAATATTTTATTAATGAAATCGTACGTGTCGCCCACAGCCGCAGAGAGATTGGTGAACGTTGACGCGGTTCTCTCTACGTGATCCCATTGGCTGTAGCTCGACGCTGCTGTTGACTCACAGTCCTCAACTGGCCTAGATATTAAACATGCTAGATGTTTGCCGGGTGTCTGCGATTAGTCGGCGAGCACTCGGCGACAGCTCGGCGAGCGTCTTTCAGCTGTTCACACTACACGACTGAGCGAGCGCAGAGTGGTCTACAAAAAACAGTGGGCGACTAAAAAAACAGGCTAAAATCGTGTAGTGTGAACTAAACATTAGACGAGTAGAGAGCGGCTCGGTCCGCTGGGGTAGACTCAGCTTTATGGAGTTACTCAATTGTCTTTGGACAGCGATGCTATATAGAACAATATATAACAGCAACATAACAACACAAGTCATTTACTAAACCTACTCCACTCTATACACTCACACACACACACACACACACACACACACTCACACACACATGTATAATACTGATACTGTAGGTCAACCTTTACCCTATATATATATATATATACACACAACAGCTATAACATGAAAATCACCTCCTTGTATCTACACACACTGTCCACTGTATCAGCTCCACTGATCATACAGGACCTCCACTTACAGACTGTATCAGCTCCACTGACCATACAGGACCTACACTCACTGTCCACTGTATCAGCTCCACTGATCATACAGGACCTCCACTCACTGTCCACTGTATCATCTCCACTGATCATACAGGACCTCCACTCACTGTCCACTGTATCAGCTCCACTGATCATACAGGACCTCCACTCACTGTCCACTGTATCAGCTCCACTGACCATACAGGAGCTACACTTACAGACTGTAGTTCATCTGATTCTCTGTATACTTTATTACTCTGTTCTTTAATGATCAGGACCACCACAGGACCACCAGGGAGGTGGATCATTCTCAGCACTGCAGTAACACTGATATGGTGGTGGTGTGTTAGTGTGTGTTGTGCTGGTGTGAGTGGATCAGACACAGCAGTGCTGCTGCTGGAGAGTTTAAACAGCTCAGAGTCACTGCTGTGGACGGCGTCCTGTGTCCACTGATGAAGAACTAGAGGAACACAAACTGTGCAGCAGCAGATGAGCTACTGTCTCTGACTCTACATCTACAAGGTGGACCAGCAAGTAGTAGGAGTGTCTCATAGAGTGGACAGTGAGTGGACACAGTGTTTAAACACTCCAGCAGCACAACACACACTAACACATCACCACCATACAGAACACCAAATGAATTACAGTCTGTATATGGAGGTCCTATATGGTCAGTGGATAATGAGTGTAAATACATTGAGCTGATTTTAAATGAGAGCTGAACTTCTACAGTATGTACAGAGAACGGAGCCTCTTTAAAATGTGTGAATAGGGAAACATCCTGTTCAGCATAGTAGCTTCAGACCCTTCATGAAGTTTCACAGCTTTAATCGATTTCTCTGAAACGGCATCAAAAGAGGATGTCCAGCGCAAGACGAACCTTCAGGGTCGGTCGAGTCCCAATTACTTCGCGAGTGTATTCTAACGCGTGCACTTAGTAACGACAACAAAGCGGCGGGGTCTGTCCGCGCTGCCAATTACGTCAAAGGAGGAGATGACGCAGAGCCCAACCCCACTCGAGCGAGCTGAGCACCAGAAATTGCTAACATTCTAATTGCATGCCACTCTGCCAGCAAGGCTTCGTCCGTGGGGGTCTCTCGGCGTACACAAGGCATAGGGCAGAGTGCTGAGCGAGGAGGTAATTACGGCTCCGATAACTGGGCAGCGTCTAATTGGCTCCATGCGCCTGCGAGGGGGGGGGGTCTGTAAAGGTAAAGTATGTGGTGCTCATTAGCTGAACAGGAGGAGATAATCAATACAAGACGGAGACGTTAATAAGTAATGACCGGTGTGTAAACAGAGGCAGGAGACCAAGTTGGTGAGGCGTCCAGATGAGCAACCGGGAGAGCACAGACAGGCATTCAGGGAGCGTGCATCACCGTCTGACCCGTCCAGAGTCTTTATCTCATTAAAGCTCTTTAAGCCGGCGAGAGCGCAGGTCCCTGTTAGGCAGCAAAACAGGTCAGCATGAGGAACCGCACCACTGATTGCTTTAAGACTCACCATATTAGCCTTGTTCAAGACCTCCAGAGCACATTCAGGGATGATTAAACACCTCAGTGTCACCGCTGGACTAAGAATAGTCCACAGAGCACCAACAGCAGTGTGCTGTGGGCCGCGTTCTGGGACCGCTGATGAAGGCCAGGAGGAACTCGAACTGTGCAGCAGCAGATCTACTGACTATGACTTTAATAGACGCGCCTGCTTTGCTGGTCCACCTTGTAGATGTAAAGTGGGCAGTGAGCGAACTCAGTGTTTAAAACACTCCCAGCAGCACTGCTGGGTCTGATCCACTCACACCAGCACAACACACCACCACCTCAGTGTTGCTGCAGTGCAAAACACACCAAATCAAATCAGAAAATAGGAAAACGGGGAGAAAGAAGACCAATAGACCAATAGAAATGTTCCAAAACATCTTGGAAAGAATTCTGGTTCCACTGACTTCCATTGAAAGTAAAGATGGTTTTTGGTCTGTCCTGTAAAGTTGCCGTTTCAGAGCTAGTTTTTCAATGGATGTATATTAGTGGGGGTTTGTGTACAACAAGCAGAAGATTTAGTGAGGCAACCAGATGAGCAACCAGGAGAGCTCGAACAGGCCTAAGTTACCTAACCCTAAACCCCTAACCACAAAAAAAAAAAAGATTTATTAATAAACAGCGCTAAACTGTACTGTGGTGTGAAGGAGTGAATGTTAGTTACTAAGCTAGCTTAAAGAAAACCATGTACATTGGAGTGAATGTTAGTTACTAAGCTAGCTTACTAAGCTATCTAGCTGTTTACTGAAGGTGAAAGTAGAGTCTTAGTAGTGAACATACTACTTCACTAATAAAGGAGTGTGAAGCTAAGAGACACTCCCGTTAAGTGTATCTAGCTGTTTACTGAAGGTGAAAGTAGAGTCTTAGTAGTGAACATACTACTTCACTAATAAAGGAGTGTGAAGCTCAGAGAAACTCCCGTTCAGTGTATCTAGCTGTTTACTGAAGGTGAGAGTAGAGTCTTAGTAGTGAACATACTACTTCACTAATAAAGGAGTGTGAAGCTAAGAGACACTCCCGTTAAGTGTATCTAGCTGTTTACTGAAGGTGAAAGTAGAGTCTTAGTAGTGAACATACTACTTCACTAATAAAGGAGTGTGAAGCTCAGAGACACTCCTGTTCAGTGTATCGGGCTGTTTACTGAAGGTGAAAGTAGAGTCTTAGTAGTGAACATACTACTTCACTAATAAAGGAGTGTGAACTAAGAGACACTCCTGTTCAGTGTATGTAGCTGTTTACTGAAGGTGAAAGTAGAGTCTTAGTAGTGAACATACTACTTCACTAATAAAGGAGTGTGAAGCTAAGAGACACTCCCGTTCAGTGTATCTAGCTGTTTACTGAGTGTGAATGTTTCCTGCTAGAAAGCGGAGCTCCTCCAGCACTGTGTCACTCTCTGCTCCACCCTCTCTGTTCACCATTTACACTAGCGTGGTGTGTGATGTCACCGCTGATGTCAGAAATGTTGAGTTCTAGCTCAAACTGTAAAGACTGAACAGTAGCATGTTTAGTAGCTAGCTGTGCTCAAGCGTGACGGCCGGTTACTGTAACCATTTGACGTCACTACCCGCTGATCACGTCAGTAGATACAACAATGGAGACGTACATGCAGCAGATTTTACACAAAATCTAATAAATCTGATACTTTTAGTGATTTTATACAACGTGTCTTAATAATTTAGTCATTAAATCATATTAAGACTTACAAGTGTTACCAGCCGGGGTTCCCTTTAATAACGGCAGTGGGCGACGCTTGTTAACTCGTTTTAAGCCTCTAAAGGTTTGTCTGATGTTTACTTTGTATCTATGCTTTAATCTCTGGGTAAGTATGAATACGTGATAAACTGCAGTGGACGGATGCGTCAGAGTCCTGATTCGAGGTAGTTCTGACTCTGTTACTAAATCCGTAGCCGCTCGGCAGCAGAAGCTTTAGTTTTTCTTCCAGAGCGTAATGAGTGATGAGATGATTCATCTGTTCAGACCTTCAGACATCAAACGCTGGCTTGAGTGATGAAGATAACGCCTCAGATTCAACCTTCCGGAAACTCTTTCCGTCATCTGCTGCGTTGAAGCTCCGTCAGGCTGGATGTCACCACCTGCGTCCTTCCTGCCGGTTGCGGAGAGTCCGGATGAGAGACTCTGCACTGCTTGTTACTCTTAAACACTCTGGTATTGACGAGTTCTTCACTTCCAAACATGGAATGAAGGCATAAAAGGTAGGACGTTAAAACCTCTCGCTTATGTAGTGCTGGACGATATGGCCAAAATTTATATTGTGATATATTCCTTAATTTCGGTCGATACGATAGAATTCCGATATCGATATAAATAATTTGAAGGCCTCAGAAAAACTGCCAAGAATCCCTATAATGGAAGTCTGTATCTACTTTACCAATATAAATAACTTTGACTTTAACTTACAACGAGTTTCTTATTCTTTTGTAAACAGATTGAACAAATTAAAGCTGTTGTGCGTCAGCCTGAATACAGAACATAAAAAATCTTCATATACATAAAAGAAACATGACATTCCCGTCAAATAAGCAGCCCCTAAAAATATATATATATATATACACACAGTATCTGACCACTAGATGTCAGTGTTGTAATCCATTTTCAGCTCCACCCCAACATTAACAAGCAGCACAAGGGTGCAGTGCTACTGTAGACATTGATAAACCTGTTCATACAGTGGTGTGTTTTAATAGTAGGATTTGAAAAATCACAGTAAATCACTTTGCTTGCAATATCACAGTATATCACAGTATATTGAATCGTGACCGCTGTATAACGATATGTACTGTATCACCAAGTTCTTGCCAATACACAGCCCTACTGGACAGGCCGCTAGTGCATCGCAGGACAGACATACATTGACCCTAGCATCTCCAGTTAGCCTGAGTGCCTGTTCTTATACTGTGGAAGGAAAAAGGAGCTCTACTAAATACAGTTAAACACAATTAACTACACAGAATAAGGTGGAAGTGTGATTACTTAGAATAATCATTCAACCGTCCTAATATTTCTGGTGCCATACTTTCACTTTGAACTGAATAAGACTTGGACACCCCACCAAAACTAACTATTCAAACTTGCAGAACACTCAAGATTGTCACGGTCAGTCCTGGATGACCGCGTGCTCTTCCTTGGCCGCCGGAGCCCAGGAGCGTAAATGTGTTTCCTCGCTCCTAAATTTCAGGACTTCCGGTAGGACGTTCTGACGGCGCTGCTGAGAATGATTCATCTGGAGAAGGAGAGATGGGAGCTGACGGAGCGGTGGATGAACAGATGGAGTCGGTGGAGGACAGGCGGAGAGAATAGGAGGTTGAGTCGTTGGAAGGAGAAAAGGCTCAAGAGACGTAAACAACGGCAGACAGCGTTCCTACACGGAGGCATGAGCGCACAGCCTGGCTTCGATTCTCTCTCTCGCACCACTCAAGTGTTACTTCACCCTCGCACCGTTTATGCATACGAACGCGATCGCGCCGCTGACACACACAGGAAACGGCCCCACATTAAATTGTGTTGCTTAGCAATCAAAGTTGCGCAGCATCTAATTATACCTAGAAAACTGAAACACAATCAGGAGCTCGTCAGGGAGCGTCAGGGAGCGTCAGGCAGGTCTGTGAACACCGCGGGGCTGCGGCCGCGGGATCCCACAGCCATCCAGAAAGCTTTGCTCTGATGTGGCGTAAGCCTCGCGGGCTTTCCTCGAGGTGGGAATGTTGTGGGCACCACTTACTTCAGCGCTCTGGAGGACTTAAACGGCTCAAGCAGCTTCCAACTTCGGTGGAAAAACAGAGTTTAGAAAGCTACGGCAGCTCACACCGAGCAAACCCACCAAGAACCAGAACCCCCTGGCCCGGGCCGTTACCTCCCACGAAAGATGAAGTGATTAGTTACGCTGGTTTCAGTGATGACTGCATGTTTGGCTTCTACTAAACCAGATTTACCGGTTTCAGTTTCCCCAAAACACAATACTTTCCTCATACTGTACGTCTGTACTCAAACACGTCTTTAAGCCCCGCCTCCTGATGAACCCAGTGTGATCCGATTGTTCACCTCATGGACTCCACTCTGAGTGACATCCTACTACACATCACGGTGGTGGTTCTTACAGTGGTGTCGGTTCTGCTGTACTAGTTTGAGTCAGTGTTTAATCCTGAAAGTCCGGTAGAACAAACTGGAAGTTCCACCTCTACAAGCTGGACTGGAGCTCAACGTTTCAGAGTGGTTAACGTTTCAGAGTGGTCAGTGTTTACTGGCTTAGCTCTCTGGGAGCTGTGGGAGGATGTGCCAAGCTTGTCGGTAGGCGGGCAATAAGAACTGTGTTACGAGATGACATCACTTTGTTACAGAGAAAGGGCTGGAATTCCAGTGAGGGAGAGAGGCATGTAGAATATGTGGCTTTGAGACACCCATAAACAGGTCATTACAAATGGAGGACATCTATACAGATGTCCACTCACTGTCCACTCTATTAGACACTCCTACTACTTGCTGGTTTACCTTGTAGATGTAAAGTCAGAGACAGTAGCTCATCTGCTGCTGCACAGTTTGTGTTCCTCTAGTTTCTTCATTAGTGGACACAGGACGCCGCCCACAGGACACTGCTGTCTGGTTAGTTTTGGTTGGTGGACGATTCTCAGTCCAGCAGTGACACTGGGTGTTTAAACAACACACACTAACACATCACCAAGTCAGTGTCACTGCAGTGCTGAGAATGATCCACCTCCCTAATTGTATCTGCTCTGTGGGGGTCCTGTGGGGGTCCTGATCATTAAAGAACAGAGTAATAAAGTAAACAGAGAATCAGATGAACTACAGTCTGTGAGTGGAGCTCCTGTAAGGTCAGTGGAGCTGATACAGTGGACGATACACTGTATTTGATTAATACAGCAGGTTTTAAATACGTACCAGGACGTCCTGTGTGGAGAACTTTAAAAATAGGTGTTTTTTGTGCTGCAGTTGAGTTTTTTTAAAGCCCTGTGTCAGAAATGTTTATGCAATTCTGCCCCAAGAGATTCATTTACGACACTGCTCATCTCCAACAGCAGGGCTGCAATAAATCCTCCTGTAAATTATAAAGCTACAGGAATAAATCCCGACCGTCCTCGTTCTGTAAGAGCGGGAAATCAAGGAAAAACGTTTGTTTTTTCCATGTCAGTCGATTTACGCTTCCAAGAAAATAAAGACGTTTCCTTACCACCCCAGGGAAGATCTTCCTTAATCTGTCCACAGCAGCCAAGGCTTTAGATTTCCCTCCACTCAGGCAGTCCTCAAACTCGTACAGGGGCTGCCGCACCGGATTCGAGTAGGAGATCTTTGCGTTGTCCACAAAGGTTATGCGTCTCACCCCCCAGCCCTGGACAGGAGAGGAGGCAGAGAGGATGAACACAAGATGAGGTCTGAATGTACCAGGTGAGTCAAAAAAAAAAAAAAAAAAAACACAGGGCACTGATTCCATCAATCAACTTCTGAGACAGTTCTGGTCTTATTTGATCTGCAAGACCACCTTCCCATTGGAGAAACTTACCCTTGATCCAATATGGCAGTTTCCAAGGTGGCAGTCACGTTTGGGACATTCATTTTTGACAATGGCTTTACTGGTTTAAGATACCAGCTGTAATATACTGTCTTTTATAGAAATATTTTGTATTATTTTATGTATGTGTTTGTATATCGTTGCTGTTTAGTGAAAAAAAGTATCTCCAAAATGCCAACTTTACAAGTGAAACCAAAAACACTTCACTTTCAATGTAAGTCAATGGAATCAGACTTTTTCAAATGATGCAGAAAACTGAAAATCGACTGCTGTACCAGTTTGAGTCATAGTTTGATCCTGAAAGTCCAGTAGAACAACCTGGAGGATCCACATTTATAAGCTGGACTGGAGCTCAACGTTTCAGAGTGGTCAGTGTTTACTGGCTTAGTTCTCTGGGAGCTGTGGGAGGATGTGCCAAGCTTGTCGATAGGCAGGCAATAAGTACTGTGTTACAAGATGACATCACTTTGTTACAGAGAAATGGGCTGGAATTCCAGTGAGGGAGAGAGGCATGTAGAATGTAGGCCCCTGTGGCTTTGAGACAACCATAAACAAGTCATTACAAATGTCCACTCGCTGTCCTCTCTATTAGACACTCCTACTACTGATTGATATACAGTGCCCTCCATAATTATTGGCACCCCTGGTTAAGATGTGTTCTTTAGCTTCTAATAAATTGAGGGTTCTTTTAAATAATATAGGACCACGATGGAAAAAAGAGCAAAATCCAACCTTTATCTCAAGTGCATTTATTCAGTAGGAAAAAAATCCCACATTAAGAAATAATTGTTTAACATCAAATAATGTGTGCCACAATTATTAGCACCCCTGATGTTAATACTTTGTACAACCCCCCTTTGCCAACAAAACAGCACCTAATCTTCTCCTATAATGTTTCACAAGATGGGAGAACACAGAAAGAGGTATCTTCGACCATTCCTCTTTGCACAATCTCTCTAAATCATCCAGCGACCTGGGTCCTCTCCTCTGCACTCTCCTCTTCAGCTCACCCCACAGGTTTTCAATGGGGTTAAGGTCTGGGGACTGAGATGGCCATGGGAGGAGCTTGATTCTGTGTGTGGTCAACCATTTCTGTGTAGATCTTGCCATATGTTTAGGGTCATTATCTTGCTGAAAGACCCAGTGACGACCCATCTTCAGCTTTCGGGCAGAAGCCACCAGATTTTGTTTTAAAATGTCCTGGTATTTCAAAGCATTCATGATGCCATGCACCCTAACAAGGTTCCCTGGGCCTTTGGAAGAAAAGCAGGCCCACAGCATCACTGATCCTCCCCCGTATTTCACAGTGGGCATGAGGTGCTTTTCTGCATACTCAGCTCTTGTGTTACGCCAGACCCACTTACAGCATTTGTTGCCAAAAAGCTCTGTCTTTGTTTCATCTGACCAAAGCACACGGTCCCAGTTGAAGTTCCAGTACTGCTTAGCAAACTCCAAACGTTTACGTTTATGATTGTGAGTGAGAAAAGGTTATTTCCGTGCATGCCTCCCAAACAGCTTGTTGGCGTGTAGATAGCGTCTGATGGTTGTTTTGGAGACTTCGTGACCCCAAGATGCTACCATTTGTTGCAGTTCCATAACAGTGAGCTTTGGAGAACTTTTTATTTCTCTTATCATCCTCCTCACTGTGCGTGGTGGCAAAATAAACTTGTGTCCTCGTCCAGACTTGTTTACCACTGTTCCAGTTGTTTTAAACTTCTTAATAATTCCTCTGACAGTAGATACGGACAGGTGTAGGCGAGTGGCTATTTTCTTGTAGCCATTGCCTGACCTGTGAAGGTCAACACACATCTGCCTTACTTGAATGCTATGTTCCTTTGTCTTTCCCATGTTGAAGAGAAATGGCCTCTGTGTCACGTCATAATTATACCCCAGGGAAACAGGAAGTTGTGAATTGCTAATTAAATGTTCCTACATACTTTGATTAACTTCGTAAACTACTGTAGAAGTGACAGAAATTCTTTAATTACATTTATTTCCTAAGAATTGTTAGGGGTGCCAATAATTGTGGAACAGGTGATTTTATGAAGAAATATTATTTCTTAGTCAGGGATTTTATTTTCCCCCTAAAACTCTACTTGAGTTAAAGGTTACATTTTTCTACACTTTTCAGTGTGACAGTATGTTTCCACAATAAAAACTGAATTTATTTTAAGGCTTTTGACACATCTTAACCAGGGGTGCCAATAATTATGGAGGGCACTGTATATATATATTGCAAATCTGATCACTGATACTCACATTTCCACTGTGTACTAGCACAGTGTACTGATATTTGGTGTCAATTAATCAATTAATTAATCAATCAATATTGATTAGTATAGCATTTTTTACAACCAGTGTTGTCTCAAAGCAACGCCCGGAAGAAAAAACCCGCTCCCCAAAATAACATGAACCAATATCAGCCAGCGGCCCCACCAAGACTAATATAAAGCGCTCAGCTAGATCAGAGACCCTCCCGAGGGCTGTGTTTCACTGGAACACATCTCAGTACAGATGGAGAATCAGTTGTTTATGATGACTGTCTTTAAATACAGCACAGCAGATTCTCACCATGAGCGTCCTCGCCACGTTGCAGCCCAGAGTACCAGCTCCAAGTAACAGACACTTGGTAGACACGACCTTATCGAGATCCAGCGCAGGGACGAGACGCCAACGCATCAACTTCAGATTCAGATCCACCGATGATTCTGCAAGTCTTTCATATATGAGAACACAAAGGACAGCAGATTTTATTCAACGCAGACAAATACCTGACTAACATTACTCAACATCTTTACCAGAGGTGTCAAGTTACAAAGTACAAATACCAGTAGAAATGTATTTATTTATACTTTACTGGAGTAATTATTATTCAGCTGAATTTGTACTTCTAAAGTATACAGAGAATCAGATGAACTACAGTATGTAAGTGTAGCTTCTATATGGTCAGTGGAGCTGATACAGTGGACAGTGAGTGGAGACACACAGTACGAGATGTACCTAATAAAGTGTCTTGTTGGTGTTTATAGCATATATGTATTAATATACAGATAAACTAAAGATCAAAACATTAGTAGTAACATTCATTACTCAGGTAGAAGTATAGATACTAAGGTTTCAAAACGCTTCTGTAGAAGTTGAAGTATCAACTCAAGCTTTCAGTGTAAAAGTACTGCTTTCAGAACTACTTAAAGTATAAAAGTAAATGTAATGTAAGGACAAAAGCTTAGGCCGCACCACAGGGGTCTATAGTGCACTAGCCCACCTCCCCAAAAACTTCCATTCTTCTAAAAGCCATAATGACTATAATGTTATATTAAAATGTTGATCAATTTGGGATGCGCTAGGCTTCCTGTTTCAGACACATATACACCCATTAAACATGAATGTAGTTTAGTACAATGTAAATATATTAAAGAAGCATATCTGTTACTACTGAACATTAACATGTGTTTCATGGAGCAGAAGATATGATGACTAGTTGTCTATAAGTATTATAATGAAGTCAAACTTCAAAGACATGTTATCAATAATCTTTACTGGAATGTAAATAATTATGTTTAAAATGTAAGGAGTAGAAAGTACTGATAATGTAGTGTAAATGTAAGGAGTAGAAAGTACTGATAATGGAGTGTAAATGTAAGGAGTAGAAAGTACTGATAATGTAGTGTAAATGTAAGGAGTAGAAAGTACTGATAATGTAGTGTAAATGTAAGGAGTATAAAGTACAGATAATGAAGTGTAAATGTAAGGAGTATAAAGTACTGATAATGTAGTGTAAATGTAAGGAGTAGAAAGTACTGATAATGTAGTGTAAATGTAAGGAGTAGAAAGTACTGATAATGTAGTGTAAATGTAAGGAGTATAAAGTACTGATAATGGAGTGTAAATGTAAGGAGTATAAAGTACTGATAATGTAGTGTAAATGTAAGGAGTAGAAAGTACTGATAATGTAGTGTAAATGTAAGGAGTATAAAGTACTGATAATGTAGTGTAAATGTAAGGAGTAGAAAGTACAGATAATGGAGTGTAAATGTAAGGAGTAGAAAGTACAGATAAGGGAGTGTAAATGTAAGGAGTAGAAAGTACTGATAATAAAGTGTAAATGTAAGGAGTAGAAAGTACAGATAAGGGAGTGTAAATGTAAGGAGTAGAAAGTACTGATAATGGAGTGTAAATGTAAGGAGTAGAAAGTACAGATAAGGGAGTGTAAATGTAAGGAGTAGAAAGTACAGGTAATGGAGTGTAAATGTAAGGAGTAGAAAGTACTGATAATGAAGTGTAAATGTAAGGAGTAGAAAGTACAGATAAGGGAGTGTAAATGTAAGGAGTAGAAAGTACTGATAATAAAGTGTAAATGTAAGGAGTAGAAAGTACAGATAAGGGAGTGTAAATGTAAGGAGTAGAAAGTACTGATAATGGAGTGTAAATGTAAGGAGTAGAAAGTACAGATAATGGAGTGTAAATGTACATGAATGAAAACAAGCTGAAATGAAATAGGAGTAACGAGACTATGTTTAAAATGTAAGGAGTAGAAAGTACTGATAGTGGAGTGTAAATGTAAGGAGTAGAAAGTACTGATAGTGAAGTGTAAATGTAAGGAGTAGAAAGTACCTATAATGGAGTGTAAATGTAAGGAGTGTAAATGTAAGGAGTAGAAAGCACAAATAATGGAGTGTAAAGGTAAGGAGAAGAAAGTACCTATAATGGAGTGTAAATGTAAGGAGTAGAAAGTACTGATAATGGAGTGTAAATGTAAGGAGTAGAAAGTACCTATAATGGAGTGTAAATGTAAGGAGTAGAAAGTACAGATAATGGAGTCTAAATATAAGGAGTAGAAAGTACAGATAATGGAGTGTAAATGTAAGGAGTAGAAAGTACTGATATTAGAGTGTAAATGTAAGGAGTAGAAAGTACTGATAATGGAGTGTAAAGTTAAGGAGTAGAAATTACAGATAATGTAGTGTAAAGGTAAGGAGTAGACAGTACAGATAAGGGAGTGTAAATGTAAGGAGTAGAAAGTACTGATAATGGAGTGTAAATGTAAGGAGTAGAAAGTACAGATAATGGAGTGTAAATGTAAGGAGTAGAAAGTACAGGTAATGGAGTGTAAATGTAAGTAGTACAAAGTACTGATAATGGAGTGTAAATGTAAGGAGTAGAAAGTACAGATAAGGGAGTGTAAATGTAAGGAGTAGAAAGTACTGATAATAAAGTGTAAATGTAAGGAGTAGAAAGTACAGATAAGGGAGTGTAAATGTAAGGAGTAGAAAGTACTGATAATGGAGTGTAAATGTAAGGAGTAGAAAGTACAGATAATGGAGTGTAAATGTAAGGAGTAGAAGGTACAGATAATGGAGTGTAAATGTACATGAATGAAAACAAGCTAAAATGAAATAGGAGTAACGAGACTATGTTTAAAATGTAAGGAGTAGAAAGTACTGATAGTGGAGTGTAAATGTAAGGAGTAGAAAGTACTGATAGTGAAGTGTAAATGTAAGGAGTAGAAAGTACCTATAATGGAGTGTAAATGTAAGGAGTGTAAATGTAAGGAGTAGAAAGTACCTATAATGGAGTGTAAATGTAAGGAGTAGAAAGTACTGATAATGGAGTGTAAATGTAAGGAGTAGAAAGTACCTATAATGGAGTGTAAATGTAAGGAGTAGAAAGTACAGATAATGGAGTGTAAATGTAAGGAGTAGAAAGTACAGATAATGGAGTGTAAATGTAAGGAGTAGAAAGTACTGATAATGGAGTGTATATGTAAGGAGTAGAAAGTACTGATAATGAAGTGTAAATGTAAGGAGTAGAAAGTACTGATAATGAAGTGTAAATGTAAGGAGTAGAAAGTACTGATAATAGAGTGTAAATGTAAGGAGTAGAAAGTACTGATAATGGAGTGTAAATGTAAGGAGTAGAAAGTACTGATAATAGAGTGTAAATGTAAGGAGTAGAAAGTACTGATAATGGAGTGTAAATGTAAGGAGTAGACAGTACTAATAATGGAGTGTAAATGTAAGGAGTAGTAGTAAAAATCAGCTGAAAAATAATTACTTCTCTAAAGTATAAATAACCAACATTTCTACTAAAGTAAGGTAACAAAGTATTTGTACTTCTTTCTTTGGCAACTCTGAAAAACAGACATTAGCTGCAACTCTACTAGTTAACAGCAAGGAAAATGCTGTATTTATTTGCTTATTTGAACTCGACAGCTGCTGTTTACATTGTCTGAACATTTTATAACGAATGGACCAATAGAGATGTTTGGAAGACATTACGAAGTCTTATCAATTCTAGGGCATCTGGGTTCAATATGATCAGTTTTTGGAAAATGAATAATTTAGGAATGTTTTGGATGAATTAATATATTTTTTCTGTCCAAAGAAAAACAAGCATCTTCAAAATAGTAACTTTACAGGAGAGGACAAAAACAGTCTTTACTTTTAATGTAAGACAATGGAAGCAGATTTTTCCCCAAGCTATGATGGAGCATTTCTATTGGTCTATTCATCATAAAATATTTTGTAATAGACAGCTGTCGTGTTCAAATAGTGTAGAAAACCAAAAATCATACATGTTTTTCTATGGACAGCGACAATAAACTGTAATTAGGTTTGATATTGATGCCTGTGTTGTTACCACATATGTAATATTGTAGTTCGCTGCATTTATTATTCATTTATTTAATTTTTTATGTATTTTTTCTATTCCTCTCTCTCTCTCTCTCTATATATATATATATATATATATATATATATATATATATATATATATATATATATATATATATATATATATATATGCAGCTTGTACTAGCTGTTATCTAATTTGAGCAAATCCATGGCCTAGCTAGCTTTTTTCTTAAAAAAGTAAAAATTGTCATTACCACAACACATCATTACCAACACATAACCTGTTGAGATGATAATGACAGTTGTTGATGGTAATGACAGGTTTTCAATTTCACCATAAGTATCTTTTAAATTATGTAGAAATTAAATATAATTAAGTCTAACAGTGTGATTTTAGAATGAAATTAAAGTGAAACGCATTACTCCATTATGCATAAGTTAAGATGGGAAAAAAGAGCCCACAATTAAAGAATCACCCATATATGTATGTAAGTATGTATGTATAATGCACACCTGTTTGAAAAGCAATTCATTAAAAAACTTGGAAGGAATTCAGGTTCCACTGACTTCCATAGAAAAGTAAAGTCAGCCTTATCCTCTCCTGTAAAGTTGCAATTCTGGAGATATTTGTTTTTCTTTGTACAGTGACAATATTATAAATAAACACATCTCAACTTTTATATAAACTCAGCAAACAATAGCAGTATTTTAATACCACTGTAATAGACAGAAGTCTGTTCTCTGTAGTATTTATTTATAAAATTAAGAAAACATGTTATTTGACTGGGCAGCCAAACTCTGCACACCTGTTCAGTATATGATGCAAGATTATAAATACTGGACAAATATTCCGGAGAGCAAACTGACAAATCTGTGTAGGAAGCACAAGTTCTTTAATCTGATATACCGTTTAGGATCCATGCAGTCGCTGAGATTGATGCTTCTCGGTCCCATCGCCCCTTTGGGGTTCTTCTCCCAGCCCACGCTCTTCGGACACGCTAGGAAAGAGAGGAAGAATTTGATTGTGAGTTCAAGATGAGCCTGAACACCAAATCAAATGATGTGAAGTAATCGAATAAGCAAAGACAGCGAGGGCAACAGTGAACCCAACCAAACCAAGCTCCACAACCTCATCAGTGTAACAACAACACACCATCCCAGCATCCCAACCAGCGCAAACACAATTATTATTGAATCTCAGCTTCCACTTCAGGAGCACTCTAGATGGCCAAACAGACTTAATTAAACCTGACTTAAAAGCCAAAACACAAACTACAGAGCCCAGTATAATTAAATCAGCGAAGAGGCTGGATTCCAGCACCACAAATTATGAGTCCAATCCATAGCATTTCAAATCAGTCTTTTATCTCAAACGTGCGTCTATTTAAAGTCTTATCACGGCACCTAGATGTTACTGGTTAAGAGGACAACCAATCAGTTATTGCTCTCTGACCAAAAGAACGTCTTACTGTTCTTACATCCTGCTTTTTTTAACTAGATCAGATGACTCAGGTGACCAGCTGGTTCAGATCAAGTAGCTCTAGCAGTTAATATGTGGTAAATGGAAACCAAACCTCCAATGAGGGGAGGATAAAAAAACATGTTGCCCCCCCCCCCCCCCCCCCAAAGCCAGCCCTGACCTCCCTGGGCCCTTAGCCTACTTCTGCAAAAAAGGGGCCCTTCTACCTGACCTGACCTTTGAGCCATGTAATTGACAATTGGCAAGAACCTGGTGATTCAATATGTATCATAATACACGATTCAATATATCATTATTATATCAACATATTGCGATACTGCAAGTAAAGTGATATATAGTGATTTTTCTAGTTCTACTATTAAAACACACCACTATATGAACAGCTTTGCCAATGCTTACAATAGCACTGCGCCCTTGTTCTGCTTGTTAATGTTGGAGTGGAGCTGAAAATGGATTACAACACTGACATCTAGTGGTCAGAGGTTTAAACACAACACACAATGATTCACTGTCTGCCAGGAATCTGTGTATCGATACTGTGTTTTTGAGAATCGATACAGTATCACCAAATATAATATCTCCATATTCAATATTTTCTACACCCCTAGTTGGCACTGGTCACACCTGCCACCCCAGTGCTCCCACTGCAATCCTCCCTCCTTTAAACTAGTTTGCTGCACCCATCAGTCTAAGACTGAGCAGAACTACTCAGAACAGAATGAGTACAGCCCATAATCAATATCACCAGCGCATCCATTTAAACCCACAGACTTTCAGTTTCCACATGCTCAGATATATATATATGACTGTTTATACTGCTGCTGGGTGGAACATGTGCTGGTTATTATTCACTGGGAGAGTCTGTCCAGTGAATCAACACAGTCAATTTAATATTTAATCAACACTCAACTGCTTGTCATTTCGCTTCCGTGCAGTGTTCTGACCTGACCTGAGAGACGAGATCATCACTGTCTTGGTTTAAACCAATGAAAGGTGTGACATCACACACACATACTGTCTGGACTCTCCACACAGAGGCTGCTGCTGTAAAGCATGAGTTTAAGTTTACCTGCTTTCTGCTAGTCTCTCTAGTGATGACAGTTTTTTGCTTTATGACCATACGGGTAGTTTCATTTCTACTTGAATTAAGGATCTACAAATGAGCAGCTTTAGTATAAGGTGAAGGCGGGGCTTCACATAGTTTGCAGGTAAGCGTATAGGGCTGACTGGCTCTGGGTGTCCCACAAGGTTCTGTTCTGGGACCACTAATTTTCTTTATGTATATCTCTGAAGGCTGTCACTGACCTGAACAGCATAAAGTAAAAACTTTCGGTGGCCTGAATATATCAGCGCTTTATCTGCTCTGTGTGGTTATTGTCGCTCTAAACTGATGAGAAGTGTGTCATCACACACACGTACTGTCTGGGCTCCCCACGCAGAGGCTGCTGCTGCAAAACAGGAGTTTAATTTCATGTACCTGCAAATGTTTACACCTTATTACACCTGCTGAGCTGAAGTATATAATCACATGTTAGCATTTAATAAATGAAAGCTGATGCACAGCGGTTGATAAACATTACCGTTATGCCAGCAAGCACAAAGCGTTTTCATAAGGTTGTCTACGTTCCTGCAATGTTGCTAAAACATTGTTAAAAGGTGATGCTTAGTTGTAACAACAGCACTATTAATATATACAATAATAAGACTGTTTTGGGGTATTATGAGTATCTGTGGGCAACTTTACAAAACTCCATGGAGTTCTATGCAGATATAATGGAATGTATGAAAGCGGTGATAACGTACCAACAACGTTGTCACTATATTGTCACAACTTCCTGAGGAATTACATTTACAATGCTGTGACAACATTTTGGGCACCACAACATTGTTACAACATAACTGTGTTTGCAGGGTATTTGCTCACACTTGGAGAGAACACAAGTTTACCTGCTTTCTGCTAGTCTCTCTGTTTATGACAGTTTTTTTGCTTTATGACCATACGGGTAGTTTAATTTCTACTTGAATTAAGGATCTACAAATGAGCAGCTTTAATATAAGGTGAAGGCAGGGCTTTACATAGGTGAGCATATACGACTGACTGGCTCTAGGTGTCCCACAAGGGTCATTTCTGGGACCTTTCTCATTTTCTTTATGTATATTTCTGGAGGCTGTCGCTCGTGACAGCCTCGGCACACAGTAAAAATATCAAGCCTGAATATATCAGCTCTTTGTCTGCTCTTTGTTGTTATTGTTGCTCTTGACTTGACTCATTAGGGACCATAAAGCATAAACAAACCAGAAAATCTGCTTTATGTGTTGCTAAAATGCATAACACAAACAGAACAGGGCATTTAACTGAACATTATCCAAATTTGACCAAGATGCATTGCAACACTGCTAATTGCTAACGTGTTGTGTAACAATATTACTCATATAAACACGTTACAGATCAGCCACCAGGCACAGCAGTCTAAAGAAAAGCCCCAAAGGTTAACTCTGTGGTTCATTACACCCTTTAAATATCAAACCCGCTCTTCTGGGAAAGTCAAGGATCCTACATTAACATTTAAATGGATTTGGTCTGTCTCCTGAAGCCGGCTGAAAGGACAGCGTCTGTGCGGATATTCTAGGATATTGTGTTCTGGAAGTAAAGCTACCTGCTGACGGGGGCAGGCTGGGAAGCTTGACCTGTAAGATGATGCTGTGCTGCACTGAGCGAGTGCCTTGGAGTGTCCGGTCCCTGAAGCAGAGAACCTCGACCACATCCAGCTGCGAACCCCTAATACAGAAACAAACACAAAACACAAGGCTCTCAGTAGAACGTCAGTGTAGAGAACACAAAGCTTCCAGTGGAGGCGTAAACACATATAAGCTCAGGGTTAGTGTTTTTCTAGTAATGCTATAAACACACGACTGATATCAGTGAAAGTGGACGTTGAGGGGAAATAAACTTCTCGTACACTTCAGAGTAAATACTAAAGCACTGAAAGTAGGACATCAGCACAAAAACCGAACCGTCAGCTGAGGTTCAGTGTGGCTGGTTGAGCTGCAGTTTAGAGAGTTACGAGCTAAACTTTCCAGAAAATTACAACCTATAAAAAAAGAAGAAAGACTATTCTAAAAGTATATTAAGCAATAATTAAAGAAAAGATTAAAACAAGCAGGTGATTCAAATTAAAGTAGTATACACACGTCATGTGACACGTTTCTTTAGCGTCAAATATAATCTAAACAAAAGGAAATAAAAGGAGATATTTCAATAGTTGTGTATGGCCATATTGGTGTTTTTTTTTATTTTCACATTGTGACATACTTTGAACTTGTTAGTCGGAGTAGGAGTATATATACACTGAGAGATATAAATAAAATCCAAGCAAGAGTTTATATACACTGAGAGATCTGAAAGAAATTAGAGTAAGAGTATATATAGAATGAGAGATCTGAAAGAAATTAGAGTAAGAGTATATATACAATGAGAGATCTGAAAGAAATTAGAGTAAGAGTATATATACACTGAGAGATCTGAAAGAAATTAGAGTAAGAGTATATATACACTGAATAATCTGAAAGAAATCAGAGTAAGAGTATATATACACTGAGATATCAGAAAGAAATTAGAGTAAGAGTATATATACACTGAGAGATCTGAAAGAAATTAGAGTAAGAGTATATATACAATGAGAGATCTGAAAGAAATTAGAGTAAGAGTATATATACACTGAGAGATCTGAAAGAAATTAGAGTAAGAGTATATATACACTGAATAATCTGAAAGAAATCAGAGTAAGAGTATATATACACTGAGATATCTGAAAGAAATCAGAGTAAGAGTATATATACACTGAGAGATCTAAAAGAAATTAGAGTAAGAGTATATATACACTGAGAGATCTGAAAGAAATTAGAGTAAGAGTATATATACACTGAGAGATCTAAAAGAAATTAGAGTAAGAGTATATATACACTGAGAGATCTGAAAGAAATCAGAGTAAGAGTATAAATACACAGAGTAATATAATAGAAATCAGAGTAAGAGTATATATACAGAGATCTGAAAGAAATCAGAGTAAGAGTATATATACAGAGTAATATAATAGAAATCAGAGTAAGAGTATATATACACAGAGATCTGATAGAAATCAGAGTAAGAGTATATATACAATGAGAGATCTGATAGAAATCAGAGTAAGAGTATATATACACAGAGTAATATAATAGAAATCAGAGTAAGAGTATATATACACAGAGATCTGATAGAAATCAGAGTAAGAATATATATACCCTGAAAAACCTGGCAGAAATCAGAGTACGAGCATATATACAATAGGTAACCTGATAGAAATCAGAGTAAGAGTATATATACACTGGGTAACCTGATAGAAATCAGAGTAAAAGTATATATACACTGGGTAACCTGATAGAAATCAGAGTAAGAGTATATATACACTGAATGATCTGAAAGAAATCAGAGTAAGAGTATATATACACTGAGTAACCTGATAGAAATCAGAGTCAAAGTATATATACACAGAGTAATATAATAGAAATCAGAGTAAGAGTATATATACACAGAGTAATATAATAGAAATCAGAGTAAGAGTATATTTATACAGAGTAATATAATAGAAATCAGAGTAAGAGTATATATACACAGAGTAATATAATAGAAATCAGAGTAAGAGTATATATATACTGAGTAACCTGATAGAAATCAGAGTAAGAGTATACATACACAGAGTAATATAATAGAAATCAGAGTAAGAGTATATATACACAGAGTAATATAATAGAAATCAGAGCAAGAGTAGATATACACAGAGTAATATAATAGAAATCAGAGTAAGAGTATATATACACTGAGTAATATAATAGAAATCAGAGTAAGACTATATATACACAGAGTAATATAATAGAAATCAGAGTAAGAGTATATATACACAGAGTAATATAATAGAAATCAGAGTAAGAGTATATATACACAGAGTAATATAATAGAAATCAGAGTAAGAGTATATTTATACAGAGTAATATAATAGAAATCAGAGTAAGAGTATATATACACAGAGTAATATAATAGAAATCAGAGTAAGAGTATATATACACAGAGTAATATAATAGAAATCAGAGCAAGAGTAGATATACACAGAGTAATATAATAGGAATCAGAGTAAGAGTATATATACACTGAGTAATATAATAGAAATCAGAGTAAGACTATATATACACAGAGTAATATAATAGAAATCAGAGTAAGAGTATATATACACAGAGTAATATAATAGAAATCAGAGTAAGAGTATATATACACAGAGTAATATAATAGAAATCAGAGTAAGAGTATATTTATACAGAGTAATATAATAGAAATCAGAGTAAGAGTATATTTATACAGAGTAATATAATAGAAATCAGAGTAAGAGTATATATACACAGAGTAATATAATAGAAATCAGAGTAAGAGTATATATACTGAGTAACCTGATAGAAATCAGAGTAAGAGTATACATACACAGAGTAATATAATAGAAATCAGAGTAAGAGTATATATACACAGAGTAATATAATAGAAATCAGAGTAAGAGTATATATACACAGAGTAATATAATAGAAATCAGAGTAAGAGTATATTTATACAGAGTAATATAATAGAAATCAGAGTAAGAGTATATATACACAGAGTAATATAATAGAAATCAGAGTAAGAGTAGATATATACTGAGTAACCTGATAGAAATCAGAGTAAGAGTATACATACACAGAGTAATATAATAGAAATCAGAGTAAGAGTATATATACACAGAGTAATATAATAGAAATCAGAGTAAGAGTATATATACACAGAGTAATATAATAGAAATCAGAGTAAGAGTATATTTATACAGAGTAATATAATAGAAATCAGAGTAAGAGTATATATACACAGAGTAATATAATAGAAATCAGAGTAAGAGTATATATATACTGAGTAACCTGATAGAAATTAGAGTAAGAGTATACATACACAGAGTAATATAATAGAAATCAGAGTATAAGTATATATACACAGAGTAATATAATAGAAATCAGAGTAAGAGTATATATACACTGAGTAATATAATAGAAATCAGAGTATAAGTATATATACACAGAGTAATATAATAGAAATCAGAGTATAAGTATATATACACAGAGTAATATAATAGAAATCAGAGTAAGAGTATACATACACAGAGTAATATAATAGAAATCAGAGTAAGAGTATATATACACAGAGTAATATAATAGAAATCAGAGTAAGAGTATATATACACAGAGTAATATAATAGAAATCAGAGTAAGAGTATATATACACAGAGTAATATAACAGAAATCAGAGTAAGAGTATATATACACTGAGTAATATAATAGAAATCAGAGTAAGAGTATATATACACAGAGTAATATAATAGAAATCAGAGTAAGAGTATATTTACACAGAGTAATATAATAGAAATCAGAGTAAGAGTATATATACACAGAGTAATATAATAGAAATCAGAGTAAGAGTATATATACACAGAGTAATATAATAGAAATCAGAGTAAGTGTATATATATACTGAGTAACCTGATAGAAATCAGAGTAAGAGTATATATACACAGAGTAATATAATAGAAATCAGAGTAAGAGTATATATACACAGAGTAATATAATAGAAATCAGAGTAAGTGTATATATATATACTGAGTAACCTGATAGAAATCAGAGTAAGAGTATATATACACTGAGTAATATAATAGAAATCAGAGTAAGAGTATATATACACAGAGTAATATAATAGAAATCAGAGTAAGAGTATATTTACACAGAGTAATATAATAGAAATCAGAGTAAGAGTATATATACACAGAGTAATATAATAGAAATCAGAGTAAGAGTATATATACACAGAGTAATATAATAGAAATCAGAGTAAGTGTATATATATACTGAGTAACCTGATAGAAATCAGAGTAAGAGTATATATACACAGAGTAATATAATAGAAATCAGAGTAAGAGTATATATACACAGAGTAATATAATAGAAATCAGAATAAGTGTATATATATACTGAGTAACCTGATAGAAATCAGAGTAAGAGTATATATACACAGAGTAATATAATAGAAATCAGAGTAAGAGTATATTTATACAGAGTAATATAATAGAAATCAGAGTAAGAGTATATATACACAGAGTAATATAATAGAAATCAGAGTAAGAGTATATATACACAGAGTAATATAATAGAAATCAGAGCAAGAGTAGATATACACAGAGTAATATAATAGAAATCAGAGTAAGAGTATATATACACTGAGTAATATAATAGAAATCAGAGTAAGACTATATATACACAGAGTAATATAATAGAAATCAGAGTAAGAGTATATATATACTGAGTAACCTGATAGAAATCAGAGTAAGAGTATACATACACAGAGTAATATAATAGAAATCAGAGTAAGAGTATATATACACAGAGTAATATAATAGAAATCAGAGTAAGAGTATATATATACACAGAGTAATATAATAGAAATCA
This sequence comes from Megaleporinus macrocephalus, assembly GCA_021613375.1. Taxonomy (NCBI): domain Eukaryota; kingdom Metazoa; phylum Chordata; class Actinopteri; order Characiformes; family Anostomidae; genus Megaleporinus; species Megaleporinus macrocephalus. The sequence continues at coordinate 19,444,705 of CM038714.1, read as the reverse complement.
GAGTAAGAGTATATATACACAGAGTAATATAATAGAAATCAGAGTAAGAGTATATTTATACAGAGTAATATAATAGAAATCAGAGTAAGAGTATATATACACAGAGTAATATAATAGAAATCAGAGTAAGAGTATATATATACTGAGTAACCTGATAGAAATCAGAGTAAGAGTATACATACACAGAGTAATATAATAGAAATCAGAGTATAAGTATATATACACAGAGTAATATAATAGAAATCAGAGTAAGAGTATATATACACAGAGTAATATAATAGAAATCAGAGTAAGAGTATATATACACTGAGTAATATAATAGAAATCAGAGTATAAGTATATATACACAGAGTAATATAATAGAAATCAGAGTATAAGTATATATACACAGAGTAATATAATAGAAATCAGAGTAAGAGTATACATACACAGAGTAATATAATAGAAATCAGAGTAAGAGTATATATACACAGAGTAATATAATAGAAATCAGAGTAAGAGTATATATACACAGAGTAATATAATAGAAATCAGAGTAAGAGTATATATACACAGAGTAATATAACAGAAATCAGAGTAAGAGTATATATACACTGAGTAATATAATAGAAATCAGAGTAAGAGTATATATACACAGAGTAATATAATAGAAATCAGAGTAAGAGTATATTTACACAGAGTAATATAATAGAAATCAGAGTAAGAGTATATATACACAGAGTAATATAATAGAAATCAGAGTAAGAGTATATATACACAGAGTAATATAATAGAAATCAGAGTAAGTGTATATATATACTGAGTAACCTGATAGAAATCAGAGTAAGAGTATATATACACAGAGTAATATAATAGAAATCAGAGTAAGAGTATATATACACAGAGTAATATAATAGAAATCAGAGTAAGTGTATATATATACTGAGTAACCTGATAGAAATCAGAGTAAGAGTATATATACACTGAGTAATATAATAGAAATCAGAGTAAGAGTATATATACACAGAGTAATATAATAGAAATCAGAGTAAGAGTATATTTACACAGAGTAATATAATAGAAATCAGAGTAAGAGTATATATACACAGAGTAATATAATAGAAATCAGAGTAAGAGTATATATACACAGAGTAATATAATAGAAATCAGAGTAAGTGTATATATATACTGAGTAACCTGATAGAAATCAGAGTAAGAGTATATATACACAGAGTAATATAATAGAAATCAGAGTAAGAGTATATATACACAGAGTAATATAATAGAAATCAGAGTAAGTGTATATATATACTGAGTAACCTGATAGAAATCAGAGTAAGAGTATATATACACAGAGTAATATAATAGAAATCAGAGTAAGAGTATATATACACAGAGTAATATAATAGAAATCAGAGTAAGTGTATATATATACTGAGTAACCTGATAGAAATCAGAGTAAGAGTATATATACACAGAGTAATCTGATCAGAGAGAAGAGAAAGCCGACTTCGCCAAAGAACAGCGCAGACAAGTTATGAAACATGATCTAAACTGATTTTAACAAGCTCATATAAAACAGTATAATATTTTTAACTAAATTATCAGTAAATAAACAAAGTAAATCAACAAATATCCCCAATACTGTAATCATTACATTTAGACCCTTAATTTAAAACTAAAAAAGATAATTAAATAAATACAGTAAAAACTGTAATCATTAAACTCAGACTCTGTTATTTTAAACTAAATCTGTAATCATTACATTTAGACCCTTAATTTAAAACTAAAAAAGATAATTAAATAAATACAGTAAAAACTGCAGTCATTAAACTCAGACTGTGTTATTTTAAACTAAATCTGTAATCATTACATTTAGACCCTTAATTTTAAACTAAAAAAGTTAATTAAATAAATACAGTAAAAACTGCAGTCATTAAACTCAGACTCTGTTATTTTAAACTAAATCTGTAATCATTACATTTAGACCCTTAATTTAAAACTAAAAAAGTTAATTAAATAAATACAGTAAAAACTGCAGTCATTAAACTCAGACTGTGTTATTTTAAACTAGATCTGTAATCATTACATTTAGACCCTTAATTTAAAACTAAAAAAGATAATTAAATAAATACAGTAAAAACTGCAGTCATTAAACTCAGACTGTGTTATTTTAAACTAGATCTGTAATCATTACATTTAGACCCTTAATTTAAAACTAAAAAAGTTAATTAAATAAATACAGTAAAAACTGCAGTCATTAAACTCAAACTGTGTTATTTTAAACTAGATCTGTAATCATTACATTTAGACCCTTAATTTAAAACTAAAAAAGTTAATTAAATAAATTCAGTAAAAACTGCATTCATTAAACTCAGACTGTGTTATTTTAAACTAAATCTGTAATCATTACATTTAGACCCTTAATTTAAAACTAAAAAAGATAATTAAATAAATACAGTAAAAACTGCAGTCATTAAACTCAGACTGTGTTATTTTAAACTAGATCTGTAATCATTACATTTAGACCCTTAATTTAAAACTAAAAAAGTTAATTAAATAAATATAGTAAAAACTGCAGTCATTAAAGTCAGACTCTGTTATTTTAAACTAAATCTGTAATCATTAAATTTAGACCCTTAATTTAAAACTAAAAAAGTTAATTAAATAAATACAGTAAAAACTGCAGTCATTAAAGTCAGACTCTGTTATTTTAAACTAAATCTGTAATCATTACATTTAGACCCTTAATTTAAAACTAAAAAAGATAATTAAATAAATACAGTAAAAACTGCAGTCATTAAACTCAGACTCTGTTATTTTAAACTAGATCTGTAATCATTACATTTAGACCCTTAATTTAAAACTAAAAAAGTTAATTAAATAAATACAGTAAAAACTGCAGTCATTAAAGTCAGACTCTGTTATTTTAAACTAAATCTGTAATCATTACATTTAGACACTTAATTTAAAACTAAAAAATTTAATTAAATAAATACAGTAAAAACTGCAGTCATTAAACTCAGACTGTGTTATTTTAAACTAGATCTGTAATCATTACATTTAGACCCTTAATTTGAAACTAAAAAAGTTAATTAAATAAATACAGTAAAAACTGCAGTCATTAAAGTCAGACTCTGTTATTTTAAACTAAACCTGTAATCATTACATTTAGACCCTTAATTTAAAACTAAAAAAGTTAATTAAATAAATACAGTAAAAACTGCAGTCATTAAACTCAGACTCTGTTATTTTAAACTAGATCTGTAATCATTACATTTAGACCCTTAATTTAAAACTAAAAAAGTTAATTAAATAAATTCAGTAAAAACTGCAGTCATTAAACTCAGACACTGTTATTTTAAACTAGATCTGTAATCATTACATTTAGACCCTTAATTTAAAACTAAATAAGATAATTAAATAAATACAGTAAAAACTGCAGTCATTACACTCAGACTCTGTTATTTTAAACTAAATCTGTAATCATTACATTTAGACCCTTAATTTAAAACTAAAAAAGTTAATTAAATAAATACAGTAAAAACTGCAGTCATTAAAGTCAGACACTGTTATTTTAAACTAAATCTGTAATCATTACATTTAGACCCTTAATTTAAAACTAAAAAAGTTAATTAAATAAATTCAGTAAAAACTGCAGTCATTAAACTCAGACTGTGTTATTTTAAACTAAATCTGTAATCATTACATTTAGACCCTTAATTTAAAACTAAAAAAGATAATTAAATAAATACAGTAAAAACTGCAGTCATTAAACTCAGACTGTGTTATTTTAAACTAGATCTGTAATCATTACATTTAGACCCTTAATTTAAAACTAAAAAAGATAATTAAATAAATACAGTAAAAGCTGCAGTCATTAAACTCAGACTCTGTTATTTTAAACTAAATCTGTAATCATTACATTTAGACCCTTAATTTAAAACTAAAAAAGCTAATTAAATAAATACAGTAAAAACTGCAGTCATTAAACTCAGACTGTGTTATTTTAAACTAAATCTGTAATCATTACATTTAGACCCTTAATTTAAAACTAAAAAAGCTAATTAAATAAATACAGTAAAAACTGCAGTCATTAAACTCAGACTCTGTTATTTTAAACTAAATCTGTAATCATTACATTTAGACCCTTAATTTAAAACTAAAAAAGCTAATTAAATAAATACAGTAAAAGCTGCAGTCATTAAACTCAGACTCTGTTATTTTAAACTAAATCTGTAATCATTAAATGTAGAATATTGAATTATTACTGCTGTTCTGTTCGTACTGGTCAGATCTGGTCTGTATGTGTTCTGGGTTATTAGTTTACTGTATTAGCTGTAGCTGTGTGCAGTGCTGTATCAGATTAGTAGTTAAATGTGTTTGTCTTGGTTCTCCAACGAGACACACTGACTTTACACATTTTAAAAACGTCCTGGATGAGTCTGTGTCACGTACGGTAAACACTGCCAGACGGACGATGTTTTCTATCAGTGCATGCCACGAACGCAAACTGTTCTCGAGAGGCCACTGCTTTAGTCAGTCTGTGTAAAATGAAAGGATATGTGTTTCCACCTAGTGGTTCAGATAGGAATTGCAAGGACCTGACCGAAGGGGGTTTTAACAGAACTCTAGCTGGAAATACAGAAATTAGGCTCATTTGTTTAACGCCATCGATCGGCTCTCGGGATCGACTACATTAGAGAAATATCGGCTGATCACATATTCTGATTAAAAATCAGCTGATACCGATACATAGCCGATCTATCCTTCCATCATTAGTTATTACCTACGGGAATTTAGTTACTTTAACATCCCTGACAGTTAAACTTCCTCGACTTATGAGTTAAATATTGTGAGTCCAAAAAAAACAAAAACAAACAAGCACTTGTGGAACGCCGGGAGTATCTACAGACATAAACTACACTACCAGTGGGATGTGTGTTATGACATGAGTGGTGTGTTTACCATTTACTGGCGAGGAGGACCAGAAAATTACGAAGAGGCCAGCCAGGATGTTGAGACAGCGTGCATGGGTCGTACACCCCCACAGTAACCTTCAACACACGGTGAAGAAGCAGGTTAGCACTGGGTTTCAAAACAGAGCATCTCATAGTACATCACAGTTCTCTTCCATTTCAACAAAGTATCTCTACAAACAAATTAATTTATATTTAACTGCAGCAAATAAGATAAACATTTCCTGTAAACATTCAGGCTTTGAAGTTTTTATGACATCTTAGGAATCAACATCATTAATTACAGGTGAACCAATGGGAGCTGGTGAACCAGCAGTCTCAGGGCGTTTTCACACCAGCACTAGTGAGTCTGGTTAAAACGGACTCTGGTTCGTTTTGTGTGAAAACAGTAATCACACTCGGGTGTGGACCAAAACAACCGCATCGAGACCCTGGAGAGGAGGTGGTCTCGGTCCGGTTCCAAACAAACTCCGGAGTGATTCATTTATGGTGTGAACATGATCCGACCTCGATCTGACCCAAGTATTAGGTGTACTCCACAAGTTTGATCTAAACATCTCCTGCAGCCAGGTGTGCTTTGCATTATGGGATGGGGCAGATGGTGTGAACAGAGAACTGGAGAACTGTAGCAGCTAACAGGGCGAGGACAATGAAGCAAGGTCTCTCTTGGACTAGCAGTGAGGGACGTTGTCTACTTGATGTTTGGAGTGAGCTGGGTGGTCTGCAGGTGGACTGTAGTGCAGGTATATTATCAGATTATTAGTACAGCTATGAACAGATTTTGCCTGTGTGAAAACAAACTTAACCGAGGAGGAAACGCTTCAAATAAACTCATTAACTGATCCAGACCAGTGAAACCAACTACAGGTGTGAAAACGCCCTAACATTTTATTATGGATGAACGAATATATTATTATTTGTATTTGGCAGTGTATTCAGCCCATTCCAATTTGAAAAATCATTCCAACTCCAGATTGTCTGGTCTGATTGTGGGATTCGGTCTTGTATACAGCTTTTTGATTGGATACTGGAAAGCAACAGATTTTTCCCATAAAGAATGAATAGGATGGAAAAGCGCACGCCAATCTACTGAACTTCTGCTCCACCAACAGACACTGTTTTACATACACTGACTCAGGGCGGACCCCCGACCACGACTCGTCTGTTTGTCATTTTTTTCCCCAACCCTGTTTCCCCCCATAGGATCCAATTCATTGTCAAGCGCACCCATACATAATGGTTTCGTTTAACCTACAACCACCAAATCAAAAAGTAATATAAGAGATAAAGATATAAAAATGCTGCATGTGCCCTCAAACTTAAACCCTAATGATTAAAGAGCACACTTAGCTTATGTAAATTAAAAAAGATGATCAAATTGTGATTAATTTCAATAACCCCCCTTAATTAATGAATTCAAATATTATTAAAAAATAATATTTTTGTATTCTGTGAGTCTTCAATAGTTCACCATTAGCACCAGCATTTATAATCCTCAGCTGTACCTTCGTTAGGTCTGTGAAGAACGAGCTCCAGTCTTTCAGCAAGGCCACTTCAACCTTCTCCTCCGTGTACTTCACCAGAAAATACGGCACAGATGTCGCTCCACTGGAGGAGCAGAGCTCGTCATACGCCACTTGAAAAGAAGATACCTGCAAAATGAGATGAACGGAAACAATATATCAAATGCAGATTACAACCACTTGTAAACAAAAAGTAATGTGCCATAAAAGCTGAAAGCTGACGCTGCTTGTGTAGTATATAAATATAAATACAGGCAGGGCTGTGCAAAAGGCCAGCAGAGGTGAAAATAAATAAATAAATAACTTAAAAATATTTAAAGCTGAACTATGTAAGATCTGGAGATTTGGAGACCTCTCTGGTGGAAATGTGTAACTGCAGGCAAGCGTAAAAAACACTGTAGTGGATGAATCTGACAATTGAAAGAGAATTAAAGGAGAACTAAAGATAGGAGTGAATTATCTACTGTTGTCTTAATATCTTCATCAGAATGGTGTTGAGTTTGAGCTCATATGAGACCCAAATATTGAGCTGAAACTTCTGTGTGTTTGATTTTAAAATACCATGCGCCAGACACCAGAGTGAGTTTAAAAGACTTTCAGTACTTCAAGCAAATCTGGAAGAAGCTCACAAAGTAACTAAAAAAGAGGTTGTGCAGCATAAGCAGTATGAAAAAACAGTGACCAAGATGTGGCTAGGCTGTTGCTATGGTATGGTATCCCAGGTTGTTGCTAAGGTATTTGTAAGCGGTTGCCATAGTGTACAGGGAGTTTACTGAGTGGTTCTCTTTGGGTTAGTCAAGCGGTTGTTAGTGGTTGTTGAAAACGGATAGAAATCTCTGGGAAGAACAAGGGATGAAAACACAACAAATAGAGGAGTGTGGGTCGGTATGTCTGTGGATCAGAGCTTAGCCCTGAGTAGTACATATAGTTTAGTGACAAATGAATGGGCCTGTATGGGAGGAAGGAGTAATGAATTTTAAACACCTAATCTCTAACCACCTTCAGACAGCCTGCCACTGTTTTAGCAGATTTTAGTTTTTAAATTTTAAGTTTTTAGTTGTTTTTTGTTTTCTTTAACATTTTTAGTTAACTTTTAATTTCCTTTTTAATCTTGTTTTTTATCTTTCTTTTATCATTTTCTTATTTACTTCTATTGTTCTAAGTTATTATTTATTTACATTTTACTCTTTTATGTATTTAGTTTTATTTATTTAACTGTCTTTGTTATTTTATTGACTCCGACTTTTAAATTCTTATTATTATCTTATTTGTTTTATATCTTATTTTATTTTATAATATCTTTTATTTTACATCTTATTAAAATGCTGGGTCTTTACAATGCATAATTGTAAATGAGGGCCACCATTAATGTACTCAGAGTTTAAATAAAGGTTGATTGATTGATTGATTGAATAAACAACAAATAGAGGAGTGTGGGTCAGTATGTCCGTGGAAATATAATTTTTTATTATAATTGTAATTATTTTAATCGAGTGTGCACAGGTACACAAACAAACGTCTCTTTTTGACTAATAAAAATAGTAAGCTCTAATTTATTTATACTAACAAGTAATCCTTAATAAGATTTGATCACTTTCCAATGATGAGACAATCTGGAAATTATTCTAATTAGAATTTAATTTACAACACATCTAAACTTCTTATCACCATACACAACCTGTAAGGCTGTAAAGCAGATTCACTTTAAATTTCACACATGGAACTGCAATAGATCTGATTTTAAATAAATACACACACACACACACACACACACACACACACACACACACACACACACACACACATACAAACACCCACAAACACACACACACTATATTATATATGCTGCTCAGGATCTGCATGGATTTGCAAAAATTCTACCAGCAGCACATTTGACTTAATGAAGTCCTTAATCCGTGAAGTACTGATCAGTTACACCAGGTACTGAATGACAACTACACAATCTGAGCTCAGGTCAAACAAAAGGTGTGGAGACTCTGGTTAAGCAAAAGTTTGGGTTGTGTTCATTTTCCAAGTACAAAAAATATTTATTATGTATTTTTCTAGTTATATGCTGAATTTAACATGCTGGGACAAAAACAGTGGCCTGTGCTTAAATAACAAGACATTATATGTCATGTTTTATTTTTTACCCCAAACTTTAAACAATTTTTTTTAAGTAAACCATGCCTTTACTTTATTATTTATTTCTGTGTAAATATATATTAATAATAGTGAATAGAGAATAGTAGATAATTATGTACATACAGTCATAATTGAGGGGGGAGGACAAAAACAATCAACAATGAAATAAATCAGAGAGCAAAAGAAAAGAAAAAAGGGACAAAAATAATTAAGAGAAGAGAAGAAAAAATGGGATAGGAAAAATGGCAATAAAATACAACAGAAAGAGAACAAAAGAAACACAAAAGAAAAAGAGAAAAATATACACACATACATACATACACACACACACATACATACACACACACATACACAAAACAAGGCTTGTCTGTACACCATATTCACCATATGTGTGTCTGTGTGTGTGTATGTATGTGTGTGTGTGTGTGTGTGTGTGTGTATGTGTGTGTATGTATGGGAGTGTGTGTGTGGGGGGGGGGGTCGGGTTTGTGGGATGGCTCTGGGGGAATCAGGTCTTTTGACTAGTGATTATGGGGGGTACTCTAGGGTTCTGTATGGCTTTTGTCAGGAGGGTCCAGGCTGGATCTGAGTCAGTAGTTTTGATATTGGTGGTGTCTAAAAGTTTCTCCATTGATATGTAGTCAGCTATTGTGTATTAAAACGTGTAGAAGTGTCTCTGTAGAACACGTGTCCACGTATTCACACTTCGAAAACTTTTGCATACAAACTAATAATCATCACTACCATCCCTTATGGTTTTCTGTAACGGTAATGATTTGGAAAACTGTAAACAAAAACAGCTTCAAACGCGGCCTTAAACATTTACACACACTGTATATACACACAAACACGTGTTTATGCTTCATCCAAACTCCGGGACACTGACCGCACGTCCCATGTTTCCATGCAGCGTTAGACAAACAACCTTAAACTGGCCTCCTTTTCCACTTACTGCAGCTTAATCTACGCTGAGCTGGCCGTCTCCCCCTCCAGGAAGGGGGAAGCAGATGGCGTGTGGATGTAAAACCCACCTGTTGGGGGGAAAACTTCTGCTCCAGTAGGACGGGACCGGTCACAAGCTGAACTGCTTCAGCGAAGCAGAGAGCTGGGAAACAGAACCAGTAGTAGAAGTGGTACTTCTTCAGATCCTAACAGAGAGAATGGAATGATGAGAAACGGTCGGGTGCTGTCGTCTTCACATGCCAGCTTCTGTGGCACATGGTCAGAGGATGTAATATTTACAGATAAAAGGTGAAATATAATTATAGCAAATAACAATAAACTAGGACACACAAAAAGATCTCCATTTGTAACCACTCTACTAATAAGCACCATGATACACACACACACAAACAATAGCTTTTTAATATATATTAATGTGATAAAGTTTTAATCACTTTATCACATTAATATATATTAAAAAGCTATTGTTTTCAGACAAGAAGCTTTTATTTACTCAGTAAACACTTTATTATTAAATATTAAACAGTATTAATAGAGTAAGTAGAGCTTTTACATACATCAGTGTGTTTATTTAACCCTTTCCAAGCTTCTCCTGAACAACCCAGTATTATTTTCAGTTCTCATCTAATACCTGCTTTAACTGCTCAGTACTTCATTAAGCTAAATCAAGATTACTGCTGAAGGAACTGAATACATTCATACAATGTCTGGGGCGTCCAGGAGAAATCTGGAACTACACTTTGTTCTTCAAACTGGATCAAGATCTGATCTTCTTCTCTCACAATAAGATATTCATGTTACTTTGTATTGTATGTAGGATTATTTACATCTGTTCTAATTATATTTGGTGGTGAAAATACACTTATTGATTAGATAAAGACTTCAGCTCAGGTGCTTTTTGCACAGCCAATTTCTGAACAGTCCCCTGTGATGAACTGGTGGTCTGCCAGGGTGTTTCCTGCCTTCTGCCCTATGAGTGCTGAGATTAGGCTCCAGTATCCCCCACAACCCTGAAGGATGACCAGCTTAGAAAGTGAACAATAACAGTTATGTACAGACTATAAAATATAGAAATAAAATGATCAGTATTGATTAATCAGCCACAACAACACAATACAGTGAAATTCTAGGATTGAGGGTCTTTAATGTATGTTGTCCTCCTAACGTTTATTATGAAAGATCAGTATTCCTTTAATTTATTATCTAACCTCTTTTCATCCCTCACCCCAGAAACACATACAGCACACAAGGACGCAGGTGATTTAACCTGAGATGCTGGTGCTGTTGTCCCACCACTACACGCGATCACACAGGTTTGTTGACAGTGGAGTGGGGGAATGCCAGTGTCTCAGGGTGCTCTCAGGTCTATGTGTGTGTCTCAAACCCTAGTAAGTGTGTAAGTACACTCTCTAGGTAGCAGCTGTTTAAGTAGCAGCGTTCTCTCCTCATCTCTCCTCATAAAACAGATTACTGAGACTCTAGTTAGAGAGAGACTGCGTCACGGCTTGTTCCCGCCCACTGCAGCACGCCACCGGTGGTTTAGCTGGTTGCTAAGTTACCAGCCGGCTTCCAAAACAATAGAGTCTTAAAAATCTGCTAGCATAAATGCTAATGTCTGGAGTATAAAAGTGTAAATGGTGAAGGACTCGTTACAGAGTTGATAATAAAAAACTGTTTTGTGTGATTATATAAGCAGAAACACATTAAAACTCCAGAGAGAATCAAAATACCTCACATTTTAAAACCACTTCACTGCTCCTAGATTAGCCTGTGTTGCATCATAGGATTGTCTTAGCGGCTGAGGAAGCGTTCAATACTTTCTTAAAATCAGGTGTAAATAAGGTTTCTCAGTAGTCAGTATGTTTAAGGTATGTAAGAATTGGGACAGTCTACATGTCTGGAGTGCATACTATGACATAAAATGCTGCCTATGTAGGAGATCAGTAGGTTTTAGTTCACTAGATCACTCAGCTTTTCTTTGGTATTTAGTTTAAACTGTAAATACTGTTTGATCAATTGAAACTGTCTGTTTTCAAACTTCTGTAAAGCTGCTTTGTGACACGGTTGTAAAAAGCGCTACACAAATAAACCTGAATTGAACTTAAACAATGCTCACATGGTTTTGCATGTTGTTGTGTTCAAAAAGCATCAAGCCACAATCCATAACACAGAGCGAGCTGAGTTCTGACTCTTACAGCACTGGGGCGCTACAACAGCAGCCAAGCCTGACCAAGCAGTCTCAGACCACCTGCATGCTTTCTCAACTGCCCAAACAGACGAGCAGCTGAGTCTCACACAGAAAGTGATTCACTTACATCAGCATAAGCGATAGTAAACCTAGTAGACAGTACAGAATCTTTTCAATTGATCAGAGCAGGTCAAGCAGATCTCACTCCTCTACTGTCCACGTTTAGCTGCTGAGGATGCGGGAATAGCAGGAGATCCTGATCTGATCTGTAGTGCTGGACTACTCAAGACTAGCCTAGAGAGAGCAAAGCTTGCTGTACAGACAGCGCTGAGTCTCAGATTTACATACAGAGCAGAAACAACGATAGCCATGCCTGAAGGACATCTAGCTTCATACTGCACACCAAGCTAGCACGGATACGCAGTCCAGTCCCATTACTGTGACCACTTCACACTTTGGGCAGCATAGGCAGCAGCATTCTGGTCTGGAGAATGTTTGTCCATGTGGAAGACACTCTCAACTGATCTGGTCTGAATCCATCCTCGCAGATGACGTACACCATACATGCTGATGGTCTTCTCTGGGGTGGATGGGATCTTCCAGCAGAACAATGAGACACGTCACACGACTAGAAATGTCTCACACTGGTTAGAAGAGCTGATCGAGCCTTCCAAGTACTACCCTGGACCCCTAATTCCTCAGACTTGAACCCAACTGAGCTTATGTGGGAGCACCTGGATGGTGATGTTGGCTCTGTGGATCCTCCTCCACGCTCCCTCCAGCAGCTGTGGGATGCACTGCAGTCAGCATGATACCTCCAGATACCAGTGACCACCTACCAGGACCTTACTGAGTCTCCCAGTCCGTCCAGCTGCTACTCTGGATATAATAGCTGGTGCTCAAAATAGTGTGACTAGTTAATTTGAACATCTGAGGTGTTTAGTGTGTGTCTGTGTGCTGGGCAGTAGGCACACATGAAAACACTACAGAGCAGGAGTTACAGCCGTTACACACTGCTGTCATTTATTTTCTCTGCATCCAATGAAGTGAGCACTCTGAATGCTCAGTTCCAGCCTACAGTCTGCAAACACATCTATATACCTCACTTTACAGCCTTACACCTGCGCTAACAGTTATCTACTGGACAGAGCCGGAACAAATTGAGCTGTCATAAAAACACAGGATGTGCTAGCCATAAACATCTCCTGAGCTCCTGGATGACTGATGTAAACACTGACCATGTTTGTAACTGACCGTTTGTGTAACAGACCCAAATCAGCAGATGTGGCTCCAGTAGAAACAGCATAATTTAACTAAAGCATTTAAATACAAAAACAGTGAACGCTTAGACAGCAGTAAATTAAATCTGTCTTGTTTAACTGACGCTATTGTGCACACCAAACGTGATTGTTTCTTCTGTTTGTGAGTTTATAGCAGTTACTGTTGTGTTGGTTACAGTGTATTTGATGTATGTGTGGCTGGTGTTGGTGCCCTGCTGTCCATAAAAGTTCATTTTAATATGCTACACTTTGGTATAGTCCACCTAATTAACCATCTTACACTACACCAATAAGTGTTCTTGGGTAAGACTCTTACTGCTACCTTCACCTACCTGTGTACAGGTAAACTGTAACACTACCTTCACCTACCTGTGTACAGGTAAACTGTAACACTACCTTCACCTACCTGTGTACAGATAAACTGTAACACTACCTTCACCTACCTGTGTACAGATAAACTGTAACACTACCTTCACCTACCTGTGTACAGGTAAATTGTTACACCACCTTCACCTACCTGTGTACAGGTAAACTGTAACACTACCTTCACCTACCTGTGTACAGGTAAACTGTTACACCACCTTCACCTACCTGTGTACAGATAAACTGTAACACTACCTTCACCTACCTGTGTACAGGTAAACTGTAACACTACCTTCACCTACCTGTGTACAGATAAACTGTAACACTACCTTCACCTACCTGTGTACAGGTAAACTGTAACACTACTGTTACGTGTGGCACCTTGTGCGCCTGTTTTCTCTCTCTCTTTCTTCTGCCCCCCCCCTTTTGTGCGCGCTGCATACTTTCGTTCGTGTTGGCTCTCGTGTGCGTGCGGCGCGCGCTCTCCCCCCCTCTTCTCTCGTGTCCTCCGCTCCTATTTGCCTATCCTGTATCTTATAGGTGGGACGAAGTGTCAATCTTCATTTTCCCTCACCCAATCGGAGACTTTGATCGAACCTGGAGTGGGCGGGGCTTCGAGTTTAAAAGCTGCGCGGAAACGCTTGCGCGACAGCCACTCGGCTCCCTGGCATTGTTGAAATTGCTGTTGCTGCGTTGTCTGTTTGCCTTGCCTTGCCTTGCCTTGCCTTGCCTTGCCTTGCCTTGCCTTGCCTTGCCTTAGTGAAATGTTTGTCTGTGTTGCTCTGTTCCTTGATTGTGGGTTGTCTTGTGAACGGTTCCATGTTTAACGGGTGCTTGGATGTTAATGTCTGTTTGAACTGTTTTCCTCCTGGGTGGATGAACAGTTAGTATGTGCGCGCACTTACACTGCCACACGTAGGAACTGTTTGTCTAGACACACTAGTTTAGAGGCAGGTACCACCCCCTGTACTTTTGATAGCTTAGCCTAGAGTAGCAGTTAGCTCTCGGTTTATGAGTAATTAGGTAAGGGGTTTAAAAATACAGCTTAGTGTAGTTTCTTTTATTATTTTCGTTTCTTTGGTACTGTCTGTTTTCTCCCCCAGGTTGGCTCAATTCAACACCCCCATATGTTTCTTGTTGATGGCTGTCTTTGTGTTCCCTGTGTTGATCTTTGGCGTTGCCAATAAAAACAAATCTTTTACATTTGGTTTTCTCCCTTTTGCCACTTCCACCTATATGCACCGCACATGTTATTGTCCCCACATCTCCCCTAGACCATAGCCTTTTTGTGGGAACGTAACATTTGGGGGCTCGTCCGGGATTTAATTGATTAAAAATCATTAATTTGGTGGATCCTTCCCATGGTGTTTTGGGTGGTTTTTGAACTGGTGTGGTAACTGTTTATATGCATTTAGTATGGCGGCCTTTGATTTGCAGGCATTTGTTGCGTTGCCTAGCCTAGACATCATTGAAAAGTGTCGTAAGGATGACTTATTAGAGATAGCAGCATATTATGGAGCTCAAGTAGCTAGACAGTCTATTAAGAAAGACATTAAAATTAAGGTCATTGACAAGTTGAGGGAATTAGGTGTTTTAGAGTTTCCCCAGCCTGTTGCTACTACGTTTGTGGCACCTACCTGTGTACAGGTAAACTGTTACACCACCTTCACCTACCTGTGTACAGGTAAACTGTAACACTACCTTTACCTACCTGTGTACAGATAAACTGTAACACTACCTTCACCTACCTGTGTACAGGTAAACTGTAACACTACCTTCACCTACCTGTGTACAGATAAACTGTAACACTACCTTCACCTACCTGTGTACAGGTAAACTGTTACACCACCTTCACCTACCTGTGTACAGGTAAACTGTAACACTACCTTTACCTACCTGTGTACAGATAAACTGTAACACTACCTTCACCTACCTGTGTACAGGTAAACTGTTACACCACCTTCACCTACCTGTGTACAGGTAAACTGTAACACTACTTTCACCTACCTGTGTACAGGTAAACTGTAACACTACCTTCACCTACCTGTGTACAGGTAAACTGTAACACTACTTTCACCTACCTGTGTACAGGTAAACTGTAACACTACCTTCACCTACCTGTGTACAGGTAAACTGTTACACCACCTTCACCTACCTGTGTACAGGTAAACTGTAACACTACCTTTACCTACCTGTGTACAGATAAACTGTAACACTACCTTCACCTACCTGTGTACAGGTAAACTGTAACACTACCTTCACCTACCTGTGTACAGGTAAACTGTAACACTACCTTCACCTACCTGTGTACAGGTAAACTGTAACACTACCTTCACCTACCTGTGTACAGGTAAACTGTAACACTACCTTCACCAACCTGTGTACAGGTAAACTGTAACACTACCTTCACCTACCTGTGTACAGGTAAACTGTAACACTACCTTCACCTACCTGTGTACAGGTAAACTGTAACACTACCTTCACCTACCTGTGTACAGATAAACTGTAACACTACCTTCACCTACCTGTATACAGGTACACTGTAACACTACCTTCACCTACCTGTGTACAGGTAAACTAAGTTTCACTGAATAAAAGAATCATAATAAATGTAATCTGGTCTTAGTTTTGACTTTAACTCTGATCTAGTGGTCTTGACTAGAACACTACTGACTATCGCCCCCTAGCATATTGCATGTTTTAACTTTCACAGCAACATTAGAACACACTGCGAGTTTGTACAGAGAAGAGTTTACACATTATATATTATATATAACACACACACACACACACACAGGCCCTTTAATCACTTGTTATTGGTCTAGGAATTAAACCCTGGTGCTTAACCTGCATGTAATCAAATGGGCATACATACTGCAAAGGTCAGGAGGATGAATCTGGTCAGCACTGAAGGGTCTTCCACCGCAGCACCCGACTTTATGGCATTCCAGATCTGTCACAACATCATCATTCATTTCAGAACAGTTATCACAAACACAGCAAAGCAAAAACTAAACTAGGGCTAGCTACGTCCCTGGTCTGCAGTTTGGGGCGTAGCCAGAGAGTAATGTTTCCAATTGTGGTTGGGACAAAGCTACCCGTTTCCGATATTGGGTGGGACATATCTACCCATTTCTGATATTGGGAGGGACAAATCTACCAGTTTCTGATATTGGGTGGGACAAATCTATCTGTTTCTGATATTGGGTGGGACAAATCTGCCTGTTTCTGATATTGGGTGGGACAAATCCATCAGTTTCTGATATTGGGTGGGACAAATCTGCCTGTTTCTGATATTGGGTGGGACAAATCTGCCTGTTTCTGATATTGGGAGGGACAAATCTACCAGTTTCTGATATTGGGTGGGACAAATCTATCTGTTTCTGATATTGGGTGGGACAAATCTGCCTGTTTCTGATATTGGGTGGGACAAATCCATCAGTTTCTGATATTGGGTGGGACAAATCTGCCTGTTTCTGATATTGGGTGGGACAAATCTGCCTGTTTCTGATATTGGGTGGGACAAATCTGCCTGTTTCTGATATTGGGTGGGACAAATCTATCAGTTTCTGATATTGGGTGGGACAAATCTGCCTGTTTCTGATATTGGGTGGGACAAATCTGCCTGTTTCTGATATTGGTTGGGACAAATCTGCCTGTTTCTGATATTGGGTGGGACAAATCCATCAGTTTCTGATATTGGGTGGGACAAATCTGCCTGTTTCTGACATTAGGTGGGACAAATCTGCCTGTTTCTGATATTGGGTGGGACAAATCTGCCTGTTTCTGATATTGGGTGGGACAAATCTGCCTGTTTCTGATATTGGGTGGGACAAATCTGCCTGTTTCTGATATTGGGTAGGACATGTCCCCCCCAGTCCCCCCCGGTTTCTATGCCAATGTCCGAAGTACAAAGATAGATCACAGTCAAACACAGTTCATCAACATAGCTACTCCACCTCTTGAGCCGCCTGATCCAGGAGAGCTTTCTTGTCTGTAGATTTGAAGGCCTCCAGCGTGTTGGTGTTGTACAGAGTGCCTACAGCGGGACAGCAGTGAGCCGGTGTGGGTTCTTCGCTGGAGACGAGGACGAGAAAGAATTCAGTTACTCGATTGCTGAGCTCCGTAGCGGGGATCAAGTCAATAACAACTTAAACCCTGTGGATTTTATGATCTTCAGAGAAGATAATCAGCGTCCTTGATTGAGCAAAGAAAAGGATTAGTATTCGTATCGCTCCCTCATCGTAATTTAATATCTCTCAGATTTAATGATTTAATATCTCTTCAATATTAATTTCCCTCACATGAAATTCCTCATTAGAGACACCTTTAAAACCGTCCTTGAAGTTCTCACTGATCTAATCTGAAAATGCACCATGAATGAGAGAGTCAGTGTGTAGCGATGGATGCTGGCATGCAGCTCCTGATTGTATGCGACGAGGACATTCTGGTGGTGTTCAGGAGATGCACTCCACCCTGTGGGTCTGAAAGAATGTGTAGGAAGCTGCTGCTATTCTCAGAACAAGCGACTGTCCACCCCAGAGTCCAGAACCTCAACACCACTCACATGAGTGTGTTTGGCGTTATTTGGATGGTTAAATTATTATATTTTTACATGTGTGTTGCACTGGTGGGAGTGGATCAGAAACAGCAGTGCTGCTGGCGTGATCTCAGTGTCACTGCTGGACTCAGAATCGTCCACCAACATCCAGTCAGCAGTGTCCTGTGGGCGGCGTCCTGTGTCCACTGATGAAGGACTAGAGAACTCAAACTGTGCAGCAGCAGATGAGCTACTGTCTCTGACTCTACATCTACAAGGTGGACCAGCAAGTAGTAGGAGTGTCTAATAGAGTGGACAGTGAGTGGACACAGTGTTTAAACACTCCAGCAGCAGCACTGCTGTGTCTGATCCACTCACACCAGCACAACACACACTAACACACCACCATACGTCAGTGTCACTGCAGTGCTGAGAATGATCCACCTCCCTGACTGGAATAGATTAGACCAGGCGGAACTTGGCTTGGCCTGGCTGGATTAGACTAGACTATATCAGGCAGGACTTGGCTTGGCCTGGTTGGACTAGACTAGACCAGGCGGGACTTGGCTTGGCCAAGCTGGACTAGACTAGACTAGATCAGGCAGAACTTGGCTTGGCCTGGCTGGATTAGACTAGACTATATCAGGCAGGACTTGGCTTGGCCTGGTTGGACTAGACTAGACCAGGCGGGACTTGGCTTGGCCAGGCTGGACTAGACTAGACCAGGCGGAACTTGGCTTGGCCAGGCTGGACTAGACTAGACCAGGCGGAACTTGGCTTGGCCAGGCTGGACTAGACTAGACCAGGCGGAACTTGGCTTGGCCTGGTTGGACTAGACTAGACCAGGCGGGACTTGGCTTGGCCAGGCTGGACTAGACTAGACCAGGCGGAACTTGGCTTGGCCAGGCTGGACTAGACTAGACCAGGCGGAACTTGGCTTGGCCAGGCTGGACTAGACTAGACCAGGCGGAACTTGGCTTGGCCTGGCTGGAATAGACTAGACCAGGCGGGACTTGGCTTGGCTGGACTAGAGTAGGCCTGACCAGGCGGGACTTGGCTTGGCTGGACTAGACTAGGCAGGACTTGGCTTGGCTGGACTAGACTAGGCGGGAAGGGACTAGACAGACAACAAGCAATGACACAAGCTGTGGCCGTGGATGATTCTAAATGTATGTGTAAATAAACTTCATGTCAGTGCTGAAGCCCTCTGGTCTCCTGACTCCAGAATTGCTAACAATGTGGAAAATATTACAAGCAGGTTTTATAACAGACAAGAACTTACATTTCAAATGCGCTGAACTCCAGTGTCAGCCGAATCGGCAGGCCAGACGGGTCACCTGATTTGACAGAAGACACATCACGATTAGTTACGACAGACCAATGTACATACCAGGCAGGATTACTCTTTCAGATGAAACCAGCCACTCAATTACTGTCTCATCACGAGCTCCACCCCGAGTTCCACTGCAGGACCGAGAGGAGGAATAACGATAATCACCCAGAAAACAGAAGCAGTGCATCCCTTCTGGTCACGTATCTGATCACCAGTTATAATTCAAGAGCAGAAAATTACAGGCTTCTCAGTGAAACGTGCTCCCCACATGATTCTGTTACTCCAGAGAAGCCAAAACAGCCCACAGATTAAATATATATCACTAAAATCAATATCTGGTATATTTGTGATATTAACTTTTAATACACTACGGCTGCGCTGTGACTCTGTTTACACTCGGCATTAGCAGATAATGACCGCAATTCAATCAACTAACAAAAACACTGCACGGGTACACCTGGCCCTTTCAGCAGCAGCTCCTGCAGCCAGGTATTGATCGCATCTCATTCCCGACAGCAATGTTTACATTTTTAATCAAGCTGGAGTCCCCAGAGCAGTATCGGCCGAGCAAGCTTCTGTACATGAGGTTCAGCACGTTCCAGGCATTTAAAGTATCACACAACTGACACACAGTCAGAGACAGACACGCCCATCAGCCGTAACATTAAACTACCTCCCCGTATCCACACATGCTGTCCAGTGTATCAGCTCCACTGATCGTGTTTGTAGTTCTACTCTAGTTCGACTGGACTAGACCGGACCAGGCGGGACTTGGCTTGGCTAGGCTGCACTAGACCAGACCAGGCGGGACTTGGCTTGGCTAGGCTGCACTAGACTATATATATACTATATACTATGTATATATATATATATATATACCCACACACACACACACACACACACACACGCACACACATTTTCCTTAAACCCTTTCTTCTCCTGCCTTGCAAACCCAACCAGATGTTAATCTAACTACTTCTGTACAATCACAGGCTGCCTTCTTTCCTCTTCTCTATGCTTTATCCTGCTATCTGGTGTGGACCGGAGAAGAATAGGTTCTCCTTTTGAGTCTCAGTTTCTCTTAAGGATTCTTCTTCTTGATCTGAGGGTGTTTTTTCTTTGGCGTGCTGACTGAGGGGTTCGATCAGTAGTCCCTGTAATGATGCTCTGCTGCACCGACTGTTGTAAACTGTGTATGTAGTGCAAAAAAAAAAAAAAAAGCTTGAGGTGGATAAACGGGTCCAAAAAATGTATTCGTTTGAAATGTAGTTGTAAATATTTAATTAGAAATTTAATAAACTAATGACCCCCCCTTCAAAAAAAAAAAAAACAATCCCCAAACGTTCCACATCTAGAACAGACCTCCTAAAACTCCATGGGCTGTGGGAACTGCTTCCAATGCGTACACGCGGTGCATGATTTGGAGGGTGGGGTGTGATGGAGAAAGCTGAAAGAAGCTGAAATTATTTCCAAATGAAGTGCGATGCATTCACCCAGACAGGAGGCGCTTATGTGATTCATGTCGGCAGCTCAGTTACTTGTTCTGCTGTTGAAACGTTCCTGTGCGACGCTGGAAGATCACTGCCGTAAGTGCTTTTCCTCCAAAAACACAAGCAGGACAACAATGCTGGATACTAACAAAACCACAGCAGTGATTTTCACAACTGCTGCTTCCAATTTGAGCACAGTGCTGACTACTGGTACAACGAGAAACGAGGGAACAACAGTTTCAGGTGCAGCACACATGGTACTGGACCATAAACATAACATACATCAAGGCTTTGACCAGACAGAACGTTGCTTGACTGCCTCGAGACCAGAACAGCGGGGTCTGAGCACATGCCAATCATAAACACAGAGAAAGGTGATGTAAACAGGGCTCTGAGGACCCATCTGGACGGCCTTCATTACGACAGTAAGTAATCAAGGAGTTCAAGCTTACTCACCGTTATAATAATAACCCTTGATGCTTTTGGGGCTTTCATCTAGACGGTAGTCGTTCAGCTTCTTCTGCGTGAGCTGGTGCCAGAACCCGGCCTCGAGCGCGCTGGAGAAAGGCGCGAACTGCAGCTTCGGAGGAGCTGAGCCCTTCTCGCTCGACTCAGCAGCCATCTGAACCTCAAACTCTGATCTCCCTGATAAACACTGTACGGAGACAGAGGAGAGAAATCAGTCTGCATACAATGTCCAGTAGTAAACGATAGGTCAGCAGGTGGTAGAAGGTGGCCTTGTTCTTTGGTCCTGCTTGAGGGGCAAAAAGACAAAGCAACATACAGATAAATAAGGCAGTTCTTTAATAGTCAGGACCCCCACAGGACCACCACAAAGCAGGTATTATTCGGGTGGTGAGGGGATCAGACACAGCACTGCTGCTGCTGGAGTGTTTCAACACCTCAGTGTCTCTGCTGGACTGAGAATCGTCCACCAACCAAAACTATCCAGACAGCAGTGTCCTGTGGGCGGCGTCCTGTGTCCACTGATGAAGGACTAGAGGACACAAACTGTGCAGCAGCAGATGAGCTACTGTCTCTGACTTTACATCTACAAGGTGGACCAGCAAGTAGTAGGAGTGTCTAATAGAGTGGACAGTGAGTGGACACAGCTGTGTCTGATCCACTCACACCAGCACAACACACACTAACACACCACCACCACGCCAGTGTCACAGTGCTGAGAATGATCCACCTCCCTAATAGTAGCTGCTCTGTGGTGGTCCTGTGGGGGTCTTGATCATTAAAGAACAGAGTGATAGGGGATAAACAATGCATGCAGAAAATCAGATGAACTACAGTCTGTAAATGTAGAACCACAAAGTGATCCTATATGATCAGTGGATGTCGGATGATCAGTTCTACATCCCACAGGTACTGGAAAGAGCTCCATCACTCCAGACCAGGGGTTCCTGAGGTCACCCCGCCCTGCACATCTGCGTCCAGCTAACACACCTAGGGCGCAGGAGGTTGACGTGCAGGAAGCTAGGGAGTCGAATCAAGTGTGCTTTATTAAGCAAAGTGCAAAGATGTGCATATGCTTGGCCTTGGTGACCTGGATGCCAGGTTCCTCTCACCCTTACCACTGTGAACATTCCTGACTTGCTCTAGAAACGTGGCACTTCTCACCAAACCACTTTGATCAGACATTTGTGCAGAATTTTAAAAGAATGGATGGAGTTCCCCTTTAAAGCAGCTAGATTATCTCATTAGCAGGAGCGTCTGGAAATGGGCATGGATCAGGGTCAGTCTGGGGCTGCAACTTGAATCACAGATCGTGTTTTGTTAAAAGGGAAGTCCACCAAACATCCATAATTTGGTTTGTATGAAATATGCGTAAATATCTAACTCAAGAGTGGGTTTTGGTGTGAAATGGTTTAGATGGTGTTTACAGTGGTGGTGGTGAGAACCAGGGGTCTCCATTTCTACAAAAATACACACATTCTATTTACCATCAAACCACCCAGTGAACCAGCACATATCTGCAGAGTGTCTATATGGATGTTCATGGTAAAACTGGGACGCCTCACAGCACCCAGCATGCATCTCTGTACCAGGTAAGATATAAAAAAACCTAACACTTCCCTCAAAACTATCAGACTACAGACATGTGTGTAAAATTTTTGGGAAAAATCGGTGGAGTTCCCCTTCCAGGCAGCCAGATAACCTCATTAGGAGGAGCGTCTGGATATGGATTGGACCAGGGTCAGTCCTGGGCTGCATTTTCCTTTCAAGGAAGCATCTTCATTCAGACAATAACTGCACAGCTTCAATAGCAGACCCTGTTTTATTAAAAGGGGAAGTCCACCAACATCCATAATTTTGTTTGTATGAAAAATC
Source organism: Megaleporinus macrocephalus (assembly GCA_021613375.1). Taxonomy (NCBI): domain Eukaryota; kingdom Metazoa; phylum Chordata; class Actinopteri; order Characiformes; family Anostomidae; genus Megaleporinus; species Megaleporinus macrocephalus. The sequence goes on along the minus strand of CM038714.1, from coordinate 19,421,582 downwards.
CCTGAATCTCTACTTCAGAGTGGGGTTCAGACAGAAACCAGAGGTCTCCATGTGTACAACACAAATAGACATTCTATTTACCATCACTGCCCCCCCCCCCCCCCCCATACACACACACACACAAAGAGATCCAGTGTGTGTGTATGGATGTTGATGGGAGTAGTTTGCCTCACAGCCCCCAGCATGTATCCCTGTACCTACAAAATACTAAACAAACCTGAAACTTCTCTCAAAACCATTAGACGACAGACGCGTGTGTAGATTTTTTGAACCAATCGGTGGCGTTCCCCTTCCAGGCAGCTGTATTCCCTCTTTAGAAGGCGCGTCTGGATATATATGTGTCAACGCGGATAAAGGCTAGACCTGAAAGGGAGCATCCCCGTCCAAAGTGCTGGCTATTCCAGGACTAGGATTAGTGTTATTCCAGGTCCAGTCTAGTAAACCGGCCCACATTGTGGTCACACCTGCTCACTCGCTGGTTTAGCAGCTGCTGCTACTCAGTACGAACCATCAAACCCAGCAGCTAGGTTAAACTAAGCAGCATACCTGTCCGGGTAGCGTGACGTGAAGGAAACGAACACAAGACTGAAGTGAAAAGTGATATAGAAAACAAGTAACAATCCAAAACACTCACCAGAGGCAGACTTCCTGGTATAAGTCATGTGACGTCTGTCCCCTCTGCGCAGTCTCACTGGTCAGGCTTAACTAGCAGCGGCTACGCGTCTGTGCTAACAGGTTACTGTAGCTTAGCATGAAGCAAATACCCAGGTTTATCAAACTTAATAGACGCTTTTTTTGAAACCTGGGAAGTTATTTAAAGGAGTATGTTGTACCAAAATGCTGGTCGTGAGTCAAAAGCGTTACAAAAGACCTACAAGCGACGTGACTAGGTGGTTAGCTAGAAAGCTAATGCAAGAGCTAACTAGCCATTGCAGCTGAATAGAAGGAATATATAAAGTTCAGAAAGTTAAATGTTAGATATATATTTTTCTGGCGGTAGTGGAAAAGTCTCGGAATTGGGGGAAAACACGATTTTAAGACCGTTCAGCCAGAGAGAAAACGTTACGCTTGTTTAGCAAACAAACCGGCTAAGTTAACTCTCCTGCTAAGATGCGCGTACTTATATGTAAATATACACTCACGGCGCCAAAACCATCGAATAAAACACGAAGAACCAAAATAAGAACAAGAAAACGCAAACAAGCAGACAGGAGAACACGGACAGGAACCTATACGCCCCGCTCCGTTTCATTCTGAGCGTTAGTCCAGTTTAAACCCGTGTAGTTTTCCAGTGTTTGTTGGTTAGTGTTCCTGATATAAGCCCGAGTTTAATGACAGGTGCAGATTCGAGCTGCTCCCTGAAGAAACCCTATTACACGAGCCTCACCCCGCTGCTGGTTTCACCACATTCCTGAATATAAGATAGCTGCCAGCGCGCCTTCCATCCTTACACTGGGGTCTACTGTAGGCAGGTGTTTAATCGCACACTCACAGCATGTAATCGTCCCTATAGTGAAGCATTGCTAATAGAATAAAGCTCTGCAGCAGCTCAGGTCACTAGTCTGAATGCCCACTATGGGTTAGAGGGGTGTAAAGCCCCCCAGCACTGAGCTGTACACCAGTGGAGCTGTGTTCTCTGGAGTGATGGTGCTCCTTCCCATACCTGGTCTCAACAATACTCAATCCAATACTCACATCAGTGTTCCAACATCAGTACCTGACCCCAGTATCACTCAATCAAATCCTCACAGCAATGTTCATCATCAGTACCTAACCTCACTAACACTCAATCAAATCCTCACAGTAATGTTCAACATCAGTACCTGATCTCACTAACACTCAATCAAATCCTCACAGCAATGTTCATCATCAGTACCTAACCTCACTAACACTCAATCCAATACTCACATCAGTGTTCCAACATCAGTACCTGACCTCACTAACACTCAATCAAATCCTCACAGCAATGTTCATCATCAGTACCTAACCTCACTAACACTCAATCCAATACTCACATCAGTGTTCCAACATCAGTACCTGACCTCACTAACACTCAATCAAATCCTCACAGCAATGTTCATCATCAGTACCTAACCTCACTAACACTCAATCAAATCCTCATAGCAATGTTCATCATCAGTACCTAACCTCACTAACACTCAATCAAATCCTCATAGCAATGTTCATCATCAGTACCTAACCTCACTAACACTCAATCAAATCCTCATAGCAATGTTCATCATCAGTACCTAACCTCACTAACACTCAATCAAATCCTCATAGCAATGTTCATCATCAGTACCTAACCTCACTAACACTCAATCAAATCCTCATAGCAATGTTCAACATCAGTACCTGACCTCACTAACACTCAATCAAATCCTCATAGCAATGTTCAACATCAGTACCTGACCTCACTAACACTCAATCAAATCCTCACAGCAATGTTCATCATCAGTACCTAACCTCACTAACACTCAATCAAATCCTCACAGCAATGTTCAACATCAGTACCTGACCTCACTAACACTCAACCAAATCCTCACAGCAATGTTCAACATCAGTACCTCACCTCACTAACACTCAATCAAACCCTCACAACAATGTTCATCATCAGTACCTGACCTCTCTAACACTCAATCAAATCCTCACAGCAATGTTCAACATCAGTACCTGACCTCACTAACACTCAATCAAGTCCTCACAGCAATGTTCAACATCAGTACCTGACCTCACTAACACTCAATCAAATCCTCACAGCAATGTTCAACATCAATACCTGACCTCACTAACACTCAATCAAATCCTCACAGCAATGTTCATCATCAGTACCTAACCTCACTAACACTCAATCCAATACTCACATCAGTGTTCCAACATCAGTACCTGACCTCACTAACACTCAATCAAATCCTCACAGCAATGTTCATCATCAGTACCTAACCTCACTAACACTCAATCAAATCCTCATAGCAATGTTCATCATCAGTACCTAACCTCACTAACACTCAATCAAATCCTCATAGCAATGTTCATCATCAGTACCTAACCTCACTAACACTCAATCAAATCCTCATAGCAATGTTCATCATCAGTACCTAACCTCACTAACACTCAATCAAATCCTCACAGTAATGTTCAACATCAGTACCTGATCTCACTAACACTCAATCAAATCCTCACAGCAATGTTCATCATCAGTACCTAACCTCACTAACACTCAATCCAATACTCACATCAGTGTTCCAACATCAGTACCTGACCTCACTAACACTCAATCAAATCCTCACAGCAATGTTCATCATCAGTACCTAACCTCACTAACACTCAATCAAATCCTCATAGCAATGTTCATCATCAGTACCTAACCTCACTAACACTCAATCAAATCCTCATAGCAATGTTCATCATCAGTACCTAACCTCACTAACACTCAATCAAATCCTCATAGCAATGTTCATCATCAGTACCTAACCTCACTAACACTCAATCAAATCCTCACAGCAATGTTCATCATCAGTACCTAACCTCACTAACACTCAATCAAATCCTCATAGCAATGTTCATCATCAGTACCTGACCTCACTAACACTCAATCAAATCCTCATAGCAATGTTCATCATCAGTACCTAACCTCACTAACACTCAATCAAATCCTCATAGCAATGTTCATCATCAGTACCTAACCTCACTAACACTCAATCAAATCCTCATAGCAATGTTCAACATCAGTACCTGACCTCACTAACACTCAATCAAATCCTCATAGCAATGTTCAACATCAGTACCTGACCTCACTAACACTCAATCAAATCCTCACAGCAATGTTCATCATCAGTACCTAACCTCACTAACACTCAATCAAATCCTCACAGCAATGTTCAACATCAGTACCTGACCTCACTAACACTCAACCAAATCCTCACAGCAATGTTCAACATCAGTACCTCACCTCACTAACACTCAATCAAACCCTCACAACAATGTTCATCATCAGTACCTGACCTCTCTAACACTCAATCAAATCCTCACAGCAATGTTCAACATCAGTACCTGACCTCACTAACACTCAATCAAGTCCTCACAGCAATGTTCAACATCAGTACCTGACCTCACTAACACTCAATCAAATCCTCACAGCAATGTTCAACATCAATACCTGACCTCACTAACATTCAATCAAATCCTCACAGCAATGTTCAACATCAGTACCTGACCTCACTAACACTCAATCAAATCCTCACAGCAATGTTCAACATCAGTACCTGACCTCACTAACACTCAATCAAATCCTCACAGCAATGTTCAACATCAGTACCTGACCTCACTAACACTCAATCAAATCCTCACAGCAATGTTCAACATCAGTACCTGACCTCACTAACACTCAATCAAATCGTTACAACAATGTTCATCATCAGTACCTGACCTCACTAACACTCAATCAAATCCTCACAACAATGTTCAACATCAGTACCTGACCTCACTAACACTCAATCAAATCCTCACAGTAATGTTCAACATCAGTACCTGATCTCACTAACACTCAATCCAATACTCACATCAGTGTTCCAACATCAGTACCTGACCTCACTAACACTCAATCAAATCCTCACAGCAATGTTCATCATCAGTACCTAACCTCACTAACACTCAATCAAATCCTCATAGCAATGTTCATCATCAGTACCTAACCTCACTAACACTCAATCAAATCCTCATAGCGATGTTCAACATCAGTACCTGACCTCACTAACACTCAATCAAATCCTCATAGCAATGTTCAACATCAGTACCTGACCTCACTAACACTCAATCAAATCCTCACAGCAATGTTCATCATCAGTACCTAACCTCACTAACACTCAATCAAATCCTCACAGCAATGTTCAACATCAGTACCTGACCTCACTAACACTCAATCAAATCGTTACAACAATGTTCATCATCAGTACCTGACCTCACTAACACTCAATCAAATCCTCACAACAATGTTCAACATCAGTACCTGACCTCAGTATCACTCAATCAAATCCTCATAGCAATGTTCATCATCAGTACCTAACCTCACTAACACTCAATCCAATACTCACATCAGTGTTCCAACATCAGTACCTGACCTCACTAACACTCAATCAAATCCTCACAGCAATGTTCATCATCAGTACCTAACCTCACTAACACTCAATCAAATCCTCATAGCAATGTTCATCATCAGTACCTAACCTCACTAACACTCAATCAAATCCTCATAGCAATGTTCAACATCAGTACCTGACCTCACTAACACTCAATCAAATCCTCATAGCAATGTTCAACATCAGTACCTGACCTCACTAACACTCAATCAAATCCTCACAGCAATGTTCATCATCAGTACCTAACCTCACTAACACTCAATCAAATCCTCACAGCAATGTTCAACATCAGTACCTGACCTCACTAACACTCAACCAAATCCTCACAGCAATGTTCAACATCAGTACCTCACCTCACTAACACTCAATCAAACCCTCACAACAATGTTCATCATCAGTACCTGACCTCTCTAACACTCAATCAAATCCTCACAGCAATGTTCAACATCAGTACCTGACCTCACTAACACTCAATCAAATCCTCACAGCAATGTTCAACATCAGTACCTGACCTCACTAACACTCAATCAAATCCTCACAGCAATGTTCAACATCAGTACCTGACCTCACTAACACTCAATCAAATCGTTACAACAATGTTCATCATCAGTACCTGACCTCACTAACACTCAATCAAATCCTCACAACAATGTTCAACATCAGTACCTGACCTCACTAACACTCAATCAAATCCTCACAGTAATGTTCAACATCAGTACCTGACCTTAATAACACTCAATCAAATCCTCACAGCAATGTTCAACATCAGTACCTGATCTCACTAACACTCAATCCAATACTCACATCAGTGTTCCAACATCAGTACCTGACCTCACTAACACTCAATCAAATCCTCACAGCAATGTTCATCATCAGTACCTAACCTCACTAACACTCAATCAAATCCTCATAGCAATGTTCATCATCAGTACCTAACCTCACTAACACTCAATCAAATCCTCATAGCGATGTTCAACATCAGTACCTGACCTCACTAACACTCAATCAAATCCTCATAGCAATGTTCAACATCAGTACCTGACCTCACTAACACTCAATCAAATCCTCACAGCAATGTTCATCATCAGTACCTAACCTCACTAACACTCAATCAAATCCTCACAGCAATGTTCAACATCAGTACCTGACCTCACTAACACTCAATCAAATCGTTACAACAATGTTCATCATCAGTACCTGACCTCACTAACACTCAATCAAATCCTCACAACAATGTTCAACATCAGTACCTGACCTCAGTATCACTCAATCAAATCCTCACAGCAATGTTCAGCATCAGTACCCGACCTCACTAACACTCAATCAAATCCTCACAGCAATGTTCCAGCACACTAGTGCACTGAGTGGATCAGAAGAACACTGGGTGAGGAGGGATCTACACAGATCTACACAGAAAGGGCAAATCCACATATTTTTCAAAATTTCTGTCTAATTAAATATTTTAGGTGTAAACGGCCATTCAGAGTGCTGCATAGAAAGGGCAAATCCACAGATTTTTCAAAATTTCTGTATAATTAAATATTTTAGGTGTAAACGGCCATTCAGAGTGCTGCATAGAAAGGGCAAATCCACAGATTTTTCAAAATTTCTGTATAATTAAATATTTTAGGTGTAAACGGCCATTCAGAGTGCTGCATAGAAAGGGCAAATCCACAGATTTTTCAAAATTTCTGTATAATTAAATATTTTAGGTGTAAACGGCCATTCAGAGTGCTGCATAGAAAGGGCAAATCCACAGATTTTTCAAAATTTCTGTATAATTAAATATTTTAGGTGTAAACGGCCATTCAGAGTGCTGCAAAGAAAGGGCAAATCCACAGATTTTTCACAATTTCTGTATAATTAATATTTTTGTTGTAAACGGCCATTCAGAGTGCTGCATAGAAAGGGCAAATCCACAGATTTTTCAAAATTTCTGTATAATTAAATATTTTAGGTGTAAACGGCCATTCAGAGTGCTGCAAAGAAAGGGCAAATCCACAGATTTTTCAAAATTTCTGTATAATTAATATTTTAGTTGTAAACGGCCATTCAGAGTGCTGCATAGAAAGGGCAAATCCACAGATTTTTAAAAAATTCTGTATAATTAAATATTTTAGGTGTAAATGGCCATTCAGAGTGCTTCACTGCAAAGAAACTTACCGGCTCACAGCTGTTCACAGTGATGATCTGAAGCATGTAATGCCTCTAAAAACACGAGATGCAACACCAGCGTATGTGCAGTGATGTTCAGACGTATAGAATCACCTGGTTCTATTCACATTAGTGACTTACACAGTGTGCTGATTCAACACAGCACTGACATTAAATAACAAACCACATACTGCAATCAGACATACTTGTTTATAGACAGTGATGCTTTGCTTGGAGATTCTGATCATCACTTTTCACATTCATGGATGTTAGTATATCATCACTGTTTAAAGAAAAACACGTATCTCTATTTTTGTTGATTCTCATGTTTCAATATTATTTGAACCCGATGGCTGCTCCTTATACCGTGTGAAAGTTTCCTGATGAATGGACCGATAGAAATGCTCCAAACTCACTTACAATAAAACCTTTTTATATTCTCTTACATTGAAAGTGTTACTACAAAGTTACTACAAAGTTACTACTTTGGAGATGCTTGTTTCTCATTGGACAGCGTCAATATACAACCTTCTTCTCTGAGTTGTACAGCCATCGCTCTGTCCATCATTCCAGATACAGTGAACATTTCTTCATCTATCACAGCTTTCTATTACTGAGCTGAATGATTTTATATGTACCCGCAACGATAATTGTTTTTACATTATTCACAAACATGGTACATGTTTGGTACATACACAAAAATAAATAACGTCTTGCAACGTGTTAGTCTTTTCGTTTGGTGTGAAACGAAAAAGACTAAAGTGTTCCGAAGTTGTTTACGGTGTTTATGTTTCTAGTGGTGGTGATGGTGTTTACAGTGGTGTTGATGGTATTTACAGTAGTGTTGATGGTGTTTATAGTGGGAGTGGTGATGTTTACAGTGGTGGTGATGGTGTTTACAGTGGTGGTGATGGTATTTACAGTGGTGGTGATGTTTACAGTGGTGGTGATATTTACAGTGGTGGTGATGGTATTTACAGTAGTGTTGATGGTGTTTATAGTGGGACTGGTGATGTTTACAGTGGTGGTGATGGTATTTACAGTGGTGGTGATGGTGTTTACAGTGGTGGTGATGGTATTTACAGTGGTGGTGATGGTGTTTACAGTGGTGGTGATATTTACAGTGGTGGTGATGGTATTTACAGTGGTGGTGATGGTGTTTACAGTGGTGGTGATGGTATTTACAGTGGTGGTGATGGTGTTTACAGTGGTGGTGATATTTACAGTGGTGGTGATGGTATTTACAGTGGTGGTGATGTTTACAGTGGTGGTGATATTTACAGTGGTGGTGATGGTATTTACAGTGGTGGTGATATTTACAGTGGTGGTGATGGTGTTTACAGTGGTGGTGATGGTATTTACAGTGGTGGTGATGTTTACAGTGGTGGTGATATTTACAGTGGTGGTGATGGTATTTACAGTGGTGGTGATGTTTACAGTGATGATGATATTTACCGTGGTGCTGGTGATATTTACAGTGGTGGTGATGGTGTTTACAGTGGTGGTGATGTTTACAGTGGTGGTGATATTTACAGTGGTGGTGATGGTCTTTACAGTAATGGTGATGGTGTTTACAGTGGTGGTTATATTTACAGTGGTGGTGATATTTACAGTGGCGTTGATGCTATTTACAGTGGTGGTGATGGTCTTTACAGTGGTGGTGATGGTGTTTACAGTGGTGGTGATATTTACAGTGGTGGTGATGTTTACAGTGGTGGTGATATTTACAGTGGTGGTGATGGTATTTACAGTGGTGGTGATATTTACAGTGGTGGTGATGGTATTTACAGTGGTGGTGATGGTGTTTACAGTGGTGTTGATGCTATTTACAGTGGTGGTGATGGTCTTTACAGTGGTGATGATGGTGTTTACAGTGGTGGTGATGGTGTTTACGGTGGTGGTGATGGTGTTTACAGTAGTGGTGATGTTGTTTACCGTGGTGGTGATGATGTTTACAGTGGTGGTGATGTTGTTTACAGTGGTGGTGATGATATTTACAGTAGTGGTAATGTGTTTACAGTGGTGGTGATGGTGTTTACAGTGGCGGTGATGCTATTTACAGTGGTGGTGATGGTGTTTACAGTGGTGGTGATGGTGTTTACAGTGGTGGTGATGTTGTTTACCGTGGTGGTGATGATGTTTACAGTGGTGGTGATGATGTTTACAGTGGTGGTGATGGTGTTTACAGTAGTGGTGATGTTTACAGTGGTGGTGATGTTGTTTACAGTGGTGGTGATGATATTTACAGTAGTGGTAATGTGTTTACAGTGGTGGTGATGGTGTTTACAGTGGCGGTGATGCTATTTACAGTGGTGGTGATGGTGTTTACAGTGGTGGTGATGGTGTTTACAGTAGTGGTGATGTTGTTTACCGTGGTGGTGATGATGTTTACAGTAGTGGTAATGTGTTTACAGTGGTGGAGATGTTGTTTACAGTAGTGGTAATGTGTTTACAGTAGTGGTGATGTTGTTTACCGTGGTGGTGATGATGTTTACAGTGGTGGTGATAGTGTTTAAAGTGGCGATGATGATATTTACAGTGGTGGTGATGGTATTTACTAAACACTACACCACCATACTAACCACTACACCACCGTACTAACCACTACACCACCATACTAACCATTACACCACCATACTAACCACTACACCACCATACTAACCACTACACCACCATACTGACCACTACACCACCGTACTAAACATTACACCACCATACTAACAACTACACCTTCGTACTAACCACTGCACCACCATACTAACCACTAAACCACCATACTAACCACTACACCACCATTCTAACCACTACACCACCATACTAACCACTACACCACCGTACTAACCACTACACCACCGTACTAACCACTACACCACCATACTAACCAATACACCACCGTACTGACCACTACACCACCATACTAACCACTACACCATCGTACTAACCACTACACCAACATACTAACCATTACACCACCATACTAACCACTACACCATCATACTGACCACTACACCACCATACTAAGCATTACACCACCATACTAACCACTACACCATCGTACTAACCATTACACCACCATACTAACCACTACACCACCATACTAACCACTACACCACCATACTAACCACTAAACTACCATACTTACCACTACACCATCATACTGACCACTACACCACCATACTAAACATTACACCACCATACTAACCACTACACCATCATACTAACCACTACACCACCATACTAACCATTACACCAACATACTAACCACTACACCACCGTACTAACCACTACACCACCATACTAACCACTACACTATCATAATGACCACTACACGACCATACTAAACATTACACCACCATACTAACCACTACACCACCATACTAACCATTACACCACCATACTAACCACTACACCACCATACTAACCACTAAACCACCATACTAACCACTAAACCACCATACTAACCACTACACCACCATACTAACCACTACACCACCGTACTAACCACTACACCACCATACTAACCACTACACCACCATACTAACCACTACACCACCATACTAACCACTAAACCACCATACTAACCACTACACCACCGTACTAACCACTACACCATCAAACTAACCATTACACCACCGTACTAACCACTACACCACCGTACTGAACACTACACCACCGTACTAACCAGTACACCACCATACTAACCACTACACCATCATACTGACCACTTCACCACCATACTAAACATTACACCACCATGCTAACCACTACACCATCATACTAACCACTACACCACCATACTAACCATTACACCACCATACTAACCACTACACCACCATACTAACCACTAAACCACCAAACTAACCACTACACCACCGTACTAACCACTACTCCACCATACTAACCACTACACCATCATACTGACCACTACACCACCATACTAACCACTACACCACCATACTAACCACTACACCACCATACTAACCACTACACCACCGTACTAACCACTACACCACCGTACTAACCACTACACCACCATACTAACCACTACACCACTGTACTAACCACTACACCACTATACTAACCACTACACCACCATACTAACCACTACACCACTATGCTGTCTTTACTTATATATGAAACATTTAATTATCTATAAATATTGAAACATTGGTGGCATTCCCCTTAAAGGTTTTAAAGGGAACCCTGGCTGGTAACACATGTAAGCCTTAATATGGTGTAATGACTCTAATCGTAGACACGTACGTCTCCATTGTTGTAACTACTGACGTGCACAGCGGGTAGTGACGTCAAATGGTTGCAGCTAGATACACTGAACGGGAGTTTCTCTTAGCTTCACACTCCTTTATTGGTGAAGTAGTATGTTCACTACTAAGACTCTACTTTCACCTTCAGTAAACAGCTACATACACTGAACGGGAGTGTCTCTTAGCTTCACACTCCTTTATTAGTGAAGTAGTATGTTCACTACTAAGACTCTACTTTCACCTTCAGTAAACAGCTAGATACACTGAACGGGAGTTTCTCTTAGCTTCACACTCCTTTATTAGTGAAGTAGTATGTTCACTACTAAGACTGTACTTTCACCTTCAGTAAACAGCTAGATACACTGAACGGGAGTGTCTCTTAGTTCACACTCCTTTATTAGTGAAGTAGTATGTTCACTACTAAGACTCTACTTTCACCTTCAGTAAACAGCTAGATACACTGAACGAGAGTGTCTCTTAGCTTCACACTCCTTTATTAGTGAAGTAGTATGTTCACTACTAAGACTCTACTTTCACCTTCAGTAAACAGCTAGATACACTGAACGGGAGTGTCTCTTAGCTTCACACTCCTTTATTAGTGAAGTAGTATGTTCACTACTAAGACTCTACTTTCACCTTCAGTAAACAGCTAGATACACTGAACGAGAGTGTCTCTTAGCTTCACACTCCTTTATTAGTGAAGTAGTATGTTCACTACTAAGACTCTACTTTCACCTTCAGTAAACAGCTAGATACACTGAACGGGAGTTTCTCTTAGCTTCACACTCCTTTATTAGTGAAGTAGTATGTTCACTACTAAAACTGGACTTTCACCTTCAGTAAACAGCTAGATACACTGAACGGGAGTGTCTCTTAGCTTCACACTCCTTTATTAGTGAAGTAGTATGTTCACTACTAAGACTCTACTTTCACCTTCAGTAAACAGCTAGATACACTGAACGGGAGTTTCTCTGAGCTTCACACTCCTTTATTAGTGAAGTAGTATGTTCACTACTAAGACTCTACTTTCACCTTCAGTAAACAGCTAGATACACTGAACGGGAGTTTCTCTTAACTTCACACTCCTTTATTAGTGAAGTAGTATGTTCACTACTAAGACTCTACTTTCACCTTCAGTAAACAGCTAGATACACTGAACGGGAGTTTCTCTTAACTTCACACTCCTTTATTAGTGAAGTAGTATGTTCACTACTAAGACTGTACTTTCACCTTCAGTAAACAGCTAAATACACTGAACGGGAGTTTCTCTTAACTTCACACTCCTTTATTAGTGAACTAGTATGTTCACTACTAAGACTCTACTTTCACCTTCAGTAAACAGCTAGATACACTGAACGGGAGTTTCTCTTAACTTCACACTCCTTTATTAGTGAAGTAGTATGTTCACTACTAAGACTCTACTTTCACCTTCAGTAAACAGCTAGATACACTGAACGGGAGTTTCTCTTAGCTTCACACTCCTTTATTAGTGAAATAGTATGTTCACTACTAAGACTCTACTTTCACCTTCAGTAAACAGCTAGATACACTGAACGGGAGTTTCTCTTACACACTCCTTTATTAGTGAAGTAGTATGTTCACTACTAAGACTCTACTTTCACCTTCAGTAAACAGCTAGATACACTGAACGGGAGTGTCTCTTAGCTTCACACTCCTTTATTAGTGAAGTAGTATGTTCACTACTAAGACTCTACTTTCACCTTCAGTAAACAGCTAGATACACTGAACGGGAGTTTCTTTTAACTTCACACTCCTTTATTAGTGAAGTAGTATGTTCACTACTAAGACTGTACTTTCACTTTCAGTAAACAGCTAGATACACTGAACGGGAGTGTCTCTTACACACTCCTTTATTAGTGAAGTAGTATGTTCACTACTAAGACTGTACTTTCACCTTCAGTAAACAGCTAGATACACTGAACGGGAGTTTCTCTTACACACTCCTTTATTAGTGAAGTAGTATGTTCACTACTAAGACTCTACTTTCACCTTCAGTAAACAGCTAGATACACTGAACAGGAGTGTCTCTTAGCTTCACACTCCTTTATTAGTGAAGTAGTATGTTCACTACTAAGACTCTACTTTCACCTTCAGTAAACAGCTAGATACACTGAACGGGAGTTTCTCTTAGCTTCACACTCCTTTATTAGTGAAGTAGTATGTTCACTACTAAGACTCTACTTTGACCTTCAGTAAACAGCTAGATACACTGAACGGGAGTTTCTCTTAGCTTCACACTCCTTTATTAGTGAAGTAGTATGTTCACTACTAAGACTACTTTCACCTTCAGTAAACAGCTAGATACACTGAACGGGAGTTTCTCTTAACTTCACACTCCTTTATTAGTGAAGTAGTATGTTCACTACTAAGACTACTTTCACCTTCAGTAAACAGCTAGATACACTGAACGGGAGTTTCTCTTAACTACACACTCCTTTATTAGTGAAGTAGTATGTTCACTACTAAGACTGGACTTTCACCTTCAGTAAACAGCTAGATACACTGAACGGGAGTGTCTCTTAGCTTCACACTCCTTTATTAGTGAAGTAGTATGTTCACTACTAAGACTGTACTTTCACCTTCAGTAAACAGCTAGATACACTGAACGGGAGTGTCTCTTAGCTTCACACTCCTTTATTAGTGAAGTAGTATGTTCACTACTAAGACTGTACTTTCACCTTCAGTAAACAGCTAGATACACTGAACGGGAGTGTCTCTTAGCTTCACACTCCTTTATTAGTGAAGTAGTATGTTCACTACTAAGACTCTACTTTCACCTTCAGTAAACAGCTAGATACACTGAACGGGAGTGTCTCTTAGCTTCACACTCCTTTATTAGTGAAGTAGTATGTTCACTACTAAGACTGTACTTTCACCTTCAGTAAACAGCTAGATACACTGAACGGGAGTGTCTCTTAGCTTCACACTCCTTTATTAGTGAAGTAGTATGTTCACTACTAAGACTGTACTTTCACCTTCAGTAAACAGCTAGATACACTGAACGGGAGTGTCTCTTAGCTTCACACTCCTTTATTAGTGAAGTAGTATGTTCACTACTAAGACTCTACTTTCACCTTCAGTAAACAGCTAGATACACTGAACGGGAGTGTCTCTGAGCTTCACACTCCTTTATTAGTGAAGTAGTATGTTCACTACTAAGACTCTACTTTCACCTTCAGTAAACAGCTAGATACACTGAACAGGAGTGTCTCTGAGCTTCACACTCCTTTATTAGTGAACTAGTATGTTCACTACTAAGACTGTACTCTCACCTTCAGGATCCACAAACGAGGAGAAGCAGCTGACGCTAACGCTAAACGTTCTCATGTTCACGTTCACGGTTCTTCTCGTGGTTCTCCATAATCTGGAGCTTTTGGACTTCCTGTGTGGGGAAACTGTGACACTGCATTGTGTTTTAGTCTCCGCTTAAAACCAACAGCCTCCGTCAAGTCTCTCACCAGTGGTGGTCTACTGAACCACTCAAACTCATCCAGACTGAAGTGAGGAGAGCAGAGCGGGGGTCTTTGGGTAGCTGTGTTGGTCCACACGCTGCTTCACTAACTATTCTCCTTGTTTATGTTTGTGAAGCTGTTTAGACTAATATCAGTCTTCACACTGCCTTTCACTGAAACAACATCAACAACACAATGTACATGGTTTTCTTTAAGCTAGCTTAGTAACTAACATTCACTCCTTCACACCACAGTCCAGTTCACACCTGAATCCATCTGACCTCATCTACCCAGCAGGCATTGCGCATGTTACATATTTAGAATTAAAGCTTTAATTTATAAATAAATCTGATGCTTTTGTGATTATTTACAACACATCTTAACAATTTAGAGTCATTACACCATATTAAGGCTTACAAGTGTTCCCAGCCTGAATGTATAGTGGCACACTGCCAGCTCATCTGTGTTATTAGATAAAAATTCCACACTTACAACTGGAATAATGTTGGATATTATCAGACTGTTTGCCGTTGCGCTCTTTGACGTCACAGTTCAGACAAAAGGTGACTGACTGTTCAGCTTCATTATTATAATTATTAATAGAATTATTGTGAAATGAAGGGTCTGTTTCTTGCATCTCTTTACTAACGCACACTCTCCAGTCTTCCACACTCAGTGCTTTCCACTTCCCTCCTTTTGTAAAGCACTGAAGGTTTTCATTGTCTGGCCCCCGAGAACTCGCCGCTCTTGTTCTGGGCCCATTCTTGGGCTCCGTCCATTTTTGTGAAGCTCATTTCTGCAAAGCATTCGCGCATTATTCTCTGGATGCGTGCAGTTTCTAAAGGGCATAGCTCCACCGCTGAGAGCCGCATTCAAGTCCCAGCGGCACCAAGTGCTATCTGATCTGCAGCTGGGGGCCTGCCAGAAAGCGGTCGAAAAAGACCGACAGGGTTCCTCAGATTCCAGTCGATGTAATTGATGTAGCAGCCAGGCTGGGTCCAAGCCCACCGCCGCTGCCGCCGCTAAGCAGAATGTGATTTTGTGCATGTACGATGCAGATGGGCTTCATGCGGGTTCCTGTTCTCTCAGCGGTAGTGCCACTGAATGGACGCCACGCACTGGCCGGCACACGGTCTCTGCCATTAAGGGGACATTTCAATATGGACTCTGGCTCCTTTCTGGCTCGTCACATGATGTGGTTAAATGTCAGCTCACAATCTTTCAACCGTTTACACTTGTCAAGAAATTATATTAATGAATCCTGATATTTACCTGCACAGGGTCAATATTTGGGCAGTCTCAAGCTTGGGCTCGATCCCCAAGCGTTTTGCTGGGCGAGCATCATTAACAAACAGTATAAAGAGGTTAATGTAAAGCAAACATGTGTGACCTAAAACAAAAAAACTGACCATAAAGTGTAAATAGAGTCTTGCTCAGTAACCCACATGTCCTAAAGCCTTACATACAGTGCCTGTGGTAGCTTCACCTGCTACTTCTGAACCAGAAACCAGCTACAGTAAATGTGACTTCTTGTGCACAAAGAACAACATAAAAGCCAAAAATGGCATAACATGCTCATCTGTACATGTGACTTAGGCGAGATTAAAAGATTGAGATGTAAACAGAGCCAATAGGAGTGGTTTGAGGGGCTGAATTGTTTACAGAGGTGGTAAACGGAACCAGACGTCCACCTCAGACGTTGTTTTGAGGTTAAGGACTACAGCATATCTTTTAGTTGACGGTGGAGGGATACATGCAGTGGGTTAAAAAAGTCCCTGAAATAATCTTTTTTTTTCAGAACCTCTACTATTTGACCATCAGCATCACAGATAAACAGTCAGTAGACTTGTTTAGGTTCGCTGGATGGTTCAGTCATGTAAAAAAATGTATTTATATGTGGTATTTTATGCCAAACCACTTTAAATTACTCTGTCTCAAAACTCTCTAGGTAGCAGCTGTTTAAGTAGCAGCGTTCTCTCCTCATCTCTCCTCATAAAACAGATTACTGAGACGCTCTAGTTAGAGAGAGACTGCGTCACGGCTTGTTCCCCCCACTGCAGCACGCCACCGGTGGTTTAGCTGGTTGCTAAGTTACCAGCCGGCATCCAAAACAATAGCCCAAGGCTTAAAAATCTGCTAGCATAAATGCTAATGTCTGGAGTATAAAAGTGTAAATGGTGAAGGACTCGTTACAGAGTTGATAATAAAAAACTGTTTTGTGTGATTATATGACCAGAAACACATTAAAACTCCAGAGAGAATCAAAATAACTCACATTTTAAAACCACTTCACTGCTCCTAGATTAGCCTGTGTTGCATCATGGGATTGTCTTAGCGGCTGAGGAAGTGTTCAATACTTTTTTAAAATCAGGTGTAAATAAGGTTTCTCAGTAGTCAGTATGTTTAAGGTATGTAAGAATTGAACAGTCTACATGTCAGGAGTGCATACTATGACGTAAAATGCTGCCTATGTAGGAGCTCACTTGAGACACCTTTGTTTATATATATGACAGCAGTTTGACTTTGGACCACCACAGACTGCCAAAACTTTACACTGGGCTGCAGACACCTTGGATGCTGGGCCTCCATTTCCTCCAGACTTCCAAACTTCCAAATTTCCAAATGCAGAGCTTCCTTTAATCTGAAAAGAGGACCACTAAGTCCGGTTCCTTTGCTCCTGAGCCCAGATAAGAGACTTCTGAAGTCATCTTTGTAGTAGTAGTAGTAGGTTGATATCAGAAATGTGGCACCTCTTCTGGAGACACCTGGGCATGGTGGCTCTTAAAGCACCAGCTTCAGTCCAAGTTCTTAAATCTACTTTTCTTCACAGTCCTCTCAAGGCTGTGGTCATCCCCGCTGCTTGTGCATTTCCACCACATGTTTTGCTTCCAGTCAGCTCAACTGTTACAGACCGCCATGAGTTAAAAGCCAAACTAACATAGAAGTTAACTTTAAAGAAGGAAACATGAATATACATACAGGAGCTCCACTTACAGACTGTAGTTCATCTGATTCTCTGTAGACTTTATTACTCTGTTCTTTAATGATCAGGACCCCCACAGGACCACCACAGAGCAGCTACTATTAGGGAGGTGGACTACTCTCAGCACTGCAGTGATACGGATGTGGTGGTGGTGGAACACAACACACACTAACACACTACCATCATGCCAGTGTCACTGCAATACTGAGAATAATCCACCTCCCTAATAGTATCTGCTCTGTGGTGGTCCTGTGGGGGTCCTGATCATTAAAGAACAGAGTAATAAAGTCTACAGAGAATCAGATGAACTACAGTCTGTAAGTGGAGCTCCTGTATGGTCAGTGGAGCTGATACAGTGGACAGTGAGTGGAGATATAAGGAGGTGGGTTTAATGTTATGGCTGATCCATGTAGTACACTGTTACAAGCCATCTTTGCAAGATACACTTATCACAATACAAGTAATATGAGATGTTTACCCAGGTGATAATTATACGGCAAAGAAAGCTACAGGGTGAAGTTCACGCGGCACGTCTTAACCGAATCTGCATCTCAACAAAACTGTTTATTGCATTACTTCCGCATGACGACCCGCGAATGATCTCCCAAGCTCACTTTGCATGCGCAAGTTCCTGCTCATGACGAACAGAGACCAAATAAATTAATGTGGGGGGGAAAGAGTGCAGCTGCTAACAGGGTTCGAGCAGAACATTTGCAAAGCAATTAGAACGGCAGACATCTGATTACACCTGCAAAACAAAAGCACGAGAGACAGACTAAACAGTGCCACCGAAACCAGCTGAGACTTTATTGGACGTTCACTGTGTGTTTTGCATTTCAATTAATGGCAAATGCTTTAATCTGATGCAGATTACCAACACGTCAAATGGCACAGCAACAAAAGCACAACAACACAGCTCAGAACCAAAGATATGACACCTCGGAAGCAGATACTCCTATAATCAAAGCTGCCAACAAGCACAACACCACAGAACGAGGGGGCCCAATCCTGGTCCTGGAGGTCTACCACCCTAGAGACTTCTGACCCAACCCCGCTGGCTGCGAAGCCCTTTAAAAATGTTACCTAACATTGTGCTGGTGTGAGTGGATCAGACACAGCTAGCTAGTTCTTCATCAGTGGACACAGGACGCCGCCCACAGGACACCAGCACACCACACACTAACACATCACCACCACGTCAGTGTCACTGCAGTGCTGAGAATGATCCACCTCCCTAACAGTATCTGCTCTGTGGTGGTCCTGTGGGGGTCCTGATTATTAAAGAACAGAGTAATAAAGTATACAGAGAATCAGATGAACTACAGTCTGTAAGTGGAGCTCCTGTAAGGTCAGTGGAGCTGATGAACTTGAGGAGTTACTAATAGAGTATGGTGAGCTAAACTCGGCAGGATTGTACATCACCAGGACCAGAACTTGCTCTCCACTGGAGACCCACGTTTGGTTCCCCTACAGAACGTATCAAAGTCCGGTTCTTTGAAGATCCATTGTTGGTGAAGGAGACGTGCGTACCTAAAGCCACTTTTCCACTGCAAGGTGCGCCTCGACTCATTCCACTGTAGATACATGTAGCTGGCCATCATAGTACCACCACGATGGAACTGGCGTGACAAGAAGGAGCCAAATTTTGTTCCAAAGACACAGCAAACACTACATCAGAGACCACCAGAAGATTCTGGTTGGCAGCACAAGAGGAAACGCTAACCTGGTAACTAGTGTAAGTATATGTGTTTAGGGTACCAGTAACAATTCTCTCCAACCAATGAGACGTCTGCACTGACACCTTTTGGGTTTGGCTCAGCTCGCTTGGACCCTGAACAGAAGTGATACCAAAAATAATACCAGGTTTGCATAATGGACAACACAAATATGGCGAGTCGAGTCAAGTCAAGGGGGTACCATGCGCGCGGAAAAGCACCACAAGTAAGTGAAAACTTCTTCAGTTAATACAGTAGTTAATACATGGCATATTTATCACCACGAGACTGCTGTAGGAATGTTCTACGGTATTCTTGGGCTACGAACGTTCCATTACCAGGCATTATTGTTCGAAACAAACAAAAATTAAAAAATGTATAAAAACAAGTCAAACAGTCGCACAATATTCTTTAATAATCTCAAAATGAGCTAATATCAGCTAGACTGACTTCATTACATTAGTTTTCACCAGTGTACAGGTTCTTCAGCTCACACGTCTCATTTTAGGGAACCAAAAGTGGTTCTTCTACAGTGCCGCCCCAAAAAAATAACTCCCTTGGAGCGAAAGGACAAAATATGTAAACGTCTCCAACATACGGCAGATGTTCAACAACACAATGGACCATAAAAGAAAGTTTCTGGTCTACAAACTTCAAAGGTTCCCACAAGGTCACCACAAACATTCAAGAACAAAGCCCGTAAAGTCAACTTCAGAGAGGTGTGGTTTGCGCAGACGCAGTGCCGGAGATGGAGGAGCATCACTGTTGGATGCGGAATATCTTTTTGAAAACTCTCTTGAAGTTCTCGTTGCAGAGTGGATAGATGAAAGGGTTCAGCGTGGAGTTGATGTAGCCCAACCAAATGGTGAACATGTGAAGGTCGTGGTGAACGCAGGTGTTGCACAAAGCCATGACCATGAAGGTGATGAAGTACGGGATCCAGCACACCATGAAGGCGCAGATGATGAAGCCGAGCTGCCTGGCGGCCTTGCGTTCCTTGTGAACGCGCATGTTCTGGACGCACTGCCTGGACTGCTCACAGAACTTCTGCCACGTTTGCTTCAGAGTAAGAGCATTGCTGGTGTCCATCGGCGGACTGGTGCTTGAGCCCCACGCAGGGGACTGTGCAACGTCGTCGTTACAGAGGACGGTGGTGTACTTGTGAACGTCGGTCGCGGGCGTGATCTCGCATATGTTCGCAATCGAGTTTGGCACTAGCACGTTACAGTCGTTGACCGACACAAACATCTTGAGCTCATCGTTCTCCTCACAGTGCAAGAACCTCAGAGGCAAGGGTGGCTCTTTGGTGGGCGCCTCGTTGTCGATGTCCTCCTCCTGGCTCATAGAGGAAATCTCATTGGTTTCCCTCAAACTTTTACTCTTATGTTTGGCGATATTAAAAAACGAGGTTTTGCTGTTTTTGGCTTTCTGTGTCTCGGAGTTATCGACCTCCTCGTTAGTGTCCTTCGAGTTGAACGGCTGCTCCAGAGTATACTGATCCAAGATGCCTTCGTTTTTGGAGAAGGTAGCTCTTAAGGCTTGATTCTCCTTCTCACTGGGTTTGTAGAACGTCCTCGGCAGCTGTTTAGAGCTAGGTACCACTCCGTCTTGATCCGCTGGTCCCCTGGGACTGGTGAGGCTCTCCCACTGCTTGTAATGCTCTCGCACTGCAATGAAGATCTGGGAGTAGAACCAAAGCATGAGAAAGGACGGAATGTAGAAGTTGAGAATGGCGGTGAGGACTTTGAACCAGGTCACGAAGCGGAAGTCCGTGTCGCACTGGCTCTCCAGCTCCGGTTTCCTGTCCACGTGAGCGAACATCCGCCAGCCCAGAATGGGAATGATCCACGTCATGGAGAGAAGCCACGCGCCACAAATCATCAGCGTCGCCCTTCCGCGCGTCCGGTACTTCAGGTACCTCAGCGGCTGCCGGACGGAGCGGTACCTGTCCAGGCAGAGGATAAATAAGCTGAAGATGGAGGCCGTACTAGCCACATAGTCCATCACCAACCAGAACTGGCACACCACACGGCCAAGCTTCCACTCGTCCTCCAGCAGGTAGACCATGTTTAAGGGCATCACCGTCGCCCCAACGATCAGGTCGGCCAGGGAGAGGCTGACAATGTAAAGGTTCCCCACCGTGTGCAAGGTCCGCTCTTTTCTCACTGCTAGGAGAACCAGGATGTTCATGATGACCGTCAGTAAAGACAGGGTGCCCAGGAGGATTCCCAGCACCGCAGTGTTCATGTGATGGTGGAAGGGGGTCGACACATTGGAATAAGCTGCCGAACTGAGGTTTGGGGGGTGTTGGAGGATTCTGTTGACTTGACTGTCCGGCGTGGTCTCCATTGGAGGGGCCCAGTCGTGTCACCTGATGTCGAAAGTCTGGACCGCTGTGTAAACACTTCGGTTCCTCATAGGCACGTCCATAAGACAAGACCTAAAAAAACAAAACAGAAATTAATGAAAACGTGACAAAATATTAGCACTAATCAACAGGACAGTGTGCATCAGATTACAACTCTGGATTTTGTTTATATTCATTTTAACTTTGATTGACAATATGAACTAAAGATGGACCGATCAGCGTTTTTGAGGCCGATTCTGATCACCGATCACCTTTTAACACGATTGGCTGATAGCCGATACCAATCGAGGGCGGGGCTATATGCAACAGCAGGGCTACATGTAGTTATTAGTACAAGCAAGTCATGAAACCTGGTCTAAACTGGTTTATTATTATTTTTAACGAGCTCATATGAAACAGTATAATATTTGTAACTAAATTAGAAGTTGGTGTATGTGGGAGTAAACCGCTTGATAAGCTCCGGAAGAGCCACATCTGAAAAGTATCTCTACTAGGAACAGCAGAGCGTAGATCCAGGTGGAATATTAAGCAGCAGAATGAACATCTTCTACATCCGAGAAGATCTGCTTATCTAGAACTATAAACTCAATCACTCTGCTGTTCTGTTTGTACCGATCAGATCTGGTCTGTAGGTGTTCTGGGTTATTTGTTTTGTGTTAGCTGTGTGTGTAGCTCTGCTGTTTACTGATACTCACTGTATTCAGCTGTGTGGTGTCTCTGAAGTGTGTATCAGATTAGTATGTTAAATGTCTTTATCTTGGTTCTCTGTGAGAGATGTTGATGTTACTAATTTTACAGATGTTACAGACGCCCTGGATGAGTCTGAGTCACATACGGTAACAAACTGTCAGACGGACGATGTTTTCTATCAGTACATGCGGTGAACACAGTTAACTGTTCTTGCGAGGTCGCTGCTTTAGTCAGTCTGTGGAAAAAGAAAGGGTGTGTATTTCCACCTAGTGGTTTAGATAGGATTTGCTTGGAGCTGGTCAGAGGGGGTTTCACGGATGGCTTCTCTTCCTGGATGAAACGTTAGCTGGAAATACAGAAATTAGGCTAATTTGTTTAACGCCATCGATAGGCTCTCGGGATCGGCTCTAAATTGGAGAAATATCGGCCGATCACTGATCACATATTTTAATTTCAAATCGGCCGATACCGATACATAGCCGATTGATCCTTCCATCTCTAGTATGAACCCAAGTTATTTCTTGTTTTGTCTGTTCAACTTTATTTCATTTGTAAACATACATCCACTCCTGCCATCCAGGCCTTCAACACATTCCCAGAATTGTTGGGATGGAAGAACCTTAGGGCTAGTGATGAGGTTAAAATGCAATCATGTTGCAATTTGAAACAGTTGATGCCAACAAGTAGCTGTAATCATGATTTAATACACATACAGCATCCAGGAATGGCAATGTATCTTCATCTGTACCAACACATTCAATGGGATTTGGATATTGCACCCACTCTGGTGTACAACATCATTTCATCTACAGCATTTAGCAGACACTCTCATCCAGAGCGACTTACAAAAGTGTTTAGTGTTGGTTAGAGTATGTATCTCTATCTAGTACAAACAGGTTTAAGTCCAAACTACTCTTATACTCAAACACTGCCATAAACACAGGGCCAGTGCTGATACCTAGAAAAAGATTGACTGAATATAAGTGTAGACACAGAGCAACACCTAGCAAGACTGGAACACCTACAGAGAAGAGAATAAATACAAGACTACATACAGTAGAAGTGCAATAATGAGCCAGTGTTCCCAGAAGATCAAGTGAAATTATGGTTCATACCAATACTTCAGAAGATCATTAAAAGTTTCAAGGAATCTGGAAGAATTTCAGTGCGTGCAGAGTGCAAGCCTAAGCTGATCAACTGAGCGCTCATATGGCACTACATCAAGAATCCTCAGTTATCTATAAGCCATAGATTTACCTGGGCTCAGGATTTAACCTTCATCAAACATTACAATATGTAGTTATATCCTCAAAGCACCAGTTACTTAACTGTACTGTGCAGAAAGGAAGCCTTATATTAACAGTGTCCGGAAGCGCTGTCCACTTCTCTGGGCTTGCAGACATTTGGGACTGACCATTAAACATAGAAAACATGGGGGCCAGACAAATCTGTATTTCAGATGTATTTCAAATCTGTATAACTTTTGTTTTGCTACCCTCAGCCAGTTCTGAACAAATCTTCCTTTAAGACACGTTGTATAAAATCACTAAAAATATCAGATTTATTAGATTTTGTGTAAAATCTGCTGCATGTACGTCTCCATTGTTGTATCTACTGACGTGATCAGCGGGTAGTGACGTCAAATGGTTACAGTAACCGGCCGTCACGCTTGAGCACAGGTAGCTACTAAACATGCTACTGTTCAGTCTTTACAGTTTGAGCTAGAACTCAACATTTCGGACATCAGCGGTGACATCACACACCACGCTAGTGTAAATGGTGAACAGAGAGGGTGGAGGAGAGAGTGACACAGTGCTGGAGGAGCTCCGCTTTCTAGCAGGAAACATTCACACTCAGTAAACAGCTAGATACACTGAACGGGAGTGTCTCTGAGCTTCACACTCCTTTATTAGTGAAGTAGTATGTTCACTACTAAGACTGTACTTTCACCTTCAGTAAACAGCTAGATACACTGAACAGGAGTGTCTCTGAGCTTCACACTCCTTTATTAGTGAAGTAGTATGTTCACTACTAAGACTCTACTTTCACCTTCAGTAAACAGCTAGATACACTGAACGGGAGTGTCTCTGAGCTTCACACTCCTTTATTAGTGAAGTAGTATGTTCACTACTAAGACTCTACTTTCACCTTCAGTAAACAGCTAGATACACTGAACGGGAGTGTCTCTTAGCTTCACACTCCTTTATTAGTGAAGTAGTATGTTCACTACTAAGACTCTACTTTCACCTTCAGTAAACAGCTAGATACACTGAACGGGAGTTTCTCTGAGCTTCACACTCCTTTATTAGTGAAGTAGTATGTTCACTACTAAGACTCTACTTTCACCTTCAGTAAACAGCTAGATACACTGAACAGGAGTGTCTCTGAGCTTCACACTCCTTTATTAGTGAAGTAGTATGTTCACTACTAAGACTCTACTTTCACCTTCAGTAAACAGCTACATACACTGAACGGGAGTGTCTCTTAGCTTCACACTCCTTTATTAGTGAACTAGTATGTTCACTACTAAGACTCTACTTTCACCTTCAGTAAACAGCTAGATACACTGAACGGGAGTTTCTCTTAACTACACACTCCTTTATTAGTGAACTAGTATGTTCACTAGTGAACTAGTATGTTCACTACTAAGACTGTACTTTCACCTTCAGTAAACAGCTAGATACACTGAACGGGAGTTTCTCTTAACTACACACTCCTTTATTAGTGAACTAGTATGTTCACTAGTGAACTAGTATGTTCACTACTAAGACTGTACTTTCACCTTCAGTAAACAGCTAGATACACTGAACGGGAGTGTCTCTGAGCTTCACACTCCTTTATTAGTGAAGTAGTATGTTCACTACTAAGACTGGACTTTCACCTTCAGGATCCACAAACGAGGAGAAGCAGCTGACGCTAACGCTAAGCGTTCTCAGGAGAGAATCCAGCTCATGTTCACGTTCACGGTTCTTCTCGTGGTTCTCCATAATCTGGAGCTTTTGGACTTCCTGTGTGGAGAAACTGTGACACTGCATTGTGTTTTAGTCTATGCTTAAAACCAACAGCCTCCATCAAGTCTCTCACCAGTGGTGGTCTACTGAACCACTCAAACTCATCCAGACTGAAGTGAGGAGAGCAGAGCGGGGGTCTTTGGGTAGCTGTGTTGGTCCACACGCTGCTTCACTAACTATTCTCCTTGTTTATGTTTGTGAAGCTGTTTAGACTAATATCAGTCTTCACACTGCCTTTCACTGAAACAACATCAACAGCACAATGTACATGGTTTTCTTTAAGCTAGCTTAGTAACTAACATTCACTCCAAGTTGCTGGTACGAAAGCGAGCAGAGTCGAGTCATAAAAGAAGTGTGTTTATGTGTTATTATGTTTGTGTGTTACTGTTTATGACCATGTGGGCATAACATACTAAATTATTAACATCACTAATTCCACCAGTAATGCTTTTTCTATTGGTCTTTCTAGCCATCCATAGTTCCAGCCTGAAGCCAGTGCTATTTTTCAAATACTGCTTTAACCCTTTGATGCACAAGTCGACTGAGATTCCATGAATTCCTCAAGTTACTTGTTTTTGATCATCATTAATCCTGATTTCAGTTTTAGTTTTGCTGCCATTATGTGTTCCCTATGGAGTTTGATAGGAACCGTTGACATTTGTAAACATTTGCAGTAAGGAACATATTTACTAACACTATTTTTTAATGAAATAAATAAATAAGAAAGAAAATTAAACATAAAAGTGAAGAATAAGGAAAATTGAACAGTTTGATCAACAATTGATCAGTTTGATCAACAATTGATCAGTTCAGTAAAAGTGTTTTAAACTGAGCTGAAAACCAGCATTAAAATAAATCAGTTAAAAGAAATAAGAAATGTACAAATGTTTAAAAGAAAGAAACTAAACATAAAAGTGAAGAATGAGGAAAATTGTGTTCAGTCAAGTAAAAGTAAGAAAATCAGTTCAGTAAGAGTTTTAAACTGAGCTGAAATCCAGCTCAAACAGTAAATACAGTGACATAGGAAATGAATAAGTTTGAGCATGTTGTGCATAAGCCTGTGCATGAAAGGGTTAAATTGCAGATTTCATTATGGTTCTCGTGAGTCCGAGTATGTGTAAATCACTGAAGTGCGCTGAATCTGAAGACTCCAGTGCAGCAATATCAGTAACTCAGCGACTGCACTGGGACTGAACCCAACAAGAGCGAAGTGAGAAAACTCCAGATCCCCTCAGTACAGGACACAGTGTAGTGCTCTCTCGCTCTCACAGGATGACGGAGATGAAAATTACACTGAAGATGAGAAAGGACTGAATCTTAGGATGGACTGAGTCAGTACCAGTGAAATGATCTGTCCGTCTTACTTTAGAGTCTGTTCTGTCATAAACACTCAGGAGGCAGGACTGTAGGAAGGTCACATGATTCTGGATAGGATGTGAAGAATGTGAAGGATACGTTGTTCATTGTTCACTTGTCTATAGTTCTGTATAGTTACTGCTGCACGTGTCACTGTATCACTGCCTCATATACTGGTCCAGCTCACTGTCACACACTGCCTGTACTGTATACTGTTATGATGTACTGCTACTCTATTACTGTGTACATTGTAACTACAACATCCTAACATCTGTCTACACTGTACATGCACATCCATCCCATCAGTACTGTTCTTGCACACCTTTCACATGTATATATAAGATACCGAAACAATCCAATTTCCCTAAGGTGATTATTAAGGTCTTGTCTTGTGTTGTATTGTATTGTCTTGTGTTGTGTTTTCTTGTCTTGTCTGGTGTTGTTTTATGTTGTCTTGTGTTGTCTTGTTTTGTTTTGTCCTTTCTTGTCCTTTTGATTTGAACTTAAGAAGTGTTCAGTGTAGACCCTGTCCAGGTCTTGGAGCATCAAGACCTCCACTCATCCAGCTGTTACAAAACCACAGGGGCGGAGCCCACCGTCCACAACAAGTGGACAGGGCCAAACTGGTGGTGGTGGGGAGGAAGGAGGGGGGCGTCAAAACGCTGGCACATGAAAGCAGACAGAGGGATTGATGAGTAGAGTGAATTAAAGGCTTGTGTAGAGCAGATACTGGTCAGGAGTAAAGAATGAATGGATGACACAGCATTAGAGTCTTCCTGGCAGAACGTTCACTACAGCTTCCAGCTTTTGTAATCAGAAGAAAATGCTGGTTTTTAGATCAAACATTACAGATCAAACTCACAACTGAAACACACTGAATATTAGAGAATTATGTCTAAATTAATAAGTCACTAATTTAAGTGGAAGTTACTAAATATTAGTTAATCAATCAATCAATCAATCAATCAATCAATCAATCAATCATTCAATCAATCAATCAACTTTTATTTTTACTGGGAAATACACTCATTTTCAATGCAGCCAAGCATTTACAACTTACAAAAATAAGAACTTAATCAGGTTAAATGAACTAAAATGAACAAAATTAAATACATGTACAATGAAATCATACAAGATAAAAGGCAAACTAATTAAGAGAACAATTAAGGTTTGATTAAGAAGGCAAATTAAAAAAAATAAATTCAACATAAAAAGATAAACAGTCAAATTAAAAGATTATAAAATAAAAATAAATAAAAAATAAGTAAAAAACTGTAAAATAAAAAATTAAATTAAATTAATTGGAAAATAATATGAAAATAATTTAAATTAAATAAATTAAAAGATTATAAAGTAAAGTAATAAAAATAAGTGAAAACCGTAACACAATTGAGACGAAATAAAGCAAAATAAAGTCGAACAAAACAAAATGAATTAAAGTGAATGGGAGAAATAAAATAAATAAATAAATAAAATAATAAGAGACTAATAAATTAGTTAAATTCAATAAAAGGGAAAAATAAAAAGTTAAACTCAGCTGAATTAGTTCAGACGTGGTCAGAGACTAAGAGTTAAAATAACTGTGTGACACTGACAAGCTGAGTTTTAGAGACTCCTGCAGTGACGTCCCGCTCCCTGGTGCTGCTTTAGCTAACAGCAGATTTTTCCAGTTCAGTAAACACTCTCGCTACCTGAAAGGTGATCCAGTCACTGGAGCCAGCCTGATAGTTACTGTTACTTACAGATATCATAGATGAGATATAAGCTGGTCTAAAGTATATAGTAGGAATATGTACTGCCTAAACGTAATTTTAAAACTATATTTAAAACTGTATTAAATTTAAAACTAGTCTTTAATCTCAGAGCAAGCATCTTAAACCAGGACGCTGATTTTACTGAAATCAATATAAACATCATTTAAGTGCTTCAGTGATGTTACATGTCCAGGAAGCTGTGGTCCAGGAGGTTTGACCAGTGAAAATCAAAGCGTCCTTTCATTTGCTGCTGGGTGCAGCTTGTTGGGTTGCTGCCATTAAAAGAAAAATATATTTTTAAAATATGTCTTATATGTGATTCTTATATGAAACAACTGCTCTCGTGTTAGTGTCTCTGAATATAGAAACAGGACTGATGGTCAACAACAGCACAAACTGGTAATGTAGCTTGTTTTATCAGTGAAATACTTGTAAATTATATAATTTCCTAATATTCAATGCATAAAAGACACATTCGTTATCAGTTTAAAGATAAAATCTGGTAAACAACTTTGAAAACATATCTCTCCGATCTGAGATTGTACTTCTCGTCAGTCTGCAGTGTAGAAACTGGATTTAGCCTGTTTTCTATGTTCTTGTGTGTTGTTGAGGTTATAAGAAACTTTTGCTGTGTTTGTTCTATTTCTCTGTAACACTAATCTTAGTGTATGTGGTCCCAGTTTCTACATTTACATCTGTTGTTGTTAGGGCTCGGCGATATGAACCAAAAATAATATCTCAATATTTTTTAGCGGAATGGCGATGTACGATATATATCTCGATATTTTTTTCTTTTTATTTCTTTTTATTTGGATCTTGTTCAAACAATAAGCATCTGCTTTATTAAAAAAACTACTTATGCTTAAACTATAAAACTATGTAATCCTTTAACAATAAAATGTGTTACTGCTCTGTGGCGTTCATCTCCTCTCTTAGCCAATATTCTCAGCTTCTCTGCTGCAGTGAAAGGAGCTGCTTCTCCGGGAAATCGATATGAAAGTAACTGTTAATGTCATACCTACAGAACACGAGTGATACCCAACAGTGTTACAGGTTTAATCAAACGCTGACTGAATGTTAGCCATGTCGCTAGCTAACTAGCTAATACGTGCTGGTGTTGAGCTAATGGTAACTGAATTGTAACTGCTAACAGACGCAGTAAGAGAGTTAGTTTCTCACACAAAGCTAGAAAGCAGCTCAGTGAACTGTTAACCTGCCTGATGATATTTTATCACTGGAAACAGATGTTTAGCTTATTTAGCTCAGATTAGCGTCTCCGGCAGTGCCGTACTGCTGCTGTTCCTTAAACCACTATCTTGAAGCACTGGCTGCAGCTGCTCTCAGACAGACTCTTTCAAAGTAGAGCCAAACCTTCAAGTGTTCGACATGTTTAACTAGCTCTGTGTGTGTTCCCTGCTATTATTTTATTTTGCGTTATACGCAAAGTACCGAAAATAGGCACCGGATTTTTTTTTACTTTTTGGTACTCGGTAGTACGGTACGTTTCGGTCGGTACCTTTTTGCTATACTTTCCACAGGCATCCTCTTTGATAGCTTCTTTCCTGTGTTTATGGTCTCCATGCTGTCGCTGCCTGTGTTTACAGGTGAAGCGGTGGGGAGTGGTGAGTTTTGTGAGGGAGAGAGTCGGGGCAGTGTAAAGAGAGAGGTGAACTGGTGGATCTACAAGTGCAATAGCAGCGCAACACAGACTATATCGATATAAACGTTATTGCCTCATCTTATATCGCATATAAAAATTTATCAATATTTCTTAAAAACTTGATATATCGCCCAGACCTAGTTGTTGTATATGTATTGGCCTCAGCAGCAATAATAGAATATATTGTCGGTGTCCAAAAAAACATGATTCAAACACGACAGCTGATGTGTACATTGTCTTATAAATTCACAACAAATGGACCAATAGAAATGCTCCAAAATAACTTGAAAGAAAATCTGGTTCCATTGACTTACACTGAAAGTGTAGTGTTACAGGTACGTTATAAACACGGTATTACCTTCAAACCGCATACAACGCATAGAAGTTTTAGCAGGTATTTTCAGGAATAACTAAGATCCGCAGCAAGAATATCTCAATAATGCATTTACACTGATTTGAATATGATCTGAATGTACGGCAGCAGACTGATCTGACTCCGAACTTCTGTATTCAGCTCCTGTTGCTCCATAGCGTTCTACTGTTGGACTGAATATAAGTCAAAAACATTAACTGGCCAGATATTAACGCTACATTGAGTTAATATTAACTATAGTTCCAATCAGAGAGCGAGAGCGAAGTCGCGAGAGCGGCAGGGTTAGTTTTCGTTTTCACATGAATGAGTTTGGCATAATGAAAGTAAAATGCTGATATGCATAAATTATCATTAATTATAAGCAAAATAATCAGCTACCGCTTAGTATTCAAGTGACATGTTGTTTGTGTGGATGCTAAGTTTAGAGAGTGTCTACAAACAACAACACAAATATGGCAGATGAGTGTAAAGCACAGCAGTATGAGCAGTACGGCCTCTTAACAGACCCAACGCTGCCCAGTCACAGTCATTAGACTGGCCTCTGATTGCTGATAATGAACTTGACACCACTGACATCACTATTCACCAGTACTCAAACCATCAGACCATATGGAAGAGCTCAGATGTTGGTTGTTGAATCTGTTTGTGTGTGTATTGGTCTTTCAAACATGAATAATATTCCATAACTGGTTAATAAATGTTTAATTTAGTGTGAGTGTATATAATAATTTAAATAATTGAAGGGAACTGAAGAAAAAGCATTACATTTTACAACCTTTATATTTTAGTCGACTGAATCGACTGTAGATTTAGTCTGGACTATATTCTTATGATAATTAGTCGACTAAAACTAGACTAAAACTAAAAACCATTCAGATGACAACATTTTGACTAAAACTAAATAACATTTTAGTCAAAAGACTACGACTAAAACTAAATCAAACTTTGCTGTCAAAATAAAGACTGCTCTGGACAGTTACTACTTAGTACATTACTGTTATTTTACATTAAAATAAAGGTGAGAGCGACTGTTGTTGGCATACACTATATAAAAATACACATGCAGAGGAACTTCATTCATCACCCACAGGCTCAGTGGAGCATGTTCTCAGGTGTGTTCTGGAATCTGGTGAGCAGCACAGATAGTCTTCATAAGCATTTGGTATGATGGAAGCAAAACACTGAAGTTATCAGTATTTGAGAGCAAGATGATCAGCTCTCACTTAGTTTTCATGAGAAATCCAGCAGGAAACATTTGTGTGGGTCGCTGAAACCTCAATATGAGCTGCTACACAATTCTTAGCAACAGTCGGATCTTCAGCGTCGCCTATAATCTGTCAACTGTTTCGTAAAACAGGGCACACATCCTGTTTGCCTACTGACTGCATGGACACAAAGCCGTCACTTTAAACATTCGCCCTGGCAGCTTCCTTTCAGCCTGAACACATTGCAAGAATTCATCCCCTTTATAACACAAACACAATTACACAATAACAACCGCTTCCCAGTTCGGGTGAATCACAACCCCCTCCACAAGACGAGTGGAGACACAACGGCAGCAAAACAGAGGTCACAGAGTCCTGCCGAGATCTGTGTGTGTGACTCTTTGTGTACTCTGTCTGACCGAACAGAACTGTAAAGTATTGTAGCAAAAGTGTCCTTCACCATGAACTCATGAACGAGTCACGGCTCATTCTATCTTCTTCTCTCAGCTAAACTCCACCACCCCACCCATAACCTATACCCACATTTCTTTTCTCTAACTGATCTACATAAGAGCTACACAATCCACATATATCTGCTATACAAGTTTAATTACATTAAAAATGCTATGTATATGTATTTATTTATATGCTTATGTTGGTATAGTTCCAAGTGTGATACACTGCTGTCCTCTGTACTGTAGACTGGGGTTCGATTTCCCACCTGGGCAACCACCTTACACTATAAAAATAAGAGTCCTTGAGTAAGACTCCTAACACCACCTTCAGCTACCTGTGTACAGGTAAACTGTAACACTACCTTCACCTACCTGTGTACAGGTAAACTGTAACACTACCTTCACCTACCTGTGTACAGGTAAACTGTAACACCACCTTCAGCTACCTGTGTACAGGTAAACTGTAACACCACCTTCAGCTACTTGTGTAGAGGTAAACTGTAACACTACCTTTACCTACCTGTGTACAGGTAAACTGTAACACTACCTTCACCTACCTGTGTACAGGTAAACTGTAGCACTACCTTCATTAGAACAGATGTAAATAATCATATATACAATACAAAGTAACATGAATATGTTATTGAGAGAGAAGTAGATCAGATCTTGAGCTCCAGTTTGAAGAACAAAGTGTGGTTCCAGATTTCTCCTGGACGCCCCAGACATTGTATGAATGTATTCAGTTCTTCAGCAGTAATCTTGATTTAGCTTAATGAAGTACTGAGCAGTTAAAGCAGGTATTAGATGAGAACTGTAAATAATACTGGGTTGTTTAGGAGAAGATTGGAAAGGGTTAAATAAACACACTGATGTATGTAAAAGCTCTACTTACTCTATTAATACTGTTTAAATATTTAATAATAAAGTGTTTACTGAGTAAACAAAAGTTACCTGTCTGTAAGAATAGCTTTTATATATAATAATGTCCTCAAGTACCTAAAACCTTTACTCAGTACTGTAAATGAAAATATCCCAGATTCCCATGTAAGTGCACCACTTCTATATGGACGGGCATGTTAAAGTAAATTAGATTAAATGAAATAGTTGGGTATGTTATATATGTTTCTAGTGTGGCAGCGTTACGTCAGCTAAGTAGCCCTGTTTCCGAAGCTTATACTGAGATTTCTCAACCTCACCGTCGTCATGACATCACTCCACCTCCATGAAAACGAATCCATCTAAACAATAATCACGATAAATAATTTTCTATAATCACGAAACTGTAATTCAACCAATTTCACTCTGCATTAGTCTTTAAAGACACCAGGCTTCGAACATCAAAGAGGCAGACTGAGATCTTGTCTCGTTGCTAAGGAACAGTCTCCATGCACACTTCACTGTCTGCTCAAAATGTTGACGGCCTCCTTCATTCTACCTTCTCAAGTTCTCTTCTGTCCCTCCTGCTGGTCCCCTCACACTTCACACCAGCTCTCTCTGGAGTCCCAGTGGGACACAGCCCTGCAGACCCTCTGCGCTTTCTCTTGCCATTTTAAAGGTCTTTCAGGTGCTTCTGTGCGCTCCACAGGCAAGTCTTACAGATCTCTTGTCCACACTGCCCAAAAATAACCATGCACAGAACCCTCACTTAGAATGTTCCGCCAAGCACCCTCAGGAGACGGAGACGCAGCACCTGGAGACGGACCTCAGGAGAGGCTTCAGACTCACAGTCTTATATCACATATCAGAAGAACCTACATTAACATTAACCCTTTGATGCACAACCTGGAATCAAACTGAGCCGACTGAGATGTTATTCTATGTATCTTTACCAAAATTTTTTTTTTAATTTAAGCTTTTAATTTCTCAGTCTCACCTGTTTGTGATCATCACAAATCCAGATAGGAACTGTTGACGTCAAAAGCACATTTACAAACAGCAGCTTTGTTCATAAAGAAAATAAATAAGAAATAAAATAATGATTTAAGATCAAACACAAGATGTTTAATGAACACTTGGAACAATAAATAATGAAATAAACTGATTTTAATAGATTTCCTAAAGAGACACTCAGCAGTACATACAGTAACACAGGCAAAGAATATGAGTCAGGTTTAACCAGTTTGCTTAGCTTGTGCATCCAAGGGTTAATTTCTGTGTTTTATAAGTACTCTGGACTCAAGTTAAGTTCAAATTTAAGGATCAGCGCTAATCCTGCTATGACTTAAGTACGAGGCGAGTCAGTGGGTACATGAACTGGGTCTGCAGGACCTAGCTCTTTATTCCAACAGCTCTATGTTCCAACAGCTCTTTGTTCCAACAGCTCTATGTTCCAACAGCTCTTTGTTCCAACAGCTCTATGTTCCAACAGCTCTTTGTTCCAACAGCTCTATGTTCCAACAGCTCTATGTTCCAACAGCTCTTTGTTTCAACAGCTCTATGTTCCAACAGCTCTATGTTCCAACAGCTCTTTGTTCCAACAGCTCTTTGTTTCAACAGCTCTTTGTTTCAACAGCTCTATGTTCCAACAGCTCTTTGTTCCAACAGCTCTATGTTCCAACAGCTCTTTGTTCCAACAGCTCTATGTTCCAACAGCTCTATGTTCCAACAGCTCTTTGTTCCAACAGCTCTTTGTTCCAACAGCTCTATGTTCCAACAGCTCTTTGTTCCAACAGCTCTATGTTCCAACAGCTCTTTGTTCCAACAGCTCTTTGTTCCAACAGCTCTATGTTCCAACAGCTCTTTGTTTCAACAGCTCTTTGTTTCAACAGCTCTATGTTCCAACAGCTCTTTGTTTCAACAGCTCTTTGTTTCAACAGCTCTTTGTTTCAACAGCTCTTTGTTCCAACAGCTCTTTGTTTCAACAGCTCTTTGTTTCAACAGCTCTATGTTCCAACAGCTCTATGTTCCAACAGCTCTTTGTTTCAACAGCTCTTTGTTCCAACGGCTTTTTGTTCCAACGGCTCTATGTTCTCAGAGACTTTGGTTCCAACAGCTCTTTGTTCCAACAGCTCTTTGTTTCAACAGCTCTATGTTCCAACAGCTCTTTGTTCCAACAGCTCTATGTTCTCAGCAACCTTGGTTCCAACAGCTCTATGTTCTCAGCAACCTTGGTTCCAACAGCTCTATGTTCCAGCGGCTCTATGTTCTCAACGACCTTTGTTTCAACAGCTCTATGTTCAAACAGCTCTGTTTCAACAGCTTTATGTTCAAACAGCTCTGTTTCAACAGCTCTATGTTCTCAGCAACCTTGGTTCCAACAGCTCTATGTTCCAGCGGCTCTATGTTCACAGTGACTTATGTGCCCTACTTATGGGTCCTATGTTCTAAGTTTCCTATGTTCTTGCTAGGTTGCATGTTCAACAGCTTGATATTGCCTGGATCCTATGAGTCCAGGTTAGAATATGCAGTTCTATATTCTTAATGTCCTATGTTCCAACAGCTCTATGTTCCAACAACTATGTTTTCAGGGTCCTTTGTTCCCAAGGTTCCATGACCAATATTTTACCAAGTTATTTCTTAGATTCCTTCTTGAGAAGCACCCTAAGTCTATGTCAGATTCATGACGTGTCCTTAAACCTCAGAAATGTCTGTGTGTAGACGAATGAATTTTAGAAGAGATTTCTTCTAATGAAATAGTTAGTGAATGAGGCCCCATATTCCCAGAGCTCCATGTTCTCTGCATCCTATATTCCCAGAGCTCTACATTCTCAGCATCCTATATTTTTAGAGCTCTACATTCTCAGCATCCTATATTCCCAGAGCTCTACATTCTCAGCATCCTATATTTTTAGAGCTCTACATTCTCAGCATCCTACATTCCCAAAGTTCCATATTCTAGCATCATATATTCCCGAGATCCCTGTTACCATCATCCTATATTCCCAAGCTCCATGTTCTTAGCAACCTATATTCCCAGAGCTCCATATTCCCAGCATACTATATTCCCAAGCTCCATATTCTCAGCATCCTATATTCCCAGAGCTCCATGTTCTCAGCATCCTATATTCCCAGAGCTCTACATTATCAGCATCCTATATTCCCAGAGTTCCATATTCTCAGCATCCAATATTCCCAGAGCTCCATGTTCTCAGCATCCTATGTTCCTAGAGCTCTACATTCTCAGCATCCTATATTCTCAGAGCTCTACATTCTCAGCATCCTATATTCTCAGAGCTCTACATTCTCAGCATCCTATATTCCCAGAGCTCTACGTTCTCAGCATCCTATATTCTCAGAGCTCTACATTCTCAGCATCCTATATTCCCAGAGCTCTACGTTCTCAGCATCCTATATTCTCAGAGCTCTACATTCTCAGCATCCTATATTCCTAGAGCTCTAAATTCTCCGCATCCTATATTCCCAGACCTCTACATTCTCAGCATCCTATATTCCCAGAGCTCTACATTCTCAGCATCCTACATTCCCAGAGCTCCACATTCTCAGCATCATATATTCCCGAGATCCCTGTTACCATCATCCTATATTCCCAGAGCTCCATGTTCTTAGCATCCTATATTCTTAGAGCTCCATATTCCCAGCATCCTATATTCCCAAGCTCCATATTCTCAGCATCCTATATTCCCAGAGCTCCATGTTCTCAGCACCCTATATTCCCAGAGCTCTACATTCTCAGCATCCTATATTCCCAGAGCTCCATGTTCTCAGCATCCTATATTCCTAGAGCTCTACATTCTCAGCATCCTATATTCCCAGAGCTCTACGTTCTCAGCATCCTATATTCTCAGAGCTCTACATTCTCAGCATCCTATATTCCTAGAGCTCTACATTCTCCACATCCTATTTTCCCAGAGCTCTACATTCTCAGCATCCTATATTCCCAGAGCTCTACATTCTCAGCATCCTATATTCCCAGAGCTCCATATTCTCAGCATCCTATATTCCCAGAACTCCATGTTCTCAGCATCCTATATTCCCAGAGCTCTATGTTCTCAGCATCCTATATTCTCAGAGCTCTACATTCTCAGCATCCTATATTCCCAGAACTCCATGTTCTCAGCATCCTATATTCCCAGAGCTCTACGTTCTCAGCATCCTATATTCTCAGAACTCCATGTTCTCAGCATCCTATATTCTCAGAACTCCATATTCTCAGCATACTATATTCCCAGAACTCCATGTTCTCAGCATCCTATATTCCCAGAGCTCTACGTTCTCAGCATCCTATATTCTCAGAGCTCTACATTCTCAGCATCCTATATTCCCAGAGCTCCATATTCTCAGCATCCTATATTCCCGAGCTCCATGTTACCAGCATCCTTTATTCCCAGAGCTCCATGTTCTTAACATCCTATATTCCCAGAGCTTCATATTCTCAGCATCCTATATTCCCAGAGCTGGATGTTCTCAGCATCCTATATTCCCAGAGCTCCATGTTCTCAGCATCCTATATTCCCAGAGCTCTACATTCTCAGCATCCTATATTCCCAGAGCTCCATGTTCTCAGCATTCTACATTCCCAGAGCTCTACATTCTCAGCATCCTATATTCCCAGAGTTCCATGTTCTCAGCATCCTATATTCCCAGAGCTCTACATTCTCAGCATACTATATTCCCAGAGCTCCATGTTCTTAGCATCCTATATTCCCAGAGCTCCATATTCTCAGCATCCTACATTCCCAGAGCTCCATATTCTCAGCATCATATATTCCCAAGCTCCATGTTACCAGCATCCTATATTCCCAGAGCTCCATGTTCTTAGCATCCTATATTCCCAAGCTCCATATTCTCAGCATCCTTTATTCCCAGAGCTCCATGTTCTCAGCATCCTATATTCCCAGAGCTCTACATTCTCAGCATCCTATATTCCCAGAGCTCTACATTCTCAGCATACTATATTCCCAGAGCTCTACATTCTCAGCATCCTATAATTTCAGAGCTCCATATTCTCAGCATCCTATATTCCCGAGCTCCATATTCTCAGCATCATATATTCCCAGAGCTCTACATTCTCAGCATCCTATAATTTCAGAGCTCCATATTCTCAGCATCCTATATTCCCAAGCTCCATGTTACCAGCATCCTATATTCCCAGAGCTCCATGTTCTCAGCATCCTATATTCCTAGAGCTCTACATTCTCAGCATCCTATATTCCCAGAGCTCCATATTCTCAGCATCCTATATTCCCAGAGTTCCATGTTCTCAGCATCCTATATTCCCAGAGCTCTACATTCTCAGCATCCTATATTCCCAGAGCTCTACATTCTCAGCATCCTATAATTTCAGAGCTCCATATTCTCAGCATCCTATATTCCCGAGCTCCATGTTACCAGCATCCTATATTCCCAGAGTTCCATGTTCTCAGCATCCTATATTCCCAGAGCTCTACATTTTCAGCACCCTATATTCCCGGAGCTCCATGTTCTCAGCATACTACATTCCCAGAGCTCTACATTCTCAGCATCCTATATTCCCAGGGTTCCATGTTCTCAGCATCCTATATTCCCAGAGCTCTACATTCTCAGCATACTATATTCCCAGAGCTCCATGTTCTTAGCATCCTATATTCCCAGAGCTCCATATTCTCAGCATCCTACATTCCCAGAGCTCCATATTCTCAGCATCATATATTCCCAAGCTCCATGTTACCAGCATCCTATATTCCCAGAGCTCCATGTTCTTAGCATCCTATATTCCCAAGCTCCATATTCTCAGCATCCTTTATTCCCAGAGCTCCATGTTCTCAGCATCCTATATTCCCAGAGCTCTACATTCTCAGCATCCTATATTCCCAAGCTCCATATTCTCAGCATCCTTTATTCCCAGAGCTCCATGTTCTCAGCATCCTATATTCCCAGAGCTCTACATTCTCAGCATCCTATATTCCCAGAGCTCTACATTCTCAGCATCCTTTATTCCCAGAGCTCTACATTCTCAGCATCCTATATTCCCAGAGCTCCATATTCTCAGCATCCTAAATTCCCAGAGCTCTACATTCTCAGCATCCTATATTCCCGGAGCTCTACATGCTCAGCATCCTATAATCTCAGAGCTCCATATTCTCAGCATCCTATATTCCTGAGCTCCATGTTCTCAGCATCCTATATTCCTAGAGCTCTACATTCTCAGCATCCTATATTCCCAGAGCTCTACATTCTCAGCATCCTATATTCCCAGAGCTCCATGTTCTCAGCATCCTATATTCCCAGAGCTCTATGTTCTCAGCATCCTATATTCTCAGAGCTCTACATTCTCAGCATCCTATATTCCTAGAGCTCTACATTCTCAGCATCCTATATTCCCAGAGTTCTACATACTCAGCATCCTATATTCCCGGAGCTCTACATGCTCAGCATCCTATAATCTTAGAGCTCCATATTCTCAGCATCCTATATTCCCAAGCTCCATGTTACCAGCATCCTATATTCCTAGAGCTCCATGTTCTCAGCATCCTATATTCCTAGAGCTCTACATTCTCAGCATCCTATATTCCCAGAGCTCTACATTCTCAGCATCCTATATTCCCAGAGTTCCATGTTCTCAGCATCCTATATTCCCAGAGCTCTATGTTCTCAGCATCCTATATTCCCAGAGCTCTATGTTCTCAGCATACTATATTCCCAGAGCTCCATGTTCTCAGCATCCTATATTCCCAGAGCTCTATGTTCTCAGCATCCTATATTCTCAGAGCTCTACATTCTCAGCATCCTATATTCCTAGAGCTCTACATTCTCAGCATCCTATATTCCCAGAGCTCTACATTCTCAGCATCCTAT
The DNA here is from genome assembly GCA_021613375.1 of Megaleporinus macrocephalus. NCBI lineage: Eukaryota > Metazoa > Chordata > Actinopteri > Characiformes > Anostomidae > Megaleporinus > Megaleporinus macrocephalus. The sequence goes on along the minus strand of CM038714.1, from coordinate 19,381,248 downwards.
ATTCCCAGAGCTCCATATTCTCAGCATTCTATTCTCCCAGAGCTCTACATTCTCAGCATCCTATATTCCCAGAGCTGTATGTTCCCAAAATTCCAAGTTCCAAGTGTCCTTTATTCCCAGTGTTCTTTGCTCTCAGGTTTCTAAGTTTTCAGGACTTTAAGATTCCAGAGGCCTATATTCCTAATGCCCTATATTTTCATTGTGATATGTTCTCAGCATCCTATATTCCCAGAGCTTTACATTATACGCTTCAGCATCCAATATTCCCAGAGCTCTACGTTCTCGGCATCTTATATTCCCATTGCTCTATGTTCCCAGGACTTTAAGTTCCCAGGGCTCTATGTTCCCAGGACTTTAAGTTCCCAGGGCTCCATGTTCTCAGCATCCTATATTCCCCAGTGCTGTATGTTCCCAAAATTCCAAGTTCCCAGACCTGTATGGTCTCAGTGCCCTTTATTCCCAGTGTTCTATGCTCTCAGGGTTCTAAGTTTTTAGGGCTTAAGATTCCAGGGTCCTAAATTCCCAGTGCCCTATATTCTCAGTGCGATATGTTCTCAGCGTCCTATATTCCCAGGGCTCTATGTTCTCAGGGCTCCATGTTCCCCATGTTCAGCTCTTTTTACCCCATACATCAATATGATACATTAGGGGCCATGGGGTCATCCAGGGTCATGCAGGAAAAATTCCTAACTCAAGTCAGCAAACGTTATTATTCAAACAAAGTCCGACTGCAGAACACAAACTAACAGTCTACCTGTCTGATCTGGCTGTCCTTTTCTTTCTGGTGCTGTGCAAAGTGTCTTCGTTCGTGTTTGCGGTGCGAGTCACTGGGCCTGAATCAATTTTACTACAGCAGGTTAACAAGGTGGATGCTATCACTCCACAGGTAATGACAGGATGGATGCAGAGCTAACAAGGGGAGTGTAGTTTGGGCTCTGAGCTAACAAGGGAGATGTTTTTCAATTGACCCTGTCTGTTTATTTATTTATTTATTTATTTATTTTAGAGACTGTGCTGGTCAAACAGACATCTTATGCCTGAGATACACACTGATTAGGCTGCAGCACTGGATACAACACTGCTTAAACGATATGACTCACTTCACTCCTTCCTTCCTTCATAGTCTATATTTAGAGACTCTGTCTGGAATTCAGCAAAAAGACATTAAGCATTCATGGATCCCAAAAGAAGCAACATCCGGTTTACTCCACAGCTGCAATCAGTGGTAAAAACTGAACTGAGTTTTTTTACAATTGTGGCTCCACTGAAAACGTTCAAACATCTAGTTTGCTGTCGTCCATCTACCCTAAACATGTGAACACTGTACTGGGTGAATGATGTTTAGTCCCATAATCAAAAGTCTAAAGGTTCTGTATTAACATGTAGTGTTTGAACAAGAAACTGCAGGGTCCTGTGTCTGAGGGGTCTCGCACAACGCTGCAGCAATATTAGACTATGGTACTATACAGAGCCATAGACCCATGAACATGGGGAGAATATGTAACAAAACAGCTACTTAGCTTTATTAACCCAAACTTATTAAAGGCAAATGCCACTAATATTACTAAATGTCTCTATGATTAAAGGGTTAACGTGTCAACAAAGTTCGTTCAGAATGGGTTTGGTGTAAAACACTGTTCACAGTGGTGGTGAATGGAACCAGACGTTCACCTCTAAAAGCTCCCTCACAGAAAGTTACTACAGTGACTGGTTATAAATAGAGATGGAAAGATTGACCGGCTATGTATTGGTATTGGCCGATTTTTAATTAAAATATGTGATCGGCGATCGGCCGATATGTCTCCAGTTTAGTCGATCTCGAGAGCTGATCGAAGGCGTTAAACAAATGAGCCTAATTTCTGTATTTACAGCTAGAGTTTCATCCAGAAAGAGAAGAACCCCCTCCGACATGCTCCCTGCAATTCCTATTTGAACCACTAGGAAATACACACCCTTTCATTTTTACCCAGACTGACTAAAGCAGCGGTCTCGTGAACAGATTAAACGTTCACCGCATGTGTGGAAAGAAAACATTTTTCGTCTGACAGTCTGTTACCGTATGTGACTCAGACTCATCCAGGACAGTTTATAACATCTGTACAATTAGTAACATCAGCATCTCTCTCAGAGAACCAAGATAAAGACATTTAACACACTAATCTGATACACACTTCAGAGACACCACACAGCTGAATACAGTGAGTATCAGTAAACAGCAGAGCTAGCACACACAGCTAACACAAAACAAACAACCCAGAACACCTACAGACCAGATCTGACCAGTACAAACAGAACAGCAGCAGAAACAGCCAGAGAGATAAAGAACCACAGCCAGAGTGATTGAGTTAATAGTTCTAGATAACCGTGTTTCAACCAGGTTTCATGATTTGCTTGCGCTAATACTTATCTGTATATATGCCTATAGCCCCGTCCTCGATTGGTACCGGCTATCGGCTGATTTATTTATTTATTTATTTATTTATTTTAATCCAATAACTGTGGGGAGATCTATGCAGCTTATATTTTCAGCTCTTTGACTAATTTACCGTCAGCATTCATATAAACAATCAGAAGACGTGTGTAGCTTCACTGGTGGGTTTGATAGTAAATACAATATGTATATTTGTGTTGTAGACATGGAGACGCCGGTTTACCATCACCACCACTGTAAACACCATCACCACCACTGTAAACATCACCACCACCACCACTGTAAACATCACCACCACTGTAAACACCATCACCAACACTGTAACCAACATCACCACCACTGTAACCAACATCACCACCACTGTAAACACCATCACCACCACTGTAAACACCATCACCACCACTGTAAACATCATCACCTCCACTGTAAACACCATCACTACCACTGTAAATACCATCACCACCACTGTAAACACCACCACCACTGTAAACACCACCACCACCACCACCACTGTAAACACCATCACTACCACTGTAAATATCATCACCACCACCATAAACACCATCACTACCACTGTAAATATCATCACCACCACTGTAAACACCATCACCACCACTGTAAACACCATCACCACCACCACTGTAAACACCACCACCACCACCACTGTAAACATCATCACCACCACTAGAAACACCACCACCACTGTAAACACCACCACCACCACCACTGTAAACATCATCACCACCACTGTAAATACCATCACCACCACTGTAAACACCATCACCACCACTGTAAACACCACCAACACCACTGTAAACAACATCACCACCACCACCACCACTGTAAACACCACCACCACCACTGTAAACACCATCACCACCACTGTAAACACCACCAACACCACTGTAAACAACATCACCACCACTGTAAACATTATCACCATCACTGTAAACACCACCACCACCACTGTAAACACCATCACCACCACTGTAAACACCACCAACACCACTGTAAACAACATCACCACCACTGTAAACATTATCACCATCACTGTAAACACCACCAACACCACTGTAAACACCACCACCACCACTGTAAACAACATCACCACCACTGTAAACACCACCACCACCACTGCAAACACCATCACCACCACTGTAAACACCATCATCACCACTGTAAACATCACCATCACTGTAAACACCACCACCACCACCGTAAACACCATCACCACCACTGTAAACACCACCACCACCACCACTGTAAACACCACCACCACCACCACTATAAACACCATCACCACCACTGTTAACACCACCACCACCACTGTAAACACCATCACCACCACTGTAAACATTATCACCATCACTGTAAACATTATCACCATCACTGTAAACACCACCACCACCACTGTAAACACCATCACCACCACTGTAAACACCACCACCACCACTGTAAACAACATCACCACCACTGTAAACCCCATCACCACCACTGTAAACCCCATCACCACCACTGTAAACACCACCACCACCACTGTAAACACCACCACCACCACTGTAAACAACATCACCACCACTGTAAACACCACCACCACCACTGTAAACCCCATCACCACCACTGTAAACATCACCACCACCACTGTAAACATCACCACCACCACTAAACCCCACTCTGAATCTCTCTGTTTACATCTCAACCATTTCATCATGCAGAAATTTGGGCAAAACAATGGTGGACTTCCCCTTTACAAGCAGGTCAGTAAGTAAGGAGAGAAAGATGAGGATGACAAGCTGTTTGGCAGATGCTTCCTTAAAACAATGCGAGCAAAGGCATCGGCCCTTAAGCAACACACCAGCTTCACTGAACTACATGTAGCCTGCAGAGAGAAATGAGCTTCAGTCTGCACTGGACGCCTTTGGCCTAAATTCCTCTCTGTGCAGAAAAACTTCTTCCATTAAACTGCACAAAGTCTGTTTCAGATCTTTGGAGCTGCTTGGCTGCTGTTCTGGCCTTTATGACACATACTGAACGTGATGGAGGATCATGCTGAGATGTTTTCATTAAAAGGTCACCAGATAAAGATCCACAGATCAGCACAACAACTAAACAGATACTAAAAGGATTCTATGGCTACAGAGCCGTGCGCACGCCAGTGACCTTGCAATGTGAGAACAGTGCCTAAAACCCGGCTCTAGCAGCACCGCTCAAGTCAGGTCTCTCTACTCTCCGCCATCAGGCTCCTGCGACTGTCTTGTCCAGGCTCCTAGCATTGGTTCACGGCTGTACGCGCACGTATACATTCTCGTTTACACATAAACGAATCAGCCAATATTAAATTCAGCGCATTTCCAGTCTCGCTAAGTGGTTTAACCCAACAACCCCATCCCCATGCGCACGTCACCGTGATTCATGATACAGAACGCAGGCCTTCCCCCGTGACCTTCGCTCGCCGCTCCACTCAAACTGTTGACTCTGTGATAATAAAAACATCTGTTTAACACTGTTTGCACATCTCCATCCTTTACAAAGCCCATAAAGCTGTGACTGACGGGGCCCGTCCACACCCTGATAGGCCTGTACTGGTATCAGGAGTCTGGCTATTTGGATAACCAGGTGTGCAATTGGGGCGGTTGGGTGGTCTTTCACTTTACCATTCTGCTATTTTTCCTGATGAGCCAAAGCAGACGCAGGACAAAAGCAGACGCAGGACAAAAGCATACAAAGGACAAAAGCAGACGCAGGACAAAATCAGACGCAGGACAAAAGCAGACGCAGGAAAAAAGCATACACAGGACAAAAGCAGACACAGGACAAAAGCAGACGCAGGACAAAAGCAGACGCAGGACAAAAGCAAACGCAGGCAAAAGCAGACGCAGGCAAAAGCAGACGCAGGCAAAAGCAGACGCAGGACAAAAACAGACGCAGGACCAAAGCATACACAGGACAAAAGCAGACGCAGGACAAAAGCAGACGCTGGACAAAAGCAGACACAGGACAAAAGCAGACGCAGGACAAAAGCAGATGCAGGCAAAAGCAGACACAGGACAAAAGCAGACGCAGGACAAAAGCATACACAGGACAAAAGCAGACGCAAGCAAAAGCAGATGCAGGCAAAAGCAGACACAGGACAAAAGCAGACGCAGGAAAAAAGCAGACACAAGCAAAAGCAGATGCAGGCAAAAGCAGACACAGGACAAAAGCATACACAGGACAAAAGCAGACGCAAGCAAAAGCAGATGCAGGCAAAAGCACACGCAGGACAAAAGCAGACGCAGGAAAAAAGCAGATGCAGGCAAAGGCACACGCAGGACAAAAGCAGACACAGGACAAAAGCAGATGCAGGAAAAAAGCAGACACAAGCAAAAGCAGATGCAGGCAAAAGCACACGCAGGACAAAAGCAGACGCAGGAAAAAAGCAGATGCAGGCAAAAGCAGACGCAGGACAAAAGCAGACACAGGCAAAAGCAGATGCAGGCAAAAGCACACGCAGGACAAAAGCACACGCAGGACAAAAGCAGATGCAGGCAAAAGCAGACGCAGGACAAAAGCAGACACAGGCAAAAGCAGATGCAGGCAAAAGCACACACAGGACAAAAGCAGACACAGGACAAAAGCAGCCGATACTGGTTGAGTGAATGAGTTTTATTCACTCTTAAAGAAAAGAACTGTAGTGTGTTTGAGAGACGTGATCTTCTGGTTTCCTCTGGTTCTTTGTTCTACTTCAGTTATTCTCAGAGTTTATTAGTTTCTTTGGCTGGGAACTCTTCTTCTGAAGGCAGAACAGCTGCTGAGCTCTGGAAGAAGAGAGCAGGAGGACCTCCTTAGGCACAAGGAGTGCGAAGGTCGTCCACCTGACCCCTAATGAAGAGGGACTTGGCCAGTGCTAATGCTTCAGACAGACCTGTTTGAGTACGGGGAAGCTGTGGCCAACTACAGCTGCTAATAAACCTCGCGTCAAGTCCATTCACTCCAATGGAACTTTTTTTTCAGCAATGGCGGATCATGGAACCTCTCAATAGTTCCCAGAAGATAGCAGTGCAGCAGAGTTGCAGCAACATAGACCGTCTGTGATGCACTCTGAAGGGGTACGACATTTTAAATGTATATTATCAGCACAACTGAATCAAATGATCATGTGCATTATAAGTATGTTTATCCCCCACTAAACTAGGCAGTTGTACTGGATTAGCATACCTTACAGTTAGCACCACCTTAACTGTAAATTCCCTTCTCCTAATGCAATGTGGAGAGAAAAAGATTTCTAAATGTGTTTTTTTTGCAGGGGGGGTTCATATATATATATATATATATATATATATATATATATATATATATATATATATATATATATATATACATATATATATATATACACACACACACACACACACACACAAACACATATATATTAGAGATGGATGGATGGATCGGCTATGTATCGGTATTGGACGATTTGTAATCAAAATATGTGATCAGTGATTGGCGATATTTCTCCAATTTAGAGCCGATCCCGAGAGCCAATCGATGGCGTTAAACAAATGAGCCTAATTTCTGAATTTCCAGCTAGCGTTTCATCCAGAAAGAGGAGTCCTGCGTGAAACCCCCTCCGGCTAGCTCCCTGCAATTCCTATCTGAACCACTAAGTGGAAATTCACACCCTTTCATTTTCCACAGACGGCGTCGCCAGAAAAGCATGCGCTGATAGAAAATTATCATCCGTCTGGCCGTGTTTACCGTATGTGACTCAGACTCATCCAGAACGTTTTTAAAATGTGTAAAATCAGCGTGTCTCATTCAGGAACCAAGACAAACACATTTAACTCTAATAATCTGATACAGCACTTCACACAGCTGAATACAGTATCAGTAAACAGCAGAGCTACACTAAACTAATAACCCAGAACGTTTGGTACATTCTGGAGAAAAAGAGCACACTGGCGAGCTCGGGAACTCAAAAAGACCTGGACGTCCTCAGAAGACTGCAGCGGTGAATGATAGTAGAATCCTTACCATGGTAAAGACAAACCCCTTCACAACATCCACCCAAGTGAAGAACACTCTCCAGGAAGTAGGTGTATCAGTATCTATGTCTACCATAAAGAGAAGACTTCATGAGAGTAAATACAGAGGCTTCACCACAAACTGCACACCATGAATTAAATCTTAAACATATAAACCCCAGATTAGACTAAAAACATCTAAAGAAGCAGCCCAGTTCTGGAACAGCATTCTTTATAAAGATGAAACTAAGATCAACCTGTATCAGAATGATGAGAAGAAAAAAGCACCACAGCACACCACATCCTCTGTAAAACATGGTGGAGGCAGTGTGATATCATGAGCATGCATGGCTTCCAATGGCACTGGGTCACTGGTGTTTATTGATGATGTGAGAGAAGACAGAAGCAGCTGCATGAGTTCTGAAGAGTACAGGGAAACACTTTCTGCTCAGATTCAATCAAATGCAGTGAGGATGATTGGACAGCACTTTACAGTACAGATGGACAGTGACCCAAAACGTACTGTGAAAGCAACCCAGGATTTTTTTAAAGTAAAGGAGGAGAATATTCTGCAGTGGTCAAGTCAATGGGTTCTAGATATCAGGCAGTCATTGTCTGAAAAAGATTTTCAACAATAAAAAACTAAATGTTAATTTGTCCAATTACTTTGAGCCTCTGAAATGAGGAGGCTCTATAGAAAAATGCTTGGAATTAAAAATATATATTTGTTTAATTAAACCTGAAAGTCTGCACTTCAATTGCATCTCAGTTGTTTTATTTCAAATCCATTGTGGTGGCATGCAGAGCCCAAATCATGAATATTGTGTCACTGTCCAAAGATTTCTGGACCTAACTGTATATCTGAGTATTACAGCACTAATTACTCTTGACTGTACATACCCTGAACCTCAAACTCTGTACTTCAGGTACAAATCCTGCTTTTAAAGAAGAGCGAGGATAAACGGGCCGAACTCCAAATCCTACACTGTTACGTAACAGATTGGATAATATTTACACCCCCACAACACCAACCAGCAACCAGAACATTTACACACAACCACAACAACAACAAGCAACCAGAACATATACACACAACCACAACAACCAGCAACCAGAATATTTACACACAACCCCAACAACCAGAACATTTATACACCACAAAAACAACAACCAGCAACCAGAACATTTACACACAACCACAACAACCAGCAACCAGAATATTTACACACAACCACAACACCAACCAGCAACCAGAACATTTACACACAACCAAAACAACAACCAGCAACCAGAACATTTACACACAACCACAACACCAATCAGCAACCATGACATTTACCCACAACCAGAACATTTACACTCAACCACAACACCAACCAGCAACCATTACATTTACCCACAACCAGAACATTTACACTCAACCACAACAACCAACAAACAGAACATTTACACAACAACCAGCAATCAGAACATTTACACACAACCACAACACCAACCAGCAACCAGAACATTTACACACAACCACAACACCAACTAGCAACCAGAACATTTACACACAACCACAACACCAATCAGCAACCATAACATTTACACAGAACCACAACACCAACCAGCAGCCATGACCTTTACCCACAACCACAACAACCAGAACATTTACACTCAACCACAACAACAACCAGCAACCAGAACATTTACACAACAACCAGCAACCAGAACATTTACACACAACCACAACAAAAACCAGCAACTAGAACATTTACACACAACCACAACACCAACCAGAACATTTACACACAACCACAACACCAACCAGCAAATTACACACAACCACAACAACAACCAGAACATTTACACACAACCAAAACACCAACCAGCAACCAGAACATTACACACAACCACAACAACCAGAACATATATACACCACAACAACAACAACAACCAGCAACCAGAACATTTACACACAACCACAACACCAACCAGCAACCAGAACATTTACACACAACCAAAACAACAACCAGCAACCAGAACATTTACACACAACCACAACACCAATCAGCAACCATGACATTTACCCACAACCGGAACATTTACACTCAACCACAACACCAACCAGCAACCATTACATTTACCCACAACCGGAACATTTACACTCAACCACAACAACCAGCAACCAGAACATTTACACAACAACCAGCAATCAGAACATTTACACACAACCACAACAACGACTAGCAACCAGAATATTTACATACAACTACAACACCAACTAGCAACCAGAACATTTAAACACAACCAAAACACAAACCAGCAACCATAACATTTACACACAACCACAACACCTATCAGCAACCATAACATTTACACAGAACCACAACAACCAGAACATTTACACTCAACCACAACAACAACCAGCAACCAGAACATTTACACAACAACCAGCAACCAGAACATTTACACACAACCACAACAAAAACCAGCAACTAGAAGAATTACACACAACCACAACACCAACCAGAACATTTACACACAACCACAACAACAACCAGCAAATTACACACAACCACAACAACAACCAGAACATTTACACACAAACAAAACACCAACCAGCAACCAGAACATTACACACAACCACAACAACCAGCAACCAGAACATTTATACACAACCACAACAACCAGCAACCAAAACATTTACACAACCACAACACCAAACAGCAACCAGAATATTTACACCCAACCACAAAAACCAACAACCAGAACATTTACACACAACCACAACAGAAACCAACAACCAGAACATTTACACACAACCACAACAACCAGCAACCAGAACATTTACACACAGCAACCAGAATATTTACACACAAGCACAACACTAACCAGCAACAAGAACATTTACACACAACCACAACACCAACCAGCAACCAGAACATTTACACACAACCACAACAACCAGCAACCAGAACATTTACACACAACCACAACACCATCCAGCAACCAGAACATTTACACACAACCACAACAACAACCAGCAACCAGAACATTTACACACAACCACAACAACCAGCAACCAGAACATTTACACACAACCACAACACCAACCAGCAACCAGAACATTTACACACAACCACAACACCAACCAGAACATTTACACACAACCAGCAACCAGAACATTTACACACAACCACAACACCAACCAGAACATTTACACACAACCACAACAACCAGAACATGTACACACAACCACAACACCAACCAGAACATTTACACACAACCACAACAACAACCAGCAACCAGAACATTTACACACAACCACAACAACCAGCAACCAGAACATTTACACACATCCACAACAACCAGCAACCAGAACATTTACACACAACCACAACAACAACCAGCAACCAGAACATTTACACACAACCACAACAACAACCAGCAAGCAGAACATTTACACACAACCACAACACCAACCAGCAACCAGAACATTTACACACAACCACAACAACCAGCAACCAGAAAATTTACACACAACCACAACAACAACCAGCAACCAGAACATTTACACACAACCACAACAACCAGCAACCAGAACATTTACACACAACCACAACAACAACCAGCAACCAGAACATTTACACACAACCACAACAACAACCAGCAACCAGAACATTTACACACAACCACAACAACCAGCAACCAGAACATTTACACACAACCACAACAACCAGCAACCAGAATATTTACACACAAGCACAACAACAACCAGCAACCAGAACATTTACACACAACCACAACAACCAGCAACCAGAACATTTACACACAACCACAACACCAACCAGAATATTTACACATAACAACAACCAGAACATTTACACACAACCAAAACACCAACCAGAACATTTACACACAACCACAACAACAACCAGAACATGTACACACAACCACAACACCAACCAGAACATTTACACACAACCACAACAACCAGCAACCAGAACATTTACACACAACCACAACAACAACCAGCAACCAGAACATTTACACACAACCACAACAACAACCAGCAACCAGAACATTTACACACAACCACAACAACCAGCAACCAGAATATTTACACACAAGCACAACAACAACCAGCAACCAGAACATTTACACACAACCACAACAACCAGCAACCAGAATATTTACACACAAGCACAACAACAACCAGCAACCAGAACATTTACACACAACCACAACAACAACCAGAACATGTACACACAACCACAACACCAACCAGAACATTTACACACAACCACAACAACAACCAGAACATGTACACACAACCACAACACCAACCAGAACATTTACACACAACCACAACAACCAGCAACCAGAACATTTACACACAACCACAACAACAACCAGCAACCAGAACATTTACACACAACCACAACACCAACCAGAACATTTACACATAACAACAACCAGAACATTTACACACAACCACAACACCAACCAGAACATTTACACACAACCACAACAACAACCACCAACCAGAACATTTACACACAACCACAACACCAACCAGAACATTTACACACAACCACAACAACAACCAGAACATGTACACACAACCACAACAACAACCAGAACATGTACAGACAACCACAACACCAACCAGAACATTTACACACAACCACAACAACAACCAGCAACCAGAACATTTACACACAACCACAACAACCAGCAACCAGAACATTTACACACATCCACAACAACCAGCAACCAGAACATTTACACACAACCACAACAACAACCAGCAACCAGAACATTTACACACAACCACAACAACAACCAGCAACCAGAACATTTACACACAACCACAACAACAACCAGCAACCAGAACATTTACACACAACCACAACAACCAGCAACCAGAACATTTACACACAACCACAACAACCAGCAACCAGAACATTTACACTTAACCACAACACCAACCAGAACATTTACACACAACCAGTAACCAGAACATTTACACACAACCACAACAACCAGCAACCAGAACATTTACACACAACCACAACAACAACCAGCAACCAGAACATTTACACACAACCACAACAACCAGCAACCAGAACATTTACACTTAACCACAACACCAACCAGAACATTTACACACAACCAGTAACCAGAACATTTACACACAACCACAACAACCAGCAACCAGAACATTTACACACAACCACAACAACAACCAGCAACCAGAACATTTACACACAACCACAACAACAACCAGCAACCAGAACATTTACACACAACCACAACACCAACCAGCAATCAGGACATTTACACACAACCACAACACCAACCAGCAACCAGAACATTTACACACAACCACAACACCAACCAGTAACCAGAACATTTACACACAACCACAACACCAACCAGCAACCAGAACATTTAGCAGCCATGCTGTGTGAGTGGATCACTGTGTGCTGGTTGAAGCAGATCATCTTAAACTGAAAGTTTCACAGAGACACCTTTAATCTACTTTGTGTTTGATGTCCAGATCAAAGACAGTAGCTAGTATAGGTAACCGTAGATACTAGAAGCTCCAATTAACTAGCATAGCTAACTAAATAGTACGAGGGCGGAGCTACTGAGAGTCATATTATTTGTTTCTGTGATCATCGCCTCTGTAAACCAGCCAATCAGAGCAGAGCTCATAGAATATTCATGAGCTTAACTAATCATAGGGTGTGTCTAAAATCCTACTGAGTGTGTAAGTAGGCTGTCTAGGTAGCAGCTGTGTAAGTATCAGTGTTCTCTCCTCATCTCTCCTCATAAAACAGATTACTGAGACGCTCTAGTTAGAGAGAGACTGCGTCACGGCTTGTTCCCCCCACTGCAGCACACCACCGGTGGTTTAGCTGGTTGCTAAGTTACCAGCCGGCATCCAAAACAATAGCCCGAGGTTTAAAAATCTGCTATCATAAATGCTAATGTCTGGAGTATAAAAGTGTAAATGGTGAAGGACTCGTTACAGAGTTGATAATAAAAAACTGTTTTGTGTGATTATATGAGCAGAAACACATTAAAACTCCAGAGAGAATCAAAATAACTCACATTTTAAAACCACTTCACTGCTCGTAGATTAGCCTGTGTTGCATCATGGGATTGTCTTAGCGGCTGAGGAAGAGTTCAATACTTTCTTAAAATCAGGTCTAAATAAGGTTTCTCAGTAGTCAGTATGTTTAAGGTATGTAAGAATTGGGACAGTCTACATGTCTGGAGTGCATACTATGACGTAAAATGCTGCCTATGTAGGAGATCAGTAGGTTTTAAGACACACTCATAGAGTGTAAATTGGTGTAGCGCCTCAACTGGTCTACCAAAGACACAAGCATACTGATGTAGAACATCAGAGAACAATTTCATAGACTTAATAAACACATCCTATGGCACCTTTAAAGGAAAGGAAGGGACCCAGAGGTGTGTCTGCCATCTGTTAGCACATTACAAATAACCTGCATTGACTGGAGCGGACCAGTTACACTCAATCAATATCAAATTACTCAGGAAGATTTATCAGGTGGGTTGATTACTTATGAACAGAGGGCCTTGACATTCAGCGCAGCTCGTCCATCAGCGCCAGAGACGGAAGAGTTCACAGTCAATCAAAATTGATATTTGCTGGACCATCTTCTCAAGGTTCCTTAACCTTTTCAGCAGCGAGGTGCTGGGAAAGCATGCGGATTGGGATGTTTTATACAGTCAGCGCGTGCTGAAAAGGCCAATCCATCAAATCAAAAGATGAGCCAGCATAACTTATTTAAGCGGCAGCAGCTCACGTTGGCGAGTGATAGTGGAAACACAAGCTTTTTTCACAATACATGACATTAAAGGTGCAATATGATAATATTCACGTGGTGTAAATCCCAAGTTTAATCACAAGGGGATGTACATAAACTCCTTTAATCAACAATCCGATGCTATTTGATACCTCGCAATGAGCCATGATTAGGGCTACACCTAACTATTAATTTCTTAATCAATTAATGATTATTTTTTTCCAATTAGTCGATTATTCTAAGGACTATTTTTAAGATTACTTTAATGTAGGGCTGTGTATTGGCAAGAACCTGGTGATATAATACGTTAGGTGATACAGCGGTCACGATTCAATACATCACAATATTGCAAGCAAAGGGATAAACTGCAATTTTTCAAATGCTACTATTAGGGGTGTGCCATATCGTATCATACATAATCACCCATCACACAATCACATATCACCCATCCCTAATTATCACATCATGTACTACTTTTACTGTTTTTATAAAAAGAAAAAATCACACTTTTCTCATTTCCTATTATATATCTACTAGAGACAGATTTTATCTGTCCAGTATCATTCACTTTACTTCAGTCCTGGATATATGGAGATATTTGGAGTTCATTATTTAGTATCATGACATTCTGGATCATTGACTTCTGTTACAATCTGATAAATTCTTGTATTTTTTAATATCTCAGTTAGGGGTGTGTCATATCATATCGTATGCAATAATAAAATTTAATTTTCATTTTGTTGCAGTAGTGTATTCTTGAAATATTTCTTTAAATTCAATGTTTTGTCATATCGCCAAGAGTATCGTTATCACAAAAATACCATGAAATATTGTGATATTAGTGTAGGGCCATATCGCCCACCCCTACTACTATTAAAACACACCACTATATGAACAGGTTTGTCAATGCTTGCTTTTTTATGTTGGAGTGGAACTGAAAATGGATTACAACACTGCCATCTAGTGGTCAGAGGTTTAAACACAATACACAATAATTCACTGTCTGCCAGAAATCTGTGTATCGATACTGTGTTCTTGAGAATTGATACAGTATTACCAAACATAATATCGTGATATTCAATATTTTCAATATTTTCTTACACCCCTACTCTAATGTGAGTGTGTCAGGAATCAACAATTTTATTACTTTGTTATTGATTTGTAACCAGTGGATGATTTGTGTGTATATACTAGGGCTGGGCGATATAAACCAAAAATAATACCTCAATATTTTTAGCTGAATGGCGATATATGATATATATCTCGATATTTCTTCTTCCCATAAGGTGATAACAAAAAGGCACTTCTGCATCAAAGCTACACGTCCCAACTGTCACACAGGCACTTTATGAAGCATTGTTTTTCTTTTTACAAACCAGCTCTTCTTCGATAGCTTCTTTCGTGTGTTTATCATCTCCATGCTGTCGCTGTCTGTGTTTATGGGTGAAGCGGTGGGGGAGGGGGGAGTTTTGTGAGGGAGAGAGGTGGGGCAGTATAAAGTTGAGACAAGTATAATTGCAGCGCAACACAGACTATATCAATATAAAAAATATATATTGTCTCACCTTATATCTATACATATATATATATTTCTTTTATATATCATATTAAATATATCGATATTTCTTAAAACTTGATATATCGCCCAGACCTAGTATATGAGACCTAATATATATGGGTGGTGGAAAGAGCATGGCCATTCTAGACATAATATATTAAAGGCTACCTTAAATGCATGTCACCTATAAACGGACACTACTGAAAGAAACATGATACACGTGTTAATAATCTATAAATAATCTATAAGATAAGATAAACAGGTAAACAGGTGCTGTCCTGCTGCTGTGTTGATGAAGCTCTACGGGATGTTTGATCTTCAAGGTCTCGTGTACAGCAGTTGTACTGTTGTGATTATCTCCACTGTGCAGAGCTGACAGAGCACCACACTGTTGTGTTTCTGTGTAAAACACTCCCACAACTTTAGATGTAGTGATTGTTTGTAGCTGCAGCTCATGCTCCGGATAAATCCATGCTTGCAGTGACATGGCCATCTTTGCAAAGCATCGACGCACGTTATGCTAATCGACGTAATTTCGTAATCGATTATGACGACGCGTCGCCCCAGCCCTAGCCATGATATAGCCTAGCCAATATAAGTGATGATGATGATGATATGATGAAATAGCACACAATCCGGCCAGCGGCGTCAGGTGAGCTGACAGGTATCCTAATACACGCTAACAGCAAACAGCGAAGGTCTCAACAGCCTGTCTGCTACTTCTCCTCAAACTGAAGTGTTTCCACACCCATGGTGTTACCAGCGTAGCCTTCGTTTTCTTGGCTGCTGCTGCTCGTATGACTGCTGCGTCATTAGGAGCTTCAGTGTGAACACAAGCACGCAAGCAAAGACGCGGTGTGGTCCGTAACGCACCCCCATATTAATAAAGGCGTATTAATGAGGTCCTGTTTCACGCTGGCCTAATAAGCAGTATGAGGAGAATCGCAAGTAGCTTCATGTTGTGATCTGGATGTCACATGACCAAGCCAGCATCAGTCACGGCAGCAGGTACTCTCCTGAGGCTCCTGAGCTGATAGTTTAAAAATGTTTATCTGATCAATAAGTGTATGTTCACCAGTAAGAACACTAGATCTGATTAGAACAGATGTAAATAATCATACATACAATACAAAGTAACATGAATATCTTATTGTGAGAGAAGTAGCCTAGAAGTTAAGTACACTCTGCATCTTATTCAACAATCTCCACTGCACACGTCTGTTTTCCTTAGTGTATATTTCTGTGTATTATTTATTTTTATTTATTTATACTTTTTTATTTTTATTTTATTTTTATCTTACTCATATATACAGTCCTTAATATTTCAGATACTCTACATTATCTTATTGCTTCAGTTGTCAAAGCATTTCACTGTTAGTCACACTGTGTATGGCAAATAAACTTTGACTTAATTCTATTTAATCCATCAATCCATTATTTTCCGCTTATCTGACCGGTGTCGGTTGGGGGGGTTGGATACACAGTGCTGACCACTACACCACCGTCATATACAGTATGAAATGTGTTTGTTCTGTTATTGGGCATCTGGGTAACAAACATCCAGCAAATGTCCACAGGGGCCAGTTAGCCCTGGAGTAGATATCTATTAAGACTCTACAGCATGAGAGTAAACCACACTTTCCTCCTGCAGCCAACATCTGTCCAGTTTTAATATATTGTTTACAGTGGTGGTGATGGAAACTAGTGGTCTCAATGTCCTATATATATATATATATATATATATATATATATATATATATATATATATATATATATATATATAGGGGTGTAAGAAAATATTAAAAATGTCGAATATGGGGATATTTATGTTTGGTGATACTGTATCGATTCTCAAAAACACAGTATCAATACACAGATTCCTGGCAGACAGTGAATCATTGTGTGTTGTGTTTAAACCTCTGACCACTAGATGTCAGTGTTGTAATCCATTTTCAGCTCCACTCCAACATTAACAAGCAGCACAAGGGTGCAGTGCTACTGTAGACATTGATAAACCTGTTCATACAGTGGTGTGTTTTAATAGTAGGATTTGAAAAATCACAATAAATCACTTTGCTTGCAGTATCGCAATATATCATGATATCTTAAATTGTGATGGAAATACATGCGACAGTAAGCTTGTCATAACACCTGACATAACCCTACATAAACTTTTATAAATTGTTAATGCAATAAGTGCCATCTGCGGTAAAGGTTAAAGTTAGGTTGAAAGTTAGCTAAAGCCACCTTTATGACAGATGATGTTTGTTGCAAAAAGTTTTATGAACGTTCATGTAGGGCTATGTCAGCTGTCATGAGGAGCTTATGTAGGGTTGATGTAGCCTTATGAACAGTACTCCCAGGACTAATTCTGCACATGAAACACTGACAACATCCACACAGTGTACCGCCCACCTGGCCTATGATGGTATACAGCCTTCAAAGCTCTATAATCAAAGAGCCCCTTGGCGTAGAATATATCTCAGTCCTTTAAGATGCAAGACTTTGATGTAGTATGTAAACAATGCTGACCATTTACTCCTCCATTTACAAACAGGGCTGCCCGTTCAGCCTGCAGCTCTTCAGCTTCGCCCATTCACAATGTTTCAGCCTGGGCTGCTATTAGAATGAGGCACAATACCAGACAGCCAATTAGAACGGAGCTCATTTACATAGTGTAGCATCTGCAGAGAAGCAGACGCAGGGAACGTTGTGTGCAAGTACTCTTTACTGAACAGATACTTCAACAATGAGTCTTTACAAAGACCAGAAAAGCCCACCCTGGTGCTCCTCAGCGCTAAACTCAGGGAGGGGGGAAACACGGGGGGACACAACATACAAGGAGGGCACACCTCTGACCCAATTACCCCAACGAACACAACTACACAACGACAACAGCAGCAGCATAAACAACAACAGCTAATGTCTCTTTTTATGCCGTGGCCCCTCCTGAGGACCGTTTTGCATGGCCACACCCCCTAAGCTCCTCACGGCAGTCACGGCAAACACCACACAGTCCACCTCTCAAGCGTTGGCTGCCCTTGACGAGACCAACTTCACCTCAAACTGGCTCCTGAAAACAGCAGCAACTGTTACACTTTCAACACAAGCTCGTACATATTTTAATATCAGTGTTAATAAGAGTTGGGAATACTGTTTTTTTCTCCTTTGGTCCCGCATCCTTAACAGATCCAGACACTCCCAGCATTGTATAACATAAAACATCCTCTCTACAGATCTCTGCTAAGGAGAGCGGTACAGGAGAAAGAAAAGACATGCTGTACTTTTAATGTAAGTCAATGGAACCAGATTTTTACCAAGTCATTCTGGGTCATTTCTTTCCATCCACTCATCACCAAACGTACACACAATGTATATATATACACGTACACATAACATAAAGGTCAACAGACATTTCCATAGTATGTCCAAAACTGAAATATATATATATGTATGTGTGTGTGTGTGTGTGTGTGTGTTTGTGTGTGTGTGTGTGTGTGTGTCTGTGTGTGTGCACATACTGGCGTATGTGACCTCACAAAAACAATTATAGGGAAATAGCTGTTTTATATGTAAACCATAATTAGCGATATATATATATATATATATATATATATATATATATATATATATATTAATTTAGTGGCTGTCCAAGGAAAAACATGTCCATTTTTGTTGATTTTTAGTTTTTACACTCCATTTGAACGCAGCAGCTGTTGTTTACACTGTGTGAAGATTTCATGATGAACGGACCAATAAACATAACTCTGGTTCCATTGACTTACATTGAAAACCAAGAACGTTTTGTTGCTTGTTTTCCATGGTATATATATATATATATATATATATATATATATATATATATATATATATATATATATATATATATATATATATATATATATACTACTGTCCAAAAGTTATCTGATTAGTAAGTGTATGTTCATCAGTTAGAACATCTGATTAGAACTGATGTAAATAATCCTACATACAATACAAAGTAACATGAATATCTTATTGTGAGAGAAGTAGATCAGATCTTGACTCCAGTTTGAAGAACAAAGTGTAGTTCAGATTTCTCCTGGACGCCCCAGACATTGTATGAATGTATTCAGTTCTTCAGCAGTAATCTTGATTTATCTTAATGAAGTACTGAGCAGTCAAAGCAGGTATTAAATGAGAACTGTTAATAATACTAGGTTGCTTAGTAAATAAAAGTACTATATATATATATATATATATATATATATATATATATATATATATATATATATATATATATATATATATATATATATATATAGGAATCAGTGAGCACATCCAGTGATATGAGGGCGGACAGTGTTTCGGTGTTTCGTCATTACAGCCTTAATAATCCACTGTTTATACGTTAATACAGCGAAGCTCTGCATGCTTTCACACACAGACAGTGCAGATTTACACGGTGAACAATAAACTTTTTCACCAGCATAGTGAGCACAGACAGGGAAGCAAGGACGCTCGGTGCGCACGCGAGGCAAATATGGTTAAATAACTTATAAAATGATATAAATATGGGATTTATATGTCCGTTCTTGTGGAGGATCTGTCGATACGGAGCGTTCGTGACGAAAATGTGAAAATTAATTTGTTTCTTATATTAGAGTTTTCGAATTCCTCCGTTCCACCTTAAATGGTGCGGCAGAATGTAACTACCGCACCATTTAAGGTGGAACGGAGAAATTTGAATAAGAAGCCAACTTGAGCCACCTGTTGGAAACGGCAGAGCTTTTCACTCACAAACACGGTTTAAACCCCCCTATATTAACATCCGTACGCTGACGTGATCGTGCCTGCGTGCTGTAAGGGTCTTCCTTACCGTTTAGACGACCAGCCTAGCGAATATATCTCCACATGTATCTCCAGTGGTCTTCTGAGGGGGCTGCTTACGCTCCACTGTCCTGACTGTGAGCTCCCTCATGGCTGAGCCGGCTGAGCTCACACCCACAAGGCTCTCCACACACATACACACCCACCTACCTTCCAGAAGACCACCAGCCTGCCTGACCAGTCCATTCAGCTCATAACTGGGGGCATTTAGACCACTGGTGTTGTCCACGTTCCTCAGAAAAAGGCCTTAAGCAAACAAGGTTCTTCGGGGTTCCTCTGGGCACCGAAGAAATAAGGGTTCTGCTGTTCTGTGTAGAACCGTGAACCTTTTGCAGGACTTTGTGGCGGTTCTGTGCAAGGTTCTTCGGAGTGGTGGAGCTGATGGTGTTGTGTGTGGTTCTAGGTGTTGTCAAAAATGGGTTCTTCTGTTCTTTCTCTGTCGTTCTAAAGAAGGAGTTCATTATGTAAAGAAGCATTCACGCATGCAAGTGGTTCTCTATATAAAACAGAACCATTCACTTTCCAGAAGAACCCTTGGAGAGAAATAATTTTTTGATGCAGTCTAGAATCATAAAATGTTATTCTCTGTTATTCCAATTACTTTAGTAAAGTACCCTTGAAGAAATGTAATTTTTTGAGGAACACTTTTTTGGTGCAGTCTAGAACCATAAAATGATGCTCGTTGCCATCTAGAAACATAAAATGGTTCTAGATTGCACCAAATATCATTTACAACACATTCTCTGTTATTCTGAAGAACAATTTTATCATGCAAAGAATCCATTAAGCATGCAAATTGTTCTATAAAGGGCTTGTGGTTCTCAATAGACCATTCACTTTAGTAAAGTACTCTTGAAGAAATATATTTTTTTGAGGAACACTTTTTTGGTGCAGTATAGAACCATACAATGGTTCTAGATTGCACCAAATATCATTTACAACACATTCTCTGTTATTCTGAAGAACAATTTTATCATGCAAAGAACCCATTTTGTATGCAAATGGTTCTATAAAAGACTTGTGGTTCTCAATAGAACCATTCACCTTAGTATGGTTTCAAGTGCCCTTGAAAAGAATCATCATTTTAAGAGTGTATGAAAATAGAAGAATCCTTTTGTGGTGCAATATAGAACCACAAGAAGGTTCTAAGGAAGACCATATTTAACAGATTCTCGGTCACTCTAAAGAACCATTTTATCATGCAAAGAACTGTTCAGGTGTGCAAATGTTTCTAATATAGGACTCATGGTTCTAAACATTGCTCTTACTTAAAAAACTCTCCAGTGGTTGCTAATATGTTGCTTGGCTATTGCTATGTCATCCCAGGTGGCTGCTAATGTGTTGCTTGGCTGTTGCTATGTTATCAGTTGAGAATGTCTTCCATGTGGATGAGTGGGTCCAGAGAATGGCACGAAAACATTTCCCAGATCAGAACACTGGCACCTACACACTTAAAGTGGTCATAATAATGTGACTGTGTATGTATCTATGCTAGACCAGATTTTTGATTGGAGTGGATTCTTTTATCCCTTCATTAACCGGTCCAGCTTTTCTGCTGATATGGGCTAACACCTGATATCCGGACTGATTTCATCACCAGCGTCTTGTATAACGATCTGTGGGCTACGTCACTGACAAGGACCCAGAATAACCTGCTCCCTTAATGGGGCCATGCAAAATGAGCACATAATCAAAGAGCTCTTCTTGCTTCCGTCAGTTTATTATTTTGCTGTTTAGTCCCAGCGTGTGTTGTGTAGCATCACTAAGGCTAATGAATTGGGTTTATGTCCTGAATTGCAATGCTTCACTTCGCAACTGTTGCTGTTCGCCGCGGCTCAATGCTGTAAGGGTCTCGTTCTCAAACTGACTGTATGATTTCTGCATTGAAGGACTCAAAGAGCAGCTCTTTATTTCAGACGAGTACTAATGAAGGATTTGTGGCCTTGCTAAATAATTGCTGGGGGTTTCAATCACCCCCCCCACCCCCCTTCGTGTCTGCCTTGAGCAGCCCCCTGGAATCAAATCAGCTTGATTTCCAACATTATTTGTTCCAGGAAGGTCGGCAGCAAATCAGTTTGTCCTTTGATGTTTTTTTTTTTTGTTTTCCCAGCTTTGGTTTAAAGCAGAGAGCCATCCACAAACGCAAAGAGGCGACAGAAAACACTGCATGCATTAAGCTCTACATTCCAGTAAATAAACGAATAAATAAATAAATAAATAAACAGCGCAGATCAGAGAGCGTTCAGTGGAGTGGGTCTCACCGCATGTGCAATGGTAATAAGGGTGAGCAGCGGTCTTTCTAAAGGCCACTTGCAATGGGACAAACAATAACATTGGCTTTTGTCAACCTCTAGTGTGTCCCTGTGAGCTCATTTGAATAAATATATGTATGAAAATAGGAGAAGGGCCCTTGATGATGAAGTGTGGCTCATGTTTACATAGACATAGGGGTCACACTTTAAATCTTAAAGGGCCCATACCATGAAAATCGGAAGAGTTTGCTGTATGTAAACATTGGCTTTGGCTTGATGTCACTAATGATCATAACACTAACGATGGGGAAGCCTCAGAGAAGGCAACAGGCAAGTCTCTCCGGTTCCCTGGAGGCTTTTTGGACAGGACCTGTCACGCTCCTCTAATATTTCTCTGTTAGTGTATACAGCTCCCAAAATCAGATAATGAAAGTAATTTATCTCCACTTTCCTGAAGACTACAGTAAAAAGTCATCTGAGGTTCTAGACAGAGCAGAATGCCCTGTAATCCTGTACACTTTGAAGTTGGAGTTATAGTGATCTAAATTTCCCAGACTCTCCAGGGCTCCACCATGGGCGAGCATCTTAGCAAGGACGCCTAGGGTGCGCCTAAGTCAGATACATACCTGTGAGATTCCATATCTCTGGTTCCCAGGGCTTGGTGGAAAGGGTACATCACACTCTACTGACCTGTGGAGTTTGGACTTTTCCAGCTGCTTGTTGTTATTTAACACAATTAGTTGACGTTGGCTCCAATCAGAACAGAGAAATATCAATCTTTTAGACACGGTAACAAAAACAACAGTTAAATTCCAATAGATTTTGCAAAAAGTACAAATCAACTAGTACATAAAACCAAATAAACGTACGCGGATAAACGGAAAGAAGACCTTCAACGGAACTGAGAAGAATTGTGGAATCTGGGACTTAGCGAATAAACAGAACTAGCAAGAGAAAGCTGTCACTATAAAAACCCAGGTGCTATGATTTTATACCATTACTAGGTTATTTCAGGTGGTCCTCAAGGTGTTGCTAGTCTATTGGTATGTTGTTGGTGAGGTGTTTTTAGACCATATCTATAGAATTTCAGGCTGTTGGTGAGGTGTTTCTAGACCATATCTATAGAATTCCAGGCTGTTGGTGAAGTGTTTCTAGACCATATCTATAGAATTCCAGGTTGTTGGTAAGGTGTTTCTTGGCCATATTTATAAAATTCCAGGTTGTTGGTGAGGTGTTTCTAGACCTTATCTATAGAATTCCAGGCTGTTGGTGAGGTGTTTCTAGAACATATCTATAGAATTCCAGGCCATTGGTGAGGTGTTTCTAAACCATATCTATAGAATTTCAGGCTGTTGGTGATCTGTTTCTAGATCATATCTATAGAATTCCAGGCTGTTGGTGAGGTGTTTCTAGACCATACCCATAGAATTCCATGCTGTTGGTGAAGTGTTTCTAGAACATATCTATAGAATTCCAGGGTGTTGGTGATGGATTTCTAGACCATATCTATAGAATTCCAAGTTGTTGGTAAGGTGTTTCTAGTCCATATCTTTAGAATTCCAGGCTGTTGGTAAGGTTTTTCCAGACCATATCTATAGAATTCCAGGCTGTTGGTGAGGTGTTTCTAGACTGTATCTTAGAATTCCAGGCTGTTGGTAAGGTGTTTCTAGACCATATCTATAGAATTCCAGGTTGTTGGTAAGATGTTTCTTGGCCATATTTATAAAATTCCAGGTTGTTGGTGAGGTGTTTCTAGACCTTATCTATAGAATTCCAGGCTGTTGGTGAAGTGTTTCTAGACCATATCTATAGAATTCCAGCTGTTGGTAAGGTGTTTCCAGAACATATCTATAGGATTCCAGCTTTTGGTGAGCTGTTTCCAGAACATATTTATAGAATTCCAGGTTGTTGGTAAGGTGTTTCTAGACCATATCTATAGAATTCCAGGATGTTGTTGAAGTCTTTCTAGAACATATCTATAGAATTACTGGCTGTTGTTAAAGTGTTTCTATGCCATATCTATAGAATTACTGGCTGTTGGTGAGGTGTTTCTAGACTATATCTTAGAATTCCAGGCTGTTGGTAAGGTGTTTCTAGACCATATCTATAGAATTCCAGGTTGTTGGTGAGGTGTTTCTAGACCTTATCTATAGAATTCCAGGCTGTTGGTGAGGTGTTTCTAGACCATATCTATAGAATTCCAGGCTGTTGGTGAGGTGTTTCTAGACTATATCTATAGAATGCCAGGTTGTTGGTAAGGTGTTTCTAGACCATATCTATAGAATGCCAGGTTGTTGGTAAGGTGTTTCTAGACCATATCTATAGAATTCCAGGCTGTTGGTGAGGTGTTTCTAGACCTTATCTATAGAATTCCAGGTTGTTGGTGAGGTGTTTCTAGACCTTATCTATAGAATTCCAGGTTGTTGGTAAGGTGTTTCTAGACCATGGCTATGGCACTCCAGCCTGTTGCTAAAATGTTCCTGGACCATTGTTATGGAATTTTCAGGCTGTTGCTAAGACGTGGCTAAACCATTACTGGTTTTTGGTAAGTTGTTGTTGGACAATTGCTATGGAATTCCAGGTTATTGCTATGGTGCTACTAGACCATTGCTGTGGTATCCCAGGTGGTTGTTATGGTGTTACTAGACCACTGCTATAGTATCTCAGGTGTTTGCTTAGGTGTTGCTAGGCCATTGCTATAGTATCCCAGGTGATTGGTATCAGTTTTATTAACAGCTCATTTAAAGTTCATTATTTTTTATGATGTTATGAAAACCAACAAACATACATCCATCCTTAGCTGGCTGGATCGATTTTTAAGCCAATCAGAACAGAACTCATTTGCATCTGTCAGTATTACAAGTAAAGTAAGATAAACAATCTGTTTAAGTGATACATGTAATGTTAATGTGAACTTTGACTGTTTTTGCTGTTTACGGACACTCAAGTTAGAAATTAGAAAAGAAGAAAAATGGCCTCTAAACATGAAAAGCAGTTCTTTCAGACAGAAGCGCGAAACAGATGAAAGACGAACTGCGAATTGCAATAGCGCAGCCCAAACACTGTGATCATTACTCAACTATAACCAAGCCAATCTATCTCAGGACTCGGTTCAGGGCCAGTCTATCTGGCACAGGCGTGAAGTTAAAATTGATTTCTCCATCCAATTTTCACCACAAACAAAAAGAACTTGTCTAGGCAAACAGGACTCGCTCGCATCATCAGAATAAAACAAAACAAATGCCCAAAGGTGTGAAAGGGCTGATTTGAAAGCGGGCCATGGCAGCATTAACGTCTCAAGCAGCCAAATGCAAACAGTGATGAAAAATGTCTTACGGGTGATGAATGTTTCTGTCTGCTGAAGTGAAAGGTCAGGGTTTTTTTTCATTTAAAACAGTAATAACAGAAGAAGACTGGACAAGGAATATATGGGATATATCTCCAACTCTGTCAGCCTTGAAAGTGTCATTTTTCTTGACTAAGATCTGGAACATGGTGCGATTCCTTAATGGAGTGGTTCTACCTGAACTGAGAGCAATCAGTGGATGAACTTTAGTAACCCCCCTCCACTTCTGCTCAAGGGCCACCATGATGCTCTTTTGCCTGCACCAGTGAACCTGATTCACCAGCTCTGACTCACAGGGTCAGAGTGACTGAGGTCCACTCCACTACTGATGCAACTCAGATAGCACGCATCGTATATGTGTTACTATATTAATTGCAATTTTTCACTAGATCTATGGTTTCCATTCGCATCCATAGCATAGCATGCCAAATTTCATGGTAAAGCACTGGGTGCTTCTACATGTATGAAATGTACACTATTAATAAAATTGTTATTATCAGATAAATTGCAGTGTAGTATACTACACTACATTACACTACACTACACTACACTACACTATACTGCAATACAATACACTACACTACACTACAATAGAGTAAACTGCACTACATTGCAATAATATACAATACACTACAACACAATACAGTAAACTGCACTACGTTGTCATAATATACAATACACTACACTACAATACAGTAAACTGCACTACACTACAATACAATACAATACAATACAATACACTACACTACATTAAAATACACTACAATACAATAAAGTACACTGCACTACATTGCAGTAATTAACAATACACTACAATACACTAAACTGAACTAAAATGCACTACATTTTTTATTAAAAAACACGTGTCGCCTTTTGTTGAGATCATGGATATTTTAATGAGCTCTGCTCTGATTGGCTGGTTTACAGTTGTGATGATCATACAAAAGCAACATTGACTAAATAAAATGTAACTAAGCTCCACCCTCATACTATTTAGTTAGCTAGTAGAAACGTTACCTATACTAGCTACTCTCTTTCATCTGGACATCAAACACAAAGTAGATTAAAGGTGTCTCTAAAGGTGTTAAGATGATCTGCTTCAACCAGCACACAGTGATCCACTCACACAGCATGGCTGCTACTTACAGTCACTGTTGGGGTTGTGGTGCTAATAAAGGTGGAGCTGCTCCATGTTTTGCAAATGTTCTGTTCTACCTTAAATGGTGCGTGTGAAGAAATATAAGTTCTGATAGTACTTTAATTTTTTTTATGTATTGAGTTTCAGAGAGAACTACTGAAGTTAGCATGCTAACCAGCTATCCCTTTCCATAACACCACTTTGTACCCGAAGAGGTGATAGTGAGTCAATGTAGTACCACTTTGTACCTGAAGAGGTGATAGTGAGTCAATGTAGTACTACTTTGTATCTGAAGAGGAGATAGTGAGTCACTGTAATACCACTTTGTATCTGAAGAGGTGATAGTGAGTCACTGTAGTACCACTTTGTATCTGAAGAGGTGATAGTGAGTCACTGTAATACTACTCTGTATCTGAAGAGGTGATAGTGAGTAACTGTAATACCACTTTGTACCTGAAGAGGTGATAGTGAGTCACTGTAATACCACTTTGTATCTGAAGAGGTGATAGTGAGTCACTGTAGTACCATTTTGTACATGAAGAGGTGATAGTGAGTTACTGTATTACCACTTTGTACATGAAGAGGTGATAGTGAGTCACTGTAGTACCACTTTGTACCTGAAGAAGTGATAGTGAGTCACTGTAGTACCACTTTGTACCTGAAGAGGTGATAGTGAGTTACTGTATTACCACTTTGTACATGAAGAGGTGATAGTGAGTTACTGTATTACCACTTTGTACATGAAGAGGTGATAGTGAGTCACTGTAGTACCACTTTGTACTTGAAGAAGTGATAGTGAGTCACGGTAGTACCACTTTGTACCTGAAGAGGTGATAGTGAGTTACTGTATTACCACTTTGTACATGAAGAGGTGATAGTGAGTCACTGTAGTACCACTTTGTACCTGAAGAGGTGATAGTGAGTGACTGTAGTACCACTTTGTATGTGAAGAGGTGATAGTGAGTCACTGTAGTACCACTTTGTACCTGAAGAGGTGATAGTGAGTCACTGTAGTACCACTTTGTACCTGAAGAAGTGATAGTGAGTCACTGTAGTACCACTTTGTACCTGAAGAGGTGATAGTGAGTCACTGTAGTACCACTTTGTATGTGAAGAGGTGATAGTGAGTCACTGTAGTACCACTTTGTACCTGAAGAGGTGATAGTGAGTCACTGTAATACCACTTTGTACCTGAAGAGGTGATAGTGAGTCACTGTAATACCACTTTGTACCTGAAGAGGTGATAGTGAGTCACTGTAGTACCACTTTGTACCTGATAAGGTGATAGTGAATCACTGTAGTACTACTTTGTATCTGAAGAGGTGAGAGTGAGTCACTGTAGTGCCACTTTGTACCTGAAGAGGTGATAGTGAGTCACTGTAATACCACTTTGTATCTGAAGAGGTGATAGTGAGTCACTGTAGTACCACTTTGTACCTGAAGAGGTGATAGTGAGTCACTGTAGTACCACTTTGTATCTGAAGAGGTGATAATGAGTCACTGTAGTACCACTTTGTATCTGAAGAGGTGATAGTGAGTCACTGTAGTGCCACTTTGTACCTGAAGAGGTGATAGTGAGTCACTGTAGTACCACTTTCTATCTGAAGAGGTGATAATGAGTCACTGTAGTACCACTTTGTATCTGAAGAGGTGATAGTGAGTCACTGTAGTGCCACTTTGTACCTGAAGAGGTGATAGTGAGTCACTGTAGTACCATTTTGTACCTAAAGAGGTGATAGTGAGTCACTGTAGTACCACTTTGTATCTGAAGAGGTGATAGTGAGTCACTGTAGTGCCACTTTGTACCTGATAAGGTGATAGTGAGTCACTGTAGTACCATTTTGTAGCTGAAGAGGTGATAATGAGTCACTGTAGTACCACTTTGTATCTGAAGAGGTGATAGTAAGTCACTGTAGTACCACTTTGTACATGAAGAGGTGATAGTGAGTCACTGTAATACCACTTTGTATCTGGAGAGGTGATAGTGAGTCACTGTAGTGCCACTTTGTACCTGATAAGGTGATAGTGAGTCACTGTAGTACCACTTTGTACCTGAAGAGGTGATAGTGAGTGACTGTAGTACCACTTTGTACCTGAAGAAGTGATAGTGAGTCACTGTAGTACCACTTTGTATCTGAAGAGGTGATAGTGAGTCACTGTAGTACCACTTTGTACCTGAAGAGGTGATAGTGAGTTACTGTATTACCACTTTGTACATGAAGAGGTGATAGTGAGTCACTGTAGTACCACTTTGTACCTGAAGAGGTGATAGTGAGTTACTGTATTACCACTTTGTACATGAAGAGGTGATAGTGAGTCACTGTAGTACCACTTTGTACCTGAAGAAGTGATAGTGAGTCACTGTAGTACCACTTTGTACCTGAAGAGGTGATAGTGAGTCACTGTAGTACCACTTTGTATCTGAAGAGGTGATAGTGAGTCACTGTAGTACTACTTTGTACCTGAAGAGGTGATAGTGAGTCACTGTAGTACCACTTTGTACCTGATAAGGTGATAGTGAATCACTGTAGTACTACTTTGTATCTGAAGAGGTGATAGTGAGTGACTGTATTACCACTTTGTACATGAAGAGGTGATAGTGAGTCACTGTAGTACCACTTTGTACCTGAAGAAGTGATAGTGAGTCACTGTAGTACCACTTTGTACCTGAAGAGGTGATAGTGAGTCACTGTAGTACCACTTTCTATCTGAAGAGGTGATAGTGAGTCACTGTAGTACCACTTTGTACCTGAAGAGGTGACAGTGAGTCACTGTAATACCACTTTGTATCTGAAGAGGTGATAGTGAGTCACTGTCATACCACTTTGTATCTGAAGAGGTGATAGTGAGTCACTGTAGTACCACTTTTTATCTGAAGAGGTGATAGTGAGTCACTGTAGTACCACTTTGTATCTGAAGAGGTGATAGTGAGTCACTATAGTACCACTTTGTACCTGAAGAGGTGATAGTGAGTCACTGTAGTACCACTTTGTATCTGATAAGGTGATAATGAGTCACTGTAGTACCACTTTGTATCTGAAGAGGTGATAGTGAGTCACTGTAGTGCCACTTTGTACCTGAAGAGGTGATAGTGAGTCACTGTAGTACCATTTTGTACCTAAAGAGGTGATAGTGAGTCACTGTAGTACCACTTTGTATCTGAAGAGGTGATAGTGAGTCACTGTAGTGCCACTTTGTACCTGATAAGGTGATAGTGAGTCACTGTAGTACCACTTTGTAGCTGAAGAGGTGATAATGAGTCACTGTAGTACCACTTTGTATCTGAAGAGGTGATAGTGAGTCACTGTAGTATCACTTTGTACATGAAGAGGTGATAGTGAGTCACTGTAATACCACTTTGTATCTGGAGAGGTGATAGTGAGTCACTGTAGTGCCACTTTGTACCTGATAAGGTGATAATGAGTCACTGTAGTACCACTTTGTAGCTGATAAGGTGATAGTGAGTCACTGTAGTACCACTTTGTAGCTGAAGAGGTCATGGTGAGTCACTGTACTGTGGAGCTGAATCAGTCCAGCATGTGAGGATGAGGAAGTAGTGCTGTGTATTCTAATCTCTGGTCAGTGGTGGTGAAGGTGCTGTTGGTGGTTAGATTATTTAAGATCAGACAGCCAATGAGAGAACAGTAAACACAGTGATGCTGAAGCTCTTGGTGAGCACCGCCGGTGAGAAACCACATTCAGGTGATAGTAAGTCACTGTAGTACCACTGTGTAGCTGAAGAGGTGATAGTGAGTCACTGTAGTGCCACTTTGTCTCTGAAGAGGTGATAGTGAGTCACTGTAATACCACTTTGTACCTGAAGAGGTGATAGTGAGTCACTGTAGTACCACTTTGTACCTGAAGAGGTGATAGTGAGTCACTGTAGTGCCACTTTGTATCTGAAGAGGTGATAGTGAGTCACTGTAGTACCACTTTGTACCTGAAGAGGTGATAGTGAGTCACTGTAGTACCACTTTGTACCTGAAGAGGTGATAGTGAGTCACTGTAGTACTACTTTGTACCTGAAGAGGTGATAGTGAGTCACTGTAGTACCACTTTGTACCTGAAGAGGTGATAGTGAGTCACTGTAGTACCACTTTGTACCTGAAGAGGTGATAGTGAGTCACTGTAGTACCACTTTGTACCTGAAGAGGTGATAGTGAGTCACTGTAGTACCACTTTGTACCTGAAGAGGTGATAGTGAGTCACTGTAGTACCACTTTGTACCTGAAGAGGTGATAGTGAGTCACTGTAATACCACTTTGTACCTGAAGAGGTGATAGTGAGTCACTGTAATACCACTTTGTACCTGAAGAGGTGATAGTGAGTTACTGTAGTACCACTTTGTACCTGAAGAGGTGATAGTGAGTCACTGTAGTACCACTTTGTATCTGAAGAGGTGATAGTGAATCACTGTAGTACCACTTTGTACCTGAAGAGGTGATAGTGAGTCACTGTAGTACCACTTTGTATCTGAAGAGGTGATAGTGAATCACTGTAGTACCACACTGTAGTAGACACTGTAGTCTTTTCAGGTACAAAGTAGTACTACATTGACTCACTATCACCTCTTCAGATACAAAGTAGTACTACATTGACTCACTATCACCTCTTCGGGTACAAAGTGGTACTACATTGACTCACTATCACCTCTTCGGGTACAAAGTGGTGTTATGGAAAGGGCTAGCTGGTTAGCATGCTAACTTCAGTAGTTCTCTCTGAAACTCAATACATAAAAAAATTTAAAGTACTATCAGAACTTATATTTCTTCACACGCACCATTTAAGGTAGAACAGAATATTTGCAAAACATGGAGCAGCTCCACCTTTATTAGCACCACAACCCCAACAGTGACTGTAAGTAGCAGCCATGCTGTGTGAGTGGATCACTGTGTGCTGGTTGAAGCAGATCATCTTAACACCTTTAGAGACACCTTTAATCTACTTTGTGTTTGATGTCCAGATGAAAGAGAGTAGCTAGTATAGGTAACGTTTCTACTAGCTAACTAAGTAGTATGAGGGTGGAGCTTAGTTACATTTTATTTAGTCAATGTTGCTTTTGTATGATCATCACAACTGTAAACCAGCCAATCAGAGCAGAGCTCATTAAAATATCCATGATCTCAACAAAAGGCGACACGTGTTTCATTCTAGGACTAAATCATAGGGTGGAAATGGATGTGTAGAACCACAACCGGGCCACCAACATCGCATACCAGCTATGTAGAATATCAGAGAACAACTTAAATACTGAGTAAATGCTTCTATGCGGCGTTTAAGGAGATCTGCTGAAACAGATGTGAAGTAAAAAACAGATGTTTCAATGTTTTGTGTTGTGAAGGAAACGGATCTTCCTGATTGATTTGAGCTCATCGCTTTAATTATCTACCGCAGCTCAGATATCAGGCTGATCTTTGTGGTCTAATGTTCTTACAGAGGAACCGAATGGGAGGTTTGTTTGGGTGCCCCTTAAAAAAGCCACAGTGTCCCGGAAAAAGCACTAGATCACAAAGTGAACTCTTTAATGTGAGAAAGCCATGATTGTGTGACTCCTGATGACCTCCCTGCCCCCTGCTGCTCGATTCCTCTTTGGAATGTTATCACATGTTTCTCCATCCACACCAGAGAACCCACACTAACCCCTGAAGTACAGTTTATATATTATAGCACCAACTGTGCGCTATGACCGGAGACTCAGTGAGTCATCAGAGCAGCAGGTGCAGTCCTCAAGCTGCATTTATATTTTGTCAATGTTTTATGTATCTCCTTCTGGATGCGAATGTCAAGCGTTGGCGCTCCGTAGATCACTATAATGGCCCCCGCCGTACGAGCGCTTTGTGTTGCGCACTGGCTGACAATCAAAGGCACTCAAGACCCCAGCGGTCCTGATTGATCCGAGCAATTTCTGGCTGAGAAAACGAGACAAAAGGGGGGAGACGCGTTATCCCCTTTCCTGTCTGCACATCCTTTCGCGGTGCAACCCAACAGTGGTTACATGAACGGGATTCTGACTGAAGGAGCTCATATAGCAGCGCCTTGTTTTGCTGAAGTTGTAGGTTCTGCAAGACTTAAATATTAAATCCAGCTGATGTTCTCAGATGTTGTTGATGATTACAGTGGTGATGGTGTTTACAGTGGTGGTGGTGATGTTTACAGTGGTGGTGATGGTGTTTACAGTGGTGGTGGTGGTGTTTACAGTGGTGGTGATGGGAACCAGGAGTCCCCAGGTCTACAACACAAATATTCACATTTTATTTACCATCAAACCCACCAGTGAACCTACACATGGAGTACATATGGAATATTGGTGATAGTGATGGTTAAACCTGCAGGATCTGAACATAATACATTATATTTCAGGACTTTTTTTGCTTGAAGGAGATTTTAGAGTTAGATGTTTGGTTCCATATACCACCACGGTAAACAGTTCTGGTTCATTAGGGCTTCTCTGGAATAGGACACTTCACCCCAAAACACTTCACTTTGAATGACTTTAAATTCAAACATATTAATCATTTTATTATTAAGAAACAAGTCAGTGTAGTTGACATTTTAAGCAAGCTAAAATGAAGTTATTTCTTTACTGAGAATATAAAATCATATGCAATGTGCCGAAATTATATAAAAGAATCAGGTCATTAGTGTCCTGTGGGCGGCGTCCTGTGTCCACTGATGAAGAACTAGAGAACTCAAACTGTGCAGCAGCAGATGATCTACTGTCTCTGACTTTACATCTACAAGGTGGACCAGCAAGTAGTAGGAGTGTCTAATAGAG
>CM038714.1:19312050-19346051 GCA_021613375.1 Megaleporinus macrocephalus | reverse complement strand
TGAGTGATGTTTGTTCATTTGATGTTAATAACTCCTTTATAGGGTGGTGGTAAGTGATGTTTGTTTATTTGATGTTAATAACTCCTTTAGAGGGTGGTGGTGAGTGATGTTTTTTTATTTGATGTTTGTTAATAACTCCCTTAGAGGGTGGTGGTGAGTGATGTTTGTTTGTTTGATGTTTGTTAATAACTCCTTTAGAGGGTGGTGGGGAGTGATGTTTGTTTATTTGATGTTTGTTAATATCTCCTTTAGAGGGTGGTGGGGAGTGATGTTAGTTTATTTGATGTTTGTTAATAACTCCCTTAGATGGCGGTGGTGAGTGATGTTTGTTTATTTGATGTTAATAACTCCTTTAGAGGGCGGTGGTGAGTGATGTTTTTTTATTTGATGTTTGTTAATAACTCCTTTAGAGGGTGGTGGTGAGTGATGTGTGTTTATTTGATGTTTGTTAATAACTCAGTTAGAGGGTGGTGGTAAGTGATGTTTGTTTATTTGATGTTTGTTAATAACTCCTTTAGAGGGTGGTGGTGAGTGATGTTTGTTTATTTGATGTTTGTTAATAACTCCTTTAGAGGGTGGTGTTGAGTGATGTGTGTTTATTTGATGTTTGTTATTAACTCCTTTAGTGGGTGCTGGTGAGTGATGTTTGTTTATTTGATGTTTGTTAATAACTCCTTTAGAGGGTGGTGGTGAGTGATGTTTGTTTATTTGATGTTTGTTAATAACTCCCTTAGATGGCGGTGGTGAGTGATGTTTGTTTATTTGATGTTTATTAAAAGCTCCTTTAGAGGGCGGTGGTGAGTGATGTTTGTTTATTTGATGTTTGTTAATAACTCCTTTAGAGGGTGGTGGTGAGTGATGTTTGTTTATTTGATGTTTGTTAACAACTCCCTTAGATGGCGGTGGTGAGTGATGTTTGTTTATTTGATGTTTATTAAAAGCTCCTTTAGAGGGCGGTGGTGAGTGATGTTTGTTTATTTGATGTTAGTTAATAACTCAGTTAGAGGGTGGTGGTGAGTGATGTGTGTTTATTTGATGTTTGTTAATAACTCAGTTAGAGGGTGGTGGTAAGTGATGTTTGTTTATTTGATGTTAATAACTCCTTTAGAGGGTGGTGGTGAGTGATGTTTGTTTATTTGATGTTTGTTAATAACTCCTTTAGAGGGTGGTGTTGAGTGATGTGTGTTTGTTTGATGTTTGTTAATAACTCCTTTAGAGGGTGCTGGTGAGTGATGTTTGTTTATTTGATGTTTGTTAATAACTCCTTTAGAGGGTGCTGGTGAGTGATGTTTGTTTATTTGATGTTTGTTAATAACTCCTTTAGGGGGTGGTGGTGAGTGATGTTTGTTTATTTGATGTTTGTTAATAACTCCCTTAGATGGCGGTGGTGAGTGATGTTTGTTTATTTGATGTTTATTAAAAGCTCCTTTAGAGGGCGGTGGTGAGTGATGTTTCTTTATTTGATGTTTGTTAATAACTCCTTTAGAGGGTGGTGGTGAGTGATGTTTGTTTATTTGATGTTTGTTAACAACTCCCTTAGATGGCGGTGGTGACTGATGTTTGTTTATTTGATGTTTATTAAAAGCTCCTTTAGAGGGCGGTGGTGAGTGATTTTTGTTTATTTGATGTTAGTTAATAACTCCTTTAGAGGGCGGTGGTGAGTGATGTGTGTTTATTTGATGTTAATAACTCCTTTAGAGGGTGGTGGTGAGTAATGTGTGTTTATTTGATGTTAATAGCTCCTTTAGAGGGAGGTGGTGAGTGATGTGTGTTTATTTGATGTTAATAACTCTTTAGAGGGCGGTGGTGAATGATGTTTGTTTATTTGATGTTAATAACTCCTTTAGAGGGCGGTGGTGAGTGATGTTTGTTTATTTGATGTTTGTTAATAACTCCTTTAGAGGGTGGTGGTGAGTGATGTGTGTTTATTTGATGTTTGTTAATAACTCCTTTAGACGGTGGTGGTGAGTGACGTTTGTTTATTACTTGTCAATAACTCCTTTAGAGGGCGGTGGTGAGTGGGATAGTTTTAGACGAGATGGAAAAGAAGACTTTTCTTTTAATGTAGGTCAGTATAACCAGGTTGTTTACCAAGTCATGCTGGGACCCTTTTCAGACAGTTTAAAGAGCAACATCTTCAAATCATGTCCTAAAGTGAAAAACTCTGTGTGGAGGTTTTGTGCCGTCTGCAGGGATTTACTCTGAAGACCCGGAGCAAGTCTAAAATCTGCACCAGGTTCTTACATGTGCTCAATTGAGTCATAATGCTGTTGTGCGAGCGGGTGTAGAAATCTGGCCCCGGGGCCCTGTGAGCCCCCGGCATATACGGCTCTACCTCTTTAAAACGCTCTCACACAACCATTGAGCCACTAATCTCCTTTACTGGGAAAACAATCGACAACTCTGCAGTATTTGCTTCCTCTCGCGGGTAACCAGGGCAACCCTTCTGACCCCACAAACACAGCAGCTTCCCTCCAAGAACATCCATTCTATGGGGGACGGTCATTTAGATCCTTTCTGCTTCACACTAGGCCACTGTGGATGCGCTAGCTTGGCTGTACTCAGAGATGATGCTACATTATTGAAGAGCTGCTCATTGATGTTGTGGCTAATTTGGAGGTTTGTTTTGTCTTGTTTTGGGTCGGCAGACGCAGTCGGAAGTTCTCCTGTCTCTCAGTCTCTCGATCCTGATAAACAAGGTCCCTCCCAACCACAACGGCAAGTCCTAAGTTCATTATCTGGTGCAAATGAGCGTGAATCAAAACAAACGTGTAAATTTACACCAGCACTGTGAACAAACACATAGTATTTGTTCAACAGTATTTCTTTAACGAACCGCAGTGTGAATTCGTTTTTTGAGCTCCCCGCATCAAAATTTCATGCCGAATTTAGAATGGAAAGATAAATATAACCTTGAGCTCACCCGCGTTACAAAATTAATACGGGCGCCGCTGATGCCTCTGCCAAAGAAGGAGCAGCTAATGGATTTGGAGGGCATGAACATTTCATGCAGTGCGCTTCCAGCAACAGCACAAACACACAGGAGTTTCAGGCAAAGAGGTCGAGTGCTTTCTTAAACGTGTACTTGAGAAAGTACCTTCTACTTAAGAAGAAGCCTTCGCCTTAGCAATAAACATATGTTCACCAGTAAGAACAGCAGATATCATTAGATGTAAATAATCATACATACAATACAAAGTAACATGAATATCTTATTGTGAAAGAAGTAGATCATATCTTGAGCTCCAGTTTGAAGAACAATGTGTAGTTCCAGATTTCTCCTGGACGCCCCAGACATTGTATGAATGTATTCAGTTCCTTCAGCAGCAATCTTGATTTAGCTTAATTAAGTACTGAGCAGTTAAAGCAGGTATTAGATGAGAACTGTAAATAATACTGGGTTGTTTCCACAAGGAGAAGCTTAGAAAGCACTACTTACTGTATTAATATTTAATAATAAAGTGTTTACTGAAGAAATATTACAGACTATTTTTCCAGTCTGTAAAAATAGCTTTTTAAATACAATAAGTGCCTAAAACATGTTTGCCCAGTACTGTATACAATAAATTTTGTTGTTATGCAATTACATTTAAATAGTATAGAACATTTTTGAGAATATTTTTTTGTTGTTGCAGAAAAAAACATATCAAATATTTAGAAAGAATTGCAGACTTTTGTAAAAAAACATGCATTTCTGCTTCTTTAACACAGATATTAACATTAATATACATTAATGAGAACTGTAAATAATAATACTGAGTTGTTTCCACAAGGAGAAGCTTGGAGAGGGTTAAATAAACACATTGACGTATGTAAAAACACTACTTACACTATAAATACTTTTTAGATATTTACATAATAAAGTGTTTACTGAGCAAATAAAACCTTCCTTTCTGGAAAAACAGCTTTTTAAATATAATAATGTCCCGAGTGGCTAAAACAGCTTTAGCACAGTACTGTATACATAATCTAATCTAAGTATCTGCATCAGCCCACAGTTCCCTGTATCACTGCAACAGTAGTCTATTGTTTTGTTGTTTGTCAAAGCGTGACATGAAACTGAAGACTGAGAGATTTAAGGTTGCTTTTTGGAGATCTTATTAGTCATCACAGTTTCACACAGCTACACATCCTTTCAGACCCACAGCGCTGAGGTGTCCTCTCACAGTGGAGGGATGGACATAAACAAATGTGGATGTTCTTAGATCTGAATTCTCCAGATTCTGATATTCTCCTCTCCCTCAAAGCTCTCTTAAAGTGCTGTTTATCTGATGGGGCCAGGGTTGGTGGGTCCACTAGGTCTTTTTAGGTGGATGTTAGGAGTCCCAGTTCTTTGTTTTTATTTTTCTCATTTGTTCTCCTTCATTATGCAAACAGGATATTTTTAATATAACCTCCTGAGAACCAAAAATTAAATACTTAATTAAACGAAGGGATTCTTTCTCAACATCAACTGACATGAAGTGTTTTATTATTACTTATTTATACCTGTAAATTGCGCAGTATATATAATTTAACATATTGTATTATTTGTTATATATATATATATTTATATATATATATATATATATATATATATATATATATATATATATATAAATAATTTACTAGCTGTCTATATAAGTTTATATATTGTATTATTTTACGTTTTCATTCTTGTATGGGTTGATTTATTAGCAGATTTGATTTGAT
Source organism: Megaleporinus macrocephalus (assembly GCA_021613375.1). NCBI lineage: Eukaryota > Metazoa > Chordata > Actinopteri > Characiformes > Anostomidae > Megaleporinus > Megaleporinus macrocephalus. The sequence continues at coordinate 19,341,359 of CM038714.1, read as the reverse complement.
GCAGTTTTTTCTGTCCATAGCAAAACACGTATTTTCATTTTTGTTGATTTTTATGTTTCTATATCATTTGAAAATGACAACTACCGCTTACATAGTGTGGAAATTTCATGATGAATGGACCGATACAAGTGCTACAAAATTACTTGGAAAATTATCTGGTTCCATTGACTTACATTACAAGTAAGGAAGGTTTTTGGTCTGTCCTGTAAAGTTACTATTTTGGAGATTTTTTTTTGGACAGTGACTATATTCTTTCTGTACAAAAAGCTGAAAAAAATTAATAAATAAGAAACAGATATCTATCGTATTCCTATTGTATCACCCATATATATATGGGGGATTCTTTAAGCAGAGGAACTTTTACATCCCTAGGTTATAATTCTGTGTTAAAATTACTTTATTACTAAACAAACATATTTCTGGGCCCCAATAAAATGCTAAAAAGTTATCATTTTATGAAAAAGATCACAATATGAGTTTCATAAAAACTTAAGAAGAAACTAAATGTACTGTTTAGTTTCATATTTGTACCTATGCATATTTCTGAGCAATATATTATCGTCCCCAACATTATCGTCATAACCGCAACAGTATATGACTTCTGCAGGGTTATTATAGGAATTATTTAAAAGTAGCACTTATTTATGTTGGAAAAAAAGACTCACAAGGGAGCACATGACAGCCATGAGTGAGGAGTGACATGTTAATGTGTGTAAATGGGAGGAACTGAATCGTGTATTGCTCCTGATCATACATTCAGTACATTTATTCAGAATAATTACATTTTACATCAGTACGGCAGTACATTACAACTAAACATTACATTTACACATTATTTATTTATTTATAACTAAACATTACATTTACACATTATTTATTTATTTACAACTAAACATTACATTTACACATTATTTATTTATTTATAACTAAACATTACATTTACACATTATTTATTTATTTATAACTAAACATTACATTTAGTAATGTTTTTACACTTCATTATTAAATATTAAACAGTATTAATAGAGTAAGTAGTGCTTTTACATACGTCAGTGTGTTTATTTAACCCTTTCCAAGCTTCTCCTTGTAGAAACAACCCAGTATTATTTACAGTTCTCATCTAATACCTGCTTTGACTGCTCAGTACTTCATTAAGCTAAATCAAGATTGCTGCTGAAGGAACTGAACACATTCATATGATGTCTGGGGCGTCCAGGAGAAATCTGGAACTACACTTTGTTCTTCAAACTAGAGCTCAAGATATGATTTACTTCTCTCACAATAACATATTCATGTTACTTTGTATTGTATGTATTATTATTCACATCTGTTCTAATCACACTTTTTGCTAAGATAAAAGCTTCTAACCTATCAATTTAACAATTAAACCATCAAGTTGCTTCTTCTCTCCCTTAAAATCAACAAAATTATACACTAAATTTTATTGTAATGTAATACTTCTGCATGATTGTCCCTACAAATGTGTTCCATCTGTATCGGAGTAAACTACAGTTATTATACATCTTTAGAATAATGCTGATTTATTTGTAATATAACAGAAAAAAATCTGTTAAATTAATATGGTATAATATTAATTTAATATTAGTATAATAACCAGCTGTTCTAAGCTACGACTGAGCGTCACTGCAGTTTCCCTTTAGCAGTGCAGACCTTTTAGGCACCTTTGCGTACATTGATTTTTGAAGACCTCTCAGTAGATCATTGAGGGTGGTCTCAGATGTGGCGGCACCACAGAGAGCAATCAAAAGAATTTACCAGGGGAATATTTAGCTCCAATGAGTTTAAACATAATCAGAGGTAATCATGATGCTGTCACCGGGACCAATTGCTCAAAACCTAAACTCTAACCGTAAGAAGTCTGAAGCTGGGAGTGATGTCAGCTATAACGCTACAAAATTACATCATCCATAAATATATCAATTATTGTTAACTGTTTCTTTTTTAGTAACAGTTATATCTATTTATATTTTAGCTGTTACTTAAAGTCCTCAACAGTTTACTTATCTCCACTGCCCCTGTGTATGTGACTCGACTGAGCGAGTTTGCTGCAGGAAGTGAGTCTCTCCTGGTGTGTGTGCTATCAGCGATAGGCATCAACATCTGCAGTTCTAACATCTGTCTTTATGTTCTGATGTAAAATAATTACAATATTTGGGCTAAAAGTAAAAGTACTTTTCTCTTTCCGCAAAGCACAATCAGACTTTTCATCAGTGCACTAAATCAACCTGTAATAGTAAAACTACACAGTTCTAGTGAAACTACATAGTTCTAGTGAAACTACACAGTTCTAGTGAAACTATATAGTTCTAGTGAAACTACACAGTTCCAGTGAAACAATATAGTTCTAGTGAAATTACACAGTTCTAGTGAAACTTTATAAATCTAGTGAAACTACAAAGTTCTAGTGAAACTTTATAGTTCTAGTGAAACTACACATTTCTGCTGAAACTACACAGTTCTAGTGAAACTACACATTTTTACTGAAACTACACAGTTCTAGTGAAACTACATAGTTCTAGTGAAACTATATAGATCTTCTGAAACTACACAGTTTTAGTACAACTACACAGTTCTAGTGAAACTATAGTTCTAGTGAAACTACACAGTTCTAGTAAAATTACACAGTTCTAGTGAAACTATAGTTCTAGTGAAACTACACAGTTCTAGTGAAACTACATAGTTCTAGTGAAACTTTATAGATCTTCTGAAACTACACAGTTCTAGTGAAACTACACAGTTCTAGTGAAACCATACAGTTCTAGTGAAAATATACAGTTCTAGTGAAACTACACAGTTCTAGTGAAACTACACAGTTCTAGTGGAAATACACAGTTCTAGTGAAACTATACAGTTCTAGTAAAACTATATAGTTCTAGTGAAACTACACAGTTTTAGTAAAACTATATAGTTCTGGTAAAACTATATAGTTCTAGTAAAACTACACAGTTCTAGTAAAACTACACAGTTCTAGTGGAACTACACAATTCTAGTGAAACTACACAGTTCTAGTAAAACTACACAGTTCTAGTAAAACTATATAGTTCTGGTGAAACTACACAGTTCTAGTGAAACTACACAGTTCTAGTGAAACTACACAGTTCTAGTGAAAAAATACAGTTCTTGTGAAACTACACTGTTTTAGTGAAACTACACAGTTCTATAGAAACTATAGATCTTGTGAAACTACACAATTCTACTAAAACTACACAGTTTTAGTTAAATCATATAGTTGTAGTGAAAGTATATAGTTCTAGTGAAACTACACAGTTATGGGGACACTACATAGTTCTACTACAGTGGTTTTCAACCCCAGTGGGACGCAGACGCAAGGGGGCCGTAGGCCAAAAATCTTTTTTTTTTGCTAAGTATTTTTTCTCCAATAGATAGTTCAGCATATTTAGTTCGTTTATTTTCAAAACAAAACATGTTTAGTTTGAGTTCGTTGGCATAGTACAGTCACATGACATGGAGCACTAGCTAGTGGATTAACTAGTTAGTTAGCTACTTCAGTCTGAGTGAAGGTGTTGTCTTGTGTACACATCATGGATAAATGGTTTAAAACAGAGTCTTTGACATCAAAAGAACCTGAAGCTTCTAGAAGTGAAGCAGCCGCTGTATCTCTTACTGAGAGATCAGAGAAAAGCAAGCATAAATCGAAAAGAAAAAAATACAGCACTGAGTAGCTAGCACTAGGCTTCACAAGCTCAGGAACAGAAAACGAGCCGCTACCACTCTGCACTGTGTGTTCGGAGGTCTTGGTAAATGAAGCGTTGAAGCCAACCAAGTTACGTCGACATTTAGAGACTAAACACAGTGAGTATGCATCTAAACCTGTGGATTTTTTTAGAACAAACTTAAAGAATACCAAAGCAGGAAAAAGATCCTTGAATTGGCTTGCTCTGGAACTGATAATGCTAAAGCTTTTGAGGCTTCCTACCGTGTTGCGCAGCTTACAGCAAAAGCTGGAAAGCCACATACGATTGGGGAGAGTTGATGTTGGGAGAAAAACCCTGCAAGCAATTGTATCTCATATCACTTTCTGATAACACAGTTAAACGGCGAATAAATGAAATGGCACATGATGTAACCCAGCAGCTTATGAAGAGAGTGCGAGAGAGTCGCTTTTATGCAATACAACTGGATGAATCTACTGACATTGCAAATCTTTCCAACCTTCTTGCATTTGTGAGGTATGAGCATAACCGTGAAATATTTGAAGACATACTATTTTGTAAGCCTCTACCCAACTGCTGAAGCTATTTTTGATGTTTTGAATGCATTTAATGTATCAAACGGAATTGAGTGGTCCAAATGTGTGGGAGTTAGTGTGGATGGAGCAAGTGTTGTCAATGATGGGACAACACAACGGAGTCATCGCACGTGTGAAAACTGTAGCACCGCTTATGACTTCTGTCCACTGCAGTTTACACAGAGAAGCATTAGCTGCCAAGAGAATGTCAAGAGACCTTAAAATTGTGGTGGATGAGGCAGTGAAGATAGTTAACTTCATTAAGGCTCGGCCACTCCAACACCATTTTTTTCGTGTTCTATACGAGGAAATGGGCCGCAGTCATGTTCAGCTCCTTTTACATATTGAGGTAAGGTGGCTTTATCGCGGCAAGGTGCTGGCTCGACTTTTTGAATTAAGGGATGAAGGAAGATTTTTTTTATTGGACTCAAACTTTGAACTTTCAGACCGGTAAATTGAGTAACCTCTCAGACATTATTACCCACTTGAATGGACTCAACCTTAGCCTTCAAGGCAAATCAGTGACAGTCACGTCCAAAACAAAAACAAAATTGAAGCTACAATAAAGAAGCTGGGACCAATCGTGTGTAACAGGCAAACTAAGAGTCATTGCACAATCTGTCAGATTTTCAGACAAAAGAAAAAGCTTCTCTGTCAAATGCGGTTTCAAGACCGATTGTTGAGCACCTGCAAAGTTTCGCACAGCTACGCGATTACTTTCCAGCTCTAGACGTTCATTTCAGCTGGACAGAAAATCCCTTTGTCGACATATGCCAAGGAGCCATCATAAGTCCGATGGCTTATGATGGCTCACAAAAGTCCTTGTTAAATTTTTGGCTTTATGATAGGTCAGAGTACCCTGATCTTTCAGACAAGGCAGTGAGATTCCTGATGCTGTTTCCCACAACATATCTTTGCGAAACTGGATTTTCTATGTTGGTGGTACTCAAGACCAAATACAGGAACAGGCAAACAACATCAGCCATCTCATTAGGTGAGTGACAAATAGTGCTGTAAATGGTTTGTTTTTTTTGTTGTGTGATTATGCACTCAATTTCACAGGACACGTGAAGGGTTGCACTATATTTGGATTTAAACGGCAGTAAAAAATATTCTGGGGGGGCATGGAAAGTTTTGGGGTGGGTTAAGTGGGCCTTGGGTTGCAAAAGGTTGGGAACCCCTGTTCTAGTAAAACTATATAGTTCTACAGTTCAAGTGAAACTACACAGTTCTTGTGAAACTACACAATTCTAGTAAAACTATATATTCTAGTGAAACTGTTTGAAAAGTTAAATTTATTGGCTGGATGGTATAATCAGGAAGTCTGATTACATCTGACGGTCTCTGCCTGACCCACTGTGCAACGGCTTGTCATGTCGGGTCTTGGGACGTCAAGCTAAATCATTTACAGTTTGCTCCGAACCACTTATCACCTCCACTTGTTCTCCGCTCTCCTCTGCATTTTCACCAGCACTTCACATCCCTCTCACGTTCTTACAGTCTAAAGCAACCAGGGCAGTTAATACTTACATCCCCAACTTTATTTCTACAGTACATGCTGTTTTTCATTCAAATAGATGGGATTGTTCAGGATATTAATTTACATAAATATTGGCAGGTGAAATCATCAATGAACTCACTGTTATATTAATTATGTATACAATTTGCAGTTTACTGCTATACAGATGTAGCTGAATTACACATCTGGCAGAAATATTCTACACAATGAGGGATGAGTTTAAGTGTAATATTTTGTTGAATGTAAAGAAGTAAACACAGTCTCAGCAGAAAATTATTTTATTTTGCCAATTGTAATGCTAAGAAAAAAGAATTTAGAATTTGAGTGTAGCCAACTCCTCCTCCCAGTTCTGCAATATTCATGGGCTGGTTGGCATGTTTAAGATCTACTAACAAATTAAAGATGTTTAAATTAGTGGTGGATTTTGGATTATGTTTAGGATCATTGTCCTGTTCTCGAAGCTAGACTCTTATGTCGGTTTAAATAATGATTTAAAGATTCATAGTAATCAAAAGAAAATTTTAACCTTCTGAAGGCTGGCTCTCCAACATCCAGCTGTCACTGCCTAGTATAACAGTTCTGTTTTAAATGTTTTTGATATTGATATCACAATCTATCACATTGAAACTATGAAGATGATATTAAAATGACATGGTGACATTAAACTTACCTGTGGGTCTGAGAGTCGAGAGATATCAGGGTAAAGGTAGAACTTAATTCCATCTGCTGCACCAGGAAGTGTGATCCCACGAATGAGCAGGATCACCAGCATGAAGTAAGGGAAGGTAGCGGTGACATATACCACCTGCGGAAAAAGACGTCATTGAGAATTTAAAGTATGTGTAAAGCTGATAAATGTTTTGAATGTGCTGTAGGGGTGATTCTTTAATTGCGGGCTCTTTTTGGCATCTTAAGTTAATTTTATAAAGTAATGCAATTCACCTAAATTTTATTGTAAAATCACACTGTTAGACTTATATTTAATTTCTACATAATTTAAAATATACTGATGATGAAATTGAAAACCTGTCATTACCATCAACAAATGTCATTATCATCTCAACAGGTTATGTGTTGGTAAGGATGTGTGGTGGTAATGACAATTTTCACTTTTTTAAGAAAAAAGCTACCTAGGCTGTGGATTTACTAAAGCTAGTTAACAGCTAGTACAAGCAACACATAAATAAATAATGTGTAAATGCAATGTTTTGTTGTAAATAAATAAATAATGTGTAAATGTAATGTTTAGTTATAAATAAATAAATAATGTGTAAATGTAAATTTCTTTTATAAATACATAAATAATGTGTAAATGTAATGTTTTGTCATAAATAAATAAAATGGGTAAATGCTATATTTTGTTGTAAATAAATAAATAATGTGTAAATGTAATGTTTAGTTATAAATAAATAAATAATGTGTAAATGTAATGTTTAGTTATAAATAATTAAATATTGTGTAAAGGTAAATTTCATTTATAAATAAATAAATAATGTGTAAATGTAATGTTTTGTCATAAATAAATAAATAAATAATGTGTAAATGTAATGTTTAGTTATAAATAAATAAATAATGTGTAAATGTAATGTTTAGTTATAAATAAATAAATAATGTGTAAATGTAATGTTTAGTTGTAAAGTACTGCGGTACTGATGTAAACGGTAATGACTCTGAATAAATGTACTCTATGATCAGGAGCAATACACAATTCTTTTACTCCCATTTAGAGACATTAACATGTCACTTCTCAATTATAGCTGTCATGTGCTCCTTTGCGAGTCTTTGTTTCCATGGTTACAACATAAACAAGTGCTACCTTTAAATAGTTCCTTGCGGAAGTCATACGCTGTTGCGGTAATGACGATAATGTTGGGGATGATCATATATTGCTCAGAAATATGCATAGGTACAAATATGAAACTAAACAGTACATTTAGTTTCTTTTTAAGTTTTTATAAAACTCATATTGTGATCTTTTTCATAAATTGATCATTTTTTAGCATTTTATTGGGGCCCAGAAGTTTTAAAGTCTGGGTTGGGGACAATGCCAAAGTAGCAAAATATGGATGTTTATATTATTATAAAAAATGGAAATCATAATTATTTTAGTGTGTCTTTTTTGGAGATGAAAATAAAAGTTCCCCTAATTGAAGAATTACCTGTATATGCACCTGTACTGTTCAACTAAGTTAGCAACAATAAAAACCCTTTTGAGACATTAACACTGAAGAAACCACAAAAAAGTATTTTCAGAGCAGGGGGGTCTCACTCCTCCCCTTTCACTCCTTATTGCTGGTAACATTCCACACACACACACACACACACACACACACACACACACACACACACACACTGTTGCTGTTGTGTTAAGATGATGTAGAAAAATAAATATCAAAATCTGAAATACATGTTTATCTTTAGTGTCAATATTTTCCATCCTGTGTACATTCTTTCCAAATATCACAGAATTATAAGATTGCTAAGGACTTTAAATATGAATAATGCTACAAGTAAGTCAACACTCCTCCCAGTGTCAGGGGTCCCATATTGGCGCGCTGCTAACGTACTTATTTGCGATAGCGATGTTGATAAAATCACTCAAGTACACTACCTCTCAAAAGTTTGGGATCACAGTGAAATGTTCTTGTTTTCAATGGAGTTTCTTCTTCCTTAACACAACAATGGACTGACGGGTCTCTAAAGAAAGTTGTTTCTTTCTGGTCATTTTGAGCCGGTCAGCAACCCATCAACTGCTGATGCTTCAGATACTAAACTAATCTAGAATGTTGTGCTCCCTTTTATGCTCACTTATTAGTAGAATGTTTTTCAGCTGTGCATCACAATTAAGCAAGAGTGTCCTAAAAACCAATTAGCCCAATAACATCCTTAACTTGGATTGGCGGCCGTACCAGGAGATTTAGACAGAGGACTGAGAATTGCTGATAATAGGACTATATGCAAAATAAGCCTCTATACAAAAATAGACTTTAATACAAACATTTATATTCTTTAAAAATCATCTGATGCAACTTCAATTAATTGTGAAATGGACAGTATAAAGTTGGTGTATTGCATGAATTGAATGAAAATTGCATGAAACGAAATTCTAAAGTGATCCTAAACTTTTGAGCAGTAGTGTATATATGCGTTTTTTAGAGCTATATACATTTTAGAGTTGCAAGTAACAAATATAAACAATATTGTTTTTGTGCAAGTAGCGAATGTAAACAGTATACTCACTGTACTGCTGCTGTCAGAATACTGTTTACATTTGCTACTCACACAAAAGCACTATTGTTTACATTTGTTACTTGCAACTTGCACTTTATGGCTGCTGCTCTTCATACTTGCACATAAAAGCACACGTAACTTGTATTTTTTATTTTTTAACTATTTAACTATTTGTTTCAACTTATATTATTCTACTTTACATATTTTGTATATATTTTTTATTATTTCTTTTTTGTTATCTTTATCTATTGGTGAATGGAGGAACAGCAAAATAAGAATTTCATTGTACAGTGTAACTGTCTGTTTCTGCTGCGCATATGACAATAAAACTCTTGAATCTTGAATATTGATGTCACACTAACTGAATAAACCAGGTTGCTAGAGCGCCACCCTGAGGCAGGCCAGTGCTGCAGCTCTAGTTAGTCAAGAATATTGAAGACAGAAGATGACAATGACCTTCCTGTGAATTATTATTCATGTGTTTATCCTTAACCCAGAGTAGAATGTTATAGGTTTATTTTCAGAGTTTGGATTTTGAAACTTTTAGGGGGGCAAGAGGTAAATTGGGGGGGTTGTTAGTGTGTACCATCACCAAAAGAAACTGATACCCATGTGTAATTATATAAGCTGCCCTGTTGTAGTTTATGTGTAATACTGGCTACATCACTAGTAGTTGCATGTGTTGTTCATGTGTAACTACACAGTTATCACGAGGGCTGCAGCTAACAAGTATTTTAGTAATCGAGTATTCTTCGATTATTCAATTGATTAATCAAATATTCTGATAAAATATATATTTTTTAATTAAAAAGCAATAGTAAATATATTAGATAAATTAAGACAGGTGTCTTAGTGTTTTATTGCTTAAATTGCATAGAGTGCAGTTTAAATGAAAAATGTTAATAATTACTATTACTGAAATTTATTACTAGACCTATATGTTATATTGTAAGTTCACAAGACTGGCTACTGTACACTTAGTTACTATACTGAAGCTTGTCCTACACATGCTGACCCACTTAGTGTAAACAAACTAAACTGAATACTCTCGCTGTACTGGATTTGGTGCATTTTAGGCTATAGTGTATGTTGTTGTGAGTGTGTGTTTGTACCCATGGTCAAAACAATAATGTGAATGAAACTCATTTACTGACATAACTCACCATCGCACTGACTCAGTTTCTTAAGTAGCCATTACATATAACAATAACTAACATACACACTTTACTAGCACTCATCTCAACTCACCATTACACTGACTTACTTTCTTAACTAGCCATTACATATAACCATAACTAACATACACACTTTACTAGCACTCATCTCAACTCACCATTACACTGACTTACTTTCTTAACTAGCCATTACATATAACCATAACTAACATACACACTTTACTAGCCTTCATCTCAACTCACCATCACACTGACTTACTTTCTTTACTAGTCATTACATATAACCATAACTAACATACACGCTTTACTAGCCTTCATCTCAACTCACCATCACACTGACTTACTTTCTTATCTAGTCATTACATATAACCATAACTAACATACACGCTTTACTAGCCTTCATCTCAACTCACCATCACACTGACTTACTTTCTTAACTAGTCATTACATATAATCATAACTAACATACACGCTTTACTAGCCTTCATCTCAACTCACCATCACACTGACTTACTTTCTTAACTAGTCATTATATATAACCATAACTAACATACACGCTTTGCTAGCCTTCATCTCAACTCACCATCACACTGACTTACTTTCTTAACTAGCCATTACATATAACCATAACTAACATACACGCTTTACTAGCCTTCATCTCAACTCACCATCACACTGACTTACTTTTTTATCTAGTCATTACATATAACCATAACTAACATACACACTTTACTAGCCTTCATCTCAACTCACCATCACACTGACTTACTTTCTTAACTAGTCATTACATATAACCATAACTAACATACACGCTTTACTAGCCTTCATCTCAACTCACCATCACACTGACTTACTTTCTTAACTAGTCATTATATATAACCATAACTAACATACACGCTTTACTAGCCTTCATCTCAACTCACCATCACACTGACTTACTTTCTTAACCAGTCATTATATATAACCATAACTAACATACACGCTTTACTAGCCTTCATCTCAACTCACCATCACACTGACTTACTTTTTTAACTAGTCATTATATATAACCATAACTAACATACACGCTTTACTAGCCTTCATCTCAACTCACCATCACACTGATTTAAGCTAAATGTTATGTTTACTGTGTGTCACTCCTCTCTGTGGACTGGACGTGCTGAAACATTGAAACACTGATGTTGTGCTGGGCTAGGGGGTTACTGTAAAACTCAGACTCGCTATCAGTTTGCTGGGAAAGCTCAGTTGCTTGCATGACGCAAAGTCATGTCCTTTCAAAGAGGTGGTCCGGATACTTCACATGAAGGAGGACCCCGCAAAAATTAATAGAAGAGGAGGTCTCCTTTCACTGCCTCAGCCCACCTCAGTGAATGGTGATTGAGCGAATGAGAGGAGACGAGTGGTGGGAGCCTTGCTCTTGAGGTGATGAGAAGGGGTTAAGGAATGCTCTGAGACCCAGCCAAGCAGGCAGGTTCTGTTCTGAAAAGCCTAATTGAGAGGAGCCTGAAAAACGGATTCTCAGGGGAAAGGAAGAGGTTCAGTTCTGAGCCAGAGGTTCTGATGGAAAAGCACTGAGCGCCATGTCTTGCGTGATTCCGCACACAAGAAACGACAGAAATAGAAAACACGAGCGGCCACCAGGTTGCGACTTGTCAACATGACGTTCATAAACTTAATCATTACCAGCGATGGCAGGAGTGTTGTCTCCCGAGACGCGACGAGGGAATCGAGTTTCCTGAGCGAAGTCAGAGTGTAAACTGCGTCAGACTGTCAAAGTCTGGAATCACTTGCAACTTGTAACAAGTTTTACATTTATACGTAGCTGTATGCAAACGTGTGAGGGTCTTAGCTCAAATGACAGGCTGCTGTTGATGTTCTGGATGTTTCTATGGTTATACCTGCTCTACACAAATAAATAATAAACAATATTAGTGCACAATGTCTATTTTGGTCTTAACCAAGCCCCAAATGTTTTTTTAAAACCAGGTTAAAATCATTTCGCTGTTCATGCGTCAATGATTAGTAATATTATCTGGTGCAACAGTGGAGGCTAATTTAAAGGTGCAGTGTGTAAGATTTAGTGCCATCTAGTGGTGAGGTTACAGACTACAACTAACTGAATACCAGTCCCTCACCCCTTTCGGCAACTTACATGTGTTGTCTATGTGTAACTACACAGCTATTACAGACAATTAATATAAAGTGGGACCCCAAAAAGAACCAAAGTGCATCAAAGAACCCTCTCTGGCATGTATGTTTCAGTGTATATTTATAGGTATGCTGTTTTGCATTTATATGCAGGTCTCGGCTCAAATGACAGGCTGCTGCTGATTTTCTGGATGTATATATGGTTATACCTGCTCTACACAAATAAATATGTAAATAATATGTAAAAAATAAATATATATATATATATATATATATATATATATATATAGTATTACCTAATAATCTAATTGTAATATCACTTAAGTCCTTTGTTTTAATTCCCTTTTATGTTTTTATTCTACTTTATGTACTTTCTATTTTCTTTTCATTATTTAAGCAATTTAGGTAAATAATTAAGCATTGTTTCCTTTTATTCATATTTGTGTGAAGCATGAAATGTTTTAATACATTTGCCTTTATTTGATTAAGTTTTACATAAAGGGAAAAAATAAAACAGCACATATTACATGGGCTAAAGCTTTTTCAGAGGCCACATTTTATGTTTTATATATCGTCACTGTCCAATGAAAAACAAGTCTCTGAAATGGCAACTTTACCGGAGAGGGGCAAAAACTGTCTTTGCTTTTAATGTCGGTCTTTACTTTTAATGTAAGTCTTTACTTTTAATGTAAGTCAATGGAACCAGAATTTTTTCCAAGTTTTTGGTGTATTTCTATTGGTCCATTGGTCCAATGTAAACAGCTGTCGTGTTCAAATAATGTAAAATGAAAAGCAACAAAATTGCATATACACATTTTTCTTTGGACAACGATGATATACTAAGTTTTAATTAAAATTTGCGGAAAGAGCCACTCATTAACATTTACATGTTACATGTGACCATATGACCATATGACTGTATAATAAGTCTTTTAAGTCTTTAAATCTGTATTTAAATACAAGTAATTCACAAAAAAATGATATTCAATATTTCAAGTAATCTGCGAACAAGAAGATTAAAATGATTAGTTATATGTTATTTTATAAGTTATCATTCTGTTGAATTATGATCAATCTTATATAACTGTGTTGTTTGTGTTGAATCTTCTACAAGCTCTGTTTATCATTCTGGCAACGTTTAACATTCCTTCATCTTTATTTCCAGCTCACAATCCAGTAAATCACAATCATTTCCTGCAACCAAGCTTGTTTACTGATTCCAAACTTTGCTGATGCTACTGTGCTGTAAAACTTCGTGTTGGTAGCGAACACTTTTTCAAGGTCCTCAGGAACGAGTTCAGCGTATTGAAGCTCTTTCAGATGTATGAACAAAACCGCCCTTGGGGGGCGGCACTAGGTTCTTGTTCTTTTGGCGCTCAGTCAAGACCGTACGAGGACAAGACAGGGTTCGGACACAAAACCTTCTGCCCTGTTTCCCTCTAGAAGGAGACCAGCTGGGATGTGTTGGCAGTGTGGGAAAATGTGTGGCAAAGCAACTTACAATAACCGATGCCTTTACTTTGACCTGGTCATTTACTGTACTGGCTACTTTGTTCATTTTCATTTTTCTGCATTATTTGAATGTATGAGCTGCCATTTACATCGTGTGAACAATTCTTGGTTAATAGACCAATAAAAATGCTCGAAAATAACGTGGAAAAAATTCTGTTTCCTTTGACTTACATTGAAAGTAAAGACAGTTTTTGGCCTCTCCTGTGAAATTGGCCCTTTTGGGGATACTTGATTGCCTTCGAACAGTATTGATATAACATCAGATGTTTGGTTTATTGATTACCACTTCCATTCTTCTGTGGAGACTCACTTTTAAAGAAACACCTCCAAAGTTCAGCCTTAGAAGTCCTCCTTTTTACCATCCAAATAACCTCAAACACATTCATTGACCTTAAGGTTCTGGACTCTGCGTTGGTGAAGCCAACATTCAGCTTGTTTGTTTGTATCTTCTAATCACACTGAGGAGCTTCTTAAACAGGCATCCTTCCAGACCCCATTATGTTGACGTGTCTTCTCACAATGGAAGGAAGTACATGAAACACACATGGATGACATGTTCTCGGATCCGAAGCAGCTTGATGTTCCACTCATTTTCAAAGATCAAAGCTTTCGAGGTTGTTTATCTGATGACAGTTTTGGTAAGTCCACCAGGTATTCCAGACATGGCTGGATTACTGACCGGGCCAGCGCCCAGGGGCCCTTGAGGTCAGGGGCCCCGAGGGAGCCCTGGCCCAAAACATTTTCAACATTTATGATACGATATATTTTTATTTCCGAGGGCCCTCCATTTTAAGGATCCTCTGACTTTTAAGGACTTTGACCCCAGGGCCTCTTAGCGGCCCTAGCCATGCTTTTGGGAAATGGACAAGGCTTTGTGGCACTGATCTGATTTCAACTTCTGGCTATTAGGGGTCCTAGGAAAGAGGGAGGCATAATTTTAGAGGGCCCTGGTTATGAGAGCCCCTACCAGGGGGCCCTAGAGAAGAGCAGGACATACCATTAGAGGGCCCTTGATCACAAGGGGCGCAGGTTGGGGGGTTATCCCTGGGCATTTCTTTGCCCAGGGGCCCAGACTATCCTTAATCTGTCCTTGGTTCCAGGTGGTTGTTAGGAGTCCTACTTATTCACTAACTTCCACTTATTTTTCTTTGACTTTCTCGTTTCTCGTGCAATGGATGATCATATCTCCTCAAAATCATCTCCAGAGAAATTCAGACCTTGCAAGTTTGACTGGAAATCTATGAATGAATGGGAGATTGTCTATATTCCCTTGTAACCAGTTCTTGCTTGTTAAGGAAGCGCAATCTTCTACACCAAGCTCATTCCGTGGCGCATTTAATTGAAGTTTGTTAACACGGTTCTCTCACCTCAACCTCGCTAAAATAAAGGATATGGCGGATTAGAAAACAACAAAGGTGTGAAGGAGGAATAGAGGGCGGTGAGCCTGTTCCATTAGCCAAGAAGATCCCTTAATCCCAATGTACTTCCCAGCGAGACACTGGGAAAGCTCGCCCTCCTCCTAATTCATATCCTTTTTTCATCGGTCGAATAATATGATTACATATACAGAACCCAGGCCGCCGGGCAAATCCTCTGCTTGGCATTCAGCAAAGCATGTGTGTGGGTTTTTTCCAAACAGTGAATGGGACAATGGCGGGACTCGGCGCGAGTCGCTCCAACACACTGACTTTCTCCCAGCTCTCCCCGGGTGAACGTTTAAGCCCTCAAAATTCGCAGGTCAGACCCCACGCCATAAATCTACTGCCGGCCCATGTGAGAATCGCCGGCGCTTACAAAAGGCCTGTGGCGAACAGCCCCCTTGAATGCTCCAATCTGCATAGTGGTCAAACAGGAGGAAGAAAGCGATTCGCTAGCCGCCATAATTCCTCACAGAAGGGAAGAGGCGAGCGGAGGGACTCTGCATGCTCCTCATGAACGCTCCACTTTCCCCCAGAGAATACAGAAATCAATCTTGGACTGGCTGCTAAAGCCTCGCCATGAAGAAGCATTCTTTGCCGTTACTTCACAGCTAAACAAAAGCCACTTCAGGAGATACAGGCCTCGCTGCCGAGCTCTTTTCTCCCGGACCTGTACAATGTGAACCCATTTATTTTTCCCCACACATCCCTCTTCCTTTTTCCCCCCGCTTTCTTTCTGGCTCATTGAGTCTGTTAGACATTCTTAAAGGCTGCTAAAAGAATAGCATCCAGAGGAAGGCTTGTGACTGTGAGTTTCGATGACTGGCAGAGGCACGAAAGGCCTCACAATGCAGCGGACTGGGAGTACAAGGTGGTAGACACAAGGTAGAGGAAGGCTGGCCTTGTATATCGTCGCTGTCTAAAGAAAAACGTGTGTTTTATCTATATTTATTTTTAACATCATTTGAATGCAGCAGCTGCTGTTTTACCTCGTATAGATATAGATAGGGACAAATGGGCCAACAGAAATGCTCCAAAATTGATTGGAAAAAATTTTGGTTGCATTAACTTACATAGAATGTAAAGACTTTCCATAATAACAGTTTTTTTGTTATCTTTATTTACCTTACACTACTGTGCAAAAGTCTTAAACACCAAAGCTGAAAGATTTATTGTGTTTATCTGATTAATAAGTGTATGTTCACCAGTAAGAACAGCAGATCTGATTAGAACAGATGTAAATAATCATACATACAATACAAAGTAACATGAATATCTTCTTGTGAGAGAAGTAGATCATATCTTGAGCTCCAGTTTGAAGAACAAAGTGTAGTTCCAGATTTCTCCTGGACACCCCAGACATTGTATGAATGTGTTCAGTTCCTTCAGCAGCAATCTTGATTTAGCTTAATGAAGTACTGAGCAGCCAAAGCTTAAAGGTTTTAGATGAAAACAAAAGACACACCTACCTACTATGTTAATAGTAATAATATTGGTGAATAAGAGTGAAGAGATCAGACCTATAGAATAAGAGGTATGGAATTATTCCTGGAGCAGAATTAAACATCTGGCTGTGTTTAAAGAATGTTCAGAGGGTCTTTTAGAAATTAGCTCATTTGCTCTGATGCAGGTTTACATACTTTGAACATTCTGACCAGCAGCTTAATGAGGAGCCGCATGAGCTGCTTCTCTAACAGGACTGACGAAGATAGAGTACATGCTGAGATCTTATTGTAATATTTGTGTACATGGGTTCCAACTTCATTATTTACACTTGTCTCTCAAACCTTGTTATACTTATACATATATACGATCATATAGGTGTGTTCAAACTTTTGACTGGTAGTGTATGTCATGTATTTACATGCAGACCTGATGGAACTTTTTTTAGTTCCTACTGATCAGACTGATCTGATAAAATAAAAAATCATGATATATTAAGAAAATTTCTTGAAGTATCACAATACAATATTTTTGCCCTATCGCCTACCTCTAATGGAGATGTAGATCTCTGTGTCTACAACACAAATATAGACTTTTTTATTTACTGTCAAACCCACCAGTGAACTTACACAAGTCCTCTAAGTGGCTATATATGGAAAGTTGATGCAGGTAAAATATTATGCATGGACCACTTCGGAAGGAATTCATGCTTTATAGATGGACGTCTGGTTCCATTCACCACCACTGTATACAAATCCGACTACCGAGTTTCTCTAAAATGAAGCATTTCCTTGATTATCAAAAAAAAATGTAATTAATTAATTAGATAATTGAATAATATATACAATTTAAAGCTTAAAATACAGTCATATTTAACAAATATAAACTTTCAAAGGTTAATCCACTTTATGCAGATGATTTTAGTGTATAAATTCTTTACTTCATGACTATTTGAACCTCATTTCCTCAAAACTAAAACTAAGTTGTCCTCCAATTCAACATCTGATTATCTTCAATTCTATTTTCACTGGACGTTTAAATCTCTACTCTACTTAGTGGTTGGCAATTTGACACAGTTCTAAAATTGACATCTTTACTATATATGATATGTATTATGCATTATAGATAATATTAATAATGTTTGTCTGAGGTTTTATAAGTTGGAACAGGCGAAAAAAGAACCAGCAGTGCCACTTTTTTTTAGACAATACTATCAAGAACTCTGAAAACAACATTATTAACAAATTTCAAACAGTGTGCTGCACTAAATCCAGTTAAACAGGACAAATTATGCTCTCTGCAATGAAACACATGGTCGGTCATGGGGCTGGACGATATGGGAAAAAATCTTATCACAATAATTTTTGCCATATCAGTCGATATCAATATGTATCACGATATAAATCAAATCACTATTGCCTTTTTACTTTAAGTGAGAAGTGAAGATATCTAAATTAAAAAAAAATTCTTAAACTGTTTTTCTATATTTTCAGACAAATAGACAAACACACACACACACACACTTATGTTCACTCATAGCGGTAAGTCGACTCTCTGTCTGCTCTAATGGGGAGTTGGTTTAGCGATTCTGTTTTCAGTAGAAAATGAAATTTCCTACTCTGAATTTTTGGTTATAAAGTTAACTGTGTCTCAGTGTTCTCACTCGAACTCCTACAACCTACATATTTATCTTTATCGATAACGAAATTACCTCGATTAGCATAACGTGCATCGATGTGTCGCTAAGGTGGCCGCGTCCACTGAAAGCATGGATTTATCCGGAGCGCAAGCTGCAGCTACAAACAATCACTCACCTACATCTAACGCTGTGGGAGTGTTTTACACAGAAACACAACAGTGTGGTGCTGTCAGCTCTGCACAGTGGAGATGATCACAACAGTAAAGCTGCTATACACAAGACCTTGAAGATCAAACGTCCCGTAGAGCTTCATCAACACAGCAGCAGGACAGCACCTGTTTACTTGTTGTTCTTATCTTAGTAGATTATTTTAAGATTATTAACACGTGTAACATGTTTCTTTCAGTAGTGGTTAATGTTTTCTGTTATTTTCTTTTCTTTTATTCTCTCTGCTCGACTGTGACGCCTGCAGTAACCAGATTACTAGCACGTGGGTTAAACTGCCGCTACTCCTACACCCTGTGCTGTGTGCCTTAACCAATCATCAAATGGCTGGAACTCTAGTTCAGCCAACTGATTGGTTTGGGGGCGGCGCTGTTCTTATTCTCATTGGCTGTTCGTGTTGTCTCTCAACACATGGACGGAACGTAATTCTATTGACTTTCTATCGACTACGTATTATAGTTCTATCGAAGAAACGTTATTTCGCGATAATTATCGTTATCGTTTTATCGCCCAGCCCTAGTTGGTCGATGTATTGTTTAGTTATGATAAACATTTTGAGGTCTTTGTAGTAATTTATGACAATATTATTAAAATCGTTAAACTTCCCACCTCTACTAACTCCATATATCTCAACATGAACCAGCTACTGGTCAGGTTTTCAAGAACATTAACACTTTTTTTGTACCTTGCCGGTTGATTTTGGGCCTTTCCATATGCAAAAATAACAGATGATCCAAGCCACCATCAGGCATAGCGCAAGCTCCCAGCGCAGCTTCCCAACCTGCTCAATTCCACCAGATATACTGAGGACGCGGCGCCTGAGAGGAAACAAGATACCGTAAATAATGAGCAGAGTTTCATCATTTATGGTGACACTTTGTTGTACGGAACACATACTGGAGGTTATTAAGGTTCGTAAAGCAGAGATACACACTTCCAGACCGTTAATTCACTATATATTAGGATTCATCATTATCATTATTTATCATTATTTATCATTATCTATCATTATTTATAATTTTGACCTGCATGTGTACATATTCTGAAAATCATTAATAACTGGCTTGCTAATAAACACTTTGTTAAGACCTGTTTTAGTGCATAACCGTCAAAATTGTATACAAACTGGTTCTTGTTTATTAGTTTTGTGCTAATAAGAGGCTAAAAACATAAAACAAGTATTAAACAGCTCAGTTTGCACCAGAAATTCAGTACACATTCATTTTTATCGCCAAATTAGGTTCAACCAATCTGGTTAATAAAAAACAATTCCCAGCTTTTATATTGTCGCTGTCCAATGAAAAACCAGTATCTCTAAACCAGTATAAAACTTCACAGAAAAGAACAAAAACAGTCTTTACTTTTAATGTAAGTCAATGGAAATAGATTTTTATCCAAATGAATTTGGCACATTTCCATTGGTCCATTCAACATGATCTTTAATAAAAAATTAAAATGTGTTAAAAATAGACATACATGGTTTTCTTTGGACAGCAACTATATTTTTTGCTACCAACATAAAACTAGTTTACTTTAGAATACAAGATAAAAAATGACTTTTCAGTGTCTAATTAGTGATGAGGCAACGCATTACATGCACACTCTAGAACCTACAACAATCAAATGCTGGCAATTAATCACTAACAAGATGGTAATTAACAACATCAACATTAACATTAACAAGATTTACACATAAAAACACCTCCAGTTGTGTACTAATACAGGCCATAATGAATAAATGCATACATAGTGGGCTTTTAACAGGCATCAAAATATATATAAATAAATAAATCAAGAGTTTCCTCTATTATCTTTAGTTATACTAGCAGTCAGAAGTTTGGGCACACCTACCCAGGATTCTCTTCTTTGCACTATTTTAATAGTAATAATATTAGTGAATAATTCTGAAGAGATTCTGTTTAAAGAATGTTTAGAGGGTCTTTTAGAAATGAGCTCATTTGCTCTGATGCAGGTTTACATACTTTGAACATTCTGACCAGCAGCTTCATGAGGAGCCACATGAGCTGCTTCTCTAACAGGACTGAAGAAGATAGTGTACATGCTGAGATCTTGTTCTAATAAACAGGTTTGGGGATTTTATAGCGCGTATAAAATATACATTCTCATTTTTACATTTAAATACAGTCAAATGTTTGTTTTAGTAATATTTGTGTACATGGGCTCCAACGTCACTATTTACACTCATCTTTCAACACATTCACACATGGAACATATATATTCGGTCAGGTGTGTCCAAACTTTAGACTAGCAGGGTATGAGGAAAGTGGAACCTCCAGTTCACAGGTTAAAGGAGCTCTTTACTTGCATCTTCTGCCAAATTAGACTTGAATGGATTAAAACCCCACCACTCAATTCATTAAACAAGTTCTGATTGAACGACCTTGAAACAACAGCTGATATATATATATATATATATATATATATATATATATATATATATAATATATATATATATAATATATAATATGCAAGGTTAATGCACTGCAATGCATGCTTTCTATAATTTGTCAGCTTTAATCATCTTCATAAGTCGAAGCGTGTTGACTCCTGTGACAATTAGCAGATGACCAACACGGGAAATCTTTAACCTGTCGCGCCGTCCCATTTCAATGGGGCGCACGCTAGATGGACAGAAGCCACGATCCTGTTACGGCCCTTCCAGCCCGCTGCCATTCATCATCTTCGACGTGTTCTTGGGTGCGATCCAAGGCCCGGGCCGTGCCCTCTTCAGAACCAACCCACTCCATTCATTCCAAAGACTGGCAGCTCCTATCCCTCCCAGCACTGGGGTCCTGACTGGTCAGTACAGAGCCAGTCTGGGTTTTCCACCATCTAAGAACAGCTAAGGCCTGGTTGCTTCCTCTCGGCTCTGCCTTGGCAACCAAGCAGGAATCCTGCGCAAAAACAAGCCAGCTGGGGCCAAATTTGTGTCCATACCATTTCTGGCTGTGCGAGTGCTCTTTTGATGCTTGTTGACGACGGCAATGCGAAAAGAATGACAAATTATCACTGGAAAAGGTTACGTAGTGCTGCGGAATAGTAAGCCGGCTCCGATTGCTCAACAGATGTGCTGTGCCAAGCGCTGTCTGGCAAGCTGGCATGCCACTGTGTTTTGTGACTTCCGACGCTTTTATGTCGAAGACACCAGATAGATTGCGAGGGGAAGTCAATGGAAGATTGGCTTTTCTAGGAAATCTGCGGCGGCGGTTAAGTTATTAGTAACCTAGTGCTTTCAGGTATCAGGTTTTTCCTGGGGATTTTTATTTTTTGGCATCATTTCAGCACATGAGACAAACATTTATGATGTACAAGCCATTAAAAATCCCTCTTAATTACTCCCCAAAAAAATAAATCATTAGTTTCATTGATTTCCATTCAAAGTTAAGAAATAACCGTCTGTTGTAAAGATACTATTATAGAGATACTAGTTTAGTACAGTGGTAATTTAATGTGGCTTTAATGGCATATTGTATGCCATTCTGATAAAACGTTTCTGATAGATGGACCAATAGAAATGCTTTGAAATTACTTGGAAGTTCCATTGACCTCAATTCAAACTTAGAAAGTTCCCATTATACTTGTTTTCTGCTGGTGTAAAAACAACAGAAATGTATTTCACACAAGATCCCATATGCCTTTTACTGTGTGTTCAAATTTAATGATGAATGGACCGATAGAAACGCTCCAAAGGTCCTAACATTAAAAAACATCTTCCATTAACTTTCATTCAAAGGTAGAATGTTTTTCCTTCTCCTGTACAGTTATCAGTTCAGAGATATGAGGTTTTGTATCAACAGAGTCAATATTCTTGGAGAACAACACTGTAACCTCTTCCTTCCATCTCGGATAACAAAGTTTGTATCTCAAAAATAGAGGAACATCTGAATAAGGTAAAATCATACTCACTCCCAAAACTCCATGACTGGTGAGGTGGCGTAAGGGTTGCTGAGGTTTGCAATGCTGGCATTGTTGAAATCCACACAGTTTTCTAAAAGACAATACATGAAGATCATATTAGTGTTTGTTTTTAAAGTAAAGTTGAAATAAAAGACAATATGACCGTAAAACTATATAGAATATTCTGGGAATATTTGGCCCCTTGTAGCTCGATGGTCTTATCTCAGTAACTATATATATATATATATATATATATATATATATATATATATATATATATATATATATATATATATATATATATATATATATATAAAACTTTAAAAGTCTGACGTTATTACATTAAAATTAACAGCAGGATTCAAAACATGAAAATGTAATTACTACTTCAACGGTACACATAGATATGACATGGCAAAACCTGGCAAAACAATACGTAACGTGATACAGCGGTCACAATTCAATATATCATGATGTATTGCAATACAGCTAGCAAAGTGATTTACTGTGATTTTTCATATTCTACTATTAAAACACACCACGGTATGAACAGGTTTATCAACGCTTACAATAGAACTGCGCCCTTGTGCTGCTTGTTAATGTTGGAGTGGAGCTGAAAATGGATTACAACACTGCCATCTAGTGGTCAGAGGTTTAAACACAACACACAATGATTCACTGTCTGTCAGGAATCTGTGTATCGATACTGTGTTTTTGAGAATTACAGTATCACAAAACATAATATCGTGATATTCAATATTTCAATATTTTCTTACACAGCCCTCAGCACCAAAGTTATTCAGAGATGTGAAACGTTCTGGAATGCTGCGTTCTAGAGAAAATACCAGACTTAAAACCGTTCACTGTGGTGTTGAATGGAACCAGATGTCCAGCTCTAAAAGCTCCCTCACAGAAAGTTGTCACATAAAATAGTTATAAATATGACACCTAAGATACTGTTATATAACCGTTGTGAGATGAATTTGTCTAGAAATGCACCTTTTTAGTCCACTGTTGGCTGAGAGGTACATGCAGGGCTAAACAGTCTCCATTATGAACGTAACATATAACATATGCAACAACATTAATGATTGTGCAGGTTCACTGGTGGGTTTGATAGTAAATAAAATATGTATATTTGTGATGTAGACATGGTGACCTCTGGTTCCCATCACCACCACTGTAAACACCATCTGAACCATTTCACACCAAACCCATTTTAAATAGTTCAACCACTGCAGCAATTCTGAACGATCGATGGATGCCTCATTTTTAGATGAAGACATGAATGACTCTACCTGTGTTCCAGTAATGGCCACAGGCGGCCCAGGGTAGCTCCGTTGTAAAGCAGTTGAACAGGTAAAAGATGGCCCACGCCAAAATGACCACATAGTAGACGTTCAGATGAGCTTCAATGACTTGAGTCGCATAGCCGATACCTTTAAAAGAGACAGAGCCAAAAGTTTGGGCACCTCTAGCTGTTGTTGTTCATTGTCTATGTGTAAATAACACACTTTTGCACATTTTAATACACAATTGTTGATTATTTGCTAGGATTAAAACACAGCCTGTAGCTGTTATTAGATTTACATACCGTCGCTAAAACATTTTTCCTACATCATGTGAACGCGACAGCTGACGTTTACATGGTTTAAAAAATTCCATAATGAATCTATCAGTTTAAATGCTAAATTTTGGTTCCATTGATTTCCAATGAAAGTAAAGATGTTTTTGGCTTTGTGTACAGTTGCTATTTTGTTTTTTATTGGACAGTGACTATAAAAACTGTGCACCAAAATAGGCAGATGTAGTTACAGCATGCACTTAGAAAATCAACACTGAACATCTGTCAAAGATTTGGTCTGGACATACCTTCAAATAGTGGGCACACTTTCCTCCAACATGTGATGCCCCCTTCACTGGTGAACTGGCCCAGTGCTGTCTCCAGGAAGAACACGGGGATCCCACAGCAGACGAAGAAGATGACATAAGGCACAAAGAAAGCACCTGCGTGTGCAAGAGGGTCACCAAACAGCTGTGAGTTAGCTCGCCAAACGTAAAAAGCATTACAACGATTAACAGCTGCTCTGCTCTTCTTTATGTCTTTCAGTTAAACCGACAATAAATACTAAGATGTGACAGATGCTGATGCTTGATCACCAATGTTAAATATCACTCACCAAAGCATCTCATTTATCTCCATGTAAATCAGCTACTGTCACCAATGACATATACTGTGTTGACTTTAATGCTGAGACTGACCTGACTGAACATGCACCCAGCCCAGTTCTCTCAATACACAAATTAAGCAGTTCTAGCAGTTCTAGCTATATATATATATATATATATATATATATATATATATATATATATATATATATATATATATATATATATATATATATATATATATATATATATATATGAATGTTGATTGATGATACAGCTGGTCATCACTTTTACCAACTGGTCAAGCAGGTTTGATATCAGAATAAATAGCAGAATACACATAATACTGGGTTGCTGCAATCAAATACATTTTATTCATTTATAACTCTACAGAAATCATTGTCACGCTAATTCAGGTGCATCTTGTGTCTGTTTTCACATTGGTTTAGTATCAGTATCAGCAGGGGCGAGTGGGAAATCAGATATTAACATATCACATATTTCCATATATGTAACACTGGTCACAATGCTGAGGTCTCACAGATATATGGTGATGTGAGACTAATAATATATCTATTGCTGTGGAGGCCAATATGGCAGTTTTTTATTGTTATTGTGATCAACTATGTCACAGTACATTTTCCTGAGCAAAGAACACTGACCACCAGCAAGTTCCACGGCCAAGTGACCACAATTAGACCTGTTTAATTGGATTTGGTGCAGATAAAATGTCATTGTATGCTTTTACCAAAGACGGTTCTTCAAGGGTTCTTTGGTAAAGACATAGAACCATACTGTCCAAAGAAAAACTAATATCTTCAAAATTGCAACTTTACACAAGACTATCTTAACTTTAATGTAAGTCAATGGAACCAGAATATTTTCCAAGCTACTTGGGAGCATTTCTATTGGTCCGTTCATCATCAAACTCGGCAAAAATGGAGGTACCTGCTTTTTCTTTGAACAGCGATTATATACAACCCATTTTCCATCAAGTTGAGAAACAATTTCACCATTTCACCCCCGTCATTATTAAACAACCTTTGAAGAATCACCTTTATAAGAGTTTGCTAAATAATTACACCCAAGGCCATTATCATGAACTAAATATTGGCTGGGACCAAATGTACCAGGTCAGGCGGCGTGGGGTCTTGGTTGGGGGCATAAACATTTTAACTCATTTCCTGCTATTTTAACATTTTTGAAAAATTATATTCAATTCATATTTGAAAACACATGTGATGTTGCATTTCGTATTCATTTATATATTTATTTACATTGTTTTGCATTAGCGGCCAATAATGTATTATAATGGCTGGGATTAAGAAAGTGCAACCATAACCATAACACAAACATCTAAGCAGAAATCTATGGAGGATAAACACTAATAGTGCAATAAATGAAAACTACTGCTATCTACATGTTACATGACACAATGACTGACAATTTACTGAGACTTTATGTGGAATTTCTAACAAATACAACGTAATATTTACATTTATGGCATTTAGCAGAAGCTCTCATCCAAAGCGACGTTAAGACCTAAGTGTTGTTGGTTGCTGATTGCATGTGTGGCTAATTATCTAACTCGTTAGCTATGATACCTGATGTGGGTGGCGGTCAATCAGCCATCGTAAATCACTTCATACCATAGCTGAAACCTTATAGCACACTATTTTTTATTTCCACAATTACAGTTCCAGCACAAAAAACGGCTACAAGTCAGAGACGTTATTAAGACATTTGCTGGGACAGTGTTATAATAATCAGTGTCCTATAATCAATGCTGATGGTTCTCAACATCATACAGAACCAGTGAGTGAAATATCTGTAATTATATTTTTGTTATCCGTTCATGGGGGGATTTCTTTTGAGCCCACCTGAATATTCAATATATACTATGATCACTGCCTGGCTGTGGATTTGGGACCACACACATACCCAGAGTAGTGACTTCCATCAAGTTATACAGAAACCATAATTATCAAACTTAAAGTAAGAATACTGATCTGGGGTCAGCCTTAAGCTTTCTTTAAGCACTGAACTTTTAACACTGAAACCTGATCGTAGATCAGTGCGCTTTGAATTGCTTGATAAATATGAGCACTTAGGAAAAGAACAAAGCTGTAAGTTATTATAATTATTATTATTATTAATTTGTTTACTGCTCTATCACGATATATTAAAGTATCATGATACAGATACACGTCATGCCATATCATTCACCCCTACAAGACAGTGCACAAACTTCTCCAACCCAGTGAGTGTTTTGACAGCAGCAGTGGAGAAACAGGAGAACCAGGCTATTAGATGGGTGCACAGCCCCCAGCCCAGAGCTCAATGGACCCATGCTGGACCCCAATGACCAACTGAGCCCCATATGGAGAGGTTCTGCTGCCTGTACAACGGCTTTACGGAGGTGCCCCATTGTGAAAGTCTAGTGAAGCCACCACAGCTTACCTCCTCCGTTCTTGTAGCAGAGGTACGGGAACCTCCACACGTTGCCAAGTCCGATAATTTCTCCGGCCACTGACAGCACAAACTCAATCTTATTGTTCCACTGTCCTCGCTCGTTCACCACTTTCTTGTCGTTGCTGCGGACCAGGTTGGTGTTCGAAGCCTCGGCGTCCATCGCGTCGTCCGGTTTGCCATTTATAATGGGAATAGTCTTTTCGGCTGTCATGACGTCCTAACAGCCTGCAACAAATCGATAATTAGAGCCGGCGTTGAGGCACATGCCAATACTGTAGAGCAAATGAATCTTTACTTCAAAAAATGTCTTCAGGCTGTTGTGTAAACGCATTACTTGTTGGATTAAAAGAGAGAGGGAGAGAGAGAAGGAGAGGGACAAGAGGAGGAGGAGGACGACGACGACGAGGAGGAGGAGGAGGGGGTGGGACGCAAAGCACAGGAGCGGGAAAGTGAAAAAGAAAACAGCTCGCGCAAATTCAATTAACACCGCGTGCTGACGCTTGTATGGTAACCTTCCGAGCTCGAGCGCTGCTCACCTGCTGTGCACGCTCACCTTTAAAGAGATAGAAGCCCCTATGTGTGAAGAACAGATAAAACATTGGACTGAAATTGGTTTTGCGATTGGAATTGTCCTTTCCACCTTAAATGATGCTGCAGCTGATGTGTGTAGCCTCAACTTTAAAGAGCTAGTAGCCCGTATGTGGGAAGAACAGACAAACTAACCTGAAATTGCTTATCATGTGGAATAGTCCGTTCCACCTTAAATGGTGTAGCAGTTAAAGTGTGTAGTCTCACCTTTAATGAGCTAGTAGCCCGTATGTGGCAAGAATAGACTTCACATTGGGCTATAATTTTTTTTTGTATAGAATTGTCTGTTCCACCTTAAATGGTGCACCTATTTATGTGTGTTTCGTTACCTTTAATGAGTTAGTACCCCTTATATGGGAAGAAAACACATGACACATAAACAAAATAACACATGAGGCTGAAATTGCCTTCTCATGTGGAATTGTCTGTTCCACCTTAAAATGGTGCAGCAGTTAAAGTTGGTAGTCTCACCTGTAATGAGCTAGAAGCCCATATGTGGTAAGAATAGGTTTTTTGTTTGGCCTTGTCCGTTCCACCTTAAATGATGCTCCAGCTGAAGTGTGTAGCCTCAACTTTGAGCTAGTAGCCTCAACTAATGAGCTACTAGCTCGTATGTGGGAAGAACAGACAACAAACTAACCAGAAACTGGCTCCTTATGTGGAATTGCCTGTTCCACCTTAAGTGGTGCACCTATTAGGGTGTGGACCCTCACATTTAATGAGCTAGTTGCCCGTATGTGGGAAGAACAGACAACAAACTAACCTGAAACTGGCTTCTTATGTGGAACCATCTGTTCCACCTTAAGTGGTGCATCAGTTGAATGTGGAGCGCTTTACCTGTGATGAGCTAGAAGCCCGTATGTGGGAAGATCAGACTTTACATCGGGCTGAAATTGTTTTTTGAAATTGAATTGTCCGTTCCACCTTAAATGGTGCACCAGTTAAGGTGTTCACCCTCACCTTTAATAAGCTAGTAACACGTATGTGGGAAGAAAGGACAACACATGAGGCTGAAATTGACTTCTCAATTGGAATTGTCCATTCCACCTTAAATGGTGCTTCAGCTGAAGGGTGTAGCGTCACCTTTTATGAGCTACTAGCACGTATGTGGGAAGAAAAGACAACACATGAGACTGAAATTGGCTTCTCGATTGGAATTGCCCGTTCCACCTTAAGTGGTGCACCTATTAGGGTGTGGACCCTCACATTTAATGACCTAGTAGCCCGTATGTGGGAAGAACAGACAACAAACTAACCTGAAACTGGCTTCTCATGTGGAACCATCTGTTCTACCTTAAGTGGTGCATCAATTGAATGTGTGGCGCTTCACATGTAGTGAGCTTAAAGCCCGTATGTGGGAAGAACAGACTTTACATTGGGCTGAAATTGTTTTTTGGAATTGAATTGTTCGTTCCACCTTAAATGGTGCCCCTGTTAGGGTGTTCACCCTCACTTTTAATAAGCTAGTGGCACGTATCTAGGAAGAAAAGACGAAGCATGAGGCTGAAATTGGCTATTGTGGTGATAGTGTTTACAGTGGTGGTGGTGATGGTGTTTACAGTGGTTGTGGTGATGGTGTTTA
>CM038714.1:19224300-19311051 GCA_021613375.1 Megaleporinus macrocephalus | reverse complement strand
GAGTAGAAAGTACTGATAATGAAGTGTAAATGTAAGGAGTAGAAAGTACAGATAATGGAGTGTTAATGTAAGAAGTATAAAGTACTGATAATGGATTGTAAATGTAAGGTGTAGAAAGTACTGATAATGGAGTGTAAATATAAGGAGTAGAACGTACTGATAATGGAGTGTAAATGTAAGATGTAGAAAGTACTGATAATGGAGTGTAAATGTAATGAGTAAAAAGTACTGATAATGGAGTGTAAATGTAAGTAGTACAAAGAACAGATAATGGAGTGTAAATGTAAGGAGTAGAAAGTACTGATAATGGAGTGTAAATGTAAGGAGTAGAAAGTACTGATAATGGAGTGTAAATGTAAGGGGTAGATGGTACAGATAATGGAGTGTACATGTAAGGAATATAAAGTACAGATAATGATGTGTAAATGTAAGGAATAGAAAGTACTGATAATGGAGGGTAAATGTAAGGAGAAGAAAGTACTGATAATGAAGTGAACATGTAAGGAGTATAAAGTACAGATAATGATGTGTAAATGTAAGGAATAGAAAGTACTGATAATGGAGGGTAAATGTAAGGAGTAGAAAGTACTGATAATGGAGTGTAAATGTAAGGAGTAGAAAGTACTGATAATTGAGTGTAAATGTAAGGAGTAGAAAGTACTGAGAATGGAGTGTAAACGTAAGGAGTAGAAAGTACTGATAATGGAGTCCTATGGTAAGAAGTAGAAAGTACTGATAATGCAATGTAAATGTAAGGAGTAGAAACTACTGATAATGGAGTGTAAATGTAAGGAGTAGAAAGTACTGATAATGGAGTGTAAATGTAAGGAGTAGATGGTACAGATAATGGAGTGTACATGTAAGGAGTATAAAGTATAGATAATGATGTGTAAATGTAAGAAATAGAAAGTACTGATAATGGAGGGTAAATGTAAGGAGAAGAAAGTACAGATAATGAAGTGTACATGTAAGGAGTATAAAGTACAGATAATGATGTGTAAATGTAAGGAATAGAAAGTACTGATAATAGAAGGTAAATGTAAGGAATAGAAAGTATTGATAATGGAGTGTAAATGTAAGGAGTATGAAGTACAGATAATGATGTGTAAATGTAAGGAGTATAATGTACTGATAATGCTCTGTAAATGTAAGGAGTAAAAAGTACAGATAATGTAGTGTAAATGTAAGGTGTAGAAAGTACAGATAATGGAGTGTAAATGAGAGTAGTAGAAATGACTGATAATGGAGTGTAAATGTAAGGAGTAGAAAGTACAGATAATTGAGTGTAAATATAAGGAGTAGAAAGTACAGATAATGGAGTGTAAATGTAAGTATTACAACGTACTGAGAATGGAGTGAAAATGTAATTAGTTGAAAGTACAGATAATGGTGTGTAAATGTAAGGAATAGAAAGTACTGATAATGGAGTGTAAATGTAAGCAATAGAAAGTACTGATAATGAAGTGTAAATGTAAGGAGTAGAAAGTACAGATAATGGAGTGTTAATGTAAGAAGTATAAAGTACTGATAATGGAGTGTAAATGTAAGGAGCAGAAAGTACTGATAATGGATTGTAAATGTAAGTTGTAGAAAGTACTGATAATGGAGTGTAAATATAAGGAGTAGAACGTACTGATAATGGAGTGTAAATGTAAGATGTAGAAAGTACTGATAACGGAGTGTAAATGTAATGAGTAAAAAGTACTGATAATGGAGTGTAAATGTAAGTAGTACAAAGTACAGATAATGGAGTGTAAATGTAATGAGTAGAAAGTACTGATAATGGAGTGTAAATGTAAGGAGTAGAAAGTATTGATAATGGAGTGTAAATGTAAGGAGTAGAAAGTACTGATAATGGAGTGTAAATGTAAGGAGTAGAAAGTACTGATAATGGAGTGTAAATGTAAGGGGTAGATGGTACAGATAATGGAGTGTACATGTAAGGAGTAGAAAGTACAGATAATGTAGTGTAAATGTAAGGAGTAGAAAGTACAAATAATGGAGTGTAAATGTAAGTAGTAGAAATGACTGATAATGGAGTGTAAATGTAAGGAGTAGAAAGTACAGATAATGGGAGTGTAAATGTAAGGAGTAGAAAGTACAGATAATGGAGTGTAAATGTAAGGAGTAGAAAGTACTGAGAATGGAGTGTAAATGTAAGGAGTAGAAAGTACTGATAATGGAGTCTTAGGGTAAGAAGTAGAAAGTACAGATAATGATGTGTAAATGTAAGGAATAGAAAGTACTGATAATGGAGGGTAAATGTAAGGAGTAGAAAGTACTGATAATGGAGTGTAAATGTAAGGAGTAGAATGTACTGATAATGGAGTGTAAATGTAAGGAGTAGAAAGTACAGATAATGTAGTGTAAATGTAAGGTGTAGAAAGTACAAATAATGGAGTGTAAATGTAAGTAGTAGAAATGACTGATAATGGAGTGTAAATGTAAGGAGTAGAAAGTACAGATAATGGGAGTGTAAATGTAAGGAGTAGAAAGTACAGATAATGGAGTGTAAATGTAAGTAGTACAAAGTACTAAGAATGGAGTGAAAATGTAAGGAGTAAAAAATACAAATAATGTTGTGTAAATGTAAGGAGTAGAAAGTACAGATAATGGAGTGTAAATGTAAGGAATAGAAAGTACTGATAATGGAGTGTAAATGTGAGGAGTAGAAAGTACTGATAATGAAGTGTAAATGTAAGGAGTAGAAAGTACAGATAATGGAGTGTAAATGTAATAAGTTGAAAGTACAGATAATGGTGTGTAAATGTAAGGAATAGAAAGTACTGATAATGGAGGGTAAATGTAAGGAGAAGAAAGTACTGATAATGAAGTGAACATGTAAGGAATATAAAGTACAGATAATGATGTGTAAATGTAAGGAATAGAAAGTACTGATAATGGAGGGTAAATGTAAGGAGTAGAAAGTACTGATAATGGAGTGTAAATGTAAGGAGTAGAAAGTACTGATAATGGAGTGTAAACGTAAGGAGTAGAAAGTACTGATAATGGAGTCCTATGGTAAGAAGTAGAAAGTACTGATAATGCAGTGTAAATGTAAGGAGTAGAAACTACTGATAATGGAGTGTAAATGTAAGGAGTAGAAAGTACTGATAATGGATTGTAAATGTAAGGAGTAGATGGTACAGATAATGGAGTGTACATGTAAGGAGTAGAAAGTATAGATAATGATGTGTAAATGTAAGAAATAGAAAGTACTGATAATGGAGGGTAAATGTAAGGAGAAGAAAGTACTGATAATGAAGTGTACATGTAAGGAGTATAAAGTACAGATAATGATGTGTAAATGTAAGGAATAGAAAGTACTGATAATAGAAGGTAAATGTAAGGAGTAGAAAGTATTGATAATGGAGTGTAAATGTAAGGAGTATGAAGTACAGATAATGATGTGTAAATGTAAGGAGTATAATGTACTGATAATGCTCTGTAAATGTAAGGAGTAAAAAGTACAGATAATGTAGTGTAAATGTAAGGTGTAGAAAGTACAGATAATGGAGTGTAAATGTAAGTAGTAGAAATGACTGATAATGGAGTGTAAATGTAAGGAGTAGAAAGTACAGATAATTGAGTGTAAATATAAGGAGTAGAAAGTACAGATAATGGAGTGTAAATGTAAGTATTACAACGTACTGAGAATGGAGTGAAAACGTAATTAGTTGAAAGTACAGATAATGGTGTGTAAATGTAAGGAATAGAAAGTACTGATAATGGAGTGTAAATGTAAGCAATAGAAAGTACTAATAATGAAGTGTAAATGTAAGGAGTAGAAAGTACAGATAATGGAGTGTTAATGTAAGAAGTATAAAGTACTGATAATGGAGTGTAAATGTAAGGAGCAGAAAGTACTGATAATGGATTGTAAATGTAAGGTGTAGAAAGTACTGATAATGGAGTGTAAATATAAGGAGTAGAACGTACTGATAATGGAGTGTAAATGTAAGATGTAGAAAGTACTGATAATGGAGTGTAAATGTAATGAGTAAAAAGTACTGATAATGGAGTGTAAATGTAAGTAGTACAAAGTACAGATAATGGAGTGTAAATGTAAGGAGTAGAAAGTACTGATAATGGAGTGTAAATGTAAGGAGTAGAAAGTATTGATAATGGAGTGTAAATATAAGGAGTAGATAGTACAGATAATGAAGTGTACATGTGAGGAGTATAAAGTACAGATAATGATGTGTAAATGTAAGGAATAGAACGTACTGATAATGGAGGGTAAATGTAAGGAGTAGAAAGTACTGATAATGGAGTGTAAATGTAAGGAGTAGAAAGTACTGATAATGGAGTGTAAATGTAAGGAGTAGAAAGTACAGATTATGCTGTGTAAATGTAAGGAGTAGAAAGTACTGAGAATGGAGTGTAAATGTAAGGAGTAGAAAGTACTGATAATGGAGTCTTAGGGTAAGAAGTAGAAAGTACTGATAATGAGGTGTAAATGTAAGGAGTAGAAACTACTGATAATGGAGTGTAAATGTAAGGAGTAGAAAGTACTGATAATGGAGTGTAAATGGAAGGGGTAGATGGTACAGATAATGGAGTGAAAATGTAAGGAGTAAAAAATACAAATAATGTTGTGTAAATGTAAGGAGTAGAAAGTACAAATAATGGAGTGTAAATGTAATAAGTTGAAAGTACAGATAATGGTGTGTAAATGTAAGGAATAGAAAGTACTGATAATGGAGTGTAAATGTAAGAAGTAGAAAGTACTGATAATGAAGTGTAAATGTAAGGAAAAGAAAGTACTGATAATGAAGTGTAAATTTACGCAATAGAAAGTACAGGTAATAGAATGTAAATGTAAGTAGAAGAAAGTACTGATAATGGACTGTAATAGTAAGGAGTAGAAAGTACTGATATTGGATTGTAAATATAAGGAGAAGAAAGAACAGATAATAGAGTGTAAATGTAAGGAATAGAAAGTACAAATAATGGAGTGTAAATGTAAGGAATACAACGTGCAGATAATGGAGTGTAAATATAAGGAGTAGAAAGTACTGTTAATGAAGTGAAAATGTAAGGAATAGAAAGTACAGATAATGGAGTGTAAATGTAAGGAATAGAAAGTAC
Source organism: Megaleporinus macrocephalus (assembly GCA_021613375.1). Classification (NCBI taxonomy): domain Eukaryota; kingdom Metazoa; phylum Chordata; class Actinopteri; order Characiformes; family Anostomidae; genus Megaleporinus; species Megaleporinus macrocephalus. The sequence goes on along the minus strand of CM038714.1, from coordinate 19,305,960 downwards.
TGATAATCGTGTGTAAATGTAAGGAGTAGAAAGTACAGATAATGGAGTGTAAATGTAAGGAGCAGAAAGTACTGATAATGAAGTGAAAATGTAAGGAGTAGAAAGTACTGATAATGAAGTGTAAATGTAAGGGGTAGATAGTACTAATAATGGATTGTTAATGTAAGAAGTAGAAAGTACTGATAATGGAGTGTAAATGTAAGCAGAAGAAAGTACTGATAATGGATTGTAAATGTAAGGAGTAGAAAGTACTGATAATGGAGTGTAAATGTAAGGAGTAGAAAGTACTGATAATGAAGTGTAAATGTAAGGGGTAGAAAGTACTAATAATGGAGTGTAAATGTAAGGAGTAATAGGTACAGATAATGGAGTGTTAATGTAAGGAGTAGAAAGTACAAATAATGGATTGTTCATGTAAGAATTATAAAGTACTGATAATGGAGTGTAAATGTAAGGAGGAGAAAGTACTGATAAATGATTGAAAATGTAAGGATTAGAAAGTACTGATAATGGAGTGTAAAGGTAAGGAGTAGGAACTACTGATAATGGAGTGTAAATGTAAGATGTAGAAAGTGCTGATAATGGAGTGTAAATGTAATGAGTAAAAAGTACTGATAATGGAGTGTAAATGTAAGTAGTACAAAGTACTGATAATGGAGTGTAAATGTAAGTAGTACAAAGTACTGATAATGGAGTGTAAATGTAAGGAGTAGAAAGTACTGATAATGGAGTGTAAATGTAAGGAGTAGAAAGTACTGATAATGAAGTGTACATGTGAGGAGTATAAAGTACAGATAATGATGTGTAAATGTAAGGAATAGAAAGTACAGATAATGGAGTGTAAATATAAGGAGTAGAAAGTACTGATATTGGAGTGTAAATATAAGGAGTAGAAAGTACTGATATTGGAGTGTAAATTTAAGGAGTAGAAAGTACAGATAATGGAGTGTAAATATAAGGAATAGAAAGTGTAGATAACGGAGTGTAAATGTAAGGAGTAGACAGTACTGACAATGAAGTGTAAATGTAAGGAATAGAAAATAGTGATAATGGAATGTTAATGTAAGAAGTATAAAGTACTGATAATGGAGTGTAAATGTAAGGAGCAGAAAGTACTGATAATGGATTGTAAATTTAAGGAGTAGAAAATATTGATAATGGAGTGTAAATGTAAGGAGTAGAAAGTACTGATAATGGAGTGTAAATGTAAGATGTAGAAAATACTGATAATGGAGTGTAAATGTAATGAGTAAAAAATGTACTGATAATGGAGTGTAAATGTAAGGAGTAGAAAGTACTGATAATGGAGTGTAAATGTAAGGAGTAGAAAGTACTGATAATGGAGTGTAAAGGTAAGGAGTAGAAAGTACAGATAATGGAGTGTAAATGTAAGGAGTGTGAAGTACAGATAATGATGTGTAAATGTAAGGAGTAGAGAGTACAGATAATGGAGTGAAAATGTAAGGAGTAGAAAGTACTGATAATGAAGTGTAAATTTCAGGAGTAAAAGGTACAGATAATGGAGTGTTAATGTAAGGAGTAGAAAGTACAAATAATGGATTGTTAATGTAAGAAGTATAAAGTACTGATAATGGAGTGTAAATGTAAGGAGCAGAAAGTACTGATAATGGATTGTAAATGTAAGGAGCAGAAAGTAGTGATAATAGAGTGTAAATGTAAGGAGTTGAAAGTACTGATAATGGAGTGTAAATGTAAGATTTAGAAAATACTGATAATGGAGTGTAAATGTAATGAGTAAAAAGTACTCATAATAGAGTGTAAATGTAAGGAGTAGAAAGTACTGATAATGGAGTGTAAATGTAAGGAGTATAAAGTACTGATAATAGAGTGTAAATGTAAGGAGTAGAAAGTACTGATAATGGAGTGTAAATGTAAGGAGTAGAAAGTACAGATAATGAAGTGTAAATGTAAGGAGCAGAAAGTACTGATCCTGTAGTGTACATGTGAGGAGTATAAAGTACAGATAATGATGTGTAAATGTAAGGAATAGAACGTACTGATAATGGAGTGTAAATTTAAAGAGTATAAAGTACTGATAATTGAGTGTAAATGTAAGGAGTAGAAAGTACAGATAATGGAGTGTAAATATAAGGAATAGAACATGTAGATAACGGAGTGTAAATGTAAGGAGTAGACAGTACTGATAATGAAGTGTAAAAGTAAGGAATAGAAAGTACAGATAATGGAATGTAAATGTAAAGATTAGAAAGTACTGATAATGGAGTGTAAATGTAAGGAGTAGAAAGTACAGATAATGCTGTGTAAATGTAAGGAATAGAAAGTACAGATAATGGAGTGTAAATGTAAGGAGTGTGAAGTACAGATAATGATGTGTAAATGTAAGGAGTTGAAAATACAAATAATGGATTGTTAATGTAAGAAGTATAAAGTACTGATAATGGAGTGTAAATGTAAGGAGGAGAAAGTACAGATAACGGATTGTAAATGTAAGGAGTAGAAAGTAGTGATAATGGAGTGTAAATGTAACGAGTAGAAAGTAATGATAATGGAGTGTAAATGTGAGATGTAGAAAATACTGATAAAGGAGTGTAAATGTAATGAGTAAAAAGTACTGGTAATGGAGTGTAAATTTAAGTAGTAGAAATTACTGATAATGGAGTGTAAATGTAAGGAGTAGAAAGTACTGATAATGGAGTGTAAATGTAAGGAGTGGAAAGTACAGATAATGGAGTGTAAATGTAAGGAGTAGAAAGTACAGATAATGGAGTGTAAATGTAAGGAGTGTGAAGTACAGATAATGATGTGTAAATGTAAGGAGTAGAGAGTACAGATAATTGAGTGACAATGTAAGGAGTAGAAAGTACTGATAATGAAGTGTAAATGTAAGGAGTAATAGGTACAGATAATGGAGTGTTAATGTAAGGAGTAGAAAGTAGTGATAATGGAGTGTAAATGTAAGGAGTAGAAAGTACTGATAATGGAGTGTAAATGGAAGGGGTAGATGGTACAGATAATGGAGTGAAAATGTAAGGAGTAAAAAATACAAATAATGTTGTGTAAATGTAAGGAGTAGAAAGTACAAATAATGGAGTGTAAATGTAATAAGTAGAAAGTACTGATAATGAGGTGTAAATGTAAGGAGTAGAAACTACTGATAATGGAGTGTAAATGTAAGGAGTAGAAAGTACTGATAATGGAGTGTAAATGGAAGGGGTAGATGGTACAGATAATGGAGTGAAAATGTAAGGAGTAAAAAATACAAATAATGTTGTGTAAATGTAAGGAGTAGAAAGTACAAATAATGGAGTGTAAATGTAATAAGTTGAAAGTACAGATAATGGTGTGTAAATGTAAGGAATAGAAAGTACTGATAATGGAGTGTAAATGTAAGAAGTAGAAAGTACTGATAATGAAGTGTAAATGTAAGGAAAAGAAAGTACTGATAATGAAGTGTAAATTTACGCAATAGAAAGTACAGGTAATAGAATGTAAATGTAAGTAGAAGAAAGTACTGATAATGGACTGTAATAGTAAGGAGTAGAAAGTACTGATATTGGATTGTAAATATAAGGAGAAGAAAGAACAGATAATAGAGTGTAAATGTAAGGAATAGAAAGTACAAATAATGGAGTGTAAATGTAAGGAATACAACGTGCAGATAATGGAGTGTAAATATAAGGAGTAGAAAGTACTGATAATGAAGTGAAAATGTAAGGAATAGAAAGTACAGATAATGGAGTGTAAATGTAAGGAATAGAAAGTACTGATAATCGTGTGTAAATGTAAGGAGTAGAAAGTACAGATAATGGAGTGAAAATGTAAGGAGTAGAAAGTACTGATAATGAAGTGAAAATGTAAGGATTAGAAAGTACTGATAATGAAGTGTAAATGTAAGGGGTAGATAGTACTAATAATGGATGGTTAATGTAAGAAGTAGAAAGTACTGATAATGGAGTGTAAATGTAAGCAGAAGAAAGTACTGATAATGGATTGTAAATGTAAGGAGTAGAAAGTACTGATCATGGAGTGTAAATGTAAGGAGTAGAAAGTACTGACAATGAAGTGTAAATGTAAGGGGTAGAAAGTACTAATAATGGAGTGTAAATGTAAGGAGTAATAGGTACAGATAATGGAGTGTTAATGTAAGGAGTAGAAAGTACAAATAATGGATTGTTCATGTAAGAATTATAAAGTACTGATAATGGAGTGTAAATGTAAGGAGGAGAAAGTACTGATAAATGATTGAAAATGTAAGGATTAGAAAGTACTGATAATGGAGTGTAAAGGTAAGGAGTAGGAACTACTGATAATGGAGTGTAAATGTAAGATGTAGAAAGTGCTGATAATGGAGTGTAAATGTAATGAGTAAAAAGTACTGATAATGGAGTGTAAATGTAAGTAGTACAAAGTACTGATAATGGAGTGTAAATGTAAGTAGTACAAAGTACTGATAATGGAGTGTAAATGTAAGGAGTAGAAAGTACTGATAATGGAGTGTAAATGTAAGGAGTAGAAAGTACTGATAATGAAGTGTACATGTGAGGAGTATAAAGTACAGATAATGATGTGTAAATGTAAGGAATAGAAAGTACAGATAATGGAGTGTAAATATAAGGAGTAGAAAGTACTGATATTGGAGTGTAAATATAAGGAGTAGAAAGTACTGATATTGGAGTGTAAATTTAAGGAGTAGAAAGTACAGATAATGGAGTGTAAATATAAGGAATAGAAAGTGTAGATAACGGAGTGTAAATGTAAGGAGTAGACAGTACTGACAATGAAGTGTAAATGTAAGGAATAGAAAATAGTGATAATGGAATGTTAATGTAAGAAGTATAAAGTACTGATAATGGAGTGTAAATGTAAGGAGCAGAAAGTACTGATAATGGATTGTAAATTTAAGGAGTAGAAAATATTGATAATGGAGTGTAAATGTAAGGAGTAGAAAGTACTGATAATGGAGTGTAAATGTAAGATGTAGAAAATACTGATAATGGAGTGTAAATGTAATGAGTAAAAAATGTACTGATAATGGAGTGTAAATGTAAGGAGTAGAAAGTACTGATAATGGAGTGTAAATGTAAGGAGTAGAAAGTACTGATAATGGAGTGTAAAGGTAAGGAGTAGAAAGTACAGATAATGGAGTGTAAATGTAAGGAGTGTGAAGTACAGATAATGATGTGTAAATGTAAGGAGTAGAGAGTACAGATAATGGAGTGAAAATGTAAGGAGTAGAAAGTACTGATAATGAAGTGTAAATTTCAGGAGTAAAAGGTACAGATAATGGAGTGTTAATGTAAGGAGTAGAAAGTACAAATAATGGATTGTTAATGTAAGAAGTATAAAGTACTGATAATGGAGTGTAAATGTAAGGAGCAGAAAGTACTGATAATGGATTGTAAATGTAAGGAGCAGAAAGTAGTGATAATAGAGTGTAAATGTAAGGAGTTGAAAGTACTGATAATGGAGTGTAAATGTAAGATTTAGAAAATACTGATAATGGAGTGTAAATGTAATGAGTAAAAAGTACTCATAATAGAGTGTAAATGTAAGGAGTAGAAAGTACTGATAATGGAGTGTAAATGTAAGGAGTATAAAGTACTGATAATAGAGTGTAAATGTAAGGAGTAGAAAGTACTGATAATGGAGTGTAAATGTAAGGAGTAGAAAGTACAGATAATGAAGTGTAAATGTAAGGAGCAGAAAGTACTGATCCTGTAGTGTACATGTGAGGAGTATAAAGTACAGATAATGATGTGTAAATGTAAGGAATAGAACGTACTGATAATGGAGTGTAAATTTAAAGAGTATAAAGTACTGATAATTGAGTGTAAATGTAAGGAGTAGAAAGTACAGATAATGGAGTGTAAATATAAGGAATAGAACATGTAGATAACGGAGTGTAAATGTAAGGAGTAGACAGTACTGATAATGAAGTGTAAAAGTAAGGAATAGAAAGTACAGATAATGGAATGTAAATGTAAAGATTAGAAAGTACTGATAATGGAGTGTAAATGTAAGGAGTAGAAAGTACAGATAATGCTGTGTAAATGTAAGGAATAGAAAGTACAGATAATGGAGTGTAAATGTAAGGAGTGTGAAGTACAGATAATGATGTGTAAATGTAAGGAGTTGAAAATACAAATAATGGATTGTTAATGTAAGAAGTATAAAGTACTGATAATGGAGTGTAAATGTAAGGAGGAGAAAGTACAGATAACGGATTGTAAATGTAAGGAGTAGAAAGTAGTGATAATGGAGTGTAAATGTAACGAGTAGAAAGTAATGATAATGGAGTGTAAATGTGAGATGTAGAAAATACTGATAAAGGAGTGTAAATGTAATGAGTAAAAAGTACTGGTAATGGAGTGTAAATTTAAGTAGTAGAAATTACTGATAATGGAGTGTAAATGTAAGGAGTAGAAAGTACTGATAATGGAGTGTAAATGTAAGGAGTGGAAAGTACAGATAATGGAGTGTAAATGTAAGGAGTAGAAAGTACAGATAATGGAGTGTAAATGTAAGGAGTGTGAAGTACAGATAATGATGTGTAAATGTAAGGAGTAGAGAGTACAGATAATTGAGTGACAATGTAAGGAGTAGAAAGTACTGATAATGAAGTGTAAATGTAAGGAGTAATAGGTACAGATAATGGAGTGTTAATGTAAGGAGTAGAAAGTAGTGATAATGGAGTGTAAATGTAAGGAGTAGAAAGTACTGATAATGGAGTGTAAATGTAAGATGTAGAAAGTACTGATAATGGAGTGTAAACGTAAGTAGTACAAAGTACTGATAATGGAGTGTAAATGTAAGTAGTAGAAAGTATTGATAATGGAGTGTAAATGTAAGGAGTAGAAAGTATTGATAATGGAGTGTAAATGTAAGGAGTAGAAAGTATTGATAATGGAGTGTAAATGTAAGGAGTATAAAGTACTCATAATGGAGTGTAAATGTAAGGAGTAGAAACTACTGGTAATGGAGTGTAAATGTAAAGAGTAGAAAGTAGTGATAATGGAGTGTAAATGTAAGGAGTAGATAGTACTGATAATGGAGTGTAAATGTAAGGAGTAGAAAGTAATGATAATGGAGTGTAAATGTAAGGAGTAGATGGTACAGATAATGGAGTGTACATGTAAGGAGTATAAAGTACAGATAATGATGTGTAAATGTAAGGAATAGAAAGTACTGATAATGGAGGGTAAATGTAAGGAGAAGAAAGTACTGATAATGAAGTGTAAATGTAAGGAGTATAAAGTACAGATAATGATGTGTAAATGTAAGGAATGGAAAGTACTGATAATGGAGGGTAAATGTAAGGAGTAGAAAGTATAGATAATGGAGTGTAAATGTAAGGAGTAGAAAATACAGATAATGGAGTGTAAATGTAAGTAGTAGAAAGTACTGAACAGGCAGTGTAAATGTAAGGAGTAGAAAGTACTGATAATGGAGTGTAAATGGAAGGAGCAGAAAGTACTGATAATGGAGTGTAAAAGTAAGGAGTAGAATGTACAAATAATGGAGGGTAAATGTAAGGAACAGAAAGTACAGATAATGGAGTGTAAATGTACGTAGTACAAAGTACTGACAATGGAGTTTAAATATAAGGAGTAGAAAGTACAGATAATCGTGTGTAAATGAAAGGAGTAGAAAGTACTGATAATGGATTGTAAATGTAAGGAGTTGTAGTAAAAATCAGCTGAAAAATAATTACTCCAGTAAAGTATAAATAATTAACATTTCTACTTAAATAAGGTAACGAAGTATTTGTACTTCATTACTTGACACCTCTGCCTACTCATCTGTTGTTATACACTATATGTTGGTCATTCTCTAGTTCTTTGTCAGTGGACACAAGACGCCGCCCACAGGACACTGCTGTCTGGATAGTTTTGGTTGGTGGACGATTCTCAGTCCAGCAGTGACACTGAGGTGTTTAAACACTCCAGAAGCAGCACTGCTGTGTCTGATCCACTCACACCAGCACAACACACACACTAACACACCACCACCATGTCAGTGTCACTGCAGTGCTGAGAATGATCCACCTCCCTAATAGTTACTGCTGTGTGGTGGTCCTGTGGGTTTCCTGATCATTAAAGAACAGAGTAATAAAGTATACAGAGAATCAGATGAACTGCATTCTGTAAGTGTAGCTCCTGTATGGTCAGTGGAGCTGATACAGTGGACAGTGAATGTAGAAACTATGAGGTTGCATTAATGTTAAGGCTGATCTGTGTTTATGTATCTAATAATCTTTCACTCTTGCAGGTACCTGAAGCCATTCGGAAGTGTCAGCGTGCTGGTATCACAGTGCGCATGGTGACCGGAGACAACATCAACACAGCGAGGGCCATTGCTATCAAGTGTGGCATCATCCATCCCGGAGAGGATTTCCTGTGCATTGACGGCAAAGAATTTAACAGGAGAATCAGGAACGAGAAGGGAGAGGTATCACACATTCAAATCAAAGCCTATATGTAGGATACAGTTGAAATAATACATGTTCGAACATACAGTACTGTGTAAAAGTCTGAGGCACCTAAGCTGATAGTTTAAAAACCTTTATCTGATCAATAAGTGTATGTTCACCACCAGATATGATTATGATTATCTTATTGTGAGAGAAGTAGATCATATCTTGAGCTCCAGTTTGAATAACAAAGTATAGTTCCAGATTTCTCCTGGACGCCCCAGACATTGTATGAATGTATTCAGTTCCTTCAGCAGCAATCTTGATTTAGCTTAATGAAGTACTGAGCAGTCAAAGCAGGTATTAGATGAGAACTGATAATAATACTGGGTTGTTTCCACAAGGAGAAGCTTGGAAAGGGTTACTTACTGTATTAATACTTAAATTAAATATTTAATATTTACATAATAAAGTTTTACTGAGTAAATAAAAGCTTCCTGTCTGAAAAAAAAGCTTTTTAAATATAATGTACCTAAAACCTTTGCACAGTACTGTATCTCCTAAACCCATTGTTTTTTATTAGGGTGTCGTAATTCCCAGATCACTACAGAGCCTCAAAGTTTGAGCCTTACCCTCGACTGAGAATAAACGCACTTTGCAAGTGCATGACTAGGCTTAATAATCTGTAAAACTAGACCCTTGTGTCTTATTACTGTGTTCACTATCGGGAAGTCCTGTATGGATGCCCTCTCCAGTCTTCAGTGTCCAGTATGCTGATGAAGCAACTTTGGATAAACTTACTGTAATTATGTGCTAAGCTTGCTTGTTATTACATGCATGATGTGAGATTATCAGGTGACTGTGTTCTATGTGCTGTCGTTAATCACATCAATTAGTGGTTAATCAATAGCAAGCCAGTGAAATAACCACAGTGTCAGAGAACACGGTGACCCAGCTCACCGTCATCACCATCCCACGGTGACAGGTATCACACTAATTATGCGAACTCCTGCAAATGCTAGAGGCCATGTTCACATAATTCTTTGATGATTGCTTTATTACTTTAAGGTCTAGCATTGGTGGTCCTGAGCATTGCCATTATGACCGATAACTCTCAACAGAGTTTATATGTTGTTTGTAGGTTGAACAGGAACGTATTGATAAAGTTTGGCCCAAACTCCGAGTTCTGGCCAGATCCTCTCCAACGGACAAGCACACACTCGTTAAAGGTGAGACCTTTATCTGTTGTACTGTCATATATTATTATTTTATACATATATATATATATGTGTATATATATATATATATATATATATATATATATATATATATATATATATATATATTCTGGTCATTTTGAGCCTGTCAGCAAGCCATCAACTGCTGATGCTTCAGATGCTCCCTTTTATGCTCACTTATTAGTAGAATGTTTTTCAGCTGTGCATCACAATTGAGTAAGAGTGTCCTAGCAACCAATTAGCCCAATAACATCCTTAACTTGGATTGGCGGCCGTACCAGGAGTGTCACGGTGTGTGAGAGCCGCCCCAGAGGAGGGCCAGGCGGACAGACGGAGACCAGTAAGACGGACCAGACAGACGGAGACCAGGAAGACGGACCAGACAGATGGAGACCAGGAAGACGGACCAGACAGACAGAGACCAGGAAGACGGAGACCAAGAAGACGGACCAGACAGACGGAGACCAAGAAGACGGACCAGACAGACGGAGACCAGGAAGACGGACCAGACAGATGGAGACCAGGAAGACGGAGACCAAGAAGACGGGGACGACGGACAGAGACCAGGAACGGGCAGAGAGGAACAGAAAAACAGGCAAACAGGAACCGGGAAAAAAAAAAAACAGGGACAGACAAACCAGGACAAACACAAAACCAGGAAAGACGAGGACGAGTAAGGACGACGAGACGAACAGGGAGGAAGACGACGAGAAGTCACAGGAGGAAGACGACGAGACGACAGGGGAGGAGGGAGACGAGAGAAACGAGGAACACGACGAGAGGCCAAGGGAGGAGGCTGACGAGAGGACGCAGGAGGAGGATGATGAGACGAAACAGGAGGAGAACAACACGAGGACAAGGAAAACAATGAAACACCAGACAGGACTCAAAACCGGGAACAGGACAAAACACGAGACAACAGACCAGGAGGGGGACAAGGCAGAAAAACAGGAACAAACAGAACGACGGGGACAGGAACACGGAAACCAAAAACAGGAACAAAAACGGGAATAGGGACAAAAACGGGAACACAAACTGGAACAAAACAAGGCAAAGAAACAGAACAGGGCGGGCGGGCGGGAGCAACAAAGTCTGCCTTAACAGGTAGCTTACGGGGACAGAGTCAGGAAGCGCTCTGGGCGCAGAGTCAGGAAGCGCTCTGGGCGCAGAGTCAGGAAGCGCCCGGATCACCGAACAGGAGCCGCCTGGGGGGCGGAGACAGGCACGGGAACAGACCGGACCACCGTCCGGGGAGCAGGCACGGGAACAGATCGGACCACCGTCCGGGGAGCAGGAACGGGAGCCGGCTGAGGAGCAGGGACAGTGGTGACGTCCATGGAGGCAGCGGCCCTCGCTGCATTGACGTCCACGGAGGCAGCGAAGCAGATGCGCCTCCGTTCCGGAGCACCAGGTGGCGCCGGAGCGCCAGCGGGGCTGGAGAGCGGGGTTGCGAAGGAGTGGCCGCATGGCCGCGACGCTGACCAGGCGGGGCAGGAGAGCGGCGCCACCACGGAGTGAGCGCGTTGCCGCGGCTCTGTGCAGGCGGGCGCCCGCGAAGTCTGCTTCCGTCTACGGCGTTTGCTACGCCGCTTAGCCTGGTTTGCCGAGACGGCTGCACACCCGGCCGCCATCTCAGCCGCGAGCAGAGCGGGGTTATCTGCCTTTAACAGCGCGTAGAGCTCCCACCTAGGAAGAAAATCCCCATCCGTTGTATCCATTTTGGGGTCCTTCGTTCTGTCACGGTGTGTGAGACGGCTGAAGCGGATACACACGCAGATGAGGACTGATAGGTTTAATGCGATTCATATTAACAAAACAGACAAGAAACTGTGAACACACTGACAGTAAAACAACGAAGGACCAAGACAGACTGCAAACACAGGGTATATATACACAGATTAACAAGAGGGAACAGGTGACACAACTCAGGACCGATGGAAAACAGGTGTGACGGGCGGGGCCAGGGAGCACGTGACAAAACAGAAACACATGGACGGGACGTAAACAAGGAGATTTAGGCAGAGGACTGAGAATTACTGATAATAGAACTGTATGTAAAATAAGCCTCTATACAAAAATAGGCTTTAATACCAACATTTTTATTCTTTAAAATCATCTGATACACTTACATTAATTGTAAAATGGACAGTACTGTTTGTGAATTTCATGAAAATAGCATGAAAAGAAATTCTAAAGTGATCCTAAACTTTTGAGCGGTAGTGTACATATAAAGTATCTCCAAAATCACAATTTTATAGCAGAGGGAAAAATATTCTTTACTTTCAATGTAAGTCAATGGAAACAGAATTTTGGAACATTTTTATTGGTCCATTCATCATTAAATGTTACCTGGACCAATAGAAATGCCCAAACTCACTTGGAATAAAACCTCATTTGCTTATATTGAAAGCTTATGTTTTTTGGCATCTCCTGCAAAGTTATATATATATACACAGACCTCATACAGACCTCTTTCCTGGTATTAAGACGTGTTACCTTGAAGTCATAAAGTTGTCATGACCTGTTAATAATGACCTACACTGTGATAATCCTGTCTCAGGTATCATTGATAGCACCCTGGTGGACCAGAGGCAGGTGGTGGCCGTGACTGGCGATGGGACCAACGACGGACCTGCACTGAAGAAAGCGGATGTTGGCTTTGCTATGGTATGTGCTGCTGCTTCTCCGAACTCGTCTTGGATTCTTAGCTATTTTTTTAATCTAGAAGCAGAAAAGCAGGCCATAATGTTGTAATTCCATCCTCCGAGTCTGTGCCTGGTCCTTCCCAGTTCAGGCTGTCCTCATTTCCCAGCTAGCATCACTCTGACACACACCATCACGCCATCTTCCGCCGACTCACAGCACGGGAGTGCCCCCTGGTGCGGGCTTCGTGTATCGACTCACCTCAGATGACCATGGCATGCATGTCATTCTTTGACTGTCCTTTGTGCTGATTTCGGGCAGGTTTGCATTTTTACAGTGTCCGTCTGTGATTCTACTGGTTTTTTTTTTTCTGTCATTAAATAACGGCCCCTGGCTTTTCGGGCAGGAGAAATAATGCTCCAGTCAGCACTCTCTCTTCAAATCCTGCCCCCCCCATCCAACCTTAGTCACAGGAAGGCATGAGAGGGATGCTGCCTGCAGGCTGCTTTTTTCTCTGTTGTTCCTACAGCGCTTTCCACTGTCAGACACATCTTCAGGGAGAACAGGCCCCAAGGCTAGACTTTGAAAAACATAAACATGTTATGGGCATAAAGAGCAGCAACAATGAAGGTGTTTGCTCAGACATGGGTGGCGCTTGGTTACGGACTTCTCTTTTAGATTTACTCTCAGTCTCAGTCTGTTTCCTGCTTACCTACTCGTATTTATTTATTTATTTATGTATTATGGTGCCTCTTTATATGAAGTGTCTCTAATAACCTTGTGGTTACACCCAAACAACAATGCAACTACTAGGTGGATTACAGTAGTACAGCGTATGGGTATCTTGATAGTTATAACAATGTTCAGTGTAACAGTCTAATTATAATTAACTGTAACTGTAATGTTAATCACATACAACTTGTCAATACCGTCACGAATAGAGGTTGATACACGTGTAATTATATAAGCTGTACTGCTGTGATTCTTCTGTATCAGCATGTTGTTTATGTGTATCTACACAGTCATTGCAGACACTAAATATCAAGTGAGACCTTCATTATTGCTTATTATTATATAATCGCCGTCCAGAAAACTACATTATTTAACATTATATTATACACTTTTCTACCTTATTCCAACATGGCAGCCACTCTTTACATTGGGGGAACATTTCATGATGAATGGAATGTTTTAATGTTAACACGAATATGTGGAATGTTTCGGGTAATAAGGTAATAATCTGGTACTTACATCTGTCAATGATTAAAAAATATTAATTAAAAAATAAATAAATACATAAATAAATAACAAAGCTCCTCTCTTTAACAGGGAATCGCAGGCACAGATGTGGCCAAAGAGGCATCAGACATCATCCTAACAGACGATAACTTCACCAGTATTGTGAAAGCCGTGATGTGGGGACGCAACGTCTACGACAGCATCTCCAAGTTCCTCCAGTTCCAGCTGACCGTCAACGTGGTGGCCGTGATTGTGGCCTTCACTGGGGCCTGCATTACACAGGTAAGGGTCAAGTCAAGTCAAGTCAAGTTTATTTGTATAGCTTTTTTTTACAACAATGTTGTCACAAAGCAGCTTTACAGGAATTTTAAAGCATGAAAAACATGAAATCACACACTTTATCCCTTGTGAGCAAGCCAGAGGCAACAGTGGCATGGAAAAACTCTCTCAACTGGAGGAAGAAACATTGGGAGGAACCAGACTTACAAGCAGAGACCCATTCTCCTCTGGTCAAACAGTATTTACAGTTTATAAACTAAAGCTGAGTCTGAAGGTAAAAGCTTTAGAGGTTGTACAGGTGCTACATCAGGTGGATAATACAGTGATGCAGTCAAGGATGCAGCAAATGGCACTAATGGAGTGGGGAGCTGGTTGGTGCCGGGTGACAGGGGGGCCCTGGTGGTCAGTCCTTTACAGTATTCAGCGGGACAGGTGGGCGATTATTACCTCAGAGAGAGAAAAGAGACAGAGTTAGTTCTGGTTTAGGTTAGTATAGAGACAGAGTTAGTTCTGGTTTAGGTTAGTACAGAGACAGAGTTAGTTCTGGTTTGGGTTAGTACAGAGACAGAGTTAGTTCTGTTTAGGTTAGTACAGAGACAGAGTTAGTTCTGGTTTGGGTTAGTACAGAGACAGAGTTAGTTCTGGTTTGGGTTAGTACAGAGACAGAGTTAGTTCTGGTTTAGGTTAGTACAGAGACAGAGTTAGTTCTGGTTTGGGTTAATACAGAATCAGAGTTAGTTCTGGTTTGGGTTAGTACAGAGACAGAGTTAGTTCTAGTTTAGGTTAGTACAGAGACAGAGTTAGTTCTGGTTTAGGTTAGTATAGAGACAGAGTTGGTTCTGGTTTAGGTTAGTACAGAGACAGAGTTAGTTCTGGTTTGGGTTAGTACAGAGACAGAGTTAGTTCTGATTTAGGTTTGTACAGAGACAGAGTTAGTTCTGGTTTGGGTTAGTACAGAGACAGAGTTGTTCTGGTTTAGTTAGTACAGAGGATGAGGAGAGTTTAGAGTGTAGCTGGTGACTCTGACAGATCTGATTCTAAACAGAATGAACTAAAAGGAGAAAAGCTGCACAGGTGCTACATCTGGAGGATACAGTAATGCAGTTGAGGTGTAGCAGGAAGAGGAGAGCTGGTTGGTGCCAGGTGGTGAGGAGGCCCTGACAGTCGGACCTGCAACAGTATTCGACGGGACAGGTGGGCGGTTATTACCTCAGAGAGAGAGAGAAGAGAAAAACAAAGTTAGTTCTGGTTTGGGTTAGTACAGAGGAGTTAAGGTGTAGCAGAAAGAGGAGAGCTGGTTGGTGCCAGGTGGCGAGGAGGCCCTGACAGTCGGACCTCCAACAGCATTCGACAGGACAGGTGGGCGGTTATTACCTCAGAGAGAGAGAAAAACAGACTTAGTTCTGGTTTGGGTTAGTATAGAGTATATGGAGTGTTTAGAGTGCAGCTGGTGACTCTGACAGATCTGATTATAAACAGAATGAACAAAAAGGAGAGAAGTTGCACACGTGCTACATCTGGATGATACAGTAATGCAATCGAGGTGCAGCAGATGACATAGATGAAGAGGTTATAAGGTAACAAGGGGTACTGGTGGTCAGTCCTCCAACAGTATTTGGCAGGACAGGTGGGCTATTATTACCTCAGAAAGAAGGAGAAAGAAAAACAAGGCTAGTTCTGGTTTGGAGTAATACAGTGGATGAGAAACATAGCTCAGTCACCAAAAGCTACACTAAACAAGTATGTTTTCAGTCTAGACTTAAATATGGAGACTGTGTCAGAGTCCCGAACATTAACTGGGAGATTATTCCACAATTTGGGGGCTTTGTAGAAAAAAGCTCTTCCCCCCATTGTAGTCTTCTGAATTTTAGGAACTATTAGAAAACCAGCATCCTGTGATCTGAGTGAACGTGGCGGTTCATAATAGGAAATTAGATCTTGCAGGTACTCCGGTGCGAGACCGTGCAGGGTTTTATACGTCAATAAAATAATTTTATAGTCGATACGGAATTTAACAGGAAGCCAGTGTAGCTGATAAAACTGGACTGATGTGATGGAATTTCCTGGTTTAAGTTAGTACTTTAGCTGCAGCGTTCTGAACTAACTGAAGTTTATTCAGGTTCCTGCTGGAGCATCCTGACAATAATGCATTACAATAATCTAGCCTTGATGTATCAAAGGGTCAGCTCTCTGCTTGAACGCAGCAACATCCCAAGAGCCAGATCTACAGATCTGCATTGGCAATATGTTAAATACGTTGGCCTAGTATTTATTCCATGTTATCTCTTATTTGTAATAGAACAGTCAAAGAACATGTTTGCCTCAAAAACTTAACCTCAGTCATACCGCTGGACCAAATCCAGTGACCCAGTTCTGCTTCTCTAAAACAACTTTGTTTCATTTCCTTGTGGGACCCTGGCCTGATAAAAAGTTGATGCCTCTTATGAAAGCAGGTTGGCTGCTTGAAGAAGCTGCTCATATTCAGTGAGGTTTAGCTGTTGTCACGAGCAGAAGGAGACATTAACATTGCAGGTGGAACACACCGCCTGAACACAACACTGAGATATGATTAACATTCTTCATCAGGTTATATTTGCACGGCAGACAGTTTCAATTTGTCTTTCATATCCGATCTGCTGTAGCAACAGTACTGTGAAAGTTTAGAGACTTGGAGACATGATTATATTTAAAAAGATATTTTTATTTACTCAGTAAAAACTTTATTATTAAATATTTAAACAGTATTAATAGAGTAAGTAGTGCTTTTACATACATCAGAGTGTTTATTTAACCCTTTCCAAGCTTCTCCTAAACAACCCAGTATTATTTACAGTTCTCATCTAATACCTGCTTTGACTGCTCAGTACTTCATTAAGCTAAATCAAGATTGCTGCTGAAGAAACTGAACACATTCATACAATGTCTGGGGCGTCCAGGAGAAATCTGGAACTACAATTTGTTCTTCAAACTGGAGCTCAAGATATGATCTACCTCTTTCACAATAAGATATTCATGTTACTTTGTATTGTATGTATGATTA
Organism: Megaleporinus macrocephalus; assembly: GCA_021613375.1. Taxonomy (NCBI): domain Eukaryota; kingdom Metazoa; phylum Chordata; class Actinopteri; order Characiformes; family Anostomidae; genus Megaleporinus; species Megaleporinus macrocephalus. The sequence goes on along the minus strand of CM038714.1, from coordinate 19,289,129 downwards.
TTTACATCTGTTCTAATCATATCTCCTGTTCTTACTGGTGAACGTACACTTACTGATCAGATAAAGGCTTTTAAACTATCAGCTTAGGTGCCTCAGACTTTTACACACTAGACTTCTGCACAGTAGTGTATATGATTGGCTGCTATAGTAATGATTTAAGTGAAACACAGACTAAAGATCTGTAACCTCCTCTTTATTATATTTTCAGTAGTTTTCTCCAGTATGTGGGCATTACTAGAAATGAATATTTTAAAACATTAAATAAATCATTGTATAAATACATGTATACATTAAAATATGAATAGAAAATCACATTTTATTATTTAATAATGATTAAGTACTTTTTTCTAATTTGTTTATTGCTGCTGAGATAGTTTTGTTGTTGTTTTCACAGGATTCCCCTCTGAAAGCTGTTCAGATGCTGTGGGTCAACTTGATCATGGACACGTTTGCCTCTTTGGCTCTGGCCACCGAGCCACCCACTGAATCCCTGCTCATGAGGAAGCCTTATGGCCGCAACAAGCCCCTGATCTCTAGCACCATGACAAAGAACATACTTGGCCATGGCATCTACCAGCTCATTATCATTTTCACCTTGCTGTTTGTTGGTACGTGCTTGCTGTAGTAAGCTTCTATTTATTTTTAAACTATTTATACATGCAAGGGCATATGAGCGGGTTTGACATTGGGGGGGACACATTTGCTAATATGAATCAAAGCCCACCCTATCCCCTAAAATATTACCTATAATCTGATTCCACTGTAGGTAAGGTAGTAAATCACTGTATGTATAGTGACGTAAAACAACATTTGTGGCATTATAGTAAATTACAAATAAATAAACAAAATACAACATTATCTGTATGTCTGTTTATTATTAAATGAATCCAATTAAAGATCACTTTACAAACTAAATAAGATATTCCACATTACATGATACTGCTGTCAGAAAACTTTTAAATTATACATGCAATGTCTGGTTTATATACACATATAACTAAAAAATATATTATCTTTGGAGCATAATGCTGAAATGAAATTATAAATAGATGTATGTTGAGGTTTCCTGACTAGACAAGATTAACATTAATGTTAGACAGTAAGGCTGTGTCCCAAACAGCACCCTCTCCCAAACATTACAACCAAAGCCAGTTGCTAACAACAAACACAGCACGTGTTTGTGGCAAAGTCTGCCAAATGCGCTTTTAAAATAAAAGTTTCCACTTTTCTTTGGGTTAATTTTTGGGTGGGACAAATCTACCTGTTTCTGATATTGGGTGGGACATGTCCCCCCCATCCCCCCTGTTCCTACACCAATGTATACATGTAACTCTACAACACAGGTCCTTAATAGGACCCAAAGCGATTACCTATTGAGAATGATTTAATGTTGACAGTGTTTATTTTAAGCGGCAGAACTTTTCTTGTCTTTATGGTATACGGGCTTTCCAGCACTGTATCCTTACAGACCAATCGTGGGCGTAGTAAAATCACCAAACACACTCTTCAGCCTATCAGATCTGTGCAGATTCGGGAGGGCGCCATACACTGGCAAGGTACGAAGCGAGAAGCAGCAGTCAGAGAATAAAGCGAGTCAGATGGTGTGCTCAGAAAAGTCTGAAAAACGAAAAACTTAATTTAAAGCAGCCACGTATATCTCATGGGGGGGGGGGGGACGTTTAGCATTTGAATTGTATTTGTAATGTGTTGGTCTTTTAGTTGCTGACGACAAAATGCTAACATTAGGCTACTCCACTATACAGGATATGGTATTGAATCATAACACAAGTTAGAAATTTTGAGGGTGCGGACCTGGGCCTGAGGAAATTTCCTCTACCTGGACCGTACTGAACTCTAATTGAATACCCCTGCTCTACAAGATTCTCTACAAATGCAAGTCCTGTAAAGGATAAAGATGCCTGGAGGACTTCCGGACATGTTTCTTCTTTACTGTGTTACAGTATTATGACTATGCTGATCCTCATGCTGGTGTTTTTGTGCAGGTGAACAGATCTTCGACATAGATAGTGGCAGGAACGCCCCGCTGCATTCCCCTCCCTCTGAACACTACACCATCATTTTCAATACCTTTGTCATGATGCAACTCTTCAACGAGATCAACGCCCGCAAGATTCACGGAGAGAGGAACGTGTTTGACGGCATCTTCAGAAATCCCATCTTCTGCTCTATTGTTGTGGGAACCTTCGCCATTCAGGTAGTAGCAAGTTCAGCTCCAACAGACACCAGTCCAGCTTCTTTAATAGTCAGACCTTCATTAACAAGGCTGATGAGCTCTTTATGAGTTAAGACTTTTGCATCCATGTACCAGTTGCCTGCATGGTAGGTGCAGCCTTACATTACTTTGGCGAAGATTATGAATCGGGTAATGGCTGCAATGGTAACGTGTAGAGTCTTAAAGGGAACCCCGGCTGGTAACACTTGTAAGCCTTAATATGGTGTAATGACTCTAAATTGTTAAGATGTGTTGTAAAAAATCACAAAAGTATCAGATTTATTTCAAACACAATGCAGTGCCACAGTTTCCCCAACAGGAAGTCCAAAAGCTCCAGATTATGAAGAACCGTGAACGTGAACATGTGCTGCATTCTCTCCTGAGAACGTTTAGCATTAGCGCCAGCTGCTTCTCCTCGTTTGCGGATCCTGAAGGTGAAAGTAGAGTCTTAGTAGTGAACATACTACTTCACTAATAAAGGAGTGTGAAGCTAAGAGACACTCCTGTTCAGTGTATCTAGCTGTTTACTGAGCGTGAATGTTTCCTGCTAGAAAGCGGAGCTCCTTTAACAGACACTCTCCTTCTCCGTCAACACCAACACACAGTTTCACAACAACTCCAGCACTGTGTCCACTCTCTCCTCCACCCTCTCTGTTCACCATTTACACTAACGTGGTGTGTAATGTCGCCGTCAGAAATGTTGTGTTCTAGCTCAAACTGTAAAGACTGAACAGTAGCATGTTTAGCTAGCTAGTCAAGTCAAGTCAAGTCAATTTTATTTATATAGCCATTTTTACAACGATGTTTACAGAGTTTTGACAGACAGTTATAACATATATCCCCCAGTGAACAAGCCAGAGGCAACAGTGGCAAGGAAAAACTCCCTCAACTGGAGGAAGAAACCTTGGGAGGAACCAGACTCACAAGGGGAGACCCATCCTCCTCTGGTCAAACAGTATTTACAGTTTTAAATTTAACGAAATACCAAAGAAAGGAGCCTCTGTTTGAAATCTGGATAGCAAAGCTTTAGAAGCTGCACAGATAGAGGCAGTGTATGACTGAGGCAGTCTCTGACTGAGGCAGTCTCTGGCTGAGGCAGTCTCTGACTGAGTCTTTATGTTAAGTGGGCGTGAGCTGAAACAGTCCCATCCTATCTCAGTGCTGGTGCATCTGGATGGCACAGTGATGTAACTGAGGGTGTAGTAGTAATGGACAGGTGAGCTGGCTGGTGATGGTGGGGTGATGGCCCGATGGTCAGTCCTTCAACAGCGTTCAACAAACGGGAGGACAGTCATTACCTCAGGAAGAGTAAAGAGAGAGAGTTAGTTGGGCTCGGGAGTAAGACTGTAGAGAATATGAATTTTCAGAATTTTAGAGTGCGGCTGGCGACTCCGGCAGATCTAACTATAACAGCCTAAACTAAAAGGAGAGAACCAGAAGATAACATGGACATGAGAGCACCCTGAGACACTGGGGTCCCCCAACTCCACCATCAACAAACCTGTGTGATTGCGTGAAGTGGTGGAACAACAGCACCAACATCTCAGTTTACCATAAACCTCTGTGTCCAAGAACCCCCAGATCTCCTGCCTTTATCTAAAAGAGAAGATTAATTACCAAAAGCTACACTAAACAAGTATGTTTTCAGTCTAGACTTAAATATTGAGACTGTGTCAGAGTCCCGAACATTAACTGGGAGATTCCACAGTTTGGGGGCTTTGTAGGAAAAAGCTCTTCCCCCCATTGAAGTCTTCTGAATTTTAGGAACTATTAGAAAACCAGCATCCTGTGATCTGAGTGAATGTGGAGATTCATAATAGGAAATTAGATCTTGCAGGTACTCCGGTGCGAGACCGTGCAGGGTTTTATACGCCAGTAATAGAATTTTATAGTCGATACGGAATTTAACAGGAAGCCAGTGTAGCGCTGATAAAACTGGACTGATGTGATGGAATTTCCTGGTTTTAGTTAGTACTCTAGCTGCAGCGTTCTGAACTAACTGAAGTTTATTCTGGTTCCTGCTGGAACATCCTGACAATAATACATTACAGTAATCTAGCCTTGAGGTTATAAAGGCATGTACTAACTTTTCAGCATCAGACATAGATAACACATTTCTTAACTTTGAAATGTTTCGCAGGTGAAGAAACGCTGTTCTTGTAATATTACCTATGTGTTGATTAAATGTCAGATCTGAGTCAATTGTTACACCAAGATTTTTGGCTACTGAACCAGGAACTACAGAGAAGTCAGCAAGATTTAACATTAAATCTGAACATTTAGTCCGAGCAGCCTTTGGGCCGAGGAGGAGAACTTCCGTTTTGTCAGGGTTCAAAAGAAGGAAGTTCTGTAGCATCCAAAGTCTAATATCTCTTACACAATCTTCTATCTTATTTAATCTGGATTTATCATCTGGTTTGGCTGATATATACAGCTGTGTATCATCGGCATAACAGTCGAAACTAATTCCATGTCTGTTTATAACTGAGCCTAATGGTAGCATATATAGTGTTAATAACAGAGGACCTAAAACAGAACCTTGTGGAACTCCATATTTCACTTTTGTAGTGTTAGACGATACATTATTTATCTTTACAAACTGAAAGCGATCACTAAGGTAATATGTGAACCAGGATAACGCTGTTCCTGTGATTCCAACTATATTTTCTAGCCTGTCCAAGAGAATAGTGTGATCTATAGTGTCAAAAGCTGCACTTAGATCGAGTAACACCAGTAGAGATACGTGGCCCTGATCAGAGGCAAGAAGAAGATAATTTGTTATCTTAACTAAAGCTGTCTCTGTGCTGTGGTGTGGCCTAAAACCAGATTGGAATTTTTCATATATGTTGTTCTTATGTAGATGAGAACAGAGTTGTCGAGCTACAGCCTTTTCTAAAATCTTAGAGATAAAAGGTAAATTGGAAATGGGTCTATAACTGGACAGTTCTCTGGGGTCAAGATTTGGCTTCTTTATCAAGGGTTTTATCACAGCTAGTTTAAAAGACTTAGGTATATGACCCAGACTAAGAGAAGAGTTGATGATAGTTAAGATAGGTTTAATTATAGCTGGTAATACTTGTTTCAATAGGCTTGTTGGAATCATATAGCAGAATTTGAAGAAGTTCTGTCTGCTGGAGTGGACAAAATGTTTCTAGTCTTTCTTCTAAAACCACATTTTGTGCTGTTTGAGCCAAACCGGAAGAAGGATAGGTTACTCGTATTGGTAGAACTTTTTGTCTAATATTCTCGATTTTGCTATTGAAAAAGTTCATGAAATCATTGCTGCTGTGGTTGGCGGGTATCTGAGGTTCCGTTCCTGCCTGATTTTTGGTAAGTTTTGCGATGGTGCTAAATAAAACTCTAGGATTGTTTTTGTTGTGTTCGATGAGTGTGGACAGGTATGCTGAGCGTGTTTTAATAAGTGCCTTTCTGTAACTGCTAAGGCTGTCCTTCCAAGCAGAGTGAAATACCTCCAGCTTGGTCACTCTCCATTTGCGCTCTAATTTCCGTACTGTCTGTCTTAAGGTGCGTATTTCATTGTTGTACACGGAGCGAGCTTTTTCTGTTGCATCTTTTTAATTTTTATAGGTGCAACGATGTCTAAAGTTAATCTGAGCGTATTTTCTACGCAGTCAGTTAGTCTGTCTAGCTCTGTTGGGTCTGAAGGAGAAGCTATAGTTGATAAATCTGGAAGGATTTCAATAAAGTGCTGAGATGTATTTGGCATTATTGAACGTTTCATGCAATAACGGGGTGATGTACATAAATTTTTACTAAGACTCAATTCATATGAAATTAGGTAGTGATCTGAAACTACTGAAGTCTGTGGAAAAACAGTAAGATTATGTATATCAACACCTAAAGTCAAAACTAGATCTAGTGTGTGATTACAGGAATGTGTAGGCCCTATTACATTCTGAGTGAGACCAACAGAGTCTAAGAGAAAACTGGTTCACCTTCTCCACCAGAGTAGAAATTAGCTGGCACTTCTCACAAACTAACCCACTATTATTATCACTAGTGGTGGAGAGAGCACTAGCACTATACATTCCACACTCCACACAAGCAAAGCAGCCATAGTACAAGAAAGTGGTACTTTTCAGACTTTTTCAGTCGATTTAAAATCTTACCACCAGCTTTTGTTGGAAAGCTAAACTGCAGTCTCCACTCTCTGTGGTATGTAGTCCTGTGAAAATAGTTTGTTAGGGTCTACAGATGGTTAATATACAATAAAACAGATTAATCAAACACAGAAGCTGTATGTTTCCCGCAAACACTCAGGATGAAACTGGCTAGCTGTGCTCAAGCGTGACGGCCGGTTGATGCAACCATTTGACGTCACTACCCGCTGTTCATGTCTGTAGTTACAGCAATGGAGACCTACATGCAGCGGGATTTTTACAGAAAATCTAATAAATCTGTTACTTTTAGTGATTTTTTTAGTCTTCGTCTTAATAATTTAGAGTTATTACATCATATTAAGGCTTACAAGTGTTACCAGCCGGGGTTCCCTTTAAGAGAACAGTTGAAATAGTGAGATTGTAAGATTGTTACCATACCAGCAAAATTTGGATTCTATTCACTGTTAGCTATATTAGGAAGCTTGTTCATGCTGTTTCAAGTGCATGTAAGTCATAATCTAGGTTTTTTTCTTTTCAACGTTTTAGATTGTGATTGTGCAGTTTGGAGGGAAGCCATTCAGTTGCTCTCCTCTTGATCTGGAAAAGTGGATGTGGTGTGTATTCCTCGGGCTGGGAGAGCTGGTCTGGGGACAGGTAATCTACCGTTAATCACATCACAGCAGCACCATTTGAGCTCTACAGAAATCCTAACTAGATCCCTTTGACCACATATTGTAAAATCTTCACTGTGGCGCAGGTGATATCAACGATTCCCAACAGCAAGCTGAGGTTCCTGAAAGGCGCAGGACAGTTGACGCAAAAGGACGACATGGCCGAGGAGGAGCTCAACGAGGACCAAGAGGAGATCGACCATGCTGAGCGCGAACTGCGACGAGGCCAGATCCTCTGGTTCCGCGGCCTCAGTAGAATCCAGACCCAGGTAGGAGGCATGGCCAGAAGACCTTCAGAAACCATGGCTTGCCTGCATGAATAAGCAAGAGTTTTTTTATACATAGTAACATTATTTGCACTCAGTTAAGTCTTTGTTTGAGCTCAGTATAACTTTGCATGGTGTAAACTGGACGCAGACAAACATTTTAAGGCTTAATTCAACGCTAGTGGTTTTACTATAATAGAATGTATTCTTTTAGTTGCATGGCAGCTGTTATAGCTTATAGTTTATCATGCATTGTACAAATGCTGGTGTGGTTCAACCATGAATAGTCAGCATCAGCTGTGTTGTGTTACTGTGAAGCCCTAAATTTTAATTTTAAATCAAGTTATCAATATGTATACTCAAATATTGAATAGCAACATATTAAGAACAGTACAAGTATATAACCTGCATGCAAAGTTAGGAATACAGTCATTTAAACTGGAATGCAAAAGCACTCAAAATAAAATTTGGGGGCTGCACATTTGCATGATCTGGACTGCTCATTTGGTTTTGCTTTTTGATAATTCCTCATAATTCCTCAATGCTTCATAACACAATCCTGTAGTGAGGTCCACCTCCAGATGACCATTGGACAGATTCTCTTCTGTCACCAGCTCGATTTGAACCATCAGAGCATCTGAGCCTTTTTAATTTACGACAGTGGCCTGTCATAGCTTCGAATTCTTCTCACGCTTCTATGTGTGAGAAGGCAGCTCCGTCCATGCCATGTCACCTCCACATCAAATTCTCACCCCCTTGACTTGGAATGTCACCCTAACCGAATGTGGTTTGCTCTATGTATTGTCTTTACCCTTCTTGCAGATCGAGGTTGTCAACACATTCAAGAGTGGGACTTCCTTTCAGGGGGCACTGAGGCGCCAGTCCTCCACCACCAGCCAGAATCAGGATGTAACCAATGTTTCTAGTCCTAGTCACATGTCCTTGTCCAATGCCCTTTCCTCTCCTACCAGCACTGCTGCTGTTCCTGCTGGGCGTGAGTGAGAACTTTCTGTGTGCCGCTTGTCAAAGATGCCCTCTGAGAACTGGACCCCGAATACCACCTATAACCTAAGAGAGTTTCAATGTAATTAAAGCATTGGCAGTGATTAAAAAGATTAAGCTGGTGTCCATTATTAAAAAACAGTAATTCACAGCCTTAAAGTAGAAATATACTGCCTTTTATTATCTTTATTATATTTATTCAGGGAACCTAGTTACAACGTTATGCAATAATTACATTTACATTTGATTCACGTTCCGCATCAACAGCTTAGTTTCAATGAACAAAACAATTGTAGTAAATTTATATTGAACATATAATTATAATGAATTACTAATTGTAGTCAAATATACCTTTTTCCATGTGTTCTACACCTAGAAACTTGAATTTAGAATTTATTTTTGCTATTTGTGTTTGCACTCAGATGAATAATCACTGTGTTGCTATGGTATGAAGTGCAGATGGAGGGCAGGAAGTGATTTTCCACATAGAGCTGGTGCTATTACACTCAGAGTGTCTACAGTTTACATTGTTTACAGTCACTCAAAATCAGTTTAACTGAAAAACTACAAGATGCTTTTATTGAGTACTGAACCTTCGTCTGTGGTCAGGACGAGAGCCTGAAGGAGCTTCTTCTTCTAGATTCCTGTAGCTGTTGTTTTACATCTATCACCAGTGAACAGCACCCCGTGGCTCCTCAGGCACCACAATGTCGACTAACTGCCACACCATTTAAGGTGGAACAGGAAAACTGGTGACTAAAAAGCTGACCTGATGCAGTGGTCAGTAGGAGCCATATCAACTAGTGCAGTACAGACTCCTCACCTCCTTCTCCTCCGTTCAGTTTTTCACTTACAGCCCTATTTACAGTACTCAGGGAGCAGTTTTGATGGGTTTGATGTCTTACTCAAGGGCACTTTAGTCATGTCCTGGTGGTTCAGGGGATCGAATAGGTGACTTTCCGGTTACAAGGCTGGTTCCCAAACCTCCAGCCCACAACTACCCCAATGTTTTATAACCATCATCACTTTCATATTAACCCAAAGCCGGATTCTGTAGTTGCTGGCTATGAGACTTAATGGTACTCTTTTCTAAGAATGAAATATTCCCTTCATCCCAGTATGAAGAGGTGATATCCGACAGCAGTACAAACCACTTCTATTATAATCAGAGGGCATCTTTGAACGTATTTTTCTGCTTCTCACTATTTTCTGATGGTCTGCTCTCGCACTTCTTTGCAACAATTTATCAGTTAATAGGTTCCCCTTTCCTTGAAGGAACTGTTGTCTCAATGTCCCATGTGTTTGTCTCCCTCAGAGTGCTAAGAGCCCTGGAGTAAGGGTGCAGCCTACGGAGTGAATTTCAGGTTGTGAGTCCCTCCACTGTCCGTCGCAAACAAAGTTGATGTGAACTAATATTCCACCAACCAAACTCACCAGGCTGGGTAAACATTCAAGTATAAGCCATCGGTACCCTCCCCCCCACCACCCCGCTGAGCCAGACGTGTTTACCGATAACGTTTTGGCTGCGTTTGCTGAATTGCGTCTAATTTTTCCTTTCTTTTCTTTTTTGTTTGCATATTATTATTATTATTATTATTACTTCTCTCTGCACAGTGATGAAGACGTGTGAAGAGAACGCCGGTTCCTCCTCATAGTCTCGTCCTATCTGTCGTCTGTGTGGTTGTAGAGCCGAGCCCCTCCCCCTCCCTCGACACACTGGAGGCCCACAGCGACCCATTCTTGTCTTGTGGCTTCACGCTGTTGGTCATGTAGTCCACTCTCTGTGCTGACTGGAGCAGAGTCTCGCCGAGCACTAGGCCAGTTCCCATCGATGTGATTCGTCCTGACATTTGTTCTCATCTGTCATTCAGACCAGTCCAAGTTTTTTGCCTTTGTGTTTGGCATGACAGGAATGGAAAGAGGGGTCAGATTTGATCATATGTTCTACAGTAAGGGTTGAGGGTGTTAAGGATGTCTCAGATTTTACTGGTAAATGAGTAAGATGATATTGTTGTATTTCTTTGATTTATGATATATGTAATGGTAATGAGGAGGACTCTCTATAATCAGTAGCCTAGCACTGTATATTTCTGAACATGCTTTCCAATCAGTTTAGTTCAGTTTAGTCATATATTTTGGTTTGTTTTTGCTTTTTTTTTTTTTTTTTTTGGTGAAAGCAAACATGAGCGTGAACTTTGTGGCCTATACTTGAGTGTTTACACAGGGACGCATGGAGTTACTGAACGAACAGACTCTGTTCGCCTGTTCCTGTTTTTTCTCATTCTACAGTTTGTGTGTGTGTGCCTGTGTTCATTTGAATTGTCTCCACACTGGTGTTGTCTCGAGCTGCATGTCTTGTCGTGTTGTCCGACCAACTTCTTAAGCTTTGGTTTGCCACCGTCGTGTTGTGACCCTATGCTTCACGAAGCATAGGCCTCATTGCCCCACATCTTCTCGTCCCAGCCATCTCACCATATCCTGTGCTTGTATCGACTCTTTGTGGACTCTTCTTTTCCTCAAAAACTCATCCTGGATCTGAACTCATTTCCTCTTACCACAAAAAGTTTTGCATGTTGAGTTTGATTTCTTTTTTTTCGTTGCTCTTTGCCAATTAACATGAATTGTCTCTAGGTATACAACATACTGGATCTCACTGTATACTGTATACTGTGGCGTTAAGAGAGAATAACGTTTGCCTGTGTTTTCTTGGGTGGCTCCTTTTCTTTACTCTTACCTTCAGTTTGAGTGAGCTTTGTTTATTTCAAACGTCTCGGTGCACGATAGACTAGTGAACTGTGAATGCCCCTCAAGTTTTTAAGCTATAGGACGGCTGGTTATGGCGGTTCCGTGGCCTCTCTGTCTTCTCCTGCTATCTTATCCCCTCCCCGTTGACATTGAAAGGGTGGCAGCGGTAACTCATTTCGTCTTGGTCTGGTCCTTTTTCTGCAGATCCGCGTCGTGAATGCATTCCGTAGCTCGCTCTACGAAGGCTTGGAAAAACCGGAATCCAGAACCTCCATCCACAATTTCATGACCCACCCCGAGTTTAGAATAGAGGACTCCACGCCCCACATCCCCCTCATAGACGATACCGACATCGACGACGAGGCCGCCAGGAAGAACTCCAGTCAGCCCTCGTCGCCCAACAAGAACAACAACGCCATCGATAGCGGCATAAACCTGACTACCGACACAAGTAAATCCGCTGCTTCGTCCAGTCCCGGGAGTCCCCTTCATAGTCTGGAAACGTCGCTCTAGCCCCAGACGCTCGGGATTGTCGAATACATCAATACAGACAATGCATTGAAACAAAACAGCGACAACAACAACAACGCACATGGAAACAGAATGTGTGCTGCTGACTGAAAACGTGGTCGGAACCACGTTTTTCAGTTTTTTCCCGTTTTGTTTTCTTTATTTTTCTCTGCTAAGTTCAGGAGAACGAGACTGAACGTTTCTGGAGCGACTTGAAAAAACAGTAGCCACTCGAAACGGACCCAAACTTTTCCTGAGAACATGACGACGGACCGCGAGAAGAGTTATTTAAAATCCGACGGAACTGTTAACAATTGCTCCTGCATGAATGTACATTACCCGAGTTTTCTTTTGGAAAATGGTTCTTTTTATTTGACTTGGATTAGATTTTTTTGGTGGGAAGTGCCGTGGACTGCTATTTTAGGACAGCGTATCCAATTCACTGATATCTGAGTATCGTGTGTGGCATGTACCTAACTGTATAGATTTATTTGGTTAACGAATAAAGCGTGTCAAGGTCGCAGAGCTCAACTTGCACAGTAGATTTGCACCTGTTGGGAAGGAGGAACCTATGGCAAATAGCATTTATTGAAAAATACTATATATAAATAAATATATATATAAATTTATATATATAATATATATAAATATATACAGAGTTTATCTTTGTTGGCATGTTGCCTTGTTTCTGCTTCAATGACTACTTTAACTTATTTATGTCCTAAAGAGAATGTAATTTGTTTACAAAAACCCATAGATAACGTCCTGGTTTCTTTGTTAGGGTTCAAAACCACACGGCAGACGTAGTTGGGAGCTCACCTTTGTTGAGCGCTCCTGTAATACCGGACCGTAGGTGTTTTATTACGAAGCGTGTGCTGGACTTGCCTGCAATTTTGTCAAATAATGTAGATAATTTTAGAGGATTACAAAGAAAAAAAAGAAACCAAAATATAGTGGGATTATATAATTACAGTGGCATCTTAGTAGTATACGATTGATTGTTTGGGGATGAACTCTGAGCGGCTCCCTGTTCCTTTCTTTATTCGCTCGTTTCTGTTTTTAAACAGAATTTTTTATTTTAGTTTTTTCCTCTTTTGGTTTTGTTTTTGTAAATCGATGCTCGACATGAACTCGTGGGCCTACACTTCAGGTTGGTTTTCCAATATCATCTATAGGTACACAGCTTATTTAACAGGAAAGAAGACGTATATTTTCGATTCCGTGCGACCACGAAGGCTGCGTTGAATTTTTAAACGTTGGACGACATGTAAACTAAGTTATATTTGGCTTCTGTGTATGGAAAAATCAAAGTTGTGTTGTGAAACATTGTGTTGATTCTTCTTCTTTTTTTTTGTTTTGTTTTTTTGTTCCATGATTTGCTTTCTTTTCTTTGAAAGAACGAACCCAGCTCTCGAGCTGCCGAAAACTTTGAACAAGCGAAAAATGACAGAAATGACAAAAAAGAAAAAACAAAACAAAATGGAATGTTGCTTTTGATTCTTTTTCTAAAAAAAAACAAAAAAGAGAGATATCTATATGATCATCTTCTGCACTATCCAGATATGAATGAATTTTCTGTGGTGTAAATTTAGATGTGCTTCTGTGTGTTAAAATCAAGCTTGTCTTCCTGCGGTCAGTAAATATACTCTAGCATCTCAAACAGTATTCACTAGTCGTTAACTATTTATTGTGCTATAGAGAGGACAAACTGATGGCTATTTCTTGAAGGCACACACTTGGAACCAATTTAACCAAGACCCCTGAATTTTTACCATAACTATCCCAACGTTTCCTGCTAATTGGACTCATGGGGGAAGCATGCTATCTTATGCTTAATATGCAAGTTGATCTCACTTGTCAACCCTGATTTCCTTTTATTATTATTATTATTATTACGAATTTTATGTTGTTTTTCCCAGTTTCTTTCCTCATCATGAGATGGTGCACAAGCTTTAACTGTTAGCTCAGGCATGCGTATAGAAACTCAGCAATGTTCAGAAAATCCCATATTTTTGCCCTGCAGTAGATCCTCCTGCTGAAGTTTTGCCCTTTATTCCTTTGACTCGTTCCAAAGCGACTCTCTGCCAACGTTCTCAGAAGGCTCACTGCGAAGCGACACTCATCTCTAATGTTTCTAACGGTGAATGTGAATGAGGATGGTGAGTAGTCTGTACACAGGACTGAGGACTGTAGTGAAGATGCATCCGGCCCCTCATGGACGTGGCCTGTCCGCTACTTCTCTCTTCTTCTTGTTTTTTCCTCGTTTCGCAGTACGATGCTCAACTGGCCTTGTTCTGTTCATCCCAAATCAACTATAGGTCAAGTCGCTCGGCCTGAGCTGTTGGGCCGAGAGCACGGATGGGCTCGGGATAGAAGAAAAAAAACGCGGACAGTTCTCAAGCATTCTAACCCTTATGAATAATAATAATAATAATAATATTTCTTGCAATACATCAGCTTCTATGTACTGTACCTAGCAGCATGCATTTTGTGGAACAAAGAAGATACACGCCATCGGTACTTTTTGGCGCTCTAGCAATTTATGGGTAAATGATTAAGTGTTCATCCATCTTGTTTTTATGAATTTTTTTAATCTATACAATAATTGTAAATAAAGAATTCAATGTCTTTGTTCATTTAATACTATGCAAAAAGTCATGCTTTCTGATTGTTTATCCACCTACCCTAGAGTGTGTTGCTGGAATGTTTGTGGTTTAAAAGAAAAAGAAAAAAAAACAACAACAACAAAAGTCAGTAAATAATGTGATGTAAATGATTTTCTAGCCTGACAAACATTATGAACTGTGACTCTTGCTGCTTGACTGGAGCGCAAGTGGAAAAATGAAGGAATTAAAAAAAAAAAACAAAAAAAAGAAAAGAAACGAAAAGAAAAAAACAGCACTTAATAAATTCCCAGAGCAGCATGAACCGGAATGGTGTCTAATCAACAGTGTGGAGTCTTGTGTGATGTTTTCCTCCGTTACACTGGAACTCTTCTGAGCTTGTAATACGAGTCTAGAATACGCTTTATGGTTTCAACTTAAAACGTTTGGAAGCACCTGATGAAAATATACAGATATAGTCGCCATCCAATGAAAAACAAGTATCTCCAAAATTGCAACTTTACAGGAGAAGACAAAAACTTACTTCTAGCATTTCTATTGGTCCATTCATCATGAAATTTTCAGACAATGTAAGGGGCAGCTGTCGTGTTCAAATGATGTAGAAAACTAAAAATTGACAAAAATGGAGATACACTTTTTTCATTGGACAGCAACGATAAAGAGTCGCTGCCCTAAGTTAAACAGGTATCTCCAAAGTAGTAACTTATAAAGAGGTTTTTGGAGCATTTCTATTGGCCCGTTCATCATGAATCAACAATATGTGGTAATCTTGTAAGCCCGAAACTCAAGAATACACAGACTTACACAGAGTAAAGCTGTTGCCTATGTGTGAATTCATTTCTTGTTCAAAGCTCTTGTTTAAACGTTGCATTAACAGCCAACCAACCATCCCAATCAGATTGTGTTGATCGACTCATCATCCAATCAGGATGTTTACCCTTTTCAAACAGAGCCTTTGCGTCCAGATATTGATGGGATCTCATTTCCCAGCAGTGTTTACAGTGTTCATGTATAGTTGATGTTTAAATATATGCACATAGACAGCTAGAACAGTATTTAACCTTCTATGGCATGAATTATTACTTACTTATGATAAAAATGTTTGAAAAATGTGGTGCCACTTAAGAATGAGGCTACATTTATGTGCTTATGAATGTGCTTATGAATGGCTTGAAATTAGGGTACTAGTAGACACTTTACAAGGTGTTAGTGAACAGTTATAGCACATTAATCAAACAGACGAAAGAGAGCTCTTCTATTTGATGAATATGAAGGTATATTGAAGCTGATAGGGTTAATGCTGACTGATGGAAAAGACAAAGAAAGATCATTAAACATCAAAATCTGAGCCTGAGCCCATCTCATGACCAGAAATATCTCTATATCATCACACAATGAATATATATATATATATATATATATATATATATATATATATATATATATATATATATATATATATATATATATTATGGCAAGCCGTTTAGGAAAAAATTATATATATACAATGACTAAAAACTCTGAATATATGGAATGAAACTTGAGAATATGAAATGAAAGTCTGAATATATGGAATGAAACTTGAGAATATGGAATGAAACTTGAGAATATAGAATGAAAGTCTGAATATATGGAATGAAAATTGAGAATATAGAATGAAAGTCTGAATATATGGAATGAAACTTGAGAATATGAAATGAAAGTCTGAATATATGGAATGAAACTTGAGAATATAGAATGAAACATGAGAATATAGGATGAAACTTGAGAATATGGAATGAAACTTGAGAATATAGAATGAAACTTGAGAATATAGGATGAAACTTGAGAATATAGAATGAAACCTGAGAATATGGAATGAAACCTGAGAATATGGAATGAAACTTGAGAATATAGGATGAAACTTGAGAATATGGAACGAAACTTGAGAATATGGAATGAAACCGGAGAATATGGAATGAAACCTGAGAATATAGAATGAAACTTGAGAATATGGAATAAACTTGAGAATATAGAATGAAACTTGAGAATATAGAATGAAACTTGAGAATATGGAATAAACTTGAGAATATAGAATGAAACTTGAGAATATAGAATGAAACTTGAGAATATAGAATCATACTTGAATATGTGTCTTCATTCCATTTCCATAATCTATAGTTATATCCTTGTCATCAGTGTGATAGCATTCTGATCTCCCTGGCTTTACAAAATGGCATCAGCTGGAATATTCCAATACTTTGTTGAACTGGAAAACTTTTTGGCAACAGCTAGTCAAACTCCAAATGACACAAATGGTTTGGAGTCACTATCGCGTCACCTTGAGGATCATATTTCTATAATTGCAATGTTTTTAATGGTTATGAGTAACCATGTTCAGCAAAATATTGCTGAAGGAACATCATGCGTAATTCTTGAAGGAATTTATGAGTCTCTTAGGGAGATGTTGGCTGAAATATCACTTCATGTAGAAGCTCATGGACAAGTGCATGATACAGGCACACATTCTGCCTCTCAGAGAGGAAGACCTAGGTAAGTGATAGATGGTTTTGGATGACAAAAATATGCTTTGATGTATCTTTATCATCATAAATCATACGTAAATGTAAGATATTGTTGTGTGATTCATGCAAAAAGGTTATTCATTGCTAATTTGCTGTAAGTTGATACAACATTTACGAAGCGCTTGAATTTCCTTCTTCTCTTTGTAAAACAGATAATATATATATATTTTTATGTAACATAATTAAGTACATCAGTAATGAAGTGGACAACTAGTATTACTGAACGCACTGTTTCTACTTGCCACCTTTCTAGGAACAGCCGAAGCAGCTACTTTTTATCAAAGTTCTTATTCTTATTATTCATACTCTTATTGATAAGAATAATGAATAACAATAATAAAAAACTGAGCTCCCTTGAAAGGCATGATATAGGCCTGGTACAGTCAAGAAGCTTATCAATTCAATTTAGCAAACAAGATTATCAATTCAAGCTACTAGGTAATTTTATTCACACAATGTGAATGAGCACAGTAACAAATTTATGTTTTGTTAAAAATGTTATCTTTTCTCCTTTAAGGTACAACATACAAGCTGCTCAGCTGACTCACATGCGGGACTTAGGATTTAGCTGGATGGCCATATCTCGAATGTTGTCTGTGAACATTCGAACACTGTACAACCACAGGACAGAACTTGGTTTAGTGGACTATGGCAATTTCACCAACATGTCAAATGATGATCTTGATCATCTTACTACTGAGGTTCTTAGACAAACCCCTGGCTCAGGAGAGACTTACATCACTGGTAGTTTGAGAGGGAGAGGGATTAAAGTTCAGAGATGGCGAGTGCGAGAGCGTTTAAGAACAGTGGATCCAGTAGGAAGAGCTTTAAGAGGTCGAAGGGCAATTCAAAGGAGGGTCTACAATGTTTCTGTCCCAAATCAAGTGTGGTATGTATTGTTATTAACATTACAGTCATTACTTACTGGCTGATCAATGAAACAAGTTTAAAAGATTAATGTAAGCATAAGAGGATCAAAACTACGTAAAAAAAATGAACCATTGAAAAAAGATTAGGAAAAAAGATTATATGTAAAATAAATATGAAAACGTAAAAATTGCAATAATATTTAAAACTATTATAAAGATTAACATGATGAAAGGATATCATATTAATTCATATTAAGAGGAATTTCAAACATTTTTGTATTTATTCCTCATTGCATAGAGTTCATATTATTTTCTTCATATTAAACACTTTTATCCAACATACATGTGGTTGTAACGTTTTTATTATTGCACTGTAAAACCTGACAAATTGATCTTGCTTAAAAAATCTAGTAAACAGGTTGCCTTAAAAAAAGACAAGTAAATAGAACTATCAGTCCAAAGTTAAGACTAATTAGTAGTTTTTACCCGCCTTTTTCAAGGCTATGAGTTTCTTAGATTTTTTCAACTTGTCAGGTTTTACAATAGAAATAGTATGTAGGAGAGCAATGCCAAATAAATTAAAGTTTGATGTACATCATATGTATTTCATGATAATAGGCTAATAATATATTCTTCTTATTCCAGGCATGTTGACACAAACCACAAGTTAAATCCATGGGGATTTGTGTTTCATGGAGGTGTTGATGGCTACAGTCGCTGCATTACCTACCTGAGATGTTGCACAGACAACAGAGCATCTACTGCCTTGCAACTTTTCCAGGGTGCTGTTGATTTGTTTGGACTTCCGCATCATGTTAGGGGTGATGCTGGTAGTGAGAATATTGACATTGCACGTTTTATGATTGAGAATCAAGGGGCAAACAGAGGAAGTTTTATGGTAGGACATAGTGTTCATAACCAAAGAATTGAACGATTGTGGGGAGAACTAAACAGGGTGGTGTCAGCATATTTTAAAGACCTTTTCCTCTTTATGGAAAATGCTGGAATTTTAGATAGCACCGACCCATTTCACATTAGGGCTCTTCACCATGTTTACCTACCAAGAATAAACAGATCTGTGGATGAGTTTGTAAGCCAGTGGAACCACCACAGCTTAAGAACAATGCAAAGCAGCTCCCCACTGCAACTGTGGACAGTTGGAATGCTTCAGCTTCCTCATCAAAGACTACTCAGTCATGTACATGTGCAACGCCCTTATGATCACCACCAGTGTAACGTTGGATTAAGGCTAATTAATCCTTTGATTGACGATGGAAATCACGGGATAGAACTTTTTCTCACAGCATGCAACCTGCTTCAAACAAATAGTTAGTCTGCTAAGTAATTTTGTTTCAGTTCATTATGATGAACTTATTTTGGTGGCAGACAGGCAAACAAACAGAACAGTGGTATGTGCAAAGCCATTTTAAGAAATACTGAATACTATTATTTTGTAAAAGACTAGTGCAATATTCTTTGAGCTGTGCCTCCTTAGGGACAGCAATGGTCAAGAAAAGTCTACCTGTCTTAGTCCTAAGACAAAAGATATATTTGCTTAAAATACACTTTTCTTTATTGACAAACTATAGGTGTTATCACCATATACACATGTGCAGTAAATATTATGTATCATCATACATAATGTATTAATTTAACCTTCTTGATGAAGATGAACCCTGTATTTTATAAATGCCTAAAAAAGTTTGGGGTGTACATATCCTGCCACAAGCAATATTAAAGGACAATGAGGCAAAATAGGAACAAAAAAGGATTTATTTGTAGGAAGACCATACCATAACCTAAATTGGGGTAAATATCTGCCATAGCATAGCAAAAGGTGAAAGGGCAACAGAATTATTAATTACAACGAGCCGGTCCTCCTGTGGAATGCTCTTAGGTTGTTTGAGCAACCTGTTTGTTATGACCCATAGTTACATACAGTTTAAATTGTCATATTGGTATGTTTAGGACAGGGCAAGCTGGTTGCTAACAGAGATAAGCCTTTTTGGGAAAGTGAATTCAAACAAATTAAGTCAATCTGAATGTAAACATTGTAACTTTTAACATGTGCTTAACAATTTAAAAGTTCACCAAGTGCACATTACTAAGTCCAAAACCCTGGCCTAAAATATATCTTCTAATGCAATAAAGAACTTACTTAAAGTAATGCTGAATTGTGCCTTAGGGAATAACAAAATGTAAATTATAATATAAAAATAAAAAACATTATGATCATGTCACAAGCTCTCATAATTTTACCTCTTATGCTCTTCCAAATCCTGGTGAATTGCGTATAGCAAAATCCATGTCAGATTTGAAAGCAGTGTATACTGTGTGAACTGGTATGCAAAGAATATTTTCACAAGTATTGGCCACTGGAAATCGGGAATGGGTGATGAACTCAAGGCTTGGCTTTGGTGAAAAACCCAGTGCAGGAATACTGTCACATCCAGTGAAGAAAATGAGAATATCCTCCAGAGAGACATCATTTTCAACTGTAAAACATGGAAAAATAGTAAGACACATAATGTCTATATCTACTGGTCATTTAATAGAGTAACCCCTGTATAGCGGGGTATCACCAAAGTGATGTTACAGAGGTGAGCAGCTAAAATCCTTTAACCTGCATTAAGCCTTTTTTAATTGACATTAATTTAAAGAATGCCATTTGAAAGCTAACAACAATCTGATTAAGCTAACAACAATCTGATTATTATTACTACATATTATTACTACATTTAGCAGCAAAAAAGATATGACTGGCCAAGTTTGCTGGATTCAAAGAGACCATTTTTTGTGCACAACAGGCATGATAACCAAGATCAACCATCATCAAATTGTTTTTGTATTTTAAATTTAAATGTAATATGTGTAGGTGTAAATGTAATATGTGTTTATATAAGGTACATATAAACTGTATTAAACAGTGAAGAAATTTATTAGAAACTGTATGTTTTATACCAATGTCCTGTACCACTATGATAAATTAATGTTATGCTAAAACATACCAAATGGTAAACTTACATTCAGCATCCTGAAGATAGTCTTGCCAGAAAGCCAAGGTCCGGCACTCTTGTTGGAATGCATTACTCCCTCTTTCAGAGTGAATGATCTGAAATAGATTCTCCACATCTGTTGCTGTTAAAGCCTTTTCGGTCTTCACGAAAAGGCACTTCATCTGTAGAGGGTATCTCAGAAGATCATCTAGGACACCTAGAGACATTAAGCCATCTCTGAACCTAGTAAAAAGGAAATAACTTGTTATGTGTGTGATTTGGAACATGTGGTGAAAACATTTTGGGCAAGGTATTATGTGTTCAAACAAATATATACCTTTCAAAAGGTGCACGGGTCCGCTGGAGGACATACCAGTGAGCCAAATCCAAAGCAGTCTCTTGTTTGTTTCCAAGTGTTATGTGAACAATGTGACCAGCAAGACTGATCAAACTGGCTGCCTGTTCAACGGCATTTTGCAGTTGCGATTCAGTCTCAGCCTGTAAGATCTAAAAATATTAAAATAACATTAGGATATTTAAAAATTCTATTTTGTACATGCTACACTATTGGTTATCCCATTCAAGGCTCCATCTCAGGACCTTGACAAGATCCCCTTGAGAAGGCACCCATCCTTCTTCTCTGTTTTACAAGGGGGTGCGACCAGCTGCAACCTAACCCAAGCTCCCCAACAAAGGTCATCGCCTCCTCCTCCTCCTCCTCCTCCTCCTCCTCCAGGGTGAACCATGTTTGAGCATTCTCATCAGGGTTCCAAAATGGAGTCTTAAAGGGGATAACCAACAATAAAGGAGCGCTACACACATAGTCCTTGAACTATTTGTTTTCTAGGGAAAATATGCTTACCGACTGCACCAGTGACCTTGTTTCTTCATCAGCAATGTGTTCGATTTTGACCTTTACATTGTCTGGCCCCTTTTGAAGACATTCGTACAAGAGTTCAGACAGGAAACATGGACTCTGTCCCCCATGTGCAATTGACATTGCCATGATCTGGCCAGCATAGAAGTATCCATTGTCTTTCATCGCTGTTATCAAAATAAACATCACATCAAGTCAAAGGTTAGATCAAAAATAATTTTTGCCACAGTGCCACCCATCTGTATGAGAACATAGTTGCATTTTTCAATCAAGGTAATAACTGATAAAAAAAAGTATAAGCAATACAAAGCTGAAAATTCTTACTTTTTCTCACAAAACATTTTAAGTAATATGTTTATTAATAGAAAAGAAAATAGTGGCCTATTCCAGTAGTATAAATTACTTTAATCATGAGTACCTTTGGAGTTACATGTAAGGACTTTAGCACTGGGTGGACCCTCAAAGATGCCAATTTTGTCCTTGATTTCATGGAGACACAACAGGAAAAACTCCCGAGTAGGTCCTCCATTGTCCACGGCACCCTCAGATATTCCATAGTCATCGGTAAATTTCACATCTACCCTCTTCTCTGGTAAAAAATTTGATCTGCCCATGGCTCTGGATGCTCCATCCCACACATTTCTTCTTATGATATTGAAGCGTACAGTGCCGTCATTAATTACTCTAGAGGTAATGTGCTCCATTATTCTCTCCAAGGTCATCTTTAAATCACTGAAACAATAATAAAAAATAAAACAAATACAATGTAGTTAGGGTCAATAGTAATGGTAATAATTTGTCCTCAGAACTACAATGTAACATCCACTAGATTGTAATTCATATTTATTAAAATCCTTTAAAAAACGCTAGCTGATGAAAAGTAGCAGAGAACTTACCCTACTTATGTTAAGTTATATTTATATATCGCACAGAGCTACAGAAGGATTTTAAACACTAACAACCACCCTCCATCCAAAAAGAACTTATTGTTATCGTGCATTACAATTTAAATAGTTTTATGTAATCTCTTCTACTCACTTCTCACTTAGGCTGGAATCTAAAGACCTTGAAATGGCTTCCTGGAGATCAGGGTCATCCGAGAGGTATTCTTCCTCAAATAGGTCAAGGTATGTACTACAAAATGAAATAGCAATATTTTATAATGGACATTCTTAAGGTTCAAATATACGATGTTGACACACACAGTTGTATTACCACAGGACTAAGAAAATCCTTGATGGTCTAATAACTTAAATGTTACTGAATGGATATATAAACCGAACTACGAAAATACTGTAAATAAAAAAGACAGACAAGTACAAAAGATGGACCTGTAGGATGTGCTGGATGAGCTATTGCCAAACGCACTAGGTTGGGTGTGACCATGGAAACACCAGAGGCCATATTAGCAGAGGAGCAGTGTGTGTCAGCACAAGCATTGACAGCAGGACCAATCGACAAGCCATGGGTGTTGCCACTGGAGATGGCAGATGTTCCGCTGGACAAGGTGACAGTCTCATCAATAGTGATAACATGTGCAGTAGTGGACATGGCGAGGGTATCAGCTGAGATGGCAGGTGCATCGGTGCAAATATCTTGGGTGGCAACACACCAGATAATTTGATCACTGCCAGAGGTTGATGGGGTTTTACTGTTGAGGGACTGGGCCTCAACAGTAGAGATGGCTGAGACTGCCTCTTTTGAAAGATCAGGTTCACTACCAAGAACTGTAAAAACATGGAACAATAGATAGTAGATAACATTTAACTTATATGAGCATCAGAACACATTTTAGGCTTATACAGTGCATGAATTATGTTGTAGATTTTAACAAGTATAGTTTATATATTTTTTTTAGCACAGAATACCTCTTAGACAATTAATGTGGTTTAAAAAGACTTAAAGGACTGTGCTAAATAGTTTAAACACAGAAACAAACACAGAACCAACATCATTAAAGTTTAAGTTTCTTTGTAGATCCATGTAGATTAAAATATTTACCACATCTGTCACTGTCTGATATTTCTGCAAACTCACAGCTGCTTGTGTTGCTACTGTACTCATCAGAACATGACTGTCAAAAAGAGCAGACAAAATGAACACACCTCAGGGAGTCAGTACACTATACATTATGTCAGAGCAAACTAGAAGTAACTGTGTCTAAAGACACCTAAGGTCAAACGCATTGTCACTGCCATATACATTTCTGGAGATCTTCAGCATTACTTACAAGTTGTTTTTCCTCACTTAAAATGACCTTGTCAGGCCGCACATAAATGGACTTCTGATGAAACAGTTTTTTTTACAAGGTCTCCACACAAAGTCTGTTTGGAGGTAAGGGATGGCTCCACTAGTTTGTTGTGGCATGACATCAAAATTTGTAACCTGAGGGAATAAATACCACATTGTACATGAGATAAGATTAGATAACACTTCAACTTCAGTTGAATATGAGTTTAAAGGAAAGAGATATTTAACAATATATATATAGTCAAGACTGTGTGTATTTTGTAACTTATCTCAGCATGCCAAAAATAAGCAGGAAATATTTTATAATTGAATTCACAACACACAAACACCTTTTCACTTCACCTTGGTATAGTATATCATGCTACTATTGCAAACATATCATAAATAAAAGTGACATAACAAAACAGATCAAAAGCTTACCTGCATCCCCCCACAACTGGCTGGAAGGCTGCTGTTATTGCCTGCATTACTTTGTGAGAGTCCTAGTCACAGCCAAATTCCAAGGCAGATTTTATATGTCCGTTTTCAAAAAGCCAAGCTTTCATGTCACGCCTTGGCACAAGTGTAGTTGTATGGTCTGGCAAGAGAATTACCTCTCTGGTGAAAGACTGAACCACAGAGCTTGAAGTGCTTAGTGTCTGAAACCTTGGAGACAATAAAGAAAATCATATTTTAAAAAATATTGAATAATATTGAACATGTATGCATGCACTTATCTTTTCTGTTTACAAATGACAACTGTGTTAGTTAAATGTGGTTTATTTAACTGTTTTTTTTTGTGAGACTGTCGACATTTGTGTCTTAACATGCTACACTAAAGTTAAGTCAAAAGTTATTTTAAATAAAACCTGATTTTTTAAATAAAATACCTTGAATTCACGTCCTTCTTTACTTCTAACATACCAGTAGCGCGTAGGGCATAGCCATGGGCACTATTTTCAAGTAGCTTAGGGTGCTGTAATGGTTGGAGGGGAGTTTTTGGGGTGGGCTGTGGTGTTGGGGTATCCTTTAAACGCGTTCCAAGGGGTCAAGGGATGCCCCCCCCTTACAAGCGCTAGCGTTTTCTTATCGTTTGTGATATGGGCTGGTCCTACTACATAGCGGTGGCTTAAGACTATCGAACGTGACTTTCTCCAAAGCATTACGTTTAACTGCGCTTTGCTTTTTAAAACTTTTAGCTACATGCAGTGTATGGGACTCAAACTGTTAAATGCATACATGTTCAGCATCTATATAATACGATGATCGTGGAGAATTAAAAAAAATCCCACCCGTAATGCTATCAGTTCTGTTCTTACCTCCTCTGTCTTGGGCCCTTTCGAGTGAACGGGCGAAGGTTGTAGGTGGGGATGGTTGGGTGCTCCTGTGAGGTGGAAGGCATGTTTATTCCTGTGTAAACGTTTGCCTGACGAACGGGAAATGTTTGGCCTGTATTCACTGTATTCGGCCGTCCACGGTGAAACAGTGAATAAATTTCTTCATCAGTGGAACGGTCCTGAATACGGTCCCCAGTATTATTTTGGCTCGTACATGCATTCGCCAGGGTGTTAATTATCTCCTCATTATTTAGGATTGCTGTGACAAGATTTCGCGCTGACTCACTCATAGTTACGCACTGCCTCCATCTGTACCAGACATCGAAAACGCAAGATGGCGCAAGTGCTGTGATGACGTCATGTTTCATTCTATATTCTCAAGTTTCGTTCCATATTCTCAGGTTTCATTCTATATTCTCAGGTTTCATTCTATATTCTCATGTTCCATTCTATATTCTCAGGTTTCATCCTATATTCTCAAGTTTCATTCCATATATTCAGAGTTTTCAGTCATTATATATATATATATAATTATTTCCTAAACAGCTTGCCATAATATATATATATATATATATATATATATATATATATATATATATATATATATATATATATATATATATATATATATATATACTTTAAAACACCCTTAAATTTCAAAAACTATCTAACTTATACTTAAAATGTATAACCCAATATATACACAATTATATTAATATAAATTCACTTTCTGTTTAAAATGTATGCTAATAATAACAAACACTGTTAAAAGATACATGGATTGTTCCATATGCTACAGCCTACAATGAACTATGTGTCACACTTGCTACCAGTAAAGCATCTACAATACATTCTCTTATTGTTAAAACCATACTGACTAGACATATACACAAAAGTGGACCAACGTATAACTTGGTGGAATATTACAATCATTTACAGTGGTCGTTTATAATCCAGACAATACGTTACTGTCGCAAAGTGTCCAGAATGACAAAAATAATAAAAATAATGTTTTCTTTCCATTTAAATAGAACAAAAAGTTCTATTTACACTCCAGTGGGTTTAACTGAACTATATTCACATTTATAGCAAATTATTTGACCACTTATCTGAACAGGTTATGATGGAGATAAACCCAGATAGTAGTTCAACTGATTTACTTATTTTTATTTATATTTTGAAGACATTTTTGCATAAATACTGCCCAGTTAGATGACTTAGGAAGCCCTAAGGTCATGAGTTCCGCAGAGAGTCCATGGAAAAATGGAGTGCAAACATAATTTTCTGGTCATGAGACGCTGTGTTATATTAGTTCATTCACAATTATGGCCCCTTGTTTATAATTAAACAATAAAGCAGGTATATATTATATGACCTCCTTTAAATAAAATTAAGTGATAGTTGCCCTAGAGCAACACCATGTAAAAAGGGTTAATGCGAGAGGTGAGAATGGTATTTAAAGTTATGGGTGGAGGGCACGTTAGACTGTAAGTGTAGCTGCATTCACACATGCAGATCTGGTCCCAGTGCAGGCTTGACTACATCAGGACAGCTAAGTCAGAGCACATTCCGATCGCTAATGTGGAAACAGTTGCCTTTTCAGTTTGCACAGAAATATGGACACATTTTACTGTGAATTGTAAACGTGGCCTAAAAGCTGTACAAGCTATAGAAGATGAATTTAACCGATTTTTAGATGTGAAACACCTCTGACCTGGCTTTTAACTCACTCATGTTTAGCAGACTGAACATTTTCCATAGGGGGCGCTATTAGCACTCATAGAGCTGTCAGTGTTTCATAAGAGCAGAGCTTTGTTTCTCTGTTTGGTAATTCTGTCTTTCTTAACACTAAACATCAGAGACTAAAGACTATATTATATATGTAACGTAACTAGGGGTATTTATTTAATCCACCAATTAATTAATCTAATTAATTAATTTAGATGAATCAAATTTACCCCTATAAAATATTAAGTTTCTGAGGTTGAGGTTGGTTTGAGTTCAGGGATCCACACACTGGTAATAATATTGAAAACACACCAAGACTAGCTTATATAAAAGAGGCTTTATTAGATAAACACATCAAAAGGATGTATATATATTAAATAAAAAGAAAAAGAGATAAAAAGGGTGAAAGAAAGGAACCTAGACTAAAAGAAAGCAGAACTTGCTATATAGAATGGAAATATGCACTCTGTGGAAACGGCTTTTCTAACAACTAGCACTCGGACCAGACCACGACAGATGTTTGCGCATGCGTGTGCCTTACTGCATTTCCGTCTGAGGGAAGCGGCGGCGGTCTCGTTGGTGTAGACATCAAAGGCATCTCCGCTAGACGGGGCGACGCGCTGGTTGCCTCGGTGACGGCGGGCCGGGTGAACCTCTACTGCGCATGGGCGGTTTGGTTGCTTCGCGCGAGTCACGTGGTTCGCGCACTTGGGCTGCAGGGCGACGCGCTGGTTGCCTCAGTGACGGCGCGCCGTGCAGACCTCAATTGCGCATGTGCGGTTTGGTTGCTTCGTGCGCCTCGGTTAGATGAATGAAGCACGACTCGTGTGCGCACGGTGAACCATTCACCAAACGAAACTTAACTGAACTTGAGTGACAGGCTGTGTGGACCGTCTCGGCTGATCTTCATTCTCCGTGAAACTACCGTCTTGTGGAGCTGTTGCGGGTTGACCTCAGTTCAACCCCTGTCGGCTCTCTCGCGAGCGGCTTGGTTTAGGCCATGGCGTTGCTTCCGCAGTTCCGCGGCTGAAAAGCCCCGGATGAAGAGAGAAGTCTGCCTCTAAGGGCCGACGCCCTGGAACTCCTTGGAGTTCTAACAGCTTGCCGTCTTTGTCCAGAGTCAAGGAGAAGAGAGTGAACGATGAGAAGTTTCTCTTGTTTATAGGGTTCCTGAAGGGGGAGGGGTGACGTGGAGGCCCCCCTCTCATGCATATGCATCACTCGTGTTTAACGCATACAGTCATTCGCGCCAAGCCGGGCGCATCACATCACACTATCCTGATTGGCTGAGGGCAAAGCAGGCATCTTTTGAACTTTGAATCTTACATACCAGAGGAGAATGCCGATTCAAACAGAATTAAGAAAAGAAACAAAAGAGTAGATTAAAATGAAAATAAGCATAAATCTCCAATTAAAATCAAGTGTCCTGCGTTCATCTGAGCTGCTGTAAAGGCTTTGGTAAACGTAAGGATTTAAGTAGATCTTTAAGTTTACTAAATAAACTTACAAAACTTTTAACACACCGCTAAATTCTACCACTTATAACCACAATCAAACTTGTATATGAGGTTATAAAAACATTCTTCAAATGTTCATTTAGCATAAATCAAAGAATTTAGCTTGGATCAAACTCAGAGAATTTTGCTTGGAAAATCAAAGGTCAAATAGAGGAACATTTCTATGAAAAGTTAATTTGGCTTATAAAGTCTGGTCTCTGCTAAACTGGTGTCAGCAGGATGTGTGTGGGTAGAGGGGTCATAAATAGTTTTAGCTCTGTCTTATCTGATTTTTAGGCAGGATGAGAGGGGGTGGTGTGTGTCAGTGTGAGAAGACTTCTTGTCTCTGGTCTGTCCCAGAAGGGGATGGTGGAAATCGCTGGTTGATTAGAAGTCTTAGAACAGACAAATATGCTGTTCGCCAAATCAGAAAAAGTCAATGTATGGGTTTTGTGCATGGGTCGTTACATATATTATATATATTATGTATAGAGTTTAGTATTTATTGGTAAACTCTATTAATCTTAGCTGTTTCCTTTCATTGTCATTGTTTTTTGCAATTTGTAGGCCAACAAGAGCTCATCAGTTATTATTATTTATTTTATGTTTTTTACAGTGGTGGTGATGTTTACAGTGGTGGTGATGTTTACAGAGGTGGTGATGTTTACAGTGGTGGTGGTGATGTTTACATTGGTGGTGAAATGTTAACAATGGTGGTGATGTGTATAGTGGTGGTGATGGTCATATTTACAGTGTTGGTGATGTTCACAGTGGTGGTGGTGATGGTGTTTACAGTGGTGGTGATGTTTACAGTGGTGGTGATGGTGTTTAAATTGGTGGTGGTGTTGATGGTGATGTTTACAGTGGTGGTGATGGTGTTTACAGTGGTGGTGGTAATGTTTACCGTGGTAGTGATGGTGAAATTTAAAGTGGTGGTGATGGTGTTTACAGTGGTGGTGATGGTGAGATTTACAGTGGTGGTGATGGTGTTTACAGTGGTGGTGATGGTGATATTTACAGTGGTGGTGATGTTTACAGTGGTAGTGATTGTGTTTACAGTGGTGGTGATGGTGATATTTACAGTGGTGGTGATGGTGTTTACAGTGGAGGTGATGGTGAGATTTACAGTGGTGGTGATGGTGTTTACAGTGGTGGTGATGGTGATATTTACAGTGGTGGTGATGTTTACAGTGGTGGTGATTGTGTTTACAGTGATGTTGATGGTGTTTACAGTAGTGGTGATGATGTTTACAGTGGTAATGATGGTGTGTACAGTGGTGTTGATGTTTACAGTGGCGGTGATGGTGTTTACAGTGGTGGTGATGATGTTTACAGTGGTGATGATGGTGTGTACAGTGGTGGTGATGTTTACAGTGGCGGTGATGGTGTTTACAGTAGTGGTGATGGAGTTTACAGTGGTGGTGATGATGTTTATAGTGGTGGTGAAGGTGTTTACAGTGGTGGTGATGGTGTGTACAGTGGTGGTGAAGGTGTTTACAGTGGTGGTGATGGTGTGTGCAGTGGTGGGGATGTTTACAGTGATGGTGATGATGTTTACAGTGGTGGTGATGGTGTTTACATTGGTGGTGATGGTGTGTACAGTGGTGGGGATGTTTACAGTGATGGTGATGGTGTTTACAGTGGTGGTGATGATGTTTACAGTGATGGTGATGGTGTGTACAGTGGTGGTGAAGGTGTTTACAGTGGTGGTGATGGTGTGTACAGTGGTGGGGATGTTTACAGTGGTGGTGATGGTGTTTACAGTGGTGGTGATGAGATTTACAGTGGTGGTGATGGTGTTTACAGTGGTGGTGATGGTGTTTAAAGTGGTGGTGATGAGAACCAGGGATCACCAATTCTACAACATAATACACAATTCTTCAACACAATAATATTATTCTTCAACACAATAATATAGATATTTTATTTACTATAAAAGCCACCAGCAAACCTACACATGTTTACATATAGTATGTTAATGATGTAAAACAGTAATAAAACTAAACAAATATATTATTTTTTATTGAAGTTTCCCTTTAATTACCCTGGTCAATGCATAGTATCCAACAAAACAAGTGTGAAAGGTTGGAACTCCAGAAAAAGGTAGCTCTCCAGTAAAAGGGGTGGTCATCACCTGTCACCGGTCAAAAAGATTTTGTTGTATTCCAGTTGAATTTGTTTTGTAATTTGTGGCCGCATTAGTCACAGCCTGGGGGAGCGGTCACATAAAGACCCACGGTATAAGGGAGTCTGTGGCATTTGGGACCACATAGATACTGACACAAAGATACACCCATTCACCTATTACTTATCAACAGACCCCACCAGTCAGCTTCTACCAACAGTTCACTGGTGTCTGGAAACTTTTGGCCTCTACCTTAAATTTGTCATTTTGGAGACGCTTGTTTTTCTTGGTATGGCGATGAAGTATTGTTTTAGCTAGGCATTAAACTCTATTTCTATTTTTATTTGATTCTATAGTCCATTTATTTTATTCCCTCTATTTATATGCGCACTTGTTGAATAGATACTAGATGCCTTAAATTCCCCTCTGTGATCAATAAAGTATCTATCTTTCTATATATCTATCTATTCTCCACATGCACCACCAGATGGCGGTGTGGAGTCAGAAATGCTCAAGACTAACTCTGACATTATGAAACTGCCTCTGCAGGTTTACATACTTTGAACATTCTGACCAGCAGCTTCATGAGGAGCCACATGAGCTGCTTCTCTAACAGGACTGAAGAAGATAGTGTACATGCTTAGATCTTGTTCTGATAAATAGGTTTGGGGGTTTTATAGCTCTTAGAAAAATATACATTCTCATTTTTACATTTAAATATAGTCAAATGTTTGTTTTAGTAATATTCGTGTACATGGGCTCCAACTTCACTATTTACACTCGTCTCTCAACACATTCAAATCTAAACCTCTTTATAATTATATAGTACGTATACAGGTAGGTGTGTACACTTCCAACTTTTGACTGGAAGTGTAGCTTGCAGTTTTGTGTTTGTGATAATGCCAAATATTTATTTTTCCATCCAGGTGCATGCTATATAACAGCAAATACATATTCAGCAGAAAGGTCTCTCATACCATTACATGGTTTGATGTTTTATTGTACAGGCAGAACTAAACTGGTGAACATTTCTAACATTGGACTTGTTTAAAGATGTTTTTCAGCTGATGTGTCTGGCTGTTAGTGTGTAACTGTGTGTTTAACAGGTACCAGTGAATCGATTGGGTCATATTCAGGGTAGATTAATCTACAGTGTACAGTATGAGGCACCTGTCAGTCATAGTTAAAGCACTTTGCTTTGATTTTGTTTATTATGTGGTCATTTGTGGTTTTAGTATTAGAATCCGTGTCTAATCAGCGTTAATGACTGATGGCCTATTAGAGTGCATCTGGAAAATATTGTCTCATACAGGACTATGCAAAGGTCAGAGAGAGAGAGACAACCCTTACAGTCAAAACGACTACAAAGTAGAAGTTATTAGGTTTTCAGTAGCAGAAAAACGAGACCACTTTCCAGTATCTACAGCAGTAGTAGAGGTGGGCAAAAAAGATAATATTGTAAAACATAAAAGAAATAAACTTTGTCAAGTCACATCATCGTGACCTCTTCCTACTTTTGATGGTGGCAGCACAGGCAGCAGTGTTATAGAATCCATCCTTGCAGATCATGTACACCATCCATGCTGATAGTTTTCTTTGGGGTGGACGGGATCTTCCAACAGAACAGTACGATACATCACACTACTAGAAATGTCCCACACTGATTGGAAGAGCTGACCAAGACTTCCAAGTACTACCCTGGACCCTTAATTCCCCAGACTTGAACCCAATTGAGCATCTGTGGGACCACCTGGATAGTGGTGTTGGCTCTATGATTCCTCCTCTGCGCTCCCTCCAGCAGCTGTGGGATGCACTGCAGATACCTGTAACAACCTACCAGGACCCTACTGAGTCATACTGCCCAGCCCCAGTGTCTAGTGTGTCATTACCATTTTTTTCAGTGCCAACACGCCTTCAAAGTTCAGTCTTAGAGGTTGGTTCTGCTTCTCAAAACCACAAAAATAACCCCAAACACATTCAGTGATGCTGAGGTTCTGGAATCTAGGGTGGTCAGACCAGTGTTCAGTTTCTGTGTTTGATGTGTTTGAATCTACTTTTTTCAGTCAAAAGCTTCTTGAACAGCTACACATCCTTTCAGACCCATAGAGCTGTGGTGTCTTTGCAAGGTGGAAGGGCGGACAGAAACACCTGTGGATGTTCTCAGATCTGATGCAGCCTGAGCAGTTTTGGTGGTCTGTCAGCTGTCGCTAGGCACCTCATTTTCTCGGCAGCATTGAATAACTCCAGTTGAACTTGGGCTTTCTTCTGTTTTATGTAAGCTTTAAGATTACGTTATGTCTAATCTCAGCAGAAACATGACTGGACTCAATAGCTGTTTTGACTGGAAACCAATTAAATTAAGCCATTCTCAGATGTTTGCACAGTGCAGTGTTAGAAGATATTGGTTGCACGTTGTACCTTAAGATCCGCTGGTTCAATTATGTCTATTGTTGTGTATTGAAACGCTGCTTTAAGGTCAAATTAGAACAAACTGGTGGGAGTACAAATGTTTAGCCAACAGTTAGACTAACTGGGCCTTCCAATTTGTGAGGAACGATGTTGAATCTGAATGAGGCTCAGCAGCTCTACCACAGACAGTACCAACGCTTTTGATTCACTTCTATTGAAACAACAGCAGATGGATTGATAGGTTCTCTTGGCCGGTGACAAATTGTACTCATGTTCATGGGCCGCACTGCTCCAGTGTGCTGGCCGACATGTAGCGCTAGCCACTGTGGAAATGTAATTAATCATAAGATGTAAGAATGTCACTTTCTGTGGTCACTGCTGGGAGGGGTATTGGCTCAGCGACCAACATAAAAGCATATTAGCACATGAACCTCTCAAAACGTTGGTGTTTTGTGGGAAAGTTCAGGCTCCCAGCAAGAGGAAAGCTCCATGGAGGCTTCATGATTTTTTTAGGTAGTG
Organism: Megaleporinus macrocephalus; assembly: GCA_021613375.1. NCBI lineage: Eukaryota > Metazoa > Chordata > Actinopteri > Characiformes > Anostomidae > Megaleporinus > Megaleporinus macrocephalus. Next base: position 19,255,808 of record CM038714.1, on the reverse strand, counting down.
ACCACAAATAAGCCGGAGTGTCAACACAGCTATTGTGGCTATGTAGGGCTTTAGGGCAACGGGCACGGTGTTAGCCTTCTTGTCACACTGTGCTGCTTGTCTATTAGTTAAACAGCTTTTAATGTTGGGAGATCTTGGGATGGCTCCACTAACTTTAGTCTAGCCTTACAGGAAGGGAGGGTGGGGTGGGGTGGTGTGTTGGTGGGGGGGCAAACCTCCACGAGTACCATATTTTGCAGTGGTTAAAAATTGAAGAATGGCAACAGGCAAGAGTGAGCGCTCCAACAGATAAAGATCCTCCACGTCAGGAATGCTCCATTTGCATGCAGCGATGTGCCTGGCACGGCCGATGAATATTTAGTGGGCTCCCACAGGCGGCCCGAGATTAATGCGGAATGAATTCAAGTCCATGCGCGGGCCGATTTCCCCAAAGAATGGGCCTTTATTGAGGTCTGGTTGAATCATGCTGCTTTCCTTTTGCCCAATGGAGGTAGAGGTAATTGACAGTCCTTTAGAAAGCGCCAACACTGGTGCTTTTTTAGAAGGGGATTGATTTTGAAATTACATTGCCTTGGGGTCTTTAAAGGCTGGACTGGAAAATGCAGGCCTTTGGTAATTGTTCTAATGAGATCAGCGTACCTATGGTTCCTGTTAGGGAAGCCCGTTTGTGGGAATGACATGGGAAACTATGAGAACGCCCCGACAACACTCCCCCCCAACTCCCACTCCATCCCCTCCAGCCCAATGCACACATACAGATCACCACAAGCACAGAGAAAGGAGGGTGAAACAACAAAAAGAGAGTTGGTCTCAGTTAAGGAAAAGCTTCCGTTGTCTAGACTTGCTCACTATTTTCATTGTAGTTACTCCAGGTTGTGGCTTAAGCATCACCTTTGAAACCTGCGCCATGAACTTGTTTATACTGTGGCATCAAAAGCACACCAGCCTGGCTAGAAGTCACCACTGAGTACTTACTTAAATCAGAAAAAAGGACAAAACTGAAACAGTTGTGATCATCAGAATGAGGATTTATGGCCAGCAAATTAATCATGCTTATAGTTTATTTAGTTCAGGGAAATTAGTGTTTCATTTCAAGGCGAAAATAAGTCAACACCTCATGTCCAGGGAGCTCACTTAAATTTTAATGCAAAATTTTTATTGATTAGCTGACTTTAAAGGAGCAATCTGTAAGTTGATGCAACCTGTTGAATTCATGCTTCCAACACTAGAGGGCAATATATCACCAGAAAAGGCCTCCCTCTTCAGTTCTTACCAGTCTAGAGGAAATGTTCAGAGTTCAGCATCAAGCATTCCTCTCTTTTCTCTCTGAGATCGTTTCTGTTGGTGAATCAGCTCCAGTGTTCTCTCTTGTTCTGCTTCTGTTTATATCTCTTCTTTTGTTGCTGCTAAAGGTGGTTTCCTGCTAGCGGTGCTAGCTTACCAAGAGCTTCAGCATCACTGTATTTACTGTTCTCTCTTTGGCTAGCTGATCTTAAATCATCTAACTACCAGCAGCACCTTAACCACCACTGACCAAAGATTAGAATACACAGCACTACTTCCTCATCCTCACATGTTGGACTGATTCAGCTCCACAGTACAGTCACTCACTATCACCTCTTCAGGTACAAAGTAGTACTACAGTGACTCACTATCACCTCTTCAGGTACAAAATGGTACTACAGTGACTCACTTTCCCCTCTTCAGGTACAAAGTGGTACTACAGTGACTCACTATCACCTCTTCAGATACAAAGTGGTACTACAGTGACTCACTATCCCCTCTTCAGGAACAAAGTGGTACTATAGTCACTCACTTTCCCCCTCTTCAAATACAAAGTGGTATTACAGTGATTCACTATCACCTCTTCAGGTACAAAGTGGTATTACAGTGACTCACTATCACCGCTTCAAGTACAAAGTGGTATTACAGTGACTCACTATCACCTCTTCAGATACAAAGTGGTACTACAGTCACTCACTATCACCTCTTCAGATACAAAGTGGTACTACAGTGACTCACTATCACCTCTTCAGGTACAAAGTAGTACTACAGTGACTCACTATCACCTCTTCAGGTACAAAATGGTACTACAGTGACTCACTTTCCCCTCTTCAGGTACAAAGTGGTACTACAGTGACTCACTATCCCCTCTTCAGGAACAAAGTGGTACTATAGTCACTCACTATCACCTCTTCAGATACAAAGTGGTACTACAGTGACTCACTATCACCTCTTCAGGTACAAAGTAGTACTACAGTGACTCACTATCACCTCTTCAGGTACAAAATGGTACTACAGTGACTCACTTTCCCCTCTTCAGGTACAAAGTGGTACTACAGTGACTCACTATCCCCTCTTCAGGAACAAAGTGGTACTATAGTCACTCACTTTCCCCCTCTTCAAATACAAAGTGGTATTACAGTGATTCACTATCACCTCTTCAGGTACAAAGTGGTATTACAGTGACTCACTATCACCTCTTCAAGTACAAAGTGGTACTACAGTGACTCACTATCACCTCTTCAGATACAAAGTGGTACTACAGTCACTCACTATCACCTCTTCAGATACAAAGTGGTACTACAGTGACTCACTATCACCTCTTCAGGTACAAAGTGGTACTACAGTGACTCACTATCACGTCTTCAAGTACTAAGGGGTATTTCGAGAAAGGACAGGTCGGCCACTTTATTAGGTACCCCTTTTTTATTCTAGACACTGATTCTCCATTTTATCAGCTCCTCTTATTATATTGGAGTATTTACAGACTGAGTGAGTGGATCAGACTTAGCAGTGCTGCTGGAGTGTTTAAACACTGTGTCCACTCACTGTCCACTCTATTAGACACTCCTACTACTTGCTGGTCCACCTTGTAGATGTAAAGTCAGAGACAGTAGCTCATCTGCTGCTGCACAGTTTGTGTCCTCTAGTCCTTCATCAGTTTTCAAAAACTCCAGCAGCACTGCAATGCTGAGAATGATCCACCTCCCTAATAGTAGCTGCTCTGTGGGGGTCCTGATCATTAATGAACAGAGTAATAAAGTATACAGAGAATCAGATGAACTATAGTCTTTAAGTGTATATGGTCAATGGAGCTGATAGAATGATCCAGGGGTATTTAATTAGAATTCAGTACGGTCCAGTTAGTGGAAACTTCCTCATCATTTCTAACTTGAGTTATAGTTCAGTACTGTATATTGTTTACTGAAGTATCCTAGTATCAGCATCTTATACCATCAGCTACTGAAACATCAACACATCCCACATACCGTTCAGTATATTTCAGTATATTTACTGTTCAAATACTGAACTGAATGAATTATGTATAAACTTCTAATAAATGTTTTTTTAATGAGAGGAGTGAGCTCTTGGTTGTCTTTAAATCTGGGCTGAAATGGAGTCAGGGCCATACTCATATGCATATGAAGGTGGTCGTTGGTGAGCCCTGTAACAATATTTGTTTTTAATAATTGTGGAACGAACCGTCTGAATTAGCCTTTCTCTGACTCGCTTTATAGTCCGACTCGCTTTATCCTCTGACTGCTGCTTCTTGCTTCGTATCTCGCCTGTGTACGCACTGCACTCCCGAGTCTGCACAGATCTGATTGGCTGAGAAGCGCTTTCGGTGATCTTACAGCGCACGTGGTCTGTGAGTTCACTGCGCCGCAAAGCCCGTATACCGTAAAGACAAGAAAAGTTGCGCTGCAGAATTAAATCATTCTCAATGATTTAGTTTAATGGTTTGCATTGGACAACGTCTTGGTCCAGAAAGTGGGCCACCTGTTAGTGATCTCTGGAATAGACAGTAAGTATAGATACAGGGGGGTGGTTCTACTGAAGTGGCTGGTGGGTGTATAATGTTATGCAGGACGTCTACTGCGTCCCTGTAAGTTTAACCTCTCTGATGTTCCCGTGAGAAACTGTTACTAAGCACTGATTAGTCTGAGTTTTCCTGAGACACAACACAGTAGTGGGTTCAGTCCGAGTTCAGAAGGCCACATTAGGTGAGGCATTGTAGTGAGGGGTCAGAAAGAGGTGACGAGTCACTGTTTGTACTCCCACCATCAGTCAACTGACAGTTTGTATAGATAGATGAACACTACTGTGTAAAAGTCTCTGAGCTGATAGTTTTAAAGTCTGTATCTGATCAATAAGTGTATGTTCACCAGTAAGAACAGCAGATCTGATTAGAACAGATGTAAATAATCATACATACAATACAAAGTAACATGAATATCTTATTGTGAGAGAAGTAGATTATACCTTGAGCTCCAGTATGAAGAACAAAGCCTAGTTCCAGATTTCTCCTGGACGCCCCAGACATTGTGTGAATTGTTTAGAAAATTGCACATCAGATGAAGATGACAATAAGCTAAAAGCTAAATCAGATGAGCGTGTCAGATGATTTGTTACCTAAACATCCTCAGTAATCTACTCCAAATGTAGCTGTAGTCTTTTTAAAAGTTCTTAAATTTTTTACACCTGAAAAAATCTTCTTATCTAGAGACCATGCACTGCTGTAGGAATGTTATACATTGTAGTAAGGGTTAAAAGTTTATTAAAAGTATTTTATGTGGGTTTTATCTGGGCTGTATGGACTTGTAGTGGCTTTTTAATTGGTGATACATGGAGCCATGGGTTCCAGTTGGGTCAGTTTGTGGGCCCCAGTTAGGCTACCGATGGGGTTCCAGTTATGGGACCCAGTTAGGCTACAAGTGTGGGCCCTAGATGGGTTACCATTATGGGTCACAGCATCTCTGTTTTCACTGTGGGACCAGTGGATGATTGTACGCATGGGCCCTACTTGCAAACCAGTTTGGCCATAAAAACACACACGGAGCCAATGGACAAACCTTTGTGGGCCACAACTGGGGTTGCCTAAAGAGACATGTTGGCTGGCTAGTTTCCAGATGCAGTTTTATAGACAGCCCTGTTGGCTTATAGCTAATATTTTCTGAATGACCTCGGGTAGACCCTGAAGGACAGTCAGGGATGATGATATTGATCAGCTTAATCCAGCTCATTCCATTCTCTCCAGTAACCACTGTAGAAGGTTTATGTCATTTTTGTGCCCATCATCCAGAACGTAGAGAAGCTCATGTACAGTTTCCATAAGAAAACAATAAAGCTCAGACTCCCTCAGTGATTAATTAAGTGCAGGAGTAAACTGTACCTCATAGAGGATGTGGCACGACAGCTGATGTCCTGACCACCCACCGGGCTCAAGCTGCTCCTCTCTCCGGCCTCAGACTGCACACAGAGCTTTTCTGCCTTCTTCCTCTTTTTCTTTCATTTCCTAATAGCTGTCCATACATGCATGTCTCTATCAGCTCATCTATCTAGAAATATATACAATATTTTTTTATAGGAGATTCGAAAGAGCATTTTGTGGCAACACGTCTGAAAGAGTTCCATATGAGAATTATAGACCAGGTTATTGTAACGTTGTGTTATGATTTTATTTTTCCAAACATAATGTGAATTCAATAACAGTCTAATATGAAGTCAAACTTTATCTTCACTGAGATACTCTGAAGGGGACTCTCATTTTCAGTGCAGCCCAGCATTTACCGCTTAAAGGAATTAAAAAGGACTGCTGAAGTATATAAAAAACATTTACATGAAACAAATTTACAATGAACTCAATCAAGATAAATAGTAAAAAAATCAAGAGAACAAATGAGATTCAACTAGAAAACAGAAACATGAAATTAATAATATTTTATCATAAAAGGATAAAGACAAATAAAATTTTGAAATAGTTAAATAAAAGTATTATAAAGAGTAATAAGATAAAAAAGTGTTATGGAATTACTAAGGAAAACACTAAAAGATAATTAAATAAAATTAAATACAATAAAAAAGAAAAGAAAATAATACAAATCAGGCAAAACAGTTACAGGCAATAAAATATTGTATTATTATTATTTTTTATTAATTTTTTTTTGCAGCCAGCTTGTAAAAGCTAGCAACTTAACCATAAATATTAAAACCATCTCAATTATATGCACGATATATGAATCGACCAACATCAGATTTGAAATTTTCAAATGGAGCTAAAATCTACATAACATCTCTGCTTGATCAGGTCTGTGTGTGGATTTCAGACTGAATGATGACTGTATCCATGTTAACAGTTTTTTTTTCATTCATTCCTTTTTCAGCCTTTATTTTCTGGCAGTGTTCAGACTTTGAGTCATCAGGACTAGGCAAGCCTGGGTTTGCTGAACCACCATCAAGTGTTTACGGCACAAGGTGATTCACTGTTGCTGTCATGTCTTAAAAAAATTAGCCATTAGGCCTACAACACTTGCACTGACATAGTTTCAATACTGACTCAACACAGCAGCTCACATACTCTGGGCTGCTGGGTCATCCAGTGTAGCGAAACCATATTTTACTGAACCTTCTGCTCATTCATGCTCTCTACTACAGCTATCCTGCCCTTAAATGCTTCTCTTATTGATATACATGTCAGGAAAGACATCTCAAAGAAGGAATTCTATGTAGTAATTAAAGGTGTACATTCCAAACTCAGAATCTGTAAACACTAAAATCCTGGTTAAATAAAAAATATGGGTTGTATGTTCATGTCTGCACATTTTAAAGTACAATTGCTGTTTAGTTGCTGAATTTAACATTTGAATATTTTGGTGAAATAAAAAATGTAATGTAGCTTCCATAAACCTTATCGCGCATGTTATGTTTTATTTCTTTTCAACCTGTTCAGCTAATAGACAGAAATTGTACATTAACATTGTACGTTCCACCAAAGTTTCTGGTTGAGGTGTAAACAGAGAAAATTAGGGTGGTTTGGTGTGAAATGGTTCAGATGTTGTTTACAGTGGTGGTGATGTCATTTGCAGTGGTGGTGGTGTTAATTACAGTGGTGGTGGAGGTGGTGTTTACAGTGGTGATGGTGTTGATTACAGTGGTGGTGATGGTGTTTACAGTGGTGGTGGTCTTTATAGCGTGGTGATGGTGTTTACAGTGGTACTGATGGTGTTTACAGTGGTGTTGGTGTTGATTACAGTGGTGGTGATGTTCATTACAGTGGTAGTGGTGGTGGTGGTGTTGATTACAGTGGTGGTGCTGGTGTTTACAGTGGTGGTGGTGTTTACAGTGGTGGTGATGGTGTTTACAGTGGTGGTGGTGTTTACAGTGGTGGTGGAGTTGATTACAGTGGTGGTGTTTACAGTGGTGGTGGAGTTGATTACAGTGGTGGTGGTGGAGTTGATTATAGTGGTTGTGATGGTGTTTACAGTGGTGCTAATAGGAACCAGGGGTCTCTATGTCTACAACACAAATATACACATTCTATTTACTATCAAACCCACCAATAAACCTACACGTGTTCACATATGGAATGTTGAAAGACAATTTTTTCTTTGGGCACTATTTTGTCCCCTGCATGTTTCTCTCAGGCATTCATAGATTCAATTTCTTTAAAAAATGTCTGTGATAACTTTCTGTGAGGGAGCTTTTAGAGGCGAATGTCTGGTTCTATTCACTGCCACTGTGAAGAGTTCTTTTTTTTTTTACGTTTTTTTTAGAGCCTTTCACACAAACCTACTCTGAATGATAAATGGTTTCCCCTTCAAGTGTATTCTCTCAGGATATGTAACTTATTTCTACTTAACCTGTAATTTGGCAAGGGCTGTTCATACCCGTGCATATGACTACACATCATTTCCCATTATTCCGAATTTTCACCCAGTTTTCTCAGTTATAGGAAAGAAAGTGATGCAGTAAATTATTTGTCAGGTGAAACATAAATCAAACTTATTGGCAGGTTATCATGGACAATATCGTTATGGATGTGCAAATCGGAATATTAATGGAAAACAGGATTCCCTTCGGAGTCACCTCCACATCTGCTTTAAGAGAATCATGGATCTGCGTCTTAGATGACGGTCTGTAGAGATCATAAGATGCTGAAAAGGGGAGCAGGTAATAAATGAGAATGATCACCCAGGAGACTGTGACTTACGGGTGAAGAGGAATCATGTGCGCTCCTGCTGAAGGAACTGCAGTATCTGTTCTATCACATCCAAATGGAGGAGAAAGATATCTACGCCTGCTGAAAAGGTTGTTCTCATTCACGTGATTCCAACATGTTCAAATTCCAGATGGAGGGCAAAAAAACAGTGAAGAACAGAGTGGAGGAGATGGAGGTGAGGAATAAAGTGGAGGAGATGGAGGTGAGGAACAGAGTGGAGGAGATGGAAGTGAAGAACAGAGTGGAGGAGATGGTGGTGAGGAACAGAGTGGAGGAGATAGAGGTGAAGAACAGAGTAGGGGAGATGGAAGTGAGGAACAGAGTGGAGGAGATGGTGGTGAGGAACAGAGTGGAGGAGATAGAGGTGAAGAACAGAGTAGGGGAGATGGAAGTGAGGAACAGAGTGGAGGAGATGGAGGTGAGGTACAGAGTGGAGGAGATAGAGGTGAAGAACAGAGTGGAGGAGATGGAGGTGAGGAACAGAGTGGAGGAGATGGAGGTGAGGTACAGAGTGGAGGAGATAGAGGTGAGGAACAGAGTGGAGGAGATGGAGGTGAGGAACAGAGTCCAGGAGATGGAGGTGAAGAACAGAGTGGAGGAGATGGAGGTGAGGAACAGAGTCCAGGAGATGGAGGTGAGGAACAGAGTGGAGGAGATGGAGGGGAAGAACAGAGTAGGGGAGATGGAAGTGAGGAACAGAGTGGAGGAGATGGAGGTGAAGAAAAGAGTGGAGGAGATGGAAGTGAAGAACAGAGTGGAGGAGATGGAGGTGAGGTGTTATGAAGAGAGATTTAAACTGAACTGAAAGATGAGCTGCTATAGAGGCAGCCGATATAAGAACTACCTTCTCCTCCAGACAATTGTCTACTCAAGAACTACCTTCTCCTCCAGACGACACACTACTCAAAAACTACCTTCTTCTCCAGACGTCCTTCTACTTAAGAAATACTATCTCCTCCTGCCATCCTTCTACTCAAGAACTACCTTTTCCTCCAGACAACCTTCTACTCAAGAACCACCTTCTCCTCCAGATGTCCTTCTACTCAAGTACTACCTTCTCCTCCAGATGTCCTTCTACTCAAGAACTACCTGCTCCTCCAGACGTCCTTCTCCTCAGGAACTACCTTCTCCTCCAGACGGTGTTCTCCTCAAGAACTACCTTCTCCTCCAGACGTCCTTTTATTCAAGAACTACCTTCTCCTCCAGACTTCCTTCTACTCAAGAACTACCTTCTCCTCCAGACGTCCTTCCACTTGAGAATTACTTTTTCCTCCAGATACCCTTCTACTCAAGAAGTTAAACTTTACAGAGTGTCGGACACTGAGAAATGTTTAAAATTTCTATAACACTGTTCTTCCATTCTGTCAGTCAGTGAATTCAAATTAGCAGCAGCTTCGCTAACATTACCAGCCGTTTTTAATAAATCTCAGTTTTAACATGAAAACAATTAAGTAACTGAAAGAGAGACGCAAGCGTTTTCACTGCTTGTCGAGATCGTGTGTGTAATTCACCTGTTTAAGATGGGAAGCCTTCCTGATTGGCTGCAGAGTGAAAACATCAGTCTGTGCGACAGAGTTTTGTGCGACGATCAATTTATGCACCACTAGTTAAGTGTTTGTGATGCAACTGAAAAAAATTGTACTCCACTAGTTTTAAACCAACTACCCTCAACGTAGGACAAAGCAGGATCAACTTCACACCCAAACTTCAGACTTTTGTTAGACTGGTGCTACTGGCTGAAATTCTCTTTACTGCAGTTCTGACTTCAGTATGTTTAATTCTATTCATTACACCAACCAGGAAAGTCATTTGCAGGCAGTACAAACCTGGAAGAATAAACATGTACAAGCTGCACTCAGAGAGTATCAGTAACTCTCAGGTGTCAACGAAGTGGCAGGTTTTTGATTGCTGTCCCACTTTTCTACTGCTGAACTAATTTTTTAGCTTAGCATCAGCTAAGCATTTCATGAGCCCATTACACACAGGCTAATTGCAGGTGAAATGATGGGTCTCCACAGTCGAACATTAACAGCAACTCAATCTGCAGCTAAACGGAAATGAGATTGAGGGAGATGATGAGACGAACACTGCTGAAGTAGCAAAGGCAGCAACAGATCAGTACAATTTATCTTCATCATATGTAGACATTCAGGACTATATTTATACAACTTAGATGAATTAATTAAAGAGTTTTTACTGAACTAGGAAAATCTGCTTTTAGCTACAGTGCATCAGCAAGCTGGAATCCACTACAGGAAACACTAAAACTCAGCTCACTGGTGTCACTTAATCATTTTAAACATTTAATATCTAACCACCTTCACACAGCCTGTAAATGTTTTACTTAATCTTACTTATTCTTAATTTTTATGTCTTGCTTTATTTTTCTTTATTATTTTATTTATTTTATTATTTTATTTAATTAGTTCTGTATTCTTATTTTATCTTATTTTATTAATTTTTTTAATTATTATTTTATTATCATTACAATAGCTTGTTTTTCCTCTTAAATTTCTTTAGAACTATTTTATTTTTTTTAATTTCTAATCTCTTACCCTCTTTTTATCTTAATTTCTTACTAATGAAATATTAACTTTATCTATTTTTAGTATTATTTCTATTTCTATATTCACTGTTTTTTTTTTTTTTTTGTAGAAGTAGATCACATCTTAAGCTCCCGTTTGAAGAACAAAGTGTAGTTCCAGATTTCTCCTGGACGCCCCAGACATTGTATGAATGTATTCAGTTCTTCAGCAGCAATCTTGATTTAGCTTAATGAAGTACTGAGCAGTTAAAGCAGGTATTAGATGAGAACTGTAAATAATACTGGGTTGTTTAGGAGAAGCTTGGAAAGGGTTAAATAAAAACACTGACGTATGGAAAAGCTGTACTTACTCTATTAATACTGTTTAATATTTAAAGTGTTTACTGAGTAAATAAAAGCTTCCTGACTGTAAAGAAGTAGCTTTTTAATTATAATAATATCCAAATATGTAAAGCCTTTGCACAGTACTGTATATGTAATAATAACACATGAACTGCATTGCTGTGCTACAGAGGAGGCTGTAGACTGATTGCTTTATGAGAAAATAATAATTTGTGAATAGAGTATTAAATACTGGATGTCATTTACCCTCATAGGGGACTGCCCAGTTTTACTGTTTCACCCAGCTGGTGCTGTAACAATGCCCATGATACCTTTAAACACTTAACAATACAGTGAGCAGTCAGCCAACGCTGGAGTACCCACTTAACATGGGACCCCTGGCTACCAGGGAGTATTCTGCACACTGAATAAAAAAAGAAACAAATTAAAGCAGATGGTCTAGAAGAAAGAGTGAAGGTTTATATGAGTTTTCATCAAGCTGCTTCAGATCTGAGAACATCCACAGACGCTTCTGTCCATCCTTCCACTGTGAGAAGACACCTCAGTGCTATGGGGTCTGAAAGGAATGTATAGCTGTTCAAGAAGCTCCTCACTGAGAAAAGGAGATATAGACACATAAAACAAAGACGGTAACCAATAGACTGACGACCCCAGAGTCCAGAACCTCAACATCACTGAACGTGTTTGGGGTTATTTAGACGGTGGGAACATGAACCAGGTTCTAAGACTGAACTTTAGAGGTGAGTCTGTCTGAGGAGCGTTTTTTTTACTGCTTGTCGAGATCATGTGTGTAATTCTCCTAAAGCTGGGAAGCCTTCCTGATTGGCTGCAGAGTGAAAACATCAGTCACCAGAATTTTGATCTATGATCACTTTATGCACTACTAGTTAAGATGTACTGTAAGTGTTTGTGGTGCAACTAAAAAGAAATTGTGCTCCACTAGTTTCAAACCAACTACTCTCAACGTAGGACGATGTGGGATCGACTTCACACCCAAACTTACCATCAGACTTATGTTAAGCTGGTGCAACTGGCTGAGGCTCTCTTTACTGCAGTCCTGACTTCAGTATGTTTAATACTATTCATTACACCAACCAGGAAAGTACATTGCAAGCAGTACAAACCTGGAGGAATTTGGGGTTATTTGGATGGTGGGAACATAAACCAACATCTCAGATTGAAGTTTGGAGGTAAGTCTGTCTGAGGAACTGAAAAGAACAGAAGCTGTACAACAACAAATCACATACTACGTATGTTGTCAGTTCCCTTCCACTGGATTTAGTACAGCACAGTATGTGCAAATGTTGAAAACAAATCACAAGTATTCACAGATTTTTGATAGTATTTTGATATTTCATAGTTCCTCTGTTGCAACTGATCAGACGTTCTAAGAAATAAATATCATGACATTACTGTGTACTGTGAATATTTCTTAAAGTATTGCAATATGTTATGTTTTGTCCATCTCTATTTGGTTGTAGTCTGTTTATCTTGTGTTTGGGGTTATTTGGATAGTGAGAAGTAGAATCAACTTCTAAGACTGAACTTTGGAGGTCTCACCTCTTTTTAAGAAACTGAAAGTGAGTGTCCTGAAAAGAATAGAGGCTGTAATAAAGTTAAGGAGTGGACACACGGAACACTCAAACATCTCCATTGATTCCATGTTTTCTGTTTGTATTCTATGACGTATCTAACAAGTCAATGGAACCAGAATTCTTTCCAAGCTATTTGGAGCATTTCTCTTGGCCCATTCATTATGAAATTACAATAACAATGTAGAGTGTAAACACCATCTGCTGCATTTAAGTGATGTAGAGAAATTAAAAATTGACCAAAAATAGAGACACATTTTTTTCTTTGGAAAGCAACGATATGCACCTTGTTTGAAACTAAAATAAAGGAGTTAATGGGGTTTCTGAGCAAAAGCAGCCAACACGCAATCCCCATACACACCTCTCTTTGATTAACGTCCCAGTGAGGGCACTTCAGTTGTGGCCTGCCACGACTGCCCCACTGTTGGGAGTCCCACTGACTTTGAATCTTTGAATCAGCTCCAGTTTTGGACCCTACGGGTGTGTCTGAAATTACCTACTTAATCAGTAGATATTAGATTGGAGCCAGTACTTACTGCTCTAGCGCCAGACTAACAAACAGTTTCAGTTGCATACATAAAAATGGCTGCCGATTCAGGAGGTCATCTGGGTACCATTCGCCTACTACTCGATGGCTACTGAGTATTCGGACATACTAGTTGCGCTCACCTACTGATTTCACTACCGAGTAGTAGACAAGTAGGCGATTTTGGACACACCCTATGATTCTGCATGGTTGAGGACCCTGTCCGTCATCTTACCAACGTCCTGTGATGCAAGACTGCGACTGTAAAAGTCACGCTATTCAACAAAAGCCCTGTTTACTGACAGCTTTTTAGAGACATTTTGTGACGCTAAGCTGCATTTTGGTATGAATATGTACTCGGATGTCCGATTTAGGCAATGTAGGGGAACGTTCGTTTGTGGATCTGCTCCGTTTAATTTATAACTTATATTTGACCATTATCAGCTCTCCTGGTTTCGGGCCGCTACTTGATAAAAATGACACGACAAACCAGGCAGGGAAAGGGAGAATCTCCCAACCCTCCAATGTCCACAACAACAGCAAAGACAACCTTGACTAGCATGGCGGTCGCAAACGCTTCCATTACTATTGAAACCCTGGTTGCTGAGTTGGAGAAACATCGCAGCAGTATGACCACAGACCTCGCCGCTGCAATGGAAAAGTTGTTGGAAAGCACAGTTCAAGCGTCATTGGACTCTATTAAGGCTGCAGTCGAAGCACATTTCGTTTTGACCTGCAGCACGCTTCTTTGAAAGGACGAGCATAGGTTTTTGTTTGTTGGTTTGTTTGTTTTTCTTTTTTCTCTTGTGGGGTTTGGTGCAGCTTTTAATGCTGCTTTTGATATTGTTCTGCTATTTTTATTGTGTGTTATTTGGGTGTTTATGTAAGTTGGTCTGCATGGAAGTTATAAACTCACTTTCTAACTACAAAATGTACATAACAGGAACATGGGTATGGTGTATACTATTTAGAGTTTCATTTGAACTTATGATGATATATGTCAGGGAATTATAGTAATATTGGAACTACAGAGCTCTCTGTTAGATTAGTTACATGGAATGTTAGAGGCTTGAATGGACCAGTGAAGAGTGGTCTAGGGTTTTCCAACATCTTAAAACGTTAAGGACAGACATAGCGTTCCTTCAAGATCATATTAGACTTCGAAAACTTATAATCGTATAATTCTAAATCTAGGGGTACTGCCATTCTAATTTCGAAAAAAACAAATTTTATATTGGAAAAAACTATATCAGACAAAGGTGGACGTTTCATAATTGTTCTGGGAAAACTTTCTTAGATACCTGTTATATTTGTTAATGGATATGCCCCAAACTGGGATGACGCTCAGTTTATGACTAAACTTCTGTCTTCTATTCCTAATTTGGATAGCCATCATCTTATTTTTGAAGGTGATTTAAATTGCACTATTGATCCACAGCTTGATCGATCTAAACCTGTTTCTATTAACCTTTCTAAAATGGCTAAAATACTTAAGTCGTTTATGAGTGACTGTGGTTGTTTGGACCCTTGGCGATTCTTTAAACCAGGCTATAAAATGTATTCTTATTTCTCTCATGTCCATTAAGTGTTTTCAATAATTAATTTTTTTTTAGATAAAGTCTTGCTATTTAATGTAAAGGCTTCAGAATATTCTGCCAAAGTTATCTCTGACCACTCACCCTTGTCTCTCGATCTCTCCTTTCCAATTAAACGACTAAATAATCAATCATGGAAATTTAACATTCTGCTTCTTTTAGACAAAGAATTTTGTGAATCTATTACAACATCCATTAATGACTTTTTGCAAACAAACCAGTCTAACTTTGTTACCCCCTCTTTACTCTGGGAAACTCTTAAAGCGGTACTTAGAGGAAAGATAATTTCTTACAGCGATTTCGCAATAAACAGCGTGTAAAGTCACAGCAGGAATTGGTTAATATTATTCTGGATATTGAGAAAAAAACATGCAGTTCAAGATACCCCTGAACTTTATAAGGAAAGGATCAAAGTACAATTGCAGTTTGATTTACTTACAACAAACAAGGCCGAGCATAGTATACTAAGTTCAAAAAGTACTTTTTATGAACATGGAGACAAGGCTGGCTGTCTACTTGCTAATCAACTTAAACGACAGGCAGCCTCACAGATGATTCCACAAATTCTTAGTCAGTCAGGTCAGCTTACAACTTGTCCTTCAGAAATAGATAATGCATTCGTAACTTATTATAGGAAACTTTATATGTCTGAACCCCCCAGAATTTGAGTGAAATGGAGAAGTTCCTGGTAACGTTAGTAATTCCAAAATAGACCAGGATACTTCTGCAAATCTTAAGCTGCCATTAACAATTGAAGAAATTGTAGAAAGTATTAATTAAATGTCTAAGGGCAAAGCACCTGCGCCAGATGGTTTCAATATTGAATTTTATAAAAAATTTGTGAAACAACTTGCCCCACTTCTTCTTAAAATGTTTAATGAGTCTTTTTCAAGCGGAATTCTCTTTCTCACACTAACACAAGCGTCAATCTCTCTTATTTTAAAGAAAGATAAAGACCCGACAGAGTGTGGGAGTTACAGTCCAATTTCCCTTTTGAATGTCGACATGAAAATTTTATTCAAAATACTAAGTAAGCGTCTCGAATCAGCTATGCCATCTATAATAGCTGAAGACCAAACTGATTTCATTAGGGGACGTCAGTTATTCTCCAACATACGCCATCTGCTTAATATTGTACTTTCCCAGTCTTCCTCTTTGCTTCTGGAAGTGGTGATTTCATTGGATGCTGAGAAGGCATTTGACAGAGTTGAGTGGACATATTTATTCAGAACTTTGGAGAAATTTGGTTTTGGTAGAAATTTTATTTCCTGGTTTTGTCTTTCGTGTAATGCCCCTCAGGCTAGAGTGCATACCAATAACTGCTATTCAGAATATTTTCCTCTATTACGAGGAACGCGCCAAGGTTGCCCTCCTTCACCTCTCTTATTCGCTTTGGTTATTGAGCCTCTGTCGATCTCTTTAAAGTCAACAGGTGGTTTGCAAGGAATTGTCTGGGCAGGGGCTGAGCACAGAGTCTCCCTGTACGCTGACAGGCTGTTCTGACCACTTGTTAGATATTTTAGGTAAATTTGGTTCCTTTTTAGGTTACAAACATAACCTGAGTAAAAGCGAGTGCTTTCCACTTAACTCTGCCACTAAAAACATTCAACAAGGGGAGTTACCCTTTCACTTATCTCCTGTAAGCTTTAGGTATCTGGGAATAAATATCAGTCACTCTCTTTTAACACTTCGTAAGAATAACTATGATAAGCTGGTAAATCAAATTAAGGCAGATCTACAAAGATGGTCTCAGCTCCCACTTTCTGTGGCAGGTTGAATTCAATCTGTTAATATGAATGTATTACCCAGATTTCTATTTCTTTTTCAGTGTCTCCCTATTTTTTTAACAAAAGCCTTTTTTGCCATGGTGGATAAGATAGTACTGTCTTTTATTTGGGCAGGCAAAATCCCTAAGGTTAAAACGAGTGTACTTCAAGCACCTCGAATCAATGGAAGATTGGGCCTTTGTAATTTAAAATATTATTACTGGGTAGCAAATATACAGAAGGTTTTATTTTGGATTCATAAACCTGAACAAGACTGGTGCAAAATGGAAGCACATTCCAGTCAGATCATATCCCTTTCATCTCTCATATGTTCACATCTTCCGATATCGGTCAAACAATATTCATCAAACCCAGTTGTTCTATCTACAGTCAACATCTGGTCACAATTCCGGCAACACTTCAAACTCAGTAATATGTCACTATATGGTCCTTTACTTCATAATCACCTGTTTGCCCCTTCCAGGATTGATTCTGTCTTTAGCTTATGGAATAGATTGGGCATCTCTCTTTTTAAGGATATTTTTTGGGAGGTGTTTTTGCCAGTTTTTAACAAATATCTGTCAAATTCAATTTGCCCCATAATAATTTGTTTAGATATTTTCAGGTTCGTAGTTTTGTCAAGAACCATTGCCCAAACTACCCTTATTTACCTCCTCAAGATTTATTGGATGATGTTTTTAAAAAAGCAGATAACTTTACAGGTATTATTTCCAGACTATATAAACAATTACTGCTACAGGGGGAATGTCCCACAAACAAAGTCAGATCTGCATGGGAAAGTGTGACAGATGTTCAATAGCTTTAGCTGACCTCACTCACATGTTCTGGTCTTGCCCAAAACTTCAAAACTATTGGTCCAGTTTTTTTAAAGTGATGTCTGATGCTTTGAGCATTTGTATAGACCCCTGCCCCTTGATAGCTCTATTTTGCATCCCATTGAACTATGCAAACTTATCTGACTATAAATTAAACGTTTTGTCTTTTTCATCCTTAATAGCTCGGAGACGTTTACTCCTACATTGGAAATCTCCATTGCCCCCTTCAGACCTCATGCGGTTATCTGATTTAATGTCCTTTCTTAAATTGGAAAAAATTAAATTCACACTAAAGGGTTCAACTCACAAATTCTACAGAACTTGGCAATCTGTTCTTTACCAGTTTAACCAATTATCACATCTCTCCTAAACTGACTGGTCCTTGAGGGCCTCTACCTGTATTTATTTAATTAGGTAATCACAATTTGTGCCTGCCATACTCATTGTCTTTTACTTTCATTGCTATTTATCTATTTTTTTTTCTTAGTACTATTTTGTATTCACCTTTGTATGTTTTCTATTTAATCTAATTGTTTAGCTTAGAAATGTCACTTATCTCTTCTCTTTTTTGTTTTCTTTCTAGACCAACTAGAAAGGGGAGGAGGTTTGTAGTAATCATGGTTGTTAATGTGAAAACGGATGTTAGCATTGTTTTTGTTACTATGAGTATTGTAACTTTAATTAATGTCCAATAAAAAATAAATAAATAAATAAAAAATTAAAAAACACACTAGCTGAGCTTCCAACCTATTTCGCCTATTGAGTAGTAGGCAAGTAGGAGATTTCGGATGCACCCTATGACTCTTTTCTTTCTTGTGCAAGTGGTATATCTGGTACGGTGGCCGAGAAGACTCAACATGCTGCACATTCACAAACGTGCTGCAAAAAGCGTCCACAACACAACGGAAATGTTTCTGGAGGACACTTAAGGACGTGGGACCATATACAGCGACACAATGTAAACAAAACCTCACAGAGCTGCGGTAGAGTCTAATGAAAAGTAAGTTTGGCTATATTTGCTAACTATCCAGACTTACTTCTCATTAGACTCTACCGCAGTTCCGGGAGGTTCTCTTTACATTGCGTCGCCATATATGGTCCCACGCCCTTAAGTGTCCTCCGGAAACATTTCCGTTGTGTTGTGGACGGTTTTGCATCTCGTTTGTGAATCTGCAGCACGTTCTTTAAATGTAGTGCCCATGTTGCAGTTTTGATGAAAGTGTTTTCTGTTTGCAGCGTGTTTGTGAATCTGCAGCGCGTTGGGTCTTCTCGGCCACCGTAGTGTGATATATAATCTTCTCAAAAACAATTTTTACCTAATTACCTAATAAAAACTTTAGCACAGTATGTAACATATCGTCGCTGTCCAAACAAAAACAAGTACCTCCAAATTGCCAACTTTATAGGAGAGGCCAAGAATGTTCTTTACTTTCAATGTAAGTCTATCGAACCAGACCTCCCATGTACACCTTTTTTACCAACTAAAATAAAGAAGTTAAAGAGGTCTCTGAGCAAAACCAGCCAACACGTATCCCCATACTTTCTCATGACAGAATTTTCAAGTACTTTGTGAAAGCCTCTCTTTGATTAATACTCCATTGTGCTGTGATGGCTGTGGGAAATCATTGATGGATTACTAGTGCTGGATTACTGCTGAGCCAACTTTGACAGTTTTCAGCACAAAAGGCACAAAAGGCATATACTTTGGTTCCATCTTTTATTTGCCCACCACTTGCATTCTTGGTCTAAGTTCCAAAGTTTCTAAGCTTAGTGGTGAAGCTGTGGTCAGAAGCCAGTGATAAAAGATGTCAGACGTTTTGTCTCATGCCACGTTATATTTACGTCTATTGTCTCTCTCACCTTAAACGATAGTCTCTCTATCGCTTTCATGTTAACTCTTTGTCTCTTCAGCCTTACAAACTCCTTCTCGTCCCCCTCCCATCTCTGCGCCTTTGCGCCTTTACTTTCCCAACCACTCTTTCCTTTCCTCTTAATTGCCCCACACATTGCTTGGGAGAATAAAGGAGCACAAGGGGTAGTTATTCACCTCCCTGGAACTGAGATTGCCATAGAAACATGGTGTTTGTATTGCTTAACCTTGTTTTCAACTTTGTGTCTTTCCAGCGCCTTTAAAAGGGCCCTTCTGAAAGCTTAGCAAGGGGCCACCTTTTATACGTCACCATCCGCCGTGATATGTGTGCGTTTTCTTTATGCTCCATTCACAGGCCAAGTTTCACAGCAGTCGGAGGAGTCCAAAATATTTGACCTCAATTACACCCTATAGAGGAAGCTCTGCTTTGTGCATGAGGATAATATCTGATTTTGTGTCGCTGGGTGTCTCAGCAGAGTCCAGACGGAGCCTAGTCAGGTTTAGGCAAGAGTCAATTCATCTTTAGGAGTCCAGGAATAAGGCTTTTATAGACCTAAGCGAAGGTATTGGGCTCAAAGGTGTCTCTACTACTACTTCAAAAATCAAAGGTTTTCACAAACCCAATTCCAAAAACGTTGGGACGCTGTGTAAAATGTAAATAAATCTAAATAAAAACACAATGCATTGATGTGCAAAATTATTAGCTTATTTAAAACTTGATGGCAGCACCAAATCTCAAAAATGTTATATTCAGTCATGTGACTCAATTGCCAGTTGCTCCTAAAGCTGTTTTCCATTAATATCACTTACTTTTCCAGACTGTTGTTGCCCCATACCAACTTTTTGAGATGCTTTGCTGCCATCAAGTTCTACATTACTTACTATTTGACATTAACTGTTAAAATGTCTCACTACCAGCATTGGCATAGGAACCGGGTGGGGGGGACACGTCCTCCCAATATCAGAAACAGGTAGATTTGTCCCACCCAAAAATTAAACCACAAAAACGCGTTTTGGCAGCGTTCGCAGTTCACGCGCTGTGTTTGTTGTTAGCAACGGGCTCTGGTTGTTAGGCGTTCTGGGTCCTTCACTTTGTTAAGGCTTGTGTTGAGATGCCTGTTCAGAAACAGAACTGCTTCACGCCAGCTTTAAACACAGGTCAGTGATGAGATCAATGAATAGCAATGATGACCATATATACTGCAATAAAGCAGCTTCTGTATAATGTGTTGTTATGGTAACAGACTAACAGGTTTGTGTTAGCTAACGTTTATATTAACTTTACTCAGAAAGCACTCTGAATCGAAAGTAAGTTAAATTACTCTCTGGGCACGTCCCAAACTGCATACTGCTACTACACTAAATGCGTAAAAAAATAAAATACAATAAATGAAATAAATAAATAATGAATAAATACTCCAGCGTTAGAAGTGCTTTCAGTAGTGCAGTATGTAATGTTCCAGAGGGTGCTGTTTGGGACACAGCCTTACTGTCTAACATTAATGTTAGTCTGGTCTACTCAGGAAACCTTAACATACATTTATTATCATTTCATTTCAGCATTATGCTCCAAATTAACATTTTTTTTGGTTATATATGTATATAATCAAGACAAATTTATGCAAGTATAGTTTAAAAGTTTTCTGAAACAGTACCATGTAATGTGGAGTATCTAGTTTAGTTTGTAAAGTAATCTTTAATTGGATTTATCTAATAATAAACAGACATACAGATAATGTTGTATTTTGTTTATTTATTAATAATTTACTGTAATTCCACAAATGTTGTTCTGCATCACTACACATACAGTGAATAGTGATTTACTAACTTACTTACAGTGGAATCAGCTTATAGGTAATATTTTAGGAGATAGGGTGGGCTTTGATTCATATTAGCATGTGTCCCTGCCAATGTCAAAACCGCTCTTACGCCCTTGCTTTCATTATCTGATATGTGTTCTGTGTTCTACTGGGAATAAAATGTGGTTCTATAAGATTTGCACATCATTGCATTCTGTTCCTGTTTATTTACATTTTACAAAACGTCCCAACTTTTTTGGAATTGGGGTTGTATTTAGAACTGTGCATTTTAAAGGTGTCGTAGAATTAAACTGTTTATACGTTGTTCTATAGTGTAATAATAAGAGTACATAGAATTGTACATACCGTGAACCTCAAATACATAGTGAGGTCAGCTATTGATGTTGAACATTGCTGTGAGGATTTGATTGAGTGTTAGTGAGGTCAGCTATTGATATTGAACATTGCTGTGAGGATTTGATTGAGTGTTATTGAGGTCAGGTACTGATGTTAAACATTGCTTTAAGGATTTGATTGAGTGTTAGTGAGGTCAGCTATTGATATTGAACATTGCTGTGAGGATTTGATTGAGTATTAGTGAGGTCAGGTACTGAAGTTGAACATTGCTGTGAGGATTTGATTGAGTGTTAGTGAGGTCAGGCCCTGATGTAGAACATTGCTGTGAGGATTTGATTGCGAATTAGTGAGGTCAGGTACTGATGATAAACATTGCTGTGAGTATCTGAATGAGTATTAGTGTGGTCAGGTAATAATATTGAACATTGCTGTGAGGATCTGATTGAGCATCAGTGAGGTCAGGTAACGATGTTGAACATTGCTGTGAGGATTTGATTGAGCCTTAGTGAGGTCAGGTACTGATGAACATTGCTGTGAGGATTTGATTAAGCATTAGTGAGGTCAGGTACTGATGTCGAACATTGCTGTGAGGATTTGATTGAGCATTAGTGAGGTCAGGTACTGATGATAGACATTGCTGTAAAGATTTGACTAAACATATACATACATAAAACTAATATTCATTATATTTTTATAAATTTATTATTAAAATTATTGCTGAGTTTTGTGCAGAAGTCATCCTATATGGGTTTTAATCTCGCTCTCTGTGTTTGTAATATAGCCCTCTTATAAACAGCTCACAGTGGAAGCCAGACTGAAGTACAGCTTCCACAGATGTCAAGTAAATACACTGCATTTTTAATTCTGTGGTGATGTTTTAATGTTCTGCTATCAAATATAAATGTGACAGTGTTTGACTCTTATCACTGATCATAGTTAGCCTGTGAAGCTCGTATACATACATACTCTATTGAAATAATTAAGTTTGAATTGATTTTCATTCTGTTACAGTGAAGCCCACTGTGAAGTAAGCTATATCGTTTGCACTCACTCTGCTTGGCTGAATTGTTCTCAAGCCAAAGATACACTTGGACTGCGGTTGGGGGGCTTCCTGTCGCAGGGCAACGGGGTCAGCTCTGCTGAAAGCCGAGCCAGTAATCAAGCGAACAAATCTGACTATAAAGCTGAGCAGTCAGAGCGCTGGTCTTGAGACCGGGAGTCCGGATTTGAGCACAAGACTATTTTCTGCCCTCTTGTTGTGTAAGAAGTGTTTTGTGCGCTGGTGTTAGGAGAGGGATAGTGCCTCCCACCAGGAGAGTGCGTGTCTGAGCGTGGACCGGGAAGCTGAATGCTCACAGCGCCTCCCGAAGGAGATAAATGTGTAATCTCTTGGAGGCTCAGAAACTATTGAGCACATTGTGTTCCAGTGCTCTTCTACAGTTTATCATTTGGGCCTATTAGCGCCTTTTCAAACTCACTGCCGCATTAAAGGGCCCATAACACGGAACCTGTCCTGCTTTCTGAAACCAAAGTGTTTCCTGTGGTTTGTAAACGCCTCACGCCTGGTGATGTACGGTTCAGTCCAGATACAGACAAAGAAAGAGGCCAAAGTGGCCCAGGGTTTTTGTGATGTCATAAAAGACAACAGCCCCGCCCATTCTCACTGAAGTTATAAGGAGTATTGTAGGCTGACCTGCGTTTCGACAGAGGTGCAGCCAATCAGAACAGAGCACATTGGCTTAGTCGTAAAGGGTGACGTTGTTACTAGCTCATTTAAGGTGAGGGCAAACACTTTAACTGCTGCACCATTTAAGGTGGAACTGACAATTCCATGCAAGAAAAAAACAATTTCAGCCTCATGTGAAGTCTTTTCTTTCCACATACGGGCTACTAGCTCTTTAAAGGTGAGGGTATACTTCTGAACAACTTTGCTATTTAAGGTGGAACGAAGAAATTACAAACAAGAAAACATTTTCAGCCTCATGTGAGGTCTTTTCTTCCCACATATGAGCTACTAGCTCTTTAAAGGCGAGGGTATTCTTCTGAACTGCTGCTCTATTTAAGGTGGAATGGACAATTCCATACAAGAAACCAATTTTGTCAAGTCAAGTTTATTTATATAGCGCTTTTTACAACGATGTTGTCTCAAAGCAGCTTTACAGAGTTTTGAAAACAGACAGTTATAACATATATCCCCCAGTGAGCAAGCCAGAGGCAACAGCGGCAAGGACAAACTCCCTCAACTGGAGGAAGAAACCTTGGGAGGAACCAGACTCACAAGGGGAGACCCATCCTCCTCTGGTCAAACAGTATTTACAGTTTAAACTAAATACCAAAGAAAGGAGCCTCTGTTTGAAATCTGGATAGCAAAGCTTTAGAAGCTGCACAGATAGAGGCAATGTATGACTGAGGCAGTCTCTGGCTGAGGCAGTCTCTGACTGAGTCTTTATGTAAAGTGGGCGTGAGCTGAAACAGTCCCATCCTATCTCAATGCTGGTACATCTGGATGGCACAGTGATGTAACTGAGGGTGTAGCAGTAAATGGACAGGTGAGCTGGCTGGTGATGGTGGGGTGATGGCCCGATGGTCAGTCCTTCAACAGCGTTCAACAGACGGGAGGACAGTCATTTCCTCAGGAAGAGTAAAGAGAGAGAGTTAGTTGGGCTCGGGAGTATGACTGTAGAGAACATGAATATTCAGAATTTTAGAGTGCGGCTGGTGACTCCGGCAGATCTAACTATAACAGCCTAAACTTAAAGGAGAGAACCAGAAGGTAACATGGACATAAGAGTACCCTGAGACACTGGGGTCCCCCCACTCCACCATCAACAAACCTGTGTGATCGCGTGAAGTGGTGGAACAAAAGCACCAACATCTCAGTTTACCATAAACCTCTGTGTCCATGAACCCCCAGACCTCCTGCCTTTATTTAAAAGAGAAGATTAATTATCAAAAGCTACACTAAACAAGTATGTTTTCAGTCTAGACTTAAATATTGAGACTGTGTCAGAGTCCCGAACATTAACTGGGAGATTATTCCACAGTTTGGGGGCTTTGTAGGAAAAAGCTCTTCCCCCCATTGAAGTCTTCTGAATTTTAGGAACTATTAGAAAACCAGCATCCTGTGATC
Organism: Megaleporinus macrocephalus; assembly: GCA_021613375.1. Lineage (NCBI taxonomy): Eukaryota > Metazoa > Chordata > Actinopteri > Characiformes > Anostomidae > Megaleporinus > Megaleporinus macrocephalus. The sequence goes on along the minus strand of CM038714.1, from coordinate 19,231,448 downwards.
TGAGTGAACGTGGCGGTTCATAATAGGAAATAAGATCTTGCAGGTACTCCGGTGCGAGACCATGCAGGGTTTTATATGCCAGTAATAGAATTTTATAGTCGATACGGAATTTAACAGGAAGCCAGTGTAGTGCTGATAAAACTGGACTGATGTGATGGAATTTCCTGGTTTTAGTTAGTACTCTAGCTGCAGCATTCTGAACTAACTGAAGTTTATTCTGGTTCCTGCTGGAGCATCCTGACAATAATGCATTACAGTAATCTAGCCTTGAGGTTATAAAGGCATGTACTAACTTTTCAGCATCAGACATAGATAACACATTTCTTAACTTTGAAATGTTTCGTAGGTGAAGAAACGCTGTTCTTGTAATATTACCTATGTGTTGATTAAATGTCAGATCTGAGTCAATTGTTACAAGATTTTTGGCTACTGAACCCGGAACTACAGAGAAGTCAGCAAGATTTAACATTAAATCTGAACATTTAGTCCGAGCAGCCTTTGGGTCGAGGAGGAGAACTTCCGTTTTGTCAGGGTTCAAAAGAAGGAAGTTCTGTAGCATCCAAAGTCTAATATCTCTTACACAATCTTCTATCTTATTTAATATGGATTTATCATCTGGTTTGGCTGATATGTACAGCTGTGTATCATCAGCATAACAGTGGAAACTAATTCCATGTCTATTTATAACTGAGCCTAATGGTAGCATATATAGTGTAAATAACAGAGGACCTAAAACAGAACCTTGTGGAACTCCATATTTCACTTTTGTAGTGTTAGACGATACATTATTTATCTTTACAAACGGAAAGCAATCACTAAGGTAAGATGTGAACCAGGATAACGCTGTTCCTGTGATTCCAACTATATTTTCTAGCCTGTCCAAGAGAATAGTGTGATCTATAGTGTCAAAAGCTGCACTTAGATCGAGTAACACCAGTAGAGATACGTGGCCCTGATCAGAGGCAAGAAGAAGATCATTTGTTATCTTAACTAAAGCTGTCTCTGTGCTGTGGTGTGGCCTAAAACCAGATTGGAATTTTTCATATATGTTGTTCTTATGTAGATGAGAACAGAGTTGTCGAGCTACAGCCTTTTCTAAAATCTTAGAGATAAAAGGTAAATTGGAAATGGGTCTATAACTGGACAGTTCTCTGGGGTCAAGATTTGGCTTCTTTATCAAGGGTTTTATCACAGCTAGTTTAAAAGACTTAGGTATATGACCCAGACTAAGAGAGGAGTTGATGATAGTTAAGATAGGTTTAATTATAGCTGGTAATACTTGTTTCAATAGGCTTGTTGGAATCATGTAGCAGAATTTGAAGAAGAGATAAGTTTTTCTAGTTCTGTCTGCTGGAGTGGAGAAAATGTTTCTAGTCTTTCTTCTAAAACCACATTTTGTGCTGTTTGAGCCCAACCGGATGAAGGATAGGTTACTCGTATTGGTAGAACTTTTTGTCTAATATTCTCGATTTTGCTATTGAAAAAGTCCATGAAATAATTGCTGCTGTGGTTGGCGGGTATCTGAGGTTCCGTTCCTGCCTGATTTTTGGTAAGTTTTGTGATGGTGCTAAATAAAACTCTAGGATTGTTTTTGTTGTGTTCGATGAGTGTGGACAGGTATGCTGAGCGTGTTTTAATAAGTGCCTTTCTGTAACTGCTAAGGCTGTCCTTCCAAGCAGAGTGAAATACCTCCAGCGTATTTCATTGTTGTACCACGGAGCGAGCTTTTTCTGTTGCATCTTTTTAATTTTTATAGGTGCAACGTTGTCTAAAGTTAATCGGAGCGTATTTTCTACGCAGTCAGTTAGTCTGTCTAGCTCTGTTGGGTCTGATGATGGAAAAATTATGGTTGATAAATCTGGAAGGATTTCAATAAATTGTTGAGCTGTATTTGGCATTATCAAGTTTCAAGTTTCAAGTTTATTTGTCATTTGCACATCATGTAGGACATAACATGCATTGAATTGCTTGGGGTGAGGCTCAGATAAAACTCTACAGCAGGGCAGCATTATAAATGTAAAACAGTGCAAACATACAATAAATAGACAATATTAAAGTAAAAATAAGCTAGAAAATATACATATAGTTATAACTAAAATATTTAAAGGACTATACAAAACATACACAAGATATATACATAAGATACACAGGAGGACATCTGTGAAAAATTTTGCATAGGCAGGTTCTAAGAAGACATGTCTATTTAAAGTGACTTAGTGATATTGTCCATAGCAGCGATAGCAGCGACTTAGTGATATTGTCCATAGCAGCGATATCGGAATAAATAATATAAAGTGAACAATGTAGCAGTGGTCGAGTGAACGGTATTGGGGTCTTTCAGCCTCACAGTTTGTTCAGAAGTCTGACAGCCTGTGGGTAGAAGCTGTTCAGTAGGCGGGTTGTTCTGGCCTGGATGCTGCGGAATCTCCTGCCTGATGGCAGTAAAGTGAACAGGTCGTGTGCTGGGTGACTGCTGTCTGACCTGATCTTCTGGATTTTCCTCAGGCAGCGGGACTGGTAGATGTCCTGTAAGACTGGTAGTTTGTTCCTCAGGCAGCGGGACTGGTAGATGTCCTGTAAGACTGGTAGTTTGTTGCCTATGATGTATTCTGCTGTCCTCACCACTCCTTTTAGGGCCTTGCGGTCGCAGGCAGTGCAGCTGCCGTACCAGACAGTGATGCAGCCCGTTAGGATGCTCTCTATAGTGCATCTGTAGAAGCTGGTGAGGATATCAGGAGGCAGTCCAAACTTCCTGAGCCTGCGCAGGAAGAAGAGACGTTGACGGGTAGATCTCACAATCATGTTAGTGTGGAGGGACCAGGTGAGGTCATCAGAGAGGTGAACGCCGAGGAACTTAACACTGCTGACTCTCTCCACTTCAGCCCTGTTAATGTAAAGGGGAGAGTGACCACCCTTCTGCTGCTTCCTGTAGTCCACAATCATCTCCTTTGTTTTGCTGATGTTTAGACGGAGATTGTTGTCGTGGCTCCACTCTGACAGAGCGCTGACCTCGTCTCTATAGGCTGTTTCATCTCCATCTGTGATGAGGCCTAGGATTGTAGTGTCATCAGCGAATTTGAAGATGAGGTTGGAGGAGTGTTTGGCTACACATTCATGAGTGTACAGGGAGTACAGGAGGGGGCTGAGTACACATCCCTGGGGGGCCCCCGAGCTCAGAGTCAGAGTGGAAGAGATGCGGTCACCCACCCTCACCACCTGCGGTCTGCTCGTCCGGAAGTCCAGTATCCAGTTGCAGAGATAAGAGTTCAAACCCAAGTCTTTGAGCTTCGGGATGAGTTTGGCTGGGATGATTGTGTTGAATGCTGAGCTGTAATCTATGAACAGCATTCTCACATACGTGTTCTTTCTGTCCAAGTGTGAGAGAGCAGTGTGTACTGTTAGTGCAATGGCGTCGTCTGTGAATCTGTTGGAGCGGTATGCAAACTGGTGAGTGTCCATGTTGGCAGGAAGCATAGAACAGATGTGAGCTTTGACCAGCCGCTCAAAGCACTTCATAGCTGTTGATGTCAGTGCAACAGGGCGGTAGTCATTCAGGCAGGTGACAGAAGGTTTCTTGGGAACTGGAACAATGATGGTTTCTTTAAAGCACGTAGGAACCACTGACAGTCTTAGGAAGAGGTTAAAGATGTCGGTGAAAACCTCAGCCAGCTGGTTGGCACATGCTTTAAGTACACGACTGTGTACACCATCAGGACCTGGTGCCTTGCGTGGGTTAACTGCCTTGAAGGATTTCACCACCTCAGACAGAGAGATGGTCAGTGTGCAGCTCTCCTGATGTATTGGGAGATTTTCAGCAGGGGAGGTGTTGTTTGCCTCAAAGCGAGCATAATGTGCATTAAGCTCATCTGCAAGTGAGGAGGGTGACCCCCTATCACAACTTATACCTCCTTTATAATCACTGATGGTGCGCAGTCCACTCCACATACGTCTGAGATCAGAGCAGAGGAAGTTGGATTCAACTCTGTCCCTGTAGTTCCGTTTGGCTAGCCTGATGGTCCTCTGAAGATCATATCTGGCCTTCTTGTAGCTAGCCAGATCACCAGAGTTGTAGGCAGAGGTTCGAGCTCTTAGTTTGGCACTAACCTCAGCGTTGATCCAGGGTTTCTGATTGGGAAATGTTCTGACATTGATTTTTGGCACAATGTCGTCAGTGCATTTACTGATGTAACTTGTGATGGAGTCAGTGTATTCGTTGATGTCACTGCCAGCTGCATCATGAAACATCTTCCAGTCTGTGGATTCAAAGCAGTCTTGTAGTGTGAAGATGGCCTCCTCACTCCATTGATAGACTGATCTGAGAACTGTTTTTTCCTGTTTAAGTCGTTGTTTGTAAGCAGGCAGGAGAAGAATGGAGGTGTGATCCGCTTTGCCAAAGGCAGGGCGGGGGAGGGGTTTGTAAAAGTCCTTAAGTGCTGTATAGCAGTGGTCAAGAGTCTGTTCTCCTCGGGTTGGAAATTTAATGTGCTGATAGTATTTGGGCAGAACCTTCTTCAGGTTTGCCCTGTTAAAATCCCCAACCACAATAAAAGCAGCCTCTGGATCAGTGTTCTCATGTCCATTGATGAGCTCATACAGAACTTCCAATGCACGTGACTTATCAGCCTGAGGTGGGATGTAGGCTGTAGTGAGGATGACTGAGCTGAAGTCTCTGGGCAGAAAAAAAGGTAGAACTTTGACCATTAAGAGTTCAATGTCTGGAGAGCAGTGACTGTCTAGAACTGCTACAGCTGTCCCCCATCGAAAGTTCACCATAACACACACCCCGCCGCCTCTGCCCTTACCAGAGTCCAGAGTTCTGTCCTGCCGGTAGATGGAGAAGCCGGCCGGTGTGATGCCGTTGTTGGGTATAGCGGCGGATAGCCACGTCTTTGTGAGCGCTAAAACGCAGCAGCTCTCGATGTCGCGGTGAAACTTGATCCGCGCGTTCAGCTCGTCTATTTTGTTCTCCAGTGATTGAACATTTGCGAGCAGAATCCTGGGAAGCGGAGGGTTGAAGCACCGTTTCCTTGTCCTGCATAGCACACCGGCGCGTTTGCCCCTCTTGCGCTTCTTCCTGCCTCGCTGGCGCACGCGTGTTAGTAAACAAAGGAGTGATGAAGCCGCGGAGGGGCAGCTGCTCGCGTTCGTGTGTGAGTTCACAATCGTGTGTTATTGAACGTTTCATGCAATAACTGGGTGATGTACATACATTTTTACTAAGACTCAATTAATATGAAATTAGGTAGTGATCTGAAACTACTGAAGTCTGTGGAAAAACAGTAAGATTATGTATATCAACATCTAAAGTCAAAACTAGATCTAGTGTGTGATTACAGGAATGTGTAGGCCCTATTACATTCTGAGTGAGACCAACAGAGTCTAAGATGAGAAAGCCTTTTTTAATGGATCTGCTGAGTTTTCAAAGTGAATATTAAAATCTCCTGCAATTATTACTTTCTCAGTGCTCACTGCTAGATCTGTAACAAAGTCACTGAATTCTTTTAAGAATTCAGAATAAGGTCCTGGTGGTCTATAAATGCTGACTAGGGTGAGCACACTTCTATTAGTGGTCGGATTGGTGATGTTTATGAGAAGAATTTCAAAAGAATTGAAAGTGAGATTGTGTTTCTGACTCATGTCTAATGAATTTTTATGAATGACACATATACCCCCTCCTTTACCGGACAGTCTGGGGCTGTGTACATACTTACAGCCTATGGGAGTGGCTTCATTTAATGCCAAATATTGCTCCGGTTTAATCTATGTTTCTACGAGACATAACACATCAATTTTATGATACAGTATTGTATCATTTACAATGACAGCCTTAGAGTTTAGTGATCTTATATTAAATAAACCAAACCTTAATTCCAAAACACTGCAGCTAGACACTGGATCTAATATTCTTATATTAACTGAGTTATTTAAACAAACTGATTGAGATTTTCTAAGTTTGTGTTTAATTCGGGGAAACAGTGAAACAGTCTCAATATAGTTGTACCTAGGTGACGTCTCAAGGCAGCGAGCAGACGGTCGGTTTAGCCTGTTTGTCTGTTGCCTGGTCTCGGCTCTGGACAGTCAGCAACTACCGCTGCTCTGCCGACTAACTAAGAGGCTATGGGCTATGCTGCACGATAGCAGAGCGGCACCCTCCCATGTGGGGTGGACACCGTCCCGCCCTACGAGACCAGACTTCCCCTCAAACTTGGACCAATTGTCTATGAAACCCATATGATTTTCTGCACACCACTTGGACATCCAGCAGTGTAGTGCCCAAAGCCTGCTGTAAGCTTCAGCACCCTGCCATCTTGGAATAGGGCCAGAGCATATTACGGCATCGGACATCGTATGGGCTATTTTGATCACCTCTTTAATATTACTCTTAGTGACCTCAGACTGCCGCATACAGATAACTCTAGCTGCTGGTACCCCTAAAGGAGTAGCTTTTGTCTTTGTTTGTTGGCTTTTCTTGTCACATATGGGCTTCTACCTCGCTTGAGTAAAGTAAAGGCAAACTTAACTGCTGCACTTTTTAATGTGGAACAGACAATTCCAAACAAAAAGCAATTTTTTTAGCCTCATGTGAGGACTTTTCACATACTGGCTACTAGCTTTTTGAAGGCGAGGGTATACTTTTAAACTGCTGCTCTATTTAAGGTGGAACAGACAATTCCATACAAGAAGAAACCTATTTCAGCCTTGTGTGAAGTCTTTTCTTCACACATACTGGCTACTAGCTCTTTAAAGGTGAGGGTATACTTTTTAACTGCTTCGCTCTTTAAGGTGGATTGAAGAATTACAAACAAGAAAACAATTTGAGCCTCATGTGAGGTCTTTTCTATGCACATACAGGCTACTAGCTCTTTAAAGGCGAGGGTATTTCTCTGAACTGCTTCGCTATTTAAGGTGGAATGGACAATTCCATACACGTAACCAATTCTTTATTTGTTGACTTTTCTTGTCACATGTGGGCTACTATCTCACTTAAAGTAAAGTAAAGGCAAACTTAACTGCTGCACTTTTTAAGATGGAACAGACAATTCCAAACAAAAAGCTAATTTCAGCCTCATATAAAGTTTTTTTCTTTCCACATATGGGATACTAGTTATTTCAAAATGAGAGTATACTTCTTGACTGCAGCACTATTT
>CM038714.1:19164383-19223300 GCA_021613375.1 Megaleporinus macrocephalus | reverse complement strand
GGGTGTTTCACTGCCCCTAGTGTGTATGTTTACTAGTGCGTGTTTATATGTGGGGGTTTCACTGCCCCCTAGTGTGTATGTTCACTAGTGTGTGTGAATATGTGGGTGTTATAGTGCCTCTCTAGTGTGTATGTTCACTAGTGTGAGTGTATATGTGGGTGTTTCACTGCCCCCTAGAGTGTATGTTCACTAGTGTGTGTGCATATGTGGAAGTTTCACTGTCCTCTAGTGTGTATGGTTACTAGTGTGTATATGTGTGTGTTTCACTGCCACCTAGTGTGTATATTCACTAGTGTGTGTATATGTGGGTCTTTCACTGCCTCCTAGTGTGTATGTTCACTATTGTGTGTGTATATGTGGGTGTTTCACTGTCTCCTAGTGTGTACGGTTACTATTGTGTATATGTGGGTGTTTCACTGCCCAATAGTGTGTATGTTCACTAGTAAGTGTGTATATGTGGGTGTTTCACTGCCCCCTAGAGTGTATGTTCACTAGTGTGTATGTATATGTGGGTGTTTCACTGCCACTAGTGTGTATGTTCACTAGTGTGTGTGTATATGTGGGTGTTTCACTGCCCCCTAGTGTGTATGTTCACTAGTAAGTGTGTATATATGGGTGTTTCACTGCCCCCTAGTGTGTATGTTCACTAGTGTGTGTGTATATGTGGGTGTTTCACTGACCCTAGTGTGTATGTTCACTAGTGTGTGTGTGTATATGTGGGTGTTTCACTGCCCCCTAGTGTGTATATTCACTAGTGTGTGTATATGTGCGTCTTTCACTGCCTCCTAGTGTGTATGTTCACTATTGTGTGTATATATGTGGGTGTTTCACTGTCTCCTAGTGTGTATGGTTACTAGTGTGTATATGTGGGTGTTTCACTGCCCCCTAGTGTGTATATTCACTAGTGTGTGTATATGTGGGTGTTTCACTGCCTCCTAGTGTGTATGTTCACTAGTGTGTGTGTATATGTGGGTGTTTCACTGCCCCCTAGTGTGTATGTTCACTATTGTGTGTGTATATGTGGGTGTTTCACTGCCCAATAGTGTGTATGTTCACTAGTAAGTGTGTATATGTGGGTGTTTCACTGCCCCCTAGAGTGTATGTTCACTAGTGTGTGTGTATATGTGGGTCTTTCACTGCCCCCTAGTGTGTATATTCACTAGTGTGTGTATATGTGGGTGTTTCACTGCCCACTAGTGTGTATTTTCACTAGTGTGAGTGTATATGTGGGTGTTTCACTGCCCCCTAGAGTGTATGTTTACTATTGTGTGTGTATATGTGGGTGTTTCACTGCCCCCTAGTGTGTATATTCACTAGTGTGTGTATATGTGGGTGTTTCACTGCCCACTAGTGTGTATGTTCACTAGTGTGAGTGTATATGTGGGTGTTTCACTGCCCCCTAGAGTGTATGTTCACTAGTACGTGTGTATATCTAGGTGTTTCACTGCCCACTAGTGTGTATGTTCACTAGTACGTATGTTTATCTAGGTGTTTCACTGCCACTAGTGTGTATGTTCACTAGTGTGAGTGTATATGTGTGTGTTTCACTGCCTCCTAGTGTGTATGTTCAGTATTGTGTGTGTATATGTGGGTATTTCGCTGCCCAATAGTGTGTATGTTCAGTATTGTGTGTGTATATGTGGGAATTTCACTGCCCAATAGTGTGTATGTTCACAATTGTGTGTGTATATGTGGGTGTTTCACTGCCCCTTAGTGTGTATGTTTACTTGTGTATGTGTATATTTGGGTGTTTCACTGCCCCCTAGTGTGTATGTTCACTAGTGTGAGTGTATATGGGGGTCATTCACTGCCCCTAGTGTGTATGTTCACTAGTGTGTGTGAATATATTGGTGTTATACTGCCTCTCTAGTGTGTATGTTTACTTGTGTGTGTGTATATGTGGGTGTTTCACTGACCCTAGTGTGTGTGTTCACTAGTGTGTATGTATATGTGGGTGTTTCACTGCCACTAGTGTGTATGTTCACTAGTGTGTGTGAATATGTTGGTGTTATACTGCCTCTCTAGTGTGTATGTTTACTTGTGTGTGTGTATATGTGGGTGTTTCACTGACCCTAGTGTGTATGTTCACTAGTGTGTGTGTATATGTGGGTGTTTCACTGCCTCCTAGAGTGTGTGTTCACTAGTGTGAGTGTATATGTGGGTCTTTCACTGCCCCAAGTGTGTATGTTCACTACTGTGTGTGAATATGTGGGTGTTATAGTGCCTCTATAGTGTGTATGTTCACTAGTGTGAGTGTATATGTGGGTGTTTCACTGCCCCCTAGTGTGTGTATATGTGGGTCTTTCACTGCCTCCCAGTGTGTATGTTCACTATTGTGTGTGTATATGTGGGTGTTTCACTGCCCAATAGTGTGTATGTTCACTAGTAAGTGTGTATATGTGGGTGTTTCACTGCCCCCTAGAGTGTATGTTCACTAGTGTGTATGTATATGTGGGTGTTTCACTGCCACTAGTGTGTATGTTCACTAGTGTGTGTGAATATATTGGTGTTATACTGCCTCTCTAGTGTGTATGTTTACTTGTGTGTGTGTATATGTGGGTGTTTCACTGCCTCCTAGAGTGTATGTTCAGTATTTTGTTTGTATATGTGGGTGTTTCACTGCCCCTAGTGTGTATTTTCACTAGTAAGTGTGTATATATGGGTGTTTCACTGCCCCCTAGTGTGTATGTTCACTAGTGTGTGTGTATATGTGGGTGTTTCACTGACCCTAGTGTGTATGTTCACTAGTGTGTGTGTATATGTGGGTGTTTCACTGCCTCCTAGTGTGTATGTTAACTAGTGTGAGTGTATATGGGGGTGTTTCACTGCCCCCTAGTGTGTATGTTCACTAGTGTGTGTGAATATGTGGGTGTTATAGTGCCTCTCTAGTGTGTATATTCACTTGTGTGTGTATATGTGGGTCCTTCACTGCGTCCCAGTGTGTATGTTTACTTTTGTGTGTTTATATGTGGGTGTTTCACTGCCCCTAGTGTGTATGTTTACTAGTGCGTGTTTATATGTGGGGGTTTCACTGCCCCCTAGTGTGTATGTTCACTAGTGTGTGTGAATATGTGGGTGTTATAGTGCCTCTCTAGTGTGTATGTTCACTAGTGTGAGTGTATATGTGGGTGTTTCACTGCCCCCTAGAGTGTATGTTCACTAGTGTGTGTGCATATGTGGGTGTTTCACTGTCCTCTAGTGTGTATGGTTACTAGTGTGTATATGTGGGTGTTTCACTGCCACCTAGTGTGTATATTCACTAGTGTGTATATGTGGGTCTTTCACTGCCTCCTAGTGTGTATGTTCACTATTGTGTGTGTATATGTGGGTGTTATAGTGCCTCTCTAGTGTGTATGTTCACTAGTGTGAGTGTATATGTGGGTGTTTCACTGCCCCTAGAGTGTATTTTCACTAGTGTGTGTGCATATGTGGGTGTTTCACTGTCTCCTAGTGTGTACGGTTACTATTGTGTATATGTGGGTGTTTCACTGCCCCCTAGTGTGTATATTCACTAGTGTGTGTATATGTGCGTCTTTCACTGCCTCCTAGTGTGTATGTTCACTAGTGTGTGTGTATATGTGGGTGTTTCACTGGCCCCTAGTGTGTATATTCACTTGTGTCTGTATATGTGGGTCTTTCACTGCCTCCAAGTGTGTATGTTCACTATTGTGTGTGTATATGTGGGTGTTTCACTGCCCCCTAGTGTGTATGTTCACTAGTGTGAGTGTATATGTGGAAGTTTCACTGTCCTCTAGTGTGTATGGTTAGTAGTGTGTATATGTGTGTGTTTCACTGCCACCTAGTGTGTATATTCACTAGTGTGTGTATATGTGGGTCTTTCACTGCCTCCTAGTGTGTATGTTCACTATTGTGTGTGTATATGTGGGTGTTTCACTGTCTCCTAGTGTGTATGGTTACTAGTGTGTATATGTGGGTGTTTCACTGCCACCTAGTGTGTATATTCACTAGTGTGTGTATATGTGGGTCTTTCACTGCCTCCTAGTGTGTATGTTCACTAGTGTGTGTGTATATGTGGGTGTTTCACTGCCCCCTAGTGTGTATATTCACTAGTGTGTGTATATGTGGGTCTTTCACTGCCTCCTAGTGTGTATGTTCACTATTGTGTGTGTATATGTGGGTGTTTCACTGCCCCCTAGAGTGTATGTTCACTAGTACGTGTGTATATCTAGGTGTTTCACTGCCCACTAGTGTGTATGTTCACTAGTGTGAGTGTATATGTGGGTGTTTCACTGCCCCCTAGAGTGTATGTTCACTAGTACGTGTGTATATCTAGGTGTTTCACTGCCCACTAGTACGTATGTTCACTAGTACGTATGTTTATCTAGGTGTTTCACTGCCACTAGTGTGTATGTTCAATAGTGTCTGTGAATATGTGGGTGTTATACTGCCTCTCCAGTGTGTATGTTCACTAGTGTGAGTGTATATGTGTGTGTTTCACTGCCTCCTAGTGTGTATGTTCAGTATTGTGTGTGTATATGTGGGTATTTCGCTGCCCAATAGTGTGTATGTTCAGTATTGTGTGTGTATATGTGGGAATTTCACTGCCCAATAGTGTGTATGTTCACTATTGTGTGTGTATATGTGGGTGTTTCACTGCCCCTTAGTGTGTATGTTTACTTGTGTATGTGTATATGTGGGTGTTTCACTGCCCCCTAGTGTGTATATTCACTAGTGTGTGTATATGTGGGTCTTTCACTGCCTCCTAGTGTGTATATTCACTAGTGTGTGTGAATATGTGGGTGTTATACTGCCTCTCTAGTGTGTATGTTCACTAGTGTGTGTGTATATGTGGGTGTTTCACTGCCCCTAGTGTGTGTGTTCACTAGTGTGAGTGTGTATATATGGGTGTTTCACTGCCCCTAGTGTGTATGTTTACTAGTGCGTGTTTATATGTGGGGGTTTCACTGCCTCCTAGTGTGTATGTTCACTAGTGTGTGTGAATATGTGGGTGTTATAGTGCCTCTCTAGTGTGTATGTTCACTAGTGTGAGTGTATATGTGGGTGTTTCACTGCCCCCTAGTGTGTATGTTCACTAGAAAGTGTGTATATGTGGGTGATTGAGTGCCCCCAGTGTGTGTTTTCACTAATGTGTGTATATGTGGGTGTTTCACTGCCCCCTAGTGTGTATGTTCACTAGTGTTTGTGTTTGTATGTGGGTGTTTCACTGCCCCCTAGTCGGTATGTTCACTAGAGAGTGTGTATATGTGGGTGTTTTACTGCCCCTAGTTTGTGTTTTCACTAGTGTGTTTATATGTGGGTGTTTCACTGCCCCCTAGTGTGTATGTTCACTAGTGTTTGTGTGTATGTGGCTCTTTCACTGCCTCCTAGTGTGTATGTTCACTAGTGTGTGTATATGTGGGTCTTTCACTGCCTCCTAGTGTGTATGTTCACTATTGTGTGTGTATATGTGGGTGTTTCACTGTCTCCTAGTGTGTACGGTTACTATTGTGTATATGTGGGTGTTTCACTGCCCCCTAGTGTGTATATTCACTAGTGTGTGTATATGTGGGTCTTTCACTGCCTCCTAGTGTGTATGTTCACTAGTGTGTGTGTATATGTGGGTGTTTCACTGCCCCCTAGTGTGTATGTTCACTAGTGTGTGTATATGTGGGTATTTCACTGCCCAATAGTGTGTATGTTCAGTATTGTGTTTGTATATGTGGGTATTTTACTGCCCAATAGTGTGTATGTTCAGTATTGTGTTTGTATATATGGGTGTTTCACTGCCCCCTAGTGTGTATGTTCACTAGTGTGTGTGTATATGTGGGTGTTTCACTGACCCTAGTGTGTATGTTCACTAGTGTGTGTGTATATGTGGGTCCTTCACTGCGTCCCAGTGTGTATGTTTACTTTTGTGTGTTTATATGTGGGTGTTTCACTGCCCCTAGTGTGTATGTTTACTAGTGCGTGTTTATATGTGGGGGTTTCACTGCCCCCTAGTGTGTATGTTCACTAGTGTGAGTGTATATGTGGGTGTTTCACTGCCCCCTAGAGTGTATGTTCACTAGTGTGTGTGCATATGTGGGTGTTTCACTGTCCTCTAGTGTGTATGGTTACTAGTGTGTATATGTGGGTGTTTCACTGCCACCTAGTGTGTATATTCACTAGTGTGTGTATATGTGGGTCTTTCACTGCCTCCTAGTGTGTATGTTCACTATTGTGTGTGTATATGTGGGTGTTTCACTGTCTCCTAGTGTGTATGGTTACTATTGTGTATATGTGGGTGTTTCACTGCCCCCTAGTGTGTATATTCACTAGTGTGTGTATATGTGGGTCTTTCACTGCCTCCTAGTGTGTATGTTCACTATTGTGTGTGTATATGTGGGTGTTTCACTGCCCCCTAGTGTGTATGTTCACTAGTGTGTGTGTATATGTGGGTGTTTCACTGCCCAATAGTGTGTATGTTCAGTAGAAAGTGTGTATATGTGGGTGTTTCACTGCCCCCTAGAGTGTATGTTCACTAGTACGTGTGTATATCTAGGTGTTTCACTGCCCACTAGTGTGTATGTTTACTAGTGTGAGTGTATATGTGGGTGTTTCACTGCCACTAGTGTGTATGTTCACTAGTGTGTGTGAATATGTGGGTGTTTCACTGCCCCCTCGAGTGTATGTTCACTAGTACATATGTTTACCTAGGTGTTTCACTGCCACTAGTGTGTATGTTCACTAGTGTTTGTGAATATGTGGGTGTTATACTGCCTCTCTAGTGTGTATGTTCACTAGTGTGTGTGTATATGTGGGTGTTTTTCTGCCCCTAGTGTGTGTTCACTAGTGTGAGTGTATATGTGGGTGTTTCACTGCCCCCTAGTGTGTATGTTTACTAGTAAGTGTGTATGTGTGGGTGTTTCACTGCCCCCTAGTGTGTATGTTTAATAGTGTATGTGTATATGTGGGTGTTTCACTGCCCCTAGTGTGTATATTCACTAGTTAGTGTGTATATCTAGGTGTTTCACTGCCCGCTAGTGTGTATATTCACTAGTGTGTGTGTGTGTGTGTGTATGTGGGTGTTTCAGTGCCCCCTAGAGTGTATTTTCACTAGTAAGTGTGTTTATGTGGGTGTTTCACTGCCCCCTCGTCTGTATGTTTAATAGTGTATGTGTATATGTGTGTGGTTCACTGCCCCCTAGTGTGTATGTTTACTAATGTATGTGTATATGTAGTTGTTTCACTGCCTCCTAGTGTGTATATTCACCAGTGTGTGTGTGTATGTGGGTGTTTCAGTGCCCCCTAGAGTGTATGTTCACTAGTAAGTGTGTATATGTGGGTGTTTCACTGCCCCCTAGTGTGTATGTGTAATAGTGTATGTGTATATGTGGGTGTTTCACTGCCCCCTAGTGTGTATGTTTAATAGTGTATGTGTATATGTGGGTGTTTCACTGCCCCCTAGTGTGTATGTTCACTTGTAAGTCTGTATATCTAGGTGTTTCACTGCCCCCTAGTGTGTATGTTCACTATTGTGTGTGTGTGTGTGTGTATGTGGGTGTTTCAGTGTTCCCTAGTGTGTATGTTTACTACTGTGTTTATATGTGAGTGTTTCACTGCCCCCTAGTGTGTGTGTTCACTTGTGTGTTTATATGTGGGTCTTTCACTGCCTCCTAGTGTGTATGTTCACTTGTGTGTGTATATGTGGGTGTTTCACTGTCTCCTAGTGTGTATGTTTACTAGTGTATATGTGGGTGTTTCACTGCCCCTAGTGTGTTTGTTCACAAGTGTTTGTGTATGGGGGTGTTTCACTGCCCCTAGTGTGTATGTTCACTAGTAAGTGTGTATATGTGGGTGTTTCACTGCCCCCTAGTTTGTATGTTTACTAATGTATGTGTACATGTGGGTGTTTCACTGCCCCTAGTGTGTATGTTCACAAGTGTCTGTGTATGTAGGTATTTCACTGCCCAATAGTGTGTATGTTCACTAGTGTGTGTATATATGTGGGTGTTTACCTGTTACACATCTACGTAATTTTAGTCCTATATGAGAAGCCACATCACATCATATACAGTAAACCATCAAGTAAGTCAGTAAGCCAGTGAGCCACACTTCCAATGTTCAGTCTTAGAAGCTGCTTCTGCTTCTCCCCATCCAAATAACCCCAAACATATTCAGTGGTGTTGAGGTTCTGGACTCTGGGGTGGTCAGTCCACTGTTCTGAGAACAGCAGCAGCGTCTTTGTTTGAAGTGTCTGTATCTCCTTTTCTCAGTGAGGAGCTTCTTGAACAGCTACACATCCTTTTAGACCCCCATAGTGTTGTGGTGTCTTCTCACAGTGGATGGACGGACAGGCACACCTGTGGATGTTTTCAGACCTGAAGCTGTTTGTTGTTCTCCTCTCTCTCAAAGATGAAAGAGCTGTTTGTCTGACGGAGACAGTGTTGGTGGTCTTCCAGGTGGTTGTTTCTGATTTTATCCTGCCCCATGTGAGTAGATTATCAGAAGTACCGCTTGAAAAATGAAGAACCTAAACTTAAAAGTAGGACTGAAGCATTTAGAAAAATTATCTAATTGGGATTTTTCTGACTGATGTTCTGATTGGCCAAGTTCATTCAGGCCGTTTGCAAGCTGTGTGGTGATAGGTTAAATTTCCCCACATAGACTTTCTCCACCAGTCCAGTTCGTTTGACTAGTGGGATCACTGGTAACTGTGGTGTCTGTCCCTTAAAATAAACCCAGCAGCTGAGGGTCACGCTGGTCTACTATGTGAGAAGGTCCCACTGCACCAGGAACGAGGTGGAATGAGAGAATTCCAACAAGGAGCTGGAGAACAGGAAGCACAACTTCAGCCTCGTGTCAGATCAGAGCTCATCACAGCTCTGGACAGTTCTGAGTCTCTGACGAACACAGTAGTGATACTCTGAGTTCTTTGAGTGAGTGCAGTGCAGAACTCCATAAGTCAGATGTATTTAATTAGAATTCAGTAAGATCTAGTTAGGGGAGAGTTTTTCAGGCCAAGGTCTGAGCCATCATCATTTCTATCTTATGATTTACTGAAGTAGTCTAGTATCAGCATCTTATACCATCAGCTACTGAAACACCAACACATCACACATACCGTTCAGTATATTTCAGTATATTTACTGTTTAAATGCTGAACTGAGTTAATTATTTATAAAACTTCAAATAAATGTTTTTTAAATGTTTAAATGTTTTACTTCAATAAAAACAAGATACAATAGAAAACAGTATGCTTTTTAAAAAAGAGAATCTTAAAGTGTTTATTCATAGAAACAGTAAATAAAGCAGGGTCTTCTCTTTAACTGCACCTGTTGGTTTGGAGCCGCCTGTGAAGAATAAACACAAGTCTCTCCATTTCTGGTTAAACAGTCGAGTTTCGCTGTCAACTTTCCTTTTTTACAGCATGTTACTCTTTTACTGACCTGCTTTACTCTCAGACTGATGCTTCTTGCTTCGCACCTCGCCTGTGTACGCACCGCACTCCCGAATCTGTACAGATCTAATTGGCTGAGGAGCCTTTGGTGATCTTACAATGCAAGCGATTGGTCTGTGAGTGGCTCAGGCAGGAATATTTAAGCACAGTCTAAGTGCAGGCCAGCGGGGGCGTGAAGAGTGGGGACAATCACGATGTGAGTACAACCTGATTTTTGCACACTGATGTATGTTTACTTCACAGACCAACTTCATAGATACACACGGTAGACTGAGAGACCAGAAGTCTGGCTATTAGTCTGGCTAAAAGCTATTAGCAATAAGATAAATAAATCATAAACAATAAGCACTTTATTATTAAATAGTAAACAGTATTAATAGCGTAAGTAGTGCTTTTACATACGTCAATGTGTTTATTTAACCCTTTCCAAGCTTCTCCTTCTATAAACAACCCAGTATTATTTACAGTTCTCATCTAATACCTGCTTTGAAGCAATCATGAAGCTAAATTAAGATTGCTGCTGAAGAACTGAATACATTCATACAATGTCTGGGGCGTCCAGGAGAAATCTGGAACTACACTTTGTTCTTCAAACTGGAGCTCAAGATATGATCTACTTCTCTCACAATAACATATTCATCTTACTTTGTATTGTATGTATGATTATTTACTTCTGTTCTAATCAGATCTGGTGTTCTTACTGGTGAACATACACTTACTGATCAGATAAACACTTTTAAACTATGAGCTCAGACTTTTGCACAGGACTGGACTTCCAGCCTTGCGGTTTAATTAATGTCACAACAAAAGCGTGCAAGGAGAACATTTTTTGATCAGGACTCCACTTTCAAATTCCCAACCAGTTTCACGTGCTTTGCTAACATTTGCAAGCTGCAATTAAGTTACACTAGCTTTGGTGTCACAGAGGCAAGATGAGCCTGAAAGGGCCTCATTAAGTTGAGTTCAGGCACCAAAGGAAGACACGCTGAACTACAAAAACAGGTATTTTAAGTGACAATGGCCAATTACAGAGCGTTTTCCTCCCCACTGAATAAGCAAAGAGACCCTGAGGTACAAGCAAGCTACAAAGAAACAGCTTGTTTCAGATTGCAGCTGAAAAAAACACAATTATAAAAATTTTAACAGCGGTATCTGTAAATGCCAGCAAGGTCCCAAAAGAATACACTCAGTGAAAGCAGTGAAGAGATGTGCTCTAGGTATATGTGGGTTTTAGCCCCAGTCAGTCTAGTCTGCAAGCTGTTTCCATGACTGCCAAGAGCTCATTTAGACAAGAACAGCAAGACTTGTGTTGATAGTACTGTTGGGTATCAGTGGACAGCTGTTGAGCTGTATGTACTGTAGCAGTTAATAATGAAACTTTAATAGAGATGGAAGGATTGATTGCCTGATTGACATATCTAGGCTAAAATTAATCCAATATCATAGTGTCACGGTGATGAGCAGGATTAGCGGAATTAGCTGACACATTCGCAAGCTTAAAACGGGAATGATTTAATAAATGAAACGGACAGAAAATACACAGACGAGACCACCATAACACGTACCTTTACAAACATACATACTCAGTGAACGACCAATGAGAAGGCAAAACAGGCAGACTAAATACACGGGATAACGAGAGGGAAACGGAAACAGCTGGTGAACATGACGGGACACAGGTGGAGGGCGGAGCCAAGGAACACATGACAAAAGGTAAACAAAGACCACGTGGACTTCACAGGACGTAAACAGGCGAGGGACGCGGGGAACATGGCGGAGTATGACACATAGCCAGTTGGTCTTTCAATCTTTAGAACGTGAAATAATTGTCTGCTCTGGTCTATACCCACTACCCCAACCAATAACCCTCCACTGATACCCAACATAGGAACCATATTCACTATAAGGCCTCTAGGTCACAGGACCCTGCAGTTCCTCACTCAAAAGTCTTGGGCTCCTAAGCTGACTGTTTAAAACTCTGTATCTGATCAATAAGTGTATTTATATCATTAGAACAGATGTAGATAATCATACATACAATACAAAGTAACATGAATATCTTATTGTGAGAGAAGTAGATCATATCTTGAGCTCCAGTTTGAAGAACAAAGTGTAGTTCCAGATTTCTCCTGGACGCCCCAGACATTGTATGAATGTATTCAATTCATCAGCAGCAAATCTTGATTTAGCTTAATGAAGTACTGAGCAGTCAAAGCAGCTTTTAGATGAGAACTGATAATAATACTGGGTTGTTTAGGAGAAGCTTGGAAAGGGTTAAATAAACACACTGACGTATGTAAAAGCTCTACTTACTCTATTAATACTGTTTAATATTTAAATAATAAAGTGTTTTGCTGAGTAAATAAAAAAATAGCTTTACACTGTATTGTGTATTTCCACACAAAAAACTGCAGCCACAGCTTCATTTTGTGGAAAGGAAAGATTTACATAATCTAGTAAATATTTACTATTACAATTTCAACTGGCTGCACAAACCCTGCTGAGATCTCTTTTTGATCAACAAGCCACAAGAATGAATGCCATTACTTCTAGTATGGACAGGCTTGCTATGCTCTTCTGTGAGTGTGAAAGGCTCTCCGCTTCTGGTCCTAATTGATCAGTTTTATTATCATTGATCATCATTCAGTTTTAAGATGAACAGTGACATGTTTGGAATGAGACGATGGTACATCTACTAATCCTAAACTTGCTGTCTTTAAGTGAAGAATTGTTTAATGTTTATAAATGTGGTACTCAGGTTGAATTCATTACTATCGTCACGACAGTTTTTTTTTTGTTGGTGGAAGATGATTCAGCATCATTGACCACACTTGGCATCAGGTACTAGTTCACCAGCAGCTCTCCGTTAAGGAGCTGTAGGAGACCAGGCTGGAACATTAGCTGAGATCTGTTGGTCTAGAAGACTGACTGTACATTTTAAGCGATGTTATCCATGGTGGCTTCTCGGTGTGTCTTTAATTGAACATATTCATCAGTCGTCAGCATCGCATAGCTCCAGATGTGGAGTGACCTTCAAGTGTCCTAGTTATGTTGATTATTATGACTGAAAGGTGTTTAGTACCCCGAATGCCGTAACAGCCACCAGCGTCTTTAGTGCGACACTTTGCTATCCCTTACAAAAAAGAAGTTTATTCAAGTGTACCATTAGTTTCCTTTTTTAAACTAAAAGGAAGTGAGTATGCTTTCAGTTTACTTTTATGTACTTCTCAGTGATATACTAAACACAGTTAGACTGTTCTATACTTGTCAGTATAACCCAAGCATACTTAAGTATAAGTATATTTGGTCTTTACTTGTACTTTATCTTTTGATTGAGATAGTAGAAGTAAGTATTCTTGCTCTGCACAAAAACACATCCAGAACTATATTTATTTAAAATTTGATTTATAAAAATTTATAAAGATACAAATATGTTTCTTAATGTGTGTGAGTGTGTCTTGTGTGTCCACTGGTGAGTAAGTAAACGTTGTTAATTTCTATTTTAAGTAGAAAAAACTCTTAAACCTAGTCATATACTTTAAAGTACAACAATAATTTAAGCAGTAAATTATAAGTATCATGTTCAGTTGAAGAAAACTTACAAGCTAGTAAACTAACAGTAAACCCTTAAGTTTACTTTTAGTGTAGTTGCAGTACAAAAGCTGTAAACTAGTTGTATACTTGGTTTACTACTCTTACACTTAAAGTATACCTAAAAGTATACTTTTAAAAACTAAAAAGTTGGCCAATTTAGTCCTAAAAAGTATTAAAATAGTACATATACAAGTGTACTACTAGAACAATGACATTAGTATAGTAACTGCATAAAGTATACTTAATAAAATTAAGTTAATTAAATTAATTAAAACTTTAAGTATACTTATTTTCTGTAAGGGATCCCACTGTGCTGTTTGCTGTGAAGGAAGTAAAGATGTGCGGCACATTCCTGGCGCCCCCTCTTCGAAAGCCTCCACAGGCGCATACACGAAAGCTCTATCATATCATTTTACAGAGAATACGCCAACGACGCAAGCACTAACTATAAATGCTAACATGTTCGCTTTGTAGGGGGCAATATTTTAGCTACACTACTGTCCAAACGTCTGTGGCACTTGAGCTGATAGTGTAAAAGTGTTTATCTGATCAGTGAAAGAAGTAGATCATATCTTGAGCTTCTGTAAGGCTAGGCCACGCCAAGCCATTGGAGGGAGACTTGGAGCCACCACACCTTAATTAGGAGCAATCAACAGCACTTGCTTCTCTCCTACTTAAGGGAAGCCAACGCTCTCCTCAGTGCTCAGTCTTGGGTATCTCTTTGCAAAGTGCACAAGCCTCTTGGAGTGTTCTCCTGAGTCTGACTCCTCAAGTCCTCTTCAGCTTTTTGCTTTTTCTTTGAAAAAAAAAAAAAAAAGAAAAGAAAAGAAAAGAAAGTGAAGAACTACTTTCGGGTGCGTTTATGTTCTTAGTTTTGCGACAGCCTTTGTGTTTGGTTTCTCTGCCTCCTTTGCCTATTTTCCCACCTTTTCCTTCCTTTGTTTGGGAAGCTCCTTTTACCTTAGTTTCCAATTGCTCTCTGTTGTAGAGCTGTTCAGTCTTCCCCTGATAGTCTTGTTTAGTTCTGAGATGCACACTATTGTGGTCCAGTGGGTTTACACCAGCCTCTGCAACAAGAGGTTGGCAGTTCAAATCCCAGGTAAATTGTTTGAGTTTTTCTTTGGTATTTTCTTTCCCTCTGTTCCTGAGCCCCCCTCCCTTCTGCCCCCACAAACACCCTGTTGGGGTTTATCATTTTGGGTAGCATCAAGATTTTGGTTTGTGTTTAGTTTTCACCCTGTGCTTGGGTCCACCTACAAATAATTCAGTTGGTGGCTTGTTTAGTTCATTCTGCTCCCTCGTGCAAGAGGTCCCTGGTTTAAATCCCCCTCTGGGCAAGTTACCACATTACAGCTTCAGTTTGAAGAACAAAGTGTAGTTCCAGATTTCTCCCAGATGTATGTATTCAGTTCCTTCATTAAGCTAAACCAAGATTGCTGCTGAAGTACTTTTTTGCTGAGTAAATTAAATAATAAATAGTTTTTAAATATAACATCTCCAAGTGCCTCAAACATTTGCACAGTACTGTATGTGACCACTTAAAGCCTTTTTATTAAGACAGTCTGGGCCCATTAGAGAGTTTCCTTTTACTGGAGGACATGATACTACAGTGCACAGTAAACAGAAGAAGCTGTTGGCTCTTTTTAGCCGAAGTAGCTTTTGCCAATATTAATATACTGGGAAAGATTAAAAATATCACATTTGGAAAACAGAAAGGAACACTAGTGCACTGCGTTTAAACTACATTGTCCCCTGTCCTAAAATCTTCAGTCAAGTGGCGTGAACACGGCACAGCTTTATGTGAAATACGTCACGCTAATATGGGGGAAATGCAGTTTCAATTAAATGCATGGTGGGTATTATATATTTCGCAGTCTCGTGAAAAAAATATACATGCACCAATGTTTATTGCTCTGCTCATTACTTAACATGTTTCGGTACCAAAATGAAATGTATCCTACGTGACATTCAGCCAACACGTTTAAGAGATTTACATTTACAGCATTTGGCAGATCATCTTATCCAGAGACAGCTGTGTAAGCCACTACACTATACCAACCACTGTTAATACACTAAACTATGCTATAACAACCACTGCAGGTACACTACACTACATCAATCACTATTAGCACACTATACTACACCAATCACTGTTAGTATACTACACTTCACTAAAGCAACCATTGCTGGTGCATTACACTACACTACATCAACCATTGTTGGCACACTACACTATACCCACTACCGTTGGCACACTATACTACACCAGTCACTGTTGGTACACTACACTACACTAAACTACCTACACCCACTCTACTTCCGGCGCCGTGCTGAGCGGCAGCCCCTCCAGTAGCTCCGTCTTTTGTGTACTGTTTTTAGCCGTTTTCCTTACTTTTTCTTTCTTTTACTGGTGTTTATCACTAGTTTAGTGGTTATTTTTGTATGTCCTATGGACATGGAATCTGTTCCTGTGAGCGCTTGCAGGACTAACTTTGTTTACACGCGGGAAGAGCTGCTTGCACTGCGAACAATGGGACGCGCCGGCAAGAGACATCACATTCCGGCGGAGCTCATATCGTGGGTGTAGAGCTGGAGCTAAGCTAAAGGCTAAGCGCATGGAGAAACGTTGGAGGTACAAGCCATCTATTCCTTCTGTTGTGATGGGGAATGTGAACTCTCTGACCAACAAGACAGACGAACTGGCGGCACTGGTCCGGAATCAGCGGTTGTACCGGGAATGTAGCATTTTGTGTTTCACGGAAACGTGGCTAACCAGCAACATTCCCGACGCTAACGTGGATCTCCCCGGTTTCACCACCATGAGAGCGGACAGGGACGCCAAACAGAGCGGGAAAACTAAAGGTGGGGGTCTCGTGCTCTTTGTGAACATCAGATGGTGTAACCCAGGACATGTGACTGTGAAGGAGATGATCTGCTGTCGGGATGTTGAACTGTTAGCAGTGAGTCTCCGACCCTACTACATGCCCAGAGAGATGTCCCACGCCATTGTTGTTTGTGTTTACGTTCCTCCTCGCGCTGATGCCGAGATCGCGTGTGACATCATTCACGCAACCATCGCGAGACTTCAGACGCGATATCCGAAAGCTTTCATTGCCATCTCAGGTGACTTTAACAACATAACACTGGATTCTGTACTCACTGCTTTCCACCAGTATGTGAACTGTTCCACAAGGACGAACAGAACAATTGATCTCCTTTACTCCAACGTAAAGGATGCATACACCGCCACACCCCTCCCCCCTCAGGGAAAATCTGACCATAACCTGGTCTACCTGCAGCCACAGTACAAGCCTCAGGTCCGTAGACCACCTGCATCTACACACTCCTTCAGGAAATGGTCGTCTGGTGCTGAAGCCGCTCTCAGGGACTGTTTTGAGTCCACTGAATGGACTGTACTGCAGGAGCCGTTACGGGGAGGACATTGAGGGGATTACACACTGCATGACGGACTACATGAACTTTTGCAGAGGAGCTTTGAGCTACTTCTGTACGCTCCTAAGTTCAATTGTGAAACGCCAAGGAGTCCTACAGGAAGAAGGTGGAGCAGAAGCTGAAGGAGAACAACATGAGGGAGGTATGGAATGGCATGAAATCCATCACGGGCTGTAAGCAGAGGACAGACAGTGCCACAGACGGAGATGTGGAGAGAGCCAATGAGTTCAACATCTTCAACCGGTTTGACTGCACTGTTCAGGACTGTTCAGCTCCAGCAGCCACCTCCTCCTCCACACCCCCCTCAGCTCCTGATACTTCAGTCTCTGTCTGCCTGGACATCAACACCTCACCTTCTCCTATTGTTACGCATGCATCCCTCCCACAGGCTAACAGCACACACAGCCTGGCTCCTGCTCCCCCCGATTCACACTCTTCACACGCAGCAGACCACTGAAGCCCCCCCTTCTCCCCCTCCGCACACCTTTACTGCTGAGCAGGTCAGAGCTGAGCTGAGGAGACTACACACAAGGAAGGGGGGCAGCGCTGTGAGAGTCATGTTCTTTGATTTTTCCAGCGCCTTCAACACCATTCAGCCCCTCCAACTAAGAGACAAGCTGCTGAGGATGCAAGTGAGTCTGCACCTGGTCTCCTGGATCACTGACTACCTCACTGGCAGACCTCAGTATGTCAGGCTGAAGGACTGCAGATCAGAGACTGTGGTCAGCAGCACAGGAGCAACACAGGGTACTGTACTCTCCCCATTCCTCTTCACACTCTACACCTCAGACTTCCTGTACAACTCTGAGTCGTGCCACATGCAGAAGTTCTCGGACGATACTGCCATTGTGGCCTGTGTACGGGGAGGGCAGCAGGAAGAGTACAGACATCTTGTGGAGGACTTTGTGTTGTGGTGCTGTAGGAACAACCTGCTGCTGAACACCTCCAAGACCAAGGAGATGGTGGTGGACTTCCGCAGGGCCAGGCCACTCACACAGCCTGTCTCTATTGAGGGGGTTGATGTGGAGATGGTTAGGACCTACAGGTATCTCGGTCTGCACCTGGATGATAGATTGGACTGGTCAGCCAACACAGACACCCTGTACAGAAAGGGGCAGAGCCGGCTTTACTTTCTGAGGAAGCTGGGATCCTTTAACATCTGTAGGAAGCTCCTGCGGATGTTCTATCAGACTGTGGTGTCCAGCTGTCTTTTCTATGCTGTGGTGTGCTGGGGTGGCAGCATGAAAAAGAGAGACGAGATGCGTCTGGACAAGCTGGTCAGACGTGCGGGGTCCGTGGTTGGTGTGGAGCTAGAGTCTGTGGCTACGGTAGCAGAGAGGAGGACACTGCACAAACTGCTCTCCATCATGGATGATGATGGTCACCCACTGCACACCATCATCATGGAACAAAGCAGCAAGTTCAGTGGCAGGTTCCTGTCACAGAGCTGCTCTACAGACAGACTCAGGAGATCCTTTGTCCAGAGAGTCATCAGACTCTTCAACTCCTCCCAGTGGAGCCAGAAGAGGAAGGAGGACAGATGAGGAACAAGTCCCTTATGTTCAAATTAGTTTATTTTTATTTGTACTGTAATCACATTACTGTACATCTGCACTCCCGGACACTATCGACATTTTACTGGACATCTTATGTCGGCACTCATAGACACTATCGACACTTTACTGGACATCTTATGTCGGCACTCATAGACACTATCGACACTTTACTGGACATCTTATGTCGGCACTCATAGACACTATCGACACTACTGGACAT
The DNA here is from genome assembly GCA_021613375.1 of Megaleporinus macrocephalus. Classification (NCBI taxonomy): domain Eukaryota; kingdom Metazoa; phylum Chordata; class Actinopteri; order Characiformes; family Anostomidae; genus Megaleporinus; species Megaleporinus macrocephalus. The sequence goes on along the minus strand of CM038714.1, from coordinate 19,205,077 downwards.
CTTATGTCGGCACTCATAGACACTATCGACACTTTACTGGACATCTTATGTCGGCACTCATAGACACTATTGACACTTTACTGGACATCTTATGTCGGCACTCATAGACACTATTGACACTACTGGACATCTTATGTCGGCACTCATAGACACTATTGACACTTTACTGGACATCTTATGTCGGCACTCATAGACACTATTGACACTTTACTGGACATCTTGTGTCGGCACTCATAGACACTATTGACACTTTACTGGACATCTTATGTCGGCACTCATAGACACTATTGACACTTTGCTGTACATCCTGTACATTTGCACTCCTGGACACTATTTGCTGTACATCCTGTACATTTGCACTCCTGGACACTATTTGATTTTTATTTACCTTATTGTTTTTTTGTACTGTGTTTGTAACTGCTACTGGCTGCTAAAGTTCCTTCGGGATCAATAAAGTATCTATCTATCTATCGTTCGTTCGTTCGGTCGGTCGCACACTATACTACACCAGTCACTGTTGGTATACTACACTACACTATACCAACAACTTTTGGTACACTACACTACACTATACCAACAACTTTTGCTACACTACACTACACTATGCCAACAACTTTTGGTACACTACACTACACTATACCAACAACTTTTGGTACACTACACTATACCAACAACTTTTGGTACACTACACTACACCACACCAAGCATTGTTGGTGTAGTGTGAATGGTAAACAAAAAGTGTAAAAATATGGTGTAATGGTGTAAAAAGTGTCTAAAACAGATGAACAGATTGTTCTGAGAAGATTATCAGTCATTATCAATCTAACATAAACATAACAGTTTAATAGTTGCTGGGTATCAAATGACAATCAAAAACAATCACACTGTTGATTATCTGGGTATAAGTACGGCAGGAGATTGGAACCTACCAGCGACTGTGAGCGGACTGGATCTCTAAAAGGTCACTGCAGGTTTGCGCCGGTGAAGAGAAAGAGTGAAACCGAGAGAGCGGCAGAGAGAGATGTTGATGCAGATCAAAGATTGATCTTCGGGGCTATTTGGTACATGTTCAAGGCCCGTATTTACACAGCGCTTGCCAACATGTGTGTCTGTCTCAAAGCGGCTCGTCTGCTCACCTGGATCTTTATCCAATTCAAATACAATATTAAAGAATTTCCGCGTTTGGCAGAGAGAAAATTGAATCTGATGGCGGGGAGAGAGATGGAGACGGCGATATTGCATATTTTAACAGTTGGCTTCCCCCCCCCCCCCCCCCCCTTCTTTCCTTTTTCTTTTTTTTCCTCCTGCAGTGCTTAAAATAGATTGCCATGGAAACCCTACACATCACACAGGCTGCGTTTAGGCTCGGGGTGAACTCTGGCGCTGAGGAGTACTACACACAGTTCTTTTCCACAGCGCAGATGCGCCATGCGCCGAGCCTCGGTGTCGCCCCAAGCGCCTTCTGCAGCCCTCCTTATGGTAACGCATCGTGGACATATGTCGCCGGATGCGACGTCAGAGGTGCCTTGTTGCTATGGGATTTTGCAGCATCTTTTGCTGTGAAACACACCAGCGGTGTATTCAGAGGTTTACTAATGCTCAAATTAGCCCTTATGTTACTTGCGTATGTTGGAGTGAAAGAGTTTATTGGTGAAGAACACTGCCATCCAGTGGTAGGGGGTTTTAATTTCAACACAAAATGAACCACTGCCTGCCACAAATCTATTGATTGCTGTGTTTTTGAGAATCGATACGGTATCACAAAACATCACGACATTAAATATTTATGATACTTTCACACATACCTACTAATAACAGAAAAGTTGGTTATGTTAATAAGTGCTAAAGTACTAACAATCACTTTTGGAAGCAATTAATAACACCCTAATAAACAGAAGCAGATCATCTGTAAGCAAGCATCTTTGCTGATGAGTCTGGAGGTCTTATTCATGCTTAATTATGAACACATAACTGTTATTAAATGCTCACTAACAAGTTCACTACATCTATGAGATTAATATTAATGAATTTGTAGGAGCATAGCACATACTTCATTAGGACAAGCTTGTGCTTGGACTGCATTCACTCCGTTCTTTGCTGACTGATGTTTGAGGAGAGCAGTCATTTGGTACTCCCCCCTGCGGACCCTCATCAACACGCAGGAGAAGAAGTGTTAAGGTGCCTGTAGGTCAGGACAGGAAAAGTATCTGGAACTCACGAATCGAGGCTTTGTTTCTTCTCAAACAAGCTGTTTGGAAGGTCCTCCATCATAGAGCTCCCGAGAAAGAGTTGTTTGTCCTGATGCGGCGATATGGCCAAAACTAGTTTCCATGGCAACCTTTCGCAATAGGCCTTATGCCTGTATTGTTGTGCTACTAAATCAATATCTCAGCACGCTCCATGTATGTACTGTACTTCAGAGCCCTTGATATAGGACAAGCTGCCACCGTGCCTGAGCAGCGGCTTTACCGCCGCTGATCACAGGACCACAGTCTTTACAGCTGTTTTCAGTGGCTTTGGTGCATTTCTGATTTCATCATGAACGCCGGCGCAGCAGTAAGTGTGTTTCATACAAACAGCACCACACAGTGGGTTACCAGCAAAAAGCCTGTAACAAGCTAGAAATCCTTAGTTTATGTCTCAAAAGTAAGTATTTGTGTAAACAAACATATCACAATAATCAAAATGACCTGGTGTCACTGATTACAAACAAGATAGTGAGAATGGTTTGACACATTATCAAAACATCTGTATACTACAATATCAATACACTAAAATATCAGTATACCAAATTACCAGTGTACTAAAATATCCATACACTGAAATAACCATATACTACAGCATAAATACAGTAAATTATCCATATACTGAAACATCTGTATACTACAGCATACATACAGTAAATTAACCATATTTTTAAATATCCATATACTGAAATATTCATATACAACAGCATACATACAGTAAATGAACCATGTACAAAAATATCCATATACGGAAATATCCGTACACTACAGCAAACATACTGTAAATTAACCATGTACTTAATTTACTGTATGTATGTTGTAGTATACAGACGTTTCAGTATATGGATATTTAACCATATACTTAAATATCCATATACTGAAACGTCTGTATACTACAGCATACATACAGTCAATTAACTATATACTAAAATGTCCATATACTGAAACGCACATATACTACAGCGTACATACAGTAAATTAAACATATACTAAAATATGCATATACTGAAATATCCATATACTACAGAATACATACAATAAATTAACCATATTCTAAAATATCCATATACTGAAATATCCTTATACTACAGCATACATACAGTAAATTAACCTTACAATAAAATATCCACATACTGAAATATCCGTATACAACAGCATACATACAGTAAATTAACCATATACTAAAATATCCATATACTGAAACGTCCGTATACTAAAGCATACATGTAGTAAAATAACCATATACTAAAATATCCATATACTGAAATATCTGTATACTACAGCATACATACAGTAAATTAACCATGTATTTAAATATCCATAGACTGAAATATCCGTATACTATAGCATAAATATAGTAAATTAACTGTATACGAAAATATTCACATACTGAAATATCCATATACTACAACATACACACAATAAATTAACCATATACTAAAACATCCATATACTGAAATGTACGTATACTACACCATACATGCAGTAAAATATCCATGTACTAAATATCCATATACTGAAATATCCGTATAAAACAGCATACATACGGTAAATTAACGATATAATAAAATATACATGTGTTCAAATATCCGTATACAACAGCTTAGATATGGTAAAAAAAACCATATACTAAAATATACACATACTGAAATATCCATATACTACAGCATACCTACAGTAAAATAACCATATACTAAAATATCCATGTACTGAAACATCCGTATATTACAGCATACATACAGTTAATTAACCATGTAATAAAATATCCATATACTGATATATCCGTATACTATAGCATATATACAGTAAAATAACCATATACTAACATATCCATATACTGAGACGTCCGTATACTACGGCATAAATATAGTAAATTAACCGTATATTTATATATCCAGATACTGAAATATCTGTATACTACAGCATACCTACTGTAAATTAAAAATATACTAAAGTATGCATATACTGAAATATCCATATACTATGGCATACTTGCAGTAAAATATCCATATACTGAAATATCTGTATACAACAGCATACATACAGTAAATTAACCTTATACTAAAATATCCATATACTGAAATATCTGTATACAACAGCATACATACAGTAAATTAACCTTATACTAAAACATTCATATACTGAAATATACATATACTACAGTATACATACAATAAAATAAATATATACTAAAATATCTATGTACTGAAATATCCGTATAGTACAGCATAAATACGGTAAACTAAACATATACTAAAATCTCCATATACTGAAATATCCGTATACTACAGCATACATACAGTACATTGACCATATACTAAAATATCCATATACTGAATTATCCGTATACTACAGCATACATGTAGTAAAATAACCATATACTTAAAATATCCATATACTAAAATATCAGTATACTACAGCATACATACAGTAAATTAAACATATATTTAAATATCCATAGACTGAAATATCAGTATACTACAGCACACCTACAGTAAAATAACCATATAATAAAATATCCATGTACTGAAGTATCCGTATACTACAGCATACATACTGTAAATTAACTATATACTAAAATATCCATATACTAAAATATCCGTATACTACAGCATACATGCAGTAAATTAACCATATATTTAAATATCCATATACTGAAATATCTGTATACTACAGCATACCTACTGTAAATTAACAATATACTAAAGTATGCATATACTGAAATATTCGTATACTATGGCATACTTGCAGTAAAATATCCATATACTGAAATATCCGTATACTACGACATACAGTAAATTAACCATATAATAAAATATCCATATACTGAAATATCCATATACAACAGCATACATACGGTAAATTAACGATATAATAAAATATACATATATTCATATATCCGTATACAACAGCTTACATATGGTAAAATAAACATATACTAAAATATACACATACTGAAATATCAGTATACTACAGCATACATACAGTAAATTAACCTTATACTAAAATATCCATATACTGAAACGTCTGTATACTACAGCGTACATACAGTAAATTAACCATATAATAAAATATCCATATACTCAAATATCCGTATACAACAGCTTACATACGGTAAAATAACCATATACTAAAATATCTAAATACTGAAATATCTGTATAGTACAGCATTCATATGGTAAATTAACCATATACTAAATTATCCACGTACTGAAATATTAGTATACTACAGCATACATACAGTAAACTAAACATATACTAAAATCTCCATATACTGAAATATCCGTATACTACAGCATACATACAGTACATTGACCATATAATAAAATATCCATACACTGATTTATCTGTATACTACAGCATATATGTAGTAAAATAACCATATACTAAAATATCCATATACTGAAATATCTGTATACTACAGCATACATACAGTAAATTAACCATATGCTAAAATATCCATATACTGAAATGTACATACGGTAAATTAAAGATATAATAAAATATACATATACTCAAATATCCGTATACAACAACTTACATATGGTAAAATAAACATATACTAAAATATACACATACTGAAATATCAGTATACTACAGCATACATACAGTAAAATAGCCATATACTAAAATATCCATGTACTGAAATATCTGTATACTACAGCATACATACTGTAAATTAACCATATGCTAAAATATCCATATACTGAAATGTACGTATACTACAGCATACATGCAGTAAAATATCCATGTACTAAATATCCATATACTAAAATATACGTTTAAAACAGCATACATACGGTAAATTAAAGATATAATAAAACATACATATACTCAAATATCCGTATACAACAACTTACATACGGTAAAATAAACATATACTAAAATATACACATACTGAAATATCAGTATACTACAGCATACATACTGAAAATTAACCATATACTAAAATATCCATATACTGAAACATCCGTATATTAAAGCATACATACAGTAGATTAACTATACACTAAAATATTCATATACTGAAATATCTGTGTACTACAGAATACATACAGTAAGTTAACCATATACTGAAATATCCATATACAACAGCATACATACAGTAAATTAACCATATAATAAAATATCCATATACTGAAATATCCTGATAAAACAGCATACATACGGTAAAATAAAAATGTACTAAAATATCTATATACTGAAATATCTGTATACTACAGCCTTCATATTTTAAATTAACCATATACTAAAATATCCACATACTGAAATATCAGTATACTACAGCATACATACAGTAAATTAACCTTAAACTAAAACATTCATATACTGAAATATCCGTATACTACAGCATACATGCAGTAAAATAACCATTTACTAATATATCCATATACTGAAATATCCGTATACTACAACATACATACAGTAAATTAACCATATACTAAAATATCCACATGCTGATATGTCTGTATACTACAGCATACATACAGTAAATTAACTATATATTTAAATATCCATAGACTGACATATCCGTATACTACAGCATAAATACAGTAAATTTAACATATACTAAAATATCCACATACTGAAATATCCGTATACTACAGCATACACACAATAAATTAACCATATACTAAAATATCCACATACTGAAATATCCTTATAATACAGAATATATACAGTAAATTAACGATATACTAAATGTCTATATACTGAAATATCTGTATACTAGAGCATACATACAGTAAATTAACCATGTGCTAAAATATACATATACTCAAATATCCATATACTACATCATACATACAGTAAATTAACCATATACTAAAATAACTATATACTGAAATATCCTAATACTACAGCATATATACAGAAAATTAACCATATACTAAAATATCCACATACTGAAATATCCATATACTACAACATACATACAGTAAATTAATCATATGCCAAAATATCGAAATACTGAAATATCCGTATACTACAGTATACATACAGTAAATTAACCATATATTTACATATCCGTAGATTGAAATATCCATATACTACAGAACACATACAGTAAATTAATCATATACTAAAATATCCATATACTGAAATATCCGTATACTACAGCATACATACAGTAAATTAACCATATACTAAAATATAAACATTTTAATGCATCCATATACTACAGCATACAAAAAGTAAAATAACCATATACTAAAATATCCATATACTGAAATATCCATATACTACAGCATAAATACAGTAAACTAACTATATATTAAAATATCCATGTACTTAAATATCAGTATACTACAGCATACATACAGTACATTGATCATATCCTAAAATATCCATATACTGAATTATCCGTATACTACAGTATATATGTAGTAAAATAACCATACCCTAAAATATCCATGTACTGAAATATCCGTATACTACAGAATAAGTATAGTAAAAAAACATATACTAAAATATCCATGTACTGAAATATCCGTATGCTACAGCAAACATACAGTAAACTAACCATATACTAAAATCTCCACATACTGAAATATCTGTATACTACAGCATACCTACAGTAAATTAAACATATACTAAAATATCCATATACTGAATTATCCGTATACTACAGCATAAATACAGTAAATTAACCATATACTAAAATATCCATATACTGAAACGTCCTTATACTACAGCATACATACAGTAAATTAACCATTTATTTAAATATCCATAGATTGAAATATACATTTACGACAGCACACATACAGTAAAATAACCATATGCCAAAATATCATCATACTAAGTTATCCATATAGTACAGCATACATACAGTAAAATTACCATATACTAAAATATCCATATACTGAAATATCAGTATAGTACAGCATAAATACAGTAAACTAACCATATACTAAAATATCCATTTACTGAAATATCTGTATACTACAGAATACATGAAGTAAAATAACCATATACTAAAATATCCATGTACTGAAATATCCGTATACTACAGCATACAAACTGTAAATTAACCACTTACTAAAAAAAAGATATACTGAAGTATCCGAATACTACAGCATACATACAGCAAATTAAACATATACTAAAATCTCCATATACTGAAATATCTGCATACTACAGCATACATACAGTAAATTATACATATATTAAAATATTCATATAGTGAATTATCCGTATACTACAGCATACATGTGATAAAATAACCATATACTAAAATTTCCATATACTAAAATATCCGCATACTACAGCATAAATACAGTAAACTAACCATATATAAAAATATCCATATACTGAAATATCCGTATACTACAGCATACATACAGTATATTGACCATATACTAAAATATCCATATACTAAATTATCCGTATACTACAGCATACATGTAGTAAAATAACCATACCCTAAAATATCCATGTACTGAAATATCCGTAAACTACAGAACATGTACAGTAAATTAACCATATACTAAAATATACACATACTGAAATAACCGTATACTACAGCATACCTACAGTAAAATAACCATATACTAAAATATCCATGTACTGAAACATCCGTATATTACAGCATACATACAGTTAATTAACCATGTAATAAAATATCCATATACTGATATATCCGTATACTATAGCATATATACAGTAAAATAACCATATACTAACATATCCATATACTGAGACGTCCGTATACTACGGCATAAATATAGTAAATTAACCGTATATTTATATATCCAGATACTGAAATATCTGTATACTACAGCATACCTACTGTAAATTAAAAATATACTAAAGTATGCATATACTGAAATATCCATATACTATGGCATACTTGCAGTAAAATATCCATGTACTGAAATATCTGTATACAACAGCATACATACAGTAAATTAACCTTATACTAAAATATCCATATACTGAAATATCTGTATACAACAGCATACATACAGTAAATTAACCTTATACTAAAACATTCATATACTGAAATATACATATACTAAAGTATACATACAATAAAATAAATATATACTAAAATATCTATGTACTAAAATATCCGTATAGTACAGCATAAATACAGTAAACTAAACATATACTAAAATCTCCATATACTGAAATATCCGTATACTACAGCATACATACAGTACATTGACCATATACTAAAATATCCACATACTGAATTATCCATGTACTAAAGCATACATACAGTATATTGACCATATACTAAAATATCCATATACTAAATTATCCGTATACTACAGCATACATGTAGTAAAATAACCATACCCTACAATATCCATGTACTGAAATATCCGTAAACTACAGAACATGTACAGTAAATTAACCATATACTAAAATATCCATATACTGAAATATCTGTATACTACAGCATAAATACAGTAAATTAAACATATACTAAAATATCCGTATACTGAAATGTCCGTATACTACAGCAAACATACAGTAAATTAACTATATACTAAATATCCATACACTGAAATATCCGTATACTAGAGCATACATACAGTAAATTAACCATATGCTAAAATATACATATACTCAAATATCCGTATACTACAGCATACATACAGTAAATTAACCATATACTAAAATGTCCATATACTGAAATATCCGTATACTACAGCATACATACAGTAAATGGACCATATACTAAAATATCCAAATACTGAAACATCCTTATACCAGAGCATACATTCAGTAAATTAACTATACAATAAAATATCCATATACTGAGACGTTCGTATACTACAGCATAAATACAGTAAATTAACCATATGTTTCAATATCCACATACTGAAATACCCGTATACTACAGCATACCTACAGTAAATTAAAAGTATACTAAAGTATGCGTATATGGAAATATCAGTATACTACGACATACATGCAGTAAAATATACAAATACTGAAATATCCATATACAACGACATACATACAGTAAATTAACCATATAATAAAATATACATATATTGAAATATCCGTATACAACGGCATACATACGGTAAATTAACCATATTAAAATATCCATATACTGAAATATTCGTATACAACAGCTTACATGTCGTATAATAACCATATACTAAAATATCTATATACTGATAAATCTGTATACTACAGCATTCATATGGTAAATTAACCATATACTAAAATATCCACATACTGAAATATGCGTATGCTACAGCATAAATGCAGTAAATTAATCATATACTAAAATATCCACGTACTGAAATATTCATATACTACAGCGTACATACAGTAAATTAACTATATACTAAATATCCATATACTGAAATATCCGTATACTAGAGCATACATACAGTAAATTAAACATATATTAATATATTCATGTACCGAATTATCCGTATACTTCAGCATACATGTGATAAAATAACCATATGCTAAAAATTCCATTTACTAAAATATCCGTATACTACAGCATACATACAGTAAATTAACCATATACTAAAATATCCGTATACTGAAATGTCCGTATACTACAGCAAACATACAGTAAATTAACTATATACTAAATATCCATATACTGAAATATCCGTATACTAGAGCATACATACAGTAAATTAACAATATGCTAAAACATACATATACTCAAATATCCGTATACTATGGCATACATACAGTAAATTAAACCTATATTTAAATATCCATGGATTGAAATATCCGTACACTACATCAAACATACAGTAAATTAACCATATGCAAAAATATCCATGAACTGAAATATCCGTATACTATAGCTTACATACAGTAAATTAACCATATATTTAAATATCCATAGATTGAAATATCCATTTACGACAGCACACGTACAGTAAAATAAACATATACCAAAATATCATCATACTAAATTATCCATATAGTACAGCATACATACAGTGAAATTACCATATACTAAAATATCCATATACTTAAATATCAGTATAGTACAGCATAAATACAGTAAACTAACCATATACTAAAATCTCCACATACTGAAATATCTGTATACTACAGCATACAGACAGTAAATTAACCATATAATAAAATACACATATATTAAAATATCCGTATACAACGGCATACATACGGTAAATTAACCATATAATAAAATATCCATATACTCAAATATTCGTATACAACAGCTTACATTTGGTAAAATAACCATATACTAAAATATCTATATACTGAAAAATCTGTATACTACAGCATTCATATGGTAAATTAACCATATACTAAAATATCCACATATTGAAATATCAGTACACTACATCATACATACAGTAAAATAACCATATACTAAAATATCCATGTACTGAAATATCCGTATACTACAGCATACATACAGTAAATTAAACATATACTAAAATATCCACATACTAAAATATCCATATACTACGGCATACATACAGTAAATTAACCATATACTAAAATAACAATATACTGAAATATTAATATACTACAGCATACATGCAGTAATATAACCATATGCAAAAATATCCATATACTGAAATATCCTTATGCTATAGCATACATACAGTAAATTAAGTATATATTTAAATATCCGTAGATTGAAATATCCATATACGACAGCACACATACAGTAAATTAACCATATACTAAAATATCCATATATTGAAATATCTGTATACTACAGCATAAATACAGTAAACTAACCATGTATTAAAATATCCATATACTGAAATATCTTTAAACTACAGCATACATACAGTAAATTAAACATATATTAAAATATTCATATACTGAATTATCCGTATACTACAGCATACATGTGATAAAATAACCATATACTAAAATATCCATATACTAAAATATCCGTATACTACAGCATAAATACAGTAAATTAACCATATACTAAAATATCCATATACTGAAATATCCGTACACTACATCAAACATACAGTAAATTAATCATATACGAAAATAACAATATACTGAACTATTCGTATACTACAGCATACATGCAGTAATATAACTATATGCAAAAATATCCATATACTGAAATATCCGTATACTATAGCATACATACAGTAAATTACCCATATATTTAAATATCCGTAGATTGAAATATCCATTTACGACAGCACACATACAGTAAAATAACCATATACCAAAATATCATCATACTAAATTATCCATATAGTACAGCATACATACAGTAAAATAACCATATACTAAAATATCCATATACTGAAATATCAGTATAGTACAGCATAAATACAGTAAACTAACCATATACTAAAATCTCCACATACTGAAATATCTGTATACTACAGCATAAATACAGTAAACTAACCATATATTAAAATATCCATATACTGAAATATCCGTATACTACAGCATACAAACAATACATTGACCATATACTAAAATATCCACATACTGAATCATCCGTGTACAAAAGCATACATACAGTATATTGACCATATACTAAAATATCCATGTACTGAAATATCCGTATACTACAGAACATGTAAAGTAAATTAAACATATACTAAAATATCCATATATTAAAATATTCATATACTACAGCATACATGCAGTAATATAACCATATGCAAAAATATCCATATACTGAAATATCAGTATGCTATAGCATACATACAGTAAATTAACCATATACTAAAAATCCATATACTGAAATATCCGTATACTACAGCATACATACAGTAAATTAACCATATACTAAAAATCCATATACTGAAATATCCGTATAACTACAGCATACATGTGATAAAATAACCATATACTGAAATATGCGTATGCTACAGCATAAATACAGTAAATTAATCATATACTAAAATATCCACACACTGAAATATTCATATACTACAGCGTACATACAGTAAATTAACTATATACTAAATATCCATATACTGAAATATCCGTATACTAAAGAATACATACAGTAAATTAACCATATGCTAAAATATACATATACTCAAATATCCGTTTACTATAGCATACATACAGTAAATTGACCCTATATTTAAATATCCATAGATTGACATATCCGTATAACTACAGCATACATGTGATAAAATAACCATATACTAAAATATCCATATACTGAAATATGCGTATGCTACAGCATAAATACAGTAAATTAATCATATACTAAAATATCCATGTACTGAAATATCCGTATACTACAGCATACATACAGTAAATTAAATATATACTTAAATATCCATTTACTAAAATATCCGTATACTACAGCATACATACAATACATTGACCATATACTAAATTATCCACATACTGAATCATCCGTGTATTAAAGCATACATACAGTATATTGACCATATACTAAAATATCCATGTACTGAAATATCCGTATACTACAGAACATGTACAGTAAATTAACCATATACTAAAATATCCATATATTGAAATATTCATATACTACAGCATACATGCAGTAATATAACCATATGCAAAAATATCCATATACTGAAATATCCGTATGCTTTAGCATAAATACAGTAAATTAACCATATACTAAAAATCCATATACTGAAATATCCGTATACTACAGCATACATAGAGTAAATTAACCATATACTAAAAATCCATATACTGAAATATCCGTATAACTACAGCATACATGTGATAAAATAACCATATACTAAAATATCCATATACTGAAATATGCGTATTCTACAGCATAAATACAGTAAATTAATCATATACTAAAATATCCACATACTGAAATATCCATATACTACAGCATACATACAGTAAATTAACTATATACTAAATATCCATATACTGAAATATCCCTATACTAGAGAATACATACAGTAAATTAACCATATGCTAAAATATCCATGTACTGAAATATCCGTATACTACAGCATACATACTGTAAATTAACCACTTACTAAAAAAAAGATGTACTGAAATATCCGAATACTACAGCATACATACAGCAAATTAACCATATACTAAAATATCCATATACTGAAATATCCGTATACTACAGCATACATACAATAAGTTAACCAAATGCTAAAATATCCGTATACTGAAATTACCGTATACTACAGCATACATACTGTAAGATAACCATATATTTCAATATCCATAGACTGAAATATCCTTATAATACAGCATATATACAGTAAATTAACTATATACTAAATATCCATGTACTGAAATATCCGTATACTAGAGCATACATACAGTAAATTAACCATATGCTAAAATATACATATACTCAAATATACGTTTACTACAGCATACATACAGTACATTGATCATATCCTAAAATATCCATATACTGAATTATCCGTATACTACAGTATACATGTAGTAAAATAACCATACCATAAAATATCCATGTACTGAAATATCCGTATACTACAGAATAAGTACAGTAAAAAACCATATACTAAAATATCCATGTACTGAAATATCCGTATACTACAGCATACATACAGTAAATTAAATATATACTTAAATATCCATATACTAAAATATCCGTATACTACAGCATACATACAGTAAATGATCCATATACTAAAATATCCAAATACTGAAACATCCTTATACCAGAGCATACATTCAGTAAATGAACTATACAATAAAATATCCATATACTGAGACGTCCATATACTACAGCATAAATACAGTCAATTAACCATATGTTTCAATGTCCATATACTGAAATACCCGTATACTACAGCATACCTACAGTAAATTAAAAGTATACTAAAGTATGCGTATACGGAAATATCCGTATACTACGACATACATGCAGTAAAATATCCAAATACTGAAATATCCGTATACTACGACATGCATACAGTAAATTAACCATATAATAAAATATACATATATTGAAATATCCGTATACAACAGTATACATACGGTAAATTAACCAAATAATAAAATATCCATATACTGAAATATCCATATATTACAGTATATATGTAGTAAAATAACCATACCCTAAAATATCCATGTACTGAAATATCCGTATACTACAGAATAAGTACAGTAAAATACCATGTACTAAAATATCCATGTACTGAAATATCCGTGTGCTACAGCAAACATACAGTAAATTAACCATATACGAAAATGTCCATATACTGAAATATCCGTATACTACAGCATACATACTGTAAGATAACCATATATTTCAATATCTATAGATTGAAATATCCATATACGACAGCACACATACAGTAAATTAACCATATACCGAAATATCATCATACTAAAATATACATATACTGAAATATCCATATAGTACAGCATAAATACAGTGAACTAACAATATACTAAAATCTCCATATACTGAAATATCTGTATACTACAGCATACATACAGTAAATTAAACATATATTAAAATATTCATATACTGAATTATCCGTATACTACAGCATACATGTGATAAAATAACCATATACTAAAATACCAATATACTAAAATATCCGTATACTACAGCATAAGTACAGTAAATTAACCATATACTAAAATATCCATATACTGAAATATCCGTATACTACAGCATACATACAGTAAATTAACCATATGCTAAAATATACATATACTCAAATATACGTTTACTACAGCATACATACAGTACATTGATCATATCCTAAAATATCCATATACTGAATTATCCGTATACTACAGTATACATGTAGTAAAATAACCATACCATAAAATATCCATGTACTGAAATATCCGTATACTACAGAATAAGTACAGTAAAAAACCATATACTAAAATATCCATGTACTGAAATATCCGTATACTACAGCATACATACAGTAAATTAAATATATACTTAAATATCCATATACTAAAATATCCGTATACTACAGCATACATACAGTAAATGATCCATATACTAAAATATCCAAATACTGAAACATCCTTATACCAGAGCATACATTCAGTAAATGAACTATACAATAAAATATCCATATACTGAGACGTCCATATACTACAGCATAAATACAGTCAATTAACCATATGTTTCAATGTCCATATACTGAAATACCCGTATACTACAGCATACCTACAGTAAATTAAAAGTATACTAAAGTATGCGTATACGGAAATATCCGTATACTACGACATACATGCAGTAAAATATCCAAATACTGAAATATCCGTATACTACGACATGCATACAGTAAATTAACCATATAATAAAATATACATATATTGAAATATCCGTATACAACAGTATACATACGGTAAATTAACCATATAATAAAATATCCATATACTGAAATATCCATATACTACAGTATATATGTAGTAAAATAACCATACCCTAAAATATCCATGTACTGAAATATCCGTATACTACAGAATAAGTACAGTAAAATACCATGTACTAAAATATCCATGTACTGAAATATCCGTGTGCTACAGCAAACATACAGTAAATTAACCATATACGAAAATGTCCATATAATGAAATATCCGTATACTACAGCATACATACAGTAAATTAAATATATAGTAAAATATCCATATACTGAAATATCCGTATACTACAGCATACATACAGTAAATGAACCATATACTAAAATATCCGTATACTGATATGTCCGTATACTACAGCAAACATACAGTAAATTAACTATATATTAAATATCCATATACTGAAATATCTGTATACTAGAGCATACATACAGTAAATCAACAATGTGCTAAAACATACGTATACTCAAATATCCGTATACTATGGCATACATACAGTAAATTAACCCTATATTTAAATATCCATAGATTGAAATATCCGTACACTACATCAAACATACAGTAAATTAACCATATACGAAAATAACCATATACTGAAATATTCGTATAATACAGCATACATGCAGTAATATAACTATATGCAAAAATATCCATATACTGAAATATCCATATACTATAGCATACATACAGTAAATTAACCATATACTAAAATATCCATATACTGAAACGTTTTTATACTACAGAATACATACAGAAAATAACCATATACTAAAATATCCATGTACTGAAATATCCGTATACTACAGCATACATACTGTAAATTAACCACTTACTAAAAAAAAGATGTACTGAAATATCCGAATACTACAGCATACATACAGCAAATTAACCATATACTAAAATATCCATATACTGAAATATCCGTATACTACAGCATACATACTGTAAGATAACCATATATTTCAATATCTATAGATTGAAATATCCATATACGACAGCACACATACAGTAAATTAACCATATACCGAAATATCATCATACTAAAATATACATATACTGAAATATCCATATAGTACAGCATAAATACAGTGAACTAACAATATACTAAAATCTCCATATACTGAAATATCTGTATACTACAGCATACATACAGTAAATTAAACATATATTAAAATATTCATATACTGAATTATCCGTATACTACAGCATACATGTGATAAAATAACCATATACTAAAATACCAATATACTAAAATATCCGTATACTACAGCATAAGTACAGTAAATTAACCATATACTAAAATATCCATATACTGAAATATCCGTATACTACAGCATAAATACAGTAAACTAACCATATATTAAAATATCCATATACAGAAATATCCGTATACTACAGCAAACATACAGTACATTGACCATATACTAAAATATCCACATACTGAATTATCCGTGTACAAAAGCATACATACAGTATATTGACCATATAATAAAATATCCATATACTAAATTATCCGTATACTACAGCATATATGTAGTAAAATAACTATACCCTAAAATATCCATGTACTGAAATATCCGTATACTACAGAACATGTACAGTAAATGAACCATATACTAAAATATCCATATATTGAAATATTCATATACTACAGCGTACATGCAGTAATATAACCATATGCAAAAATATCCATATACTGAAATATGCGTATGCTACAGCATAAATACAGTAAATTAATCATATACTAAAATATCCACATACTGAAATATCCATATACTACAGCATACATACAGTAAATTAACTATATACTAAATATCCATATACTGAAATATCCGTATACTAGAGAATACATACAGTAGATTAACCATATGCTAAAATATACATATACTCACATATCCGTTTACTACGGCATAAATACAGTAAATTGACCCTATATTTAAATATCCATAGATTGAATTATCCGTACACTACATCATACATACAGTAAATTAACCATATACGAAAATAACCATATATTGAAATATTCGTATACTACAGCATACATGCAGTAACATAACCATATGCAAAAATATCCATATACTGAAATGTCCATATACTATAGCATACATACAGTAAATTAACCATATATTTAAATATCCATGCACTGAAATATCCGTATACTACAGCATGCATACTGTAAATTAACCACATACTAAAAAAAAAATATACTGAAATATCCGAATACTACAGCATACATACAGCAAATTAACCATATACTAAAATATCCATATACTGAAATATCCGGATACAAGAACATACATACAGTAAGTTAACCAAATGCTAAAATATCCATATACTGAAATATCCGGATACTACAGTATAAATACAGTAAACTAACCATATACTAAAATATCCACATACTGAATTATCCGTGTACTAAAGCATACATACAGTATATTGACCATATACTAAAATATCCATATACTAAATTATCCGTATACTACAGCATACATGTAGTAAAATAACCATACCCTAAAATATCCATTTACTGAAATATCCGTATACTACAGAATATGTACAATTAATTAACCATATACTAAAATATCCATATACTGAAATATCCGTATACTAGAGCATACATACAGTAAATTAACCATATGCTAAAACATACATATACTCAAATATTCGTATACTATGGCATACATACATTAAATTAACCCTACATTTAAATATCCATAGATTGAAAAATCCTTACACTACATCAAACGTACAGTAAATTAACCATATACGAAAATAACCATATACTGAAGTATTCTTGTACTACAGCATACATGCAGTAATATAACCATATGCAAAAATATCCATATACTGAAATATCCGTATACTATAGCATACATACAGTAAATTAACCATATATTTAAATATCCATAGATTGAAATATCCATATACGACAGCACACATACAGTAAATTAACCATATACCAAAATATCATCATACTACATTATCCATATAGTACAGCTTACATACAGTAAAATTACCATATACTAAAATATCCATATACTGAAATATCAGTATAGTAAAGCATAAATACATTAAACTAACCATATACTAAAATCTCCATATACTGAAATATCTGTATACTATAGCATACATACATTAAATTAAACATATACTAAAATATCCATATACTGAATTATCCATATACTACAGCATACATGTGATAAAATAACCATATACTAAAATGTCGGTATACTACAGCATACATACAATAAACTAACCATATACTAAAATCTCCATATACTGAAATATCTGTATACTACAGCATACATACATTAAATTAAACATATATTAAAATATTCATATACTGAATTATCCGTATACTACAGCATACATGTGATAAAATAACCATATACTAAAATACCAATATACTAAAATATCCGTATACTACAGCATAAGTACAGTAAATTAACCATATACTAAAATATCCATATGCTGAAATATCCGTATACTACAGCATACATACAGTAAATTAACCATATGCTAAAATATACATATACTCAAATATACGTTTACTACAGCATACATACAGTACATTGATCATATCCTAAAATATCCATATACTGAATTATCCGTATACTACAGTATACATGTAGTAAAATAACCATACCATAAAATATCCATGTACTGAAATATCCGTATACTACAGAATAAGTACAGTAAAAAAACATATACTAAAATATCCATGTACTGAAATATCCGTATACTACAGCATACATACAGTAAATTAAATATATACTTAAATATCCATATACTAAAATATCCGTATACTACAGCATACATACAGTAAATGATCCATATACTAAAATATCAAAATACTGAAACATCCTTATACCAGAGCATACATTCAGTAAATGAACTATACAATAAAATATCCATATACTGAGACGTCCATATACTACAGCATAAATACAGTCAATTAACCATATGTTTCAATGTCCATATACTGAAATACCCGTATACTACAGCATACCTACAGTAAATTAAAAGTATACTAAAGTATGCGTATACGGAAATATCCGTATACTACGACATACATGCAGTAAAATATCCAAATACTGAAATATCCGTATACTACGACATGCATACAGTAAATTAACCATATAATAAAATATACATATATTGAAATATCCGTATACAACAGTATACATACGGTAAATTAACCATATAATAAAATATCCATATACTGAAATATCCATATACTACAGTATATATGTAGTAAAATAACCATACCCTAAAATATCCATGTACTGAAATATCCGTATACTACAGAATAAGTACAGTAAAATACCATGTACTAAAATATCCATGTACTGAAATATCCGTGTGCTACAGCAAACATACAGTAAATTAACCATGTACGAAAATGTCCATATAATGAAATATCCGTATACTACAGCATACATACAGTAAATTAAATATATAGTAAAATATCCATATACTGAAATATCCGTATACTACAGCATACATACAGTAAATGAACCATATACTAAAATATCCGTATACTGATATGTCCGTATACTACAGCAAACATACAGTAAATTAACTATATATTAAATATCCATATACTGAAATATCTGTATACTAGAGCATACATACAGTAAATCAACAATGTGCTAAAACATACGTATACTCAAATATCCGTATACTATGGCATACATACAGTAAATTAACCCTATATTTAAATATCCATAGATTGAAATATCCGTACACTACATCAAACATACAGTAAATTAACCATATACGAAAATAACCATATACTGAAATATTCGTATAATACAGCATACATGCAGTAATATAACTATATGCAAAAATATCCATACACTGAAATATCCATATACTATAGCATACATACAGTAAATTAACCATATACTAAAATATCCATATACTGAAACGTTTTTATACTACAGAATACATACAGAAAATAACCATATACTAAAATATCCATGTACTGAAATATCCGTATACTACAGCATACATACTGTAAATTAACCACTTACTAAAAAAAAGATGTACTGAAATATCCGAATACTACAGCATACATACAGCAAATTAACCATATACTAAAATATCCATATACTGAAATATCCGTATACTACAGCATACATACTGTAAGATAACCATATATTTCAATATCTATAGATTGAAATATCCATATACGACAGCACACATACAGTAAATTAACCATATACCGAAATATCATCATACTAAAATATACATATACTGAAATATCCATATAGTACAGCATAAATACAGTGAACTAACAATATACTAAAATCTCCATATACTGAAATATCTGTATACTACAGCATACATACAGTAAATTAAACATATATTAAAATATTCATATACTGAATTATCCGTATACTACAGCATACATGTGATAAAATAACCATATACTAAAATACCAATATACTAAAATATCCGTATACTACAGCATAAGTACAGTAAATTAACCATATACTAAAATATCCATATACTGAAATATCCGTATACTACAGCATAAATACAGTAAACTAACCATATATTAAAATATCCATATACAGAAATATCCGTATACTACAGCAAACATACAGTACATTGACCATATACTAAAATATCCACATACTGAATTATCCGTGTACAAAAGCATACATACAGTATATTGACCATATAATAAAATATCCATATACTAAATTATCCGTATACTACAGCATATATGTAGTAAAATAACTATACCCTAAAATATCCATGTACTGAAATATCCGTATACTACAGAACATGTACAGTAAATGAACCATATACTAAAATATCCATATATTGAAATATTCATATACTACAGCGTACATGCAGTAATATAACCATATGCAAAAATATCCATATACTGAAATATGCGTATGCTACAGCATAAATACAGTAAATTAATCATATACTAAAATATCCACATACTGAAATATCCATATACTACAGCATACATACAGTAAATTAACTATATACTAAATATCCATATACTGAAATATCCGTATACTAGAGAATACATACAGTAAATTAACCATATGCTAAAATATACATATACTCACATATCCGTTTACTACGGCATAAATACAGTAAATTGACCCTATATTTAAATATCCATAGATTGAAATATCCGTACACTACATCATACATACAGTAAATTAACCATATACGAAAATAACCATATATTGAAATATTCGTATACTACAGCATACATGCAGTAACATAACCATATGCAAAAATATCCATATACTGAAATGTCCATATACTATAGCATACATACAGTAAATTAACCATATATTTAAATATCCATGCACTGAAATATCCGTATACTACAGCATGCATACTGTAAATTAACCACATACTAAAAAAAAAATATACTAAAATATCCGAATACTACAGCATACATACAGCAAATTAACCATATACTAAAATATCCATATACTGAAATATCCGGATACAAGAACATACATACAGTAAGTTAACCAAATGCTAAAATATCCATATACTGAAATATCCGGATACTACAGTATAAATACAGTAAACTAACCATATACTAAAATATCCACATACTGAATTATCCGTGTACTAAAGCATACATACAGTATATTGACCATATACTAAAATATCCATATACTAAATTATCCGTATACTACAGCATACATGTAGTAAAATAACCATACCCTAAAATATCCATTTACTGAAATATCCGTATACTACAGAATATGTACAATTAATTAACCATATACTAAAATATCCATATACTGAAATATCCGTATATTAGAGCATACATACAGTAAATTAACCATATGCTAAAACATACATATACTCAAATATTCGTATACTATGGCATACATACATTAAATTAACCCTACATTTAAATATCCATAGATTGAAAAATCCTTACACTACATCAAACGTACAGTAAATTAACCATATACGAAAATAACCATATACTGAAGTATTATTGTACTACAGCATACATGCAGTAATATAACCATATGCAAAAATATCCATATACTGAAATATCCGTATACTATAGCATACATACAGTAAATTAACCATATATTTAAATATCCATAGATTGAAATATCCATATACGACAGCACACATACAGTAAATTAACCATATACCAAAATATCATCATACTACATTATCCATATAGTACAGCTTACATACAGTAAAATTACCATATACTAAAATATCCATATACTGAAATATCAGTATAGTAAAGCATAAATACATTAAACTAACCATATACTAAAATCTCCATATACTGAAATATCTGTATACTACAGCATACATACATTAAATTAAACATATACTAAAATATCCATATACTGAATTATCCATATACTACAGCATACATGTGATAAAATAACCATATACTAAAATGTCGGTATACTACAGCATACATACAATAAATTAACCATATACTAAAATAACCATATACTGAAATATTCATATACTATAGCATACATGCAGCAATATAACCATATGCAAAAATATCCACATATTGAAATATCCGTATGCTATAGCATACATACAGTAAATTAACCATATATTTAAATATCCATAGATTGAAATATCCATATACGAAAGCACACATACGGTAAATTAACCATATATTTAAATATCCATATACTGAAATATCCGTATACTACAGCATACATGTGATAAATTAACCATATACAAAAATATCCATATACAGAAACGTCCGTATACTACAGCATACATACAGTAAATTAAACATATACTAAAATATCCATGTACTGAAATATCCGTATACTACAGCATACATACAGCAAATTAACCATATACTAAAATATCCATATACTGAAATATCCGGATACAACAGCATACATACAGTAAGTTAACCAAATGCTAAAATAACCATATACTGAAATATCCGTATACTACAGCATACATACTGTAAATTAAGCATATATTTAAATATCCATAGACTGAAATATCCGTATACTACAGCATAAATACAGTCAACTAACCATATATTAAAATATTAAAATAGAATATGTACAATAAATTAACCCTATACTAAAATATCCATATACTGAAATATCCGTATACTACAGCAATTATAAAGTAAATTAAACATATATTAAAATATTCATATACTGAATTATCCGTATACTACAGCATACATGTGATAAAATAACCATATACTAAAATTTTATAAACTAAAATATCCGTATAATACAGCATAAATACAGTTAATTAACCATATACTAAAATATCTGTATACTGAAATGTCTGTATACTACAGCAAACATACAGTAAATTTACTATATACTAAATATCCATATACTGTAATATCCGTATACTAGAGCATACATACAGTAAATTAACCATATGCTAAAATATACATCAACTGAAATATCCGTATACTACAGCATAA
Source organism: Megaleporinus macrocephalus (assembly GCA_021613375.1). Taxonomy (NCBI): domain Eukaryota; kingdom Metazoa; phylum Chordata; class Actinopteri; order Characiformes; family Anostomidae; genus Megaleporinus; species Megaleporinus macrocephalus. The sequence goes on along the minus strand of CM038714.1, from coordinate 19,180,105 downwards.
ATACAGTAAACTAACCATATATTAACATATCCGTATACTGAAATGTCTGTATACTACAGCAAACATACAGTAAATTAACCATATACTAAAATATCCGTATGCTGAAATGTCTGTATACTACAGCAAACATACAGTAAATTAAACATATACTAAAATATCCATATACTCCAATATCCGTATACTACAGAAAACATACAGTAAAATAACCATATACTAAAATATCCATGTACTGAAATATCTGTAGACTACAGCATACATACTGTAAATTAACCATATACTAAAAAAAACATATACTGAAATATCCGAATACTACAACATACATACAGCAAATTAAACATATACTAAAATATCCATATACTGAAATATCCGTATACTACAGCATACATACAGTAAGTTAACCAAATGCTAAAATATCCATATACTGAAATATGCGTATACTACAGCATACATACTGTAAATTAACCATATATTTAAATATCCATAGACTGAAATATCCGTATACTACAGCATGAATGCAGTAAATTTGCCATATACTAAAATACCACATACTGAAATTTCCGTACACTACATCATACGTACAGTAAATTAACCATATACTAAAATAACCATATACTGAAATAACCGAATACTAGAGCATACATACAGTAAATTAACCATATGCTAAAATATACATATACTCAAATATCCGTATACTATGGCATACATACAGTAAATTAATCCTATATTTAAATATCCATAGATTGAAATATCCGTACACTACATCATACATACAGTAATTTAACCATATACTAAAATAACCATATACTGAAATATTCGTTTACTACAGTATACATGCAGTAAATTAACCATATGCAAAAATATCCATATACTGAAATATCGTATACTATAGCATACATACAGTAAATTAACCATATATTTAAATATCCCTAGATTGAAATATCCATATATGACAGCACACATACAGTAAATTAACCATATACCAAAATATCATCATCCTAAATTATCCATATAGTACAGCATACATACAGTAAAATTACCATATACTATAATATCCATATACTGAAATATCCGTATAGTACGGCATAAATACAGTAAACTAACCATAAACTAAAATCTCCATATACTGAAATATCTGTATACAACAGCATACATACTGTAACGTAACTAGGGGTATTTATTTAATCCACCAATTAATTAATCGAATTAATTAATTTAGATGAATCAAATTTACCCTTATATCAAATATTAAGTTTCTGAGGTTGAGGTTGGTTTGAGTACAAAAGAGGCTTTATTAGATAAACACATCAAAAGTATGTATTTATATTAAATAAAAAGAAAAAGAGATAAAAAGGGGTGAAAGAAAGGAACCTAGACTAAAAGAAAGCAGAACTTGCTATGCACTCGGACCGGACCACGACAGATGTTTGCGCATGCGTGTGCCTTACTGCATTTCTGTCTGAGGGAAGAGGCGGCGGTCTCGTTGGTGTAGACATCGAAGGCATCTCCGCTAAACTGGGCGACGCGCTGGTTGCCTCGGTGACGGCGGGCCGGGTGGACCTCTACTGCGCATGGGCGGTTTGGTTGCTTCGCGCAAGTCACGTGGTTCGCGCACTTGGGCTGCAGAGCGACGCGCTGGTTGCCTCGGTGACGGCGCGCCGTGCAGACCTCTACTGCGCATGTGTGGTTTAGTTGCTTCGCGCGAGTCACGCGGTTCGCGCACTTGGGCTGCAGGGCGACGCGCTGGTTGCCTCGGTGACGGCGCGCCGGGCAGTCCTCTACTGCGCATGTGCGGTTTGGTTGCTTCGTGCACCTTGGTTAGATGAATGAAGCACGACTCACGTGCGCACGGTGAACCATTCACCAAACGAAACTTAACTGAACTTGAGTGACGGGGCTGTGTAGACCGCCTCGGCTGATCTTCATTCTCCGTGAAACTACCGTCTTGTGGAGCTGTTGCGGGTTGACCTCAGTTCAACCCCTGTCGACTCTCTCGCGAGCGGCTTGGTTTAGGCCATGTCGTTGCTTCCGCAGTTCCGCGGCTGAAAAGCCCCGGATGAAGAGAGAAGTCTGCCTCTAAGGGCCGACGCCCTGGAACTCCTTGGAGTTCCAACAGCTTGCCGTCTTTGTCCAGAGTCAAGGAGAAGAGAGAGCGTTGAGAGAAGTCTCTCTCGTTTATAGAGTTCCTGAAGGGGGAGGGGTGACGTGGAGGCCCCCCCTCTCATGCATATGCATCACTCGTGTTTGTCACAAAGCCAAGCACATCACACTATCCTGATTGGCTGAGGGCAAAGCAGGCATCTTTTGAACTTTGAATCTTACATACCAGAGGAGAATGCCGATTCAAACAGAATTAAAGAAAAGAAAACAAAAGAGTAGATTAAAATGAAAATAAACATAAATCTCCAATTGAAATCAAGTGTCCTGCGTTCATCTGAGCTGCTGTAAATGTTTTGGTAAACGTAAGGATTTAAGTAGATCTTTAAGTTTACTAAATAAACTTACAAAACTTTTAACACACCGCTAAATTCTACCACTTATAACCACAATCAAACTTGTATATGAGGTTATGAAAACATTCAAACATTCAAAGGTTCATTTGGCGTAAATCGAAGAATTTAGCTTGGATCAAACTCAGAGAATTTTGCTTGGAAAATCGAAGGTCTTGGAGAGAGAGAAGGAAATTAAAAACACGGTGTAGACATAAGGTGGACACATAACTTTACATATTTCACTGCCACAAATAGAGGAACATTTCTATGAAAAGTTAATTTGGCTTATAAAGTCTGGTCCCTGCTACTGGTGTCAGCAGGATGTGGGGGTAGGGTTGAGGGGTCATAAATAGTTTTAGCCCTGTCTTATCTGATTTTAGGCAGGATGAGAGGGGGTGGTGTGTGTCTGTATGAGAAGACTTCTTGTCTCTGGAAATCGCTGGTTGACACAAAGTCTTAGAACAGACAAAATATGCTGTTCGCCAAATCAGAAAAAGTCAATGTATGGGTTTTGTGCATGGATCGCTACAGTCCCCCCTTTGATTTAGAAGGTTGCAGCCTTGGTACATGGTAGCTGTTGGGCATAACAGTTTAGACAACACAAAACATAACACAAACCTCTGTCACATGATCCAGTACCGAGATGCTTCTAGTCATTCTGGTTCAGCATGCATGAGCAAGTGGTGTAGTATTAAGTTAAGTGGTGTTCTAACTGTAGTTGATTATCCTACTGCTAGTAGTAAGTTCTAACATTCGCAAGTTATAAGTTGATGTGAGGCCATCCGTTAGGTTGTTGAACACAAGAAGGCTATGGTCAATGCACTCTTGTTTGCAGAGATGCTAGGTCACAAAGTTTCACAATGTTGTCTGCAATCAGTGACATTCTGTATACGGTTAGAAACTATTGGTTTTGGAGAGATCAGTCAAGTCACCACCCTTTAGGAAGCAATTTGGCTAATCAGTTAAATTACTCTTGTGCTGAGTTCGTAACATCTTAATGCTGATTAAGACCAGGTTCTCTGCTTACTCCTACAGTTAGTATAGCCCCATGTCTTATACTAAGTGTGCGTGATGAACGGGTTGTAACCGAGTCGTTTGATCATTAAAGTGACACCCTTAGGTGTTTAACCGCTTAAATGACTAATAACTAATGGGAACACTGAAGTCCCCGACAAGTCCCATGGGGTTTGGCTTGACTGGTGTATCGCAAATTTTGTGAGTGCTGAGTGGTTGGACAGTGTCCGGGTTTGTGTTAGAGGATTGAGAAAATACCCAACAGTGGTGTTTGATATTAGGCCAAGAATTAGAACTGCGAGTGGTTAAATCATTCTGGCGGGGAACACACATGCTTGGGGTATTATCACTTACAACATCAGGTGGTCTAGTGTGGGCTGGGAGATTCCTCAGATCATCCCAACCACAAGTGTTCAAGTCATTCCCACCACAAAGGGGCAGGGCTTTGGCATAGTTTGTTAGTTTTTCCATCATGTATGGCTGATGTGCTACATGCTGGAAAACTTGGTGTTTTGCCCTTTGCAAGGAGTAATTGGTTTGCTTCACCCCCCTTTTGGTCTCTGGACCCACGAGCCGAGGAGGAGTGGGGGCCAGAGGGCCATAAGCCTTTGACCCATTTACGACATGTGTTAGTGGGGCTGGGTGGGAGGGAGAGGCTGAAAGCCCCATTTGCCCTGCAGAAGCAGTCATCACGGCGGGGGCCGTGGGGGTGGGAGGGTGTGGGCATTTAGGCTGAGAGGATTGTTCATTTCTTGTGAGCTTACCTGGGGTTTCTGGGTACCCCTCTTTTGAGATTGGTTCACCTGAAATGAACAATGGCCTGCCGACTAAGTGTTGAAATGACATGTCATGTCCTTGCTTTCGATCTACCTGGGCCGCTAAGACATAGGTGGGGGAAGTCTGCTTCTCACCCCCCTGTGGTGTCTGTTCCGGTGAATTAGGTTGGACCGAAGAGGACCAGTGCTTAGATAATGCAGGCTTGGTCTTGCCAGAGCATATGTTAGACATTACCTTTAACACTGTATGTGGACTGGTCAAATTTAGAGGTGGACATGCTGAACTATCTGAGGAGACGGAGCAGGTGTCAGTTTCATCATTGTCCCTTTCTAGATTTTGCAGTATTTGTTCCAGACGTCTCACAACGTTAGGGTCAAGTTCGTCTGTGTTTAATTTAGCACCAGTGTTGTTGCTGTTACGCCTACGCTGATTACTAAATTTTACCGAGCCTGTCGAGTTGTGACGACTTGGAGCTTTACCAAAGGAATGTGTTGTTTCGTTAGGATGTTGATTATCCCTGCTACATTTCCGTGTTTGGTAGTTTTTGGAAAACGTGTGTTTTATGTCTCTACCTGTGCAGTTTTGGGTTGTACCAGACTCCAGCTGCTGGGAGCGATTACGATTCTGGTTCGATTGCAGAGATTGAGCGTTGGTACGTTCATCAGACACCTGTTGATGTTTTGCAAACCCTTTTAGAGCTAAGTCACGCAGTTGCTTACTAGACAAGGTGCGTGGACATGCAGCAATCCCCAAGTGATAACTTGTGGTAGGGTGAAGGTTTTGGACAAACAGTGTCTTAAAAGTTAAATCTTCCTCCATACCTGGTTCATTTCTAAGACCAAAATATGTGTGGAAAAGACGTTTGTAGTACAGTTGAGGCGACTCTAACTTTTGTTGTTTAACCTTTAGAGCTGGTACTAAGCCTGTCTGCTCTGAATGATTTGAGAATTCCTCAACCAGTGCCTGGCAGAGTGCATCATAGTTAGTTCTGACACAGTCAGACTGTCGCTCAATGAAGCTGCTAACTTCTCGGCTGGAAGTCACTTTGATCAGATAGATTTTTGCATCTACTGTAGCATTTGGGAACTTACGCAGGAAATATTCGATGTCATTCAGATAGGCACTGACATTATTAAACCCTTCCGGTGTTGGTTCGAAGCGGTTTATGTTGCATGCGATCTTACCTAGCTCCCGGTCTGGGGGACTTGGAGAAGAAATGTGGCCAGAAGGCTGGTGCAGCCTCGGAGTGGACGTGGGTCCATTCGTCGCGGGCAGCGCAGTTGCACTTCTTTGGGCACCGCTAGGATAAATTTTCATGGTTTGAGGGAGCTGTAGCTCTTCCTGAACACCACTAAAATTTTCCCCTGAGATTAGTTGTTGTTGTTGAGCTTCCCAAAGTTTAAGTTGGGTCTCTTTCAGCTCGCTTTTAGTCCTCAATTGCTGCTGTTGGGACAACATTAGTTCACGTTTAGTCCTGACTAGTTCTTCTCTAGTGCTGTTATGTTGCAACCTCAACTGACCTAGTTTAGTTTTAGCTTGGTCAAGAAGTTCAATCGTTCCACGAACGTCATGGTCTAGTTTCTCAGCTCTAGCGCTGGAGGTACCTAGTTCTCTGTGAGTAGCTTTTAGTTGAGCTAGCAGTACAATAGCCATTTTACCTAATGTTTTGGTTAGGTCTTGACCTTCGTTGCTAGTAGCTGTAGATTGGGTTATACAGTCTAGCATCAGTGGCTCTAGGTTAAAGGCGCAGGTGTTTTGGATACCGGCTGAGTAGTTTGGCAGCAGGTCTGTAGTTAAGTCCTTCAACATTGCCTCTGCATGGCACAGTGGGTCTCTGCTACTGGCAAAGATTGACTGGGGTTCACCCGTCATGTTTAGTTAGTTAAGCAGGTGGGTTTAAATTACGACTTGAGTTTAAAATTTAGCGCTTCGAAATTTTCACTCGTATCTGTGTTTAACCCAGCTACTTCGGATTGACCCAATATACAGTGGTTAAACTGTTTTAACTCGTCCTGTGGGAGAGTTTCTAGGGGTTTTAAGTAGTAATTGGAGAGCTTGGTTGCTGCAGTGGTCACAACCAGCAAGAATTTAGATGATTCCTAAGGAATTTAATGCCTACCTATGTGGTGTTCGAGTAGGATACTAGTAATAGTTAAGTGGAGCAAAATGAACAAAATTCTATTAGACTGTGAGAGACAGGCTTGAATTATGTCGTTCAGATCGCTAGAGGATGCTAGGAGTTAACACTATGGCTAATTCACTAGCTGAATACCACAGGGGTGATACAATTTTAACAGTGAAAACCAGCAGAAGCAGGTATTAATATAAGCTCGGTCAAATAACTTCAGTCCGAGCAGTACTCAAAATCAGATATGCCTGGGGTTATCTGAGAATGAAAATTTAATTTCGGTGAGAGTATATGCATGGAGGAAGTGCTATGACACTTATGCAGCTTATATATATCTAACCTCAGCTATAGTTTCACAGTTAAAGAGACTAGTTATGGTATATTGGACGGAGAGCGGCGGCTCAGAATAAGATATACTTAGTTTTGTTAAGCATACTTAAGCAACAGTCCAATACTAATAAAGTCTTGATGAGTACACTGAATACTTAGGAAAGTCATTCAGGATGAAAGAGATTTAGCGTACAGTTAAAGCCGTAGAAGGATTATTATCCAATAACCAAAGTTAATTGGATCATAAAATACGACAACTAAAATTGGTTGAGGAAAAGGTAGCTCACTATGTGAGAACGGTGTACCTCAACATGAAAGGTGTTGAAGAGCAGCTAAGAAATAAAGAGAGTTCATCTGTTTCAGATAATTTAGTCAATTTCATCTGTGGCGATCTATGACAACATTTGATTAAAGATTGGAAACAATCTTCCTTAAAATGTTTAATGATTAAGTAACAACAAAAAGCCAAGGCAGCTGTAACTTAACATGTGTCACTGATGAAACACGGATGATTTCCCAAATTAATCTTTCACGATTTTCTCAATATTGTGAATCTCTGAAGATTCTGTCAATCTGTTTGTCTAAATACAGTTATCCGCAGTTATTCCTCAATGGGTGATGGCCGAAAGTAAACTGTATGAAACACACAGATGGTGCTTAGCTTAAGTCAAAACGAGTATAGCGAAAGTGGGCTATGTTAAGTTGCTAATGGTAGCCCTAGAGGGAGCCAGAAAATTAGGGCCTGATTCCTACTGAGCTTCTTAAAAGCTGCAGTTAATAAATTTGGCCACCAGATGGAGCCAGAGGGCACTAACTTACAGACAGCTAGGAGAGTAATTTCCCACTTGGCTCCTTGAAAGCTGCAGTTGTTAAATTTGGCCACTAGATGGAGCCAGAGTTTCACAAGTGAGCCAACAAGAGCCTTTTAAGCTAGTACCATGAACTCATTCTAAGCATTAAGATCACGAGGGCTGTACACCGCACGAGTTTCCAGCATAAAGATACACTTTTGACTTAGAATATAATCACCTAGTTGTTATATGAACGTTGCAGTCTGCACAGCTTAGATTGTAGAATCTCTCACTTGACAAGAAAGTTATGGATAATAACTTCGGTACAAAATTACACACAGGAGTTTGAACATCAATATGGCTGGATTCCGCAGCCGGATTAATTATTATTCAAACTTAATAAAGATATTGGAATTTCGCAATATCAAATATTCAGAGACCGGAATTTCGTGGTCTCTACACACCAGTTTAGTACCTGTTATTACCTTTGTGACAGTCAAGGATAGAGAGAATTCCACAATGCATTGACACAACACAAGGTTCAATTGGCTTCAATTTCTGGAATTCGCAGTAAATTGAACGCACATTGTATGTAGTGAAGTAACGGAATTCGCGCTACTTATTAAGGTGCATGAAACGATATGCATGCAATAATAATTTAAAATTAGAGTACTCCAAACAGTGCACCATTGAACAACCTCCCTTGTTCAATACTAAGACTGGTTCATAAGTTTATGAACACTGCACATAATTTAGGAATAAAATTAACAATTGCTCACACCACTCATAGTCCTGCTATGCTGGCTGAATTGTATAGGGGGCAGCACTTAGGATGCTAGGCTAACCTCCAGGTTAGCCCCAGGAAGTGAAGCTATAACAGGAAGTGACTAGGTAGCACATGGGCTAACAGGAAGTTGGACACTAGCTGTAAGCTAACAGGATATGCTAACAGTGTTTGCAGGAGGCACCATGTGGTAGCCTGTTAAGCCAATAAGCTAACTGGGGTGCTAGCGTATTAAGCTCACTCAGGAATGCTGGTTTTTACCCGCATGTACTGTTAGCAGTGTTCACCAAAAGGCTAATAAGCTAATCACGTGGTGACTATGCTAAGCTAATCGGCTAACGCTAAGCTTATTGTCTACCAGGAGAGCTGTTCGCTGCTGGGGAATAGCCAGGCGTTAGCGCATTGAGCTAATTAGCTTTGTCTCCCACATTTTTTATGGTTAAGTTTTAACAATATTATATACACAAGTGTGAGGATTTGATTTACTCAAGTCCCTGTTTGGGCGCCATTAAATGTAACGTAATTAGGGGTATTTATTTAATCCACCAATTAATTAATCAAATTAATTAATTTAGATGAATCAAATCTACCCTTATAAAATATTAAGTTTCTGAGGTTGAGGTTGGTTTGAGTTCAGGGATCCACACACTGGTAATAATATTGAAAACACACCAAGACTAGCTTATATAAAAGAGGCTTTATTAGATAAACACATCAAAAGTACGTATATATATTAAATAAAAAGAAAAAGAGATAAAAAAAAGGGGTGAAAGAAAGGAACCTAGACTAAAAGAAAGCAGAACTTGCTATATAGAATGGAAATATGCACTCTGTGGAAACGACTTCTCTAACTCGGACCGGATCACGACAGATGTTTGCGCATGCGTGTGCCTTACTGCATTTCTGTCCGAGGGAAGCCGCAGCGGTCTCGTCGGTGTAGACATTAAAGGCCTCTCCGCTAGATGGGCGACGCGCTGGTTGCCTCGGTGACGGCGGGCCGGGTGGACCTCTACTGCGCATGGGCGGTTTGGTTGCTTCACGCGAGTCACGTGGTTCGCGCACTTGGGCTGCAGGGCGACGCGCTGGTTGCCTCGGCGACGCGCTGGTTGCCTCGGTGACGGCGCGCCGTGCAGACCTCTACTGCGCACGTGCGGTTTGGTTGCTTCGTGCGCCTCGGTTAGATGAATGAAGCACGAGTCACGTGCGCACGGTGAACCATTCACCAAACGAAACTTAACTGAACTTGAGTGACGGGGCTGTGTAGACCATCTCGGCGGATCTTCATTCTCCGTGAAACTACCGTCTTGTGGAGCTGTTGCGGGTTGACCTCAGTTCAACCCCTGTCGGCTCTCTCGCGAGCGGCTTGGTTTAGGCCATGTCGTTGCTTCCGCAGTTCCGCGGCTGAAAAGCCCCGGATGAAGAGAGAAGTCTGCCTCTAAGGGGCGACGCCCTGGAACTCCTTGGAGCTCCAACAGCTTGCCGTCTTTGTCCAGAGTCAAGGAGAAGAGAGAGCGTTGAGAGAAGTCTCTCTCGTTTATAGAGTTCCTGAAGGGGGAGGGGTGACGTGGAGGCCCCCCCTCTCATGCATATGCATCACTCGTGTTTGTCACAAAGCCAAGCACATCACACTATCCTGATTGGCTGAGGGCAAAGCAGGCATGTTTTGAACTTTGAATCTTACATACCAGAGGAGAATGCCGATTCAAACAGAATTAAAGAAAAGAAAACAAAAGAGTAGATTAAAATGAAAATAAACATAAATCTCCAATTGAAATCAAGTGTCCTGCGTTCACCTGAGCTGCTGTAAATGTTTTGGTAAACGTAAGGATTTAAGTAGATCTTTAAGTTTACTAAATAAACTTACAAAACTTTTAACACACCGCTAAATTCTACCACTTATAACCACAATCAAACTTGTATATGAGGTTATGAAAACATTCAAAGGTTCATTTGGCGTAAATCGAATTTTGCTTGGAAAATCGAAGGTCTTGGAGAGAGAGAAGGAAATTAAAAACACGGTGTAGACATAAGGTGGACACATAACTTTACATATTTCACTGCCACAAATAGAGGAACATTTCTATGAAAAGTTAATTTGGCTTATAAAGTCTGGTCCCTGCTACTGGTGTCAGCAGGATGTGGGGGTAGGGTTGAGGGGTCATAAATAGTTTTAGCCCTGTCTTATCTGATTTTTAGGCAGGATGAGAGGGGGTGGTGTGTCTGTATGAGAAGACTTCTTGTCTCTGGAAATCGCTGGTTGACACAAAGTCTTAGAACAGACAAAATGTGCTGTTCGCCAAATCAGAAAAAGTCAATGTATGGGTTTTGTGCATGGATCGCTACAATACAGTACATTGACCATATACTAAAATATCCATATACTGAAATATCCGTATACTATGGCATACATACAGTAAATTAACTATATAATAAAATATCCATATACTAAATTATCCATATACTACAGCATACATACAGTAAAATTACCATATACTAAAATATCCATATACTGAAATATCCATATACCACAGCATACATACAGTAAATTAACCATATGCTAAAATATCCATATACTGAAATATCCATATACTACAGCATACATACAGTAAATTAACCATATAGTAAAATATCCACATACTGAAATATTCGTATGCTACAGCATACATACAGTAAATTAACCATATACTAAAATATCCATATACTGAAATATCCATATACTACAGCACACATACAGTAAATTAACCATATACTAAAATATCCATATACTGAAATATCCATATACTACAGCATACATACAGTAAATTAACCATATACTAAAATATCCACATACTGAAATATCCGTATACTACAGCATACATACAGTAAAATAATCATATACTAAAATATCCATGTACTGAAATATCCGTATACTACAGCATATTAAAAAAAAAAACAGAACAGGTTCAGATTGTTCACAAACTCATATCACAGGATCGAATCTCACCTTATTTTAGAATTTTAGCTTATCTTACAGCATCTTGTCTCATGTTAGGAAATCTAAAACTTCTCATTCAACAACTCAACAATAAATTACGTCACCTTCATTTACGCTAACACATAAATCATGTTAAAATGGAAGCTGTCGTTACAGATGTAAAAATGTCAGAATATTGTGACAGTGCTCTTTATCAAAGAGTCGCTCCTCCCCAGTTTCAGTTTCTATTCTCCAAATGCTTTAGCTGACCGTTAGCATTATAGAGGTGAGAGAAATCATTATCATCATTTGTACTTTATTTGTGGAGACTTACCAAATTAACTTTGATGATCTCATACAACACTCTCTGCAGAGAGTTGGTAAACCCCCTCCATTGTTTGTCCTATCTGCCGATCTGAGGTGGTCAACTCCCTGCATTGTTGGTATGGCCTTCGTTAAGGTAATACCAATCGAGGTGGCAACATACCAACCCCCCCTAAGGGTGATATGCAAATACCACCACCTTCATTCCCCCGCTTACCCCTCCTTAACCTCCTACACCCCCCTACCATTTGACCCTTTCCTTACCTTAACAGACCGGCTGTGATCGACTGAGCTGTACCCACATTTCCTGTGTGTCAATAAACTCGAGTCTAAGCTGAAGGTCTCCTGACTTCTGATTCCTAAAGGGCGAATTTCTAACAGAGGAGACGGTGAGGATCGTGTCTGCAGGATTTTAAAACACAGAATTATAGGAATTATAAAAAACGACAGTGTAAATAACTGTAATTATGCTAGTTATAGTTACAGTAAACAATAAATATGTCAGAAACAGACTAAAACACAAGTGAGAACACTACTGAGGTTTATCCTAAAGTTAGGACAGTATTAAGGTAGTCTAGTTAGAATGGTGGTGTAATACTGGGTTTCGAGTTGGAGTTAATAGAGAATACTAGGAAGTTAAGAACTGCTGTTCTCTATGACTGTTTGTCCCAATTTTGTCCCAATTTTAGTTGAACTAAAGTTGTAATGGTAAGTAAACAAGATTTAAAAGTTTAGATGTTTCTGTAACACAGCCCCTGTTTCCAGTTTAATAAGTTTAAAAACATTTTCTGCAAGTCTATTGTCAAAATTCGTATTCTCTCAATTTCAGTTGTGGTAATGACCCAGTAATATCAGCTATTTACAACAGATGTGCAAACTAATATACGTCCAACCTGAATTGAAAAGAAAATATCCATCCATCATCTTCCACTTTATCCCGCTAGTTGGGGTCACAGGAGCGAAACCCAGTGTCATTGGGCAAAGGCATACACCTTGTACAGAGCGCCAGTCCATTGTACGCACACTCACACACACACTCACACCTACAGGCAGTTTAGAGTGAGGATCCTAACATGTATGTGTTTGGACTATGGGAGGAAAACGAAGTACCCGGAGGAACCCACTCAAGCACGAAGAGAACATACACACTACACCACCATTCTAACCAATACATCACCGTACTAACCCCAACACCACCGTAATGACCACTACACCACCGTGTTAACCACTACACCATGGTGCTGACCACTACACCACCGTGTTAACCACTACATCCCGAGGCTGACCACTACACCACCGTGTTAACCACTACACCACTGGACTGACCACTACACCACGGTAATAACCACTACAGCATGGTGCTGACCACTACACCACCGTGTTAACCAATACACCCCCGTACTGACCACTACACCAATGTACTGACCAATACACCACCATGCTAAACACTACACCGTCGTGCCAACCACTACATCACCGTACTAACCACTACAACACCGTACTAACCCCTAAACAAACACGATGACCACTACACCACCGTGCTAACCAATACACCACCGTACTAACCACTACAAATCCGTACTAACACCTAAACAAACGCGATGACCACTACAAAACCGTACTGATCACTACACCATCGTGCTAACTACTACACCACCGTACTAACCACTACACCAATCTACTAACCACTACACCACCGTGCTAACCACTACATAACCGTACTAACCACTACACCACCATAATAATCACTACACCACCGCACTAAACACTACACCACCATACTAACTTTACACCACCATACTAACCACTAGACCACAGTACTAACAACTACACCACCATACTAACCACTACACCACCATAATGACCAATACACCACCGTACTTACCACCACACCACCGTGCTAACCACTACACCACCATACTAACCACTACAACACCATACTAACCACTACACAACCGTACTAACCACTACACCATCGTACTAATTTTACACCACCATACTAACCACTACACCACCATACTAACCACAACATGACCACAATAACACTACACCACCATACTAACCACTACACCACTATACTAACCACTACACCACCATACTGACCACTACACCACCGTATGAACCACTACACCCCTATATTAACCACTACACCACCATTCTAACCAGTACATCACCGTACTAACCCATACACCACCGAAATGACCACTACACCACCGTACTAACCATTACACCACCGTACTAACCACTACACCACCGTACTAACCACTACACCACCGTACTAACCTCAACACCACCGTGCAAACCACTACACCACCGTACTAACAACTACATCACAGCACTAACCACTACACCACCATGCTAATTTTACACCTTCATACTAACCACTACACCACCGTACTAACCATCACACCCCCATGCTAACCACCACACCACCGTGCTAACCACCACACCACCGTGCTAACCACCACACCACCGTGCTAACCACCACACCGCCGTACTAACAACTACACCAACACACTAACCACTACACCACCGTACTAACCACTACACCACAGTACTAACCACTACACCACCGTACTGACCACTACACCACAATACTGACCACTACACCACAGTACTAACCACTACACCACCATACTGACCACTACACAACAGTACTAACCAATACACCACCGTACTAAGCACTACTCCACCGTACTAACCACTACACCACCGTACAAACCACTATACCACGGTACTAACCACTACACCACCGTGATGACCACTAGACCACCGTGTTAACCACTACACCACCGTGCTGACCACTACACCACGGTGTTAACCACTACACCACCGTACTGACCACTACTCCACGTACTAAGCACTACACCACCATACTAACCACTACACCACCACAATAACCACTACATCACCGTACTAACCCCTTAGTACATAGGTGATGACCACTACATTACCGTACTAACTACTACACCACCGTACCAACTACTACACCACCAAACTAACCACTACACCACCGTGCTAACCTCTACACCACCGTACTGACCATTACACCACAGTACTAAACACTACACCACCGTTCTGACCACTACACCATCGTACTGACCACTACACCACAGTACTAAGCACTACACTACTGTACTAACCACTACACAGCCGTACTAACCACTACACCACCGTGATGACCACTTCACTACCGAGTTAACCACTACACCACCGTACTAACCAATATACCACCGTACTAACCCCTACACCACCGTGCTGACCACTACACCATCGTGTTAACCACTACACCACCATGCTGACCACTACACCACCGTGTTAACCACTACACCACCGTACTGACCACTACTCCACTTACTAAGAACTACACAACCGTACTAAGCACTACACCACAGTGCTAAACACTACACCACTGTGCTAACCACTACACGACAGTACTAACCACTACACCACCATACAGACCACTGCACCACCGTGCTGACCACTACACCACCGTGCTAACCACTACACCATCATACCAACCACTACACCACCTTGATCACCACTTCACCACCGTGTTAATTACTACACCACCGTGCTGACCACTACACCACATACTAAGCACTACACCACCGTACTGACCACTACACCATAATAATGACCTCTACACCACCGTATTGACCATTAAACCACAGTACTAAACACTACACCACCGTACAGACCACTGCATCGCCATGCTGACCACTACACCATCGTGCTAATCACTACACCACTATACTTAAGCACTACACCACCTTGATTACCACTTCACCACCGTGTTAATCACTACACCACCGTGCTAACCACTATACTACTGTCCTGACCACTACACCACAGTGCTGACCACTACACCACCATACAGACCACTATACCACAGTACTAACCACTACAACCGCCGTACTGACCACTATAACAGCGTATTGACCACAACACCACCTTACTGACCACTTCTCCATCATGTTAAGCACTACACCACAATACTGACCACTACTCCACAGTACTAACCACTAGACCAATGTACTGACCACTACACCACAGTACTAACCACTACACCACAGTACTAAGCACTACAATACCGTACTAACCACTACACCACCGTAATAACCACTACACC
>CM038714.1:19131411-19163383 GCA_021613375.1 Megaleporinus macrocephalus | reverse complement strand
CACACACAGTCGACTCTACACTAACCTCTGTAGCAGTAACACTACACACACACACAGCCAACTCTACTCTAACCTCTGTAGCAGTAACACTACACACACAGCCAACTCTCCTCTAACCTCTGTATCAGTAACACTACACATGCACAGCCGACTCTACACTAACCTCTGTGGCAGCAGAAACACTACACACACACAGCTGACTCTACACTAACCTCTGTAGCAGGAGTAACACTACACACACACAGCTGACTCTAAACTAACCTTTGTAGCAGCAGTAACACTACACACACAGCCGAATCTACACTAACTTCTGTAGCAGTAACACTACATACCTACAGCCAACTCTACACTAACCTTTGTAGCAGCAGTAACACTACACACACATCTGACTCTACACTAACCTCTGTAGCAGTAATAACACTACACAAACACAGCCGACTCTACACTAACCTCTGTTGCAGTAACACTAGACACACACACACACGACTCTGTATTAACCTCTGTAGCAGCAGTAACACTGCATACACAAAGACGATTCTACATTAACTTCTGTAGCAGCAGTAACACTACACCCACACGGCCGACTCTACACTAACCTCTGTAGCAGCAGTAACACTACGTACTCACAGCCGATTCTACACTAACCTCTTTAGCAGCAGTAACACTACACACACTGACGACTCTACACTAACCTTTGTAGCAGCAGTAACAATACACACACATCCGACTCTACACTAACCTCTGTAGCAGTAATAACACTACACAAACACGGACGATTCTACACTAACCTCTCTAGCAGTAACACTACACACAAACAGTTGACTCTACACTAACCTCTGTTGCAGTAACACTACGCACACACACACGACTCTGCATTAACCTCTGTAGCAGCAGTAACACTACACACACATCCGACTCTACACTAATCTCTGTAGCAGTAACACTACACACACACAGCCGACTCTACACTAACCTCTGTAGCAGTAACACTACACACACACAGACTACTCTACAATAACCTCTGTTGCAGCAGTAACACTACACACACAGTTCATTCTACACTAAACTCTGTAGCAGCAGTAACACTACATACACACATCCGACTCTACACTAACCTCTGTAGCAGAACTAACACTACACACACACAGCTGACTCTACACTAGCCTCTTTAGCAGCAGTAACACTACATACACAAAGCCAACTCTACACTAACCTGTGTAACAGCATTAACACTACACACACACAGCTGACTCCACACTAACCTCTGTAGCAGCAGTAACACTACACACACACAGCACTCTACACTAACCTCTGTAGCAGCAGTAACACTACACACACATCCAACTCTACACTAACCTCTGTAGCAGTAACACTACATACACATAGCCAACTTTCCACTAACCTCTGTAGCAGTAACACTATACACGCAAAGCCAACTCTAAACTAACCTCTGTAGCAGCAGTAACACTACACACACACAGCCGACCCTACACTAACCTCTGAAGCAGCAGTAACACTACACACACAGCCGACTCTACTCTAACCTCTGTAGCAGCAGTAACACTACACACACACAGCCGACCCTACACTAACCTCTGAAGCAGCAAGTAACACTACACACACAGCCGACTCTACTCTAACCTCTGTAGCAGCAGTAACACTACACACACACAGCCGACCCTACACTAATCTCTGTAGCAGCAGTAACACTACACACACAGCCGACTCTACACTAACCTCTGTAGCAGTAACACTACATACTCACAGCCGATTCTACACTAACCTCTGTAGCAGCAGTAACACTACACACACAGCCGACTCTAAACTAACCTTTGTAGCAGCAGTAACACTACAAACACAGCTGACAATACACTAACCTCTGCTGCAGAAACACTACACACACGACTCTGCATTAACCTCTGTAGCAGCAGTAACACTAAACACACAAAGACAATTCTACACTAACCTCTGTGGCAGCAGTAACACTACACACAGCCGACTCTACACTAACTTCTGTAGCAGTAACACTACACACACACAGCCGAATCTACACTAACCTCTGTAGCAAGTAACACTACACACACGGACAGCTGACTCTGCACTAACCTTTGTAGCAGAAACACTACATACACACAGCCAACTCTACAAAACCCTCCTTAGCAATAACACTACACATACTGCCGATTTTACACTAACCTCTGTAGCAGTAACACTACACTATAAACAGTCGACTCTACACTAACCTCTGTAGCAGTAACACTACACACACAGACAGCCGACTCTGTACTAACTTTTGTAGCAGAAACACTACATACACACAGCCAACTCTACACATCCCCTTCTTAGCAAGAACACTACACATACTGCCGACTCTACACTAACCTCTGTAGCAGCAACTCTACACACACAGCCGACTCTACACTAACCTCTGTAGCAGTAACTCTACATACTCACAGCCTACTCTACACTAACCTCTGTAGCAGTAACATTACATGCACAAAGACAATTCTACACTAACCTCTGTAGCAGCCGTAACACTACACACAAAGCCGACTCTACACTAACCTTTGTAGCAACAGTAACACTACACACACACAGCCGACTCTACACTAACCTCTGTAGAAGCAGTAACACTACACACACGCAGCCAACTCTACACTAACCTCTGTAGCAGCAGTAACACTACAGACACACAGCCGACTCTACACTAACTTCTGTAGCAGTAGTAACACTACACAAACACAGCCGACTCTACAATAACCTCTGTTGCAGTAACACTACACACACACACACACACACACAACTCTGCTGTAACCTCTGTAGCAGCAGAAACACTACACACACAGCCGACTCTACACTAACCTCTGTTGCAGTAAAACTACATTAACACAGCCGACTCTTCACTAATCTCTGTAGCAGTAACAGTACATAAGCACAGTCGACTCTACACTAACCTCTGTTGCAGTAAAACTACATTAACACAGCCAACTCTTCACTAACCTCTGTAGCAGTAACTCTACACACACACAGCCAACTCTACTCTAACCTCTGTAGCTGCAGTAACACTACACACACACAGCTGACTCTACACTAACCTCTGTAGCAGTAGTAACACTACACAAACACAGCCCGACTCTAAAATAACCTCTCTAGCAGTAACCCTACACACAAACTGTCTGACTCTACACTAACTCAATTAGCAGTAAAACTACTAACACACCATCCAACCGCTACACTACCCTCCTTAGCAATAACACTACACATACAGCCGTCTCTACACTCACCTCTGAAGCAGCAACTCTACACACAGACAGCCGTCTCTACACTAACCTCTGTACAGTAAAACTACACAAACACAGCCGACTCTTCACTAACCACTGTAGCAGTAACAATACAAAAGAACCCAGCCGAATCTACACTAAACTCTGTAACAGCAGTAACAATACACACACAGCCGACTCTACACTAACCTCTGTAGCAGCAGTAACAAGACATGCACACAGACGACTCTCCAATAAGCTCTGTAGCAGCAGTAACACTACACACAAAAAGTCGACTCTACACTAACCTCTGTAGCAGTAACTCTACACACACACAGCCGAATCTACACTAACCTCTGTAGCAGTAACGCTACACACACAGACAGCCAACTATGCACTAACCACTGTAGCAGAAACACTATATACACACAGCCAACTCTACACAACCCTCCTCAGCAATAACACTACATAAACAAGCCGACTCTACACTAAACTCTTGTAAGCGCAACTCTACATACGCATAGCCCACTTTGACGCTAACCACTGTACAGTAACACAACACACCAAGCTGACTCTACACTAACCTCTGAAGTGTAGAGGTGTAGAGCAGCATTAAACACTACACACATCACACAGCCAATCTAACACTAACCTTTGTTAGCAGCAGTAACACAACATACATAAAGCCGACTTACACTACCCTCTGAAGCCGAAACACGACACAAACAACAGCCAACTCTAACACTAACCTCTGTAGCAGCATAACACTACACACCCAGCCGACCTCAACACTAACCTCTATTGCAGTAAACACTAAACCCCACACCCGGTCCCGCTCTGCTTAACCTCTGTAGCAGCAGTAACACTACACCACCACCACAGCCAACTCTGCACTAAACCTCTGTACAGTAACACTACACACAAACAGCCGACTCCTGCATAACTTCCTTAGCACAGTAACACTACATACACACAAAGACGTAATCTCCATTAACCTCTTAGCTGCAGTAAAACTAACCCAAAAAAAAAACAGAAACAGCCGACTCTAAACTAAACCTCTGTAGGAGTAACACTACACACACACAGCCGAATCTACAGTAAGCTCTGTAGCAGTAACACTACACACACAAACACCGACTATGCAACAAACCTCTATAGCAGAAACACTACAACAACACAGCCAACTCTACACAACCTCCTTAGCACTAACACTACATATACAGCTGACTCTACCACTAACCACTGTAGCAGAAACTCTACACACACACAGCCGACTCTACACTACCCTCAGTAGCATCAACTTCTACAACTCACAGCCGACCGACGCTAACCTCTGTATCAGTAACACTAAACACACACAGCTGACTCTACACTAACCTCCTGAAGCAGAACACTACACAAACACAGCCAACTCTACACTACCCTCTGTAGCAGCAGTAACACTACACACACACAGCCAACTCTAAACTAAACTCTGTAGCAGCATTAACACTACATACACACAGACGACTCTATACTAACCTCTGTAGCAGCAGTAACACTACACACACACACAGCCAACTCTACACTAACCTTTGTAGCAGTAACACTACACACACACAGCTACTCTTCGACTAACCTCTGTAAGCAAAAGTAACGACAGCTACAGAATCACAGCCGACTCTATACTACCCTCTGTAGAGTTAACACTAACCACTCACAGAGACTTCTACACTAACCTCTGACCAGCAGTAACACTACACACACACAGCCAACTCTACACTAACCTCTGTAGCAGTAACACTACACACACACAGCTGACTCTGCACTAACCTCTGTTGCAGTAAAACTACACACAAACAGCCGACTCTGCATTAACCTCTGTAGCAGCAGTAACACTACACAGAAACAGCCGACTCTACACTAACCTCTGTAGGAGTAACACTACACACACACAGCCGAATGTACAGTAAGCTATGTAGCAGTAACACTACACACACAGACAGCCAACTATGCACTAACCTCTATAGCAGAAACACTACATGCACAGAGCCAACTCTACACCTCCCTCCATACAAAAACACTACCATATATCAGCCGACTCTACACAAACCTTCTGTAGCAGCAACTCATACAACCTCATAGCCCACTCAACGCTAACCTCTGTAACAGTAACACTACACACACCCGCTGACTCTACACTAACCTCAGTAGCAGTAACACTACACAAACACAACCAACTCTACCTAACCTCTGAAGCAGCAGTAACAACTACACACACCAGCCACTCTACACTAACCTTTTTGTATAGTCAACACTAAACACACACAGCCGACTCTATAAACCCCCCAAAAACCACTGTAGCAGCAACTCTACACACGTGCAGCAGACTCTACATTAACCTCTGTAGCAGTAACACTACACACACACAGTCGACTCTACACTAACCTCTGTAGCAGCAACTCTACACAAACACATCCAACTCTACACTAACCTCTGTAGCAGCAGTAACACTACACAAACACAGCCAACTCTACACTAACCTCTGTAAAAGCAGAAACACTACACACACAAAGACGATTCTACACTAACCTATGTAGCAGTAACAGTACATACGCAAAGTCGACTCTACACTAACCTCTTTAGCAGTAAAACTACACAAACACAGCCGACTCTTCACTTACCACTGTAGCAGTAACAATACATACACACAGCCGACTCTACACTAACCTCTGTAGCAGCAGTAACACTACACACACACAGCCAAACTCTAAACACTAAACTACTGTAAGCAGCAGTAACACTACACACCTAAAGCCGACACTACAACTAACCTCAGTAGCAGGCACTCTAACACACACGCCACGACTCCTACATTAACCTTTGTAGCAGTTAACACAACACACACGAAGCAGACTCTAACACTAACCTCTGTATAGCATCAGTAAACACAACAAACAACACAGCCGACACTACACTAACCTCTGTAGCAGCAACTCTACATACACACAAGCCGACCTCTCCACTAACCTCCGTAGCAGTAACACTACATACACCACCGCCAACGCTACACTAACCTCTGTAGAGTAACACTACACACACAGACAGCCGACTCTACACTAACCTCTGTAGCAGCAACTATACATACTCATAGCCGACTTAGAACACTACCTCTGTAGCAGTAATACTACACACACAGCTGAAACAACATCCCTAACCACTGAAGTGAGTAACACTACACACCCACAGCAGACTCAACATTAACCTCTGTTAGCAGCAATTAGACACACAACACACACAGCCAACTCTACACTAACCTCTGTAGCACAGTAATTACTACACATCACACTGACTCTACACTAGACCTCTGTAGTAGTAACACTACACACACACAGCAGACTCTACACCTAACCTCTGTACACATTAACACTACACACACACAGCCAACTCTACACTACCTCTGTAGCAGCATTAACACTACACACACACAGCCAACACTACACAACCTCTGTAGCGAGCAGTAACACTAACACACACACAGTCAAACTCTACACAAACCTCTATAGCAGCATTAACACAACACACACCAGCTGGTCTACACTAACCTCTATTGCAGTAACACTAAACACACACCACCCATCTGCATTAACGTCTGTAGCAGCGTAACACTACATACACACAGACAACTCAACACTAACCTCAGTAGGCAGTAACACTACCATACACAGACCCCAGCAACTTCTTCACTAACCTCTGTAGCAGTAACACTACACACACAGCTGACTCTACACTAACCTCTGTAGCAGCAGTAACAAGACATGTACACAGACGACTCTCCAATAACCTCTGTAGCAGCAGTAATACTACACACACAGCTGACTCTACACTAACCTCTGTAGTAGTAACACTACACACACACAGCAACACTACACTAACCTCTGTAGCAGCATTACACACTACACACGACACCCCAACTCTACACTACCCCTCTGTAAAAAAGCCCCATAACACTCCACACACCCAGCCAACTCTACAACAAACCTCTGTAGCAGCATAACACTACACACACACATCAACTCTACACAACCTCATCGCAGCAGTAACACTACCACACACACAGCCGAGTCTGCACTAACCTCTATTGCAGTAAACACTAAACACACACACCCTACTCTGCATTAACGTCTGTAGCAGCAGTAACACTACATACACACAGACGACTCTACACAAACCTCTGTAGCAGTAACACTACACAAACACAGCCAACACTTCACTAACCTTCTGAGCAGTAACACTACTACACACAGCTGACTCACACTAACCTCTGAGCTACAGTAAAACAAGACATGTAAACAGACCGACTCTCTAACCATCCCAATAACCTCTGTAGCACAGTAACACTACACTCAAACAGCCGACTCAACACTAACCCTGAGCATAATCTCTACAACACACAGCCGACTCTCAACTAACCTCTGTAGCAGTATCACACTACACACACAGCTGAATCTACACTAACCATCTGTAGCAGTAACACGTACACACACACAGCCGACTCTACACTAACCTCTGTAGTAGTACACACACACACCAAAACCCAGCAGACTCTACACAAACTCGCAGCAGCATCAACACTACACCACACACACATAGCCAACTCTACACTAACCTCTGTAGCAGCATTAACACTACACACATACAGTCAACTCTACATAAACCTCTGTAGCAGCAGTAACACTACACACACAGCCGACTCTACACTAACCTCTATTGCAGTAACACTAAACACACACACCCGACTCTGCACTAACCTCTGTTGCAGTAAAACTACACACAAACAGCCAACTCTGCATTAACCTCTGTAGCAGCAGTAACACTACATACACAAAGACGAATCTCCATTAACCTCTGTAGCAGCAGTAACACTACACAGAAACAGCCGACTCTACACTAACCTCTGTAGAGTAACACTACACACACAAAGCCAACTTTCCACTAACCTCTGTAGCAGTAACACTACACACACACAGCCGAATCTACAGTAACCTCTGTAGCAGGAACACTACACACACAAACAGCCGACTATGCACTAACCTCTATAGCAGAAACACTACATACACACAGCCAACTCTACACAACCCTCCTTAGCAAAAACTCTACATATACAGCCGACTCTACACTAACCTATGAAGCAGCAACTCCTACATACTCACAGCCGACTCAACGCTAACCTCTGCAGCAGTAAGACTACACACACAGCTGACTCTACACTAACCTCTGAAGCAGTAACACTACACAAACACAGCCAACTCTACACTAACCTCTGTAGCAGCAGTAACACTACATAAATACAGACGACTCTACACTAACCTCTGTAGCAGCAGTAACACTACACACACACACACAGCCAACGCTACACTAACCTCTGGTAAGCAGCACTAACACTACACACATGGAAGCCCACTCTACTCTAACCTCGTAGGATAACACTACACACACAAAGCCAACTTTCCACTAACCGCTGTAGCAGTAACACTACACACACACAGCCGAATCTACACTAACCTCTGTAGCAGCAGTAACACTACATAAACACAGCCGAATCTACACTAACCTCTGTAGCAGCAGTAACACTACATAAACACAGACGACTCTACACTAACCTCTGTAGCAGCAGTAACACTACATACACAAAGACGAATCTCCATTAACCTCTGTAGCAGCAGTAACACTACACAGAAACAGCCGACTCTACACTAACCTCTGTAGAGTAACACTACACACACAAAGCCCAACTTCCACTAACCTCTGTAGCAGTAACACTACACACACACAGCCGAATCTACACTAACCTCTGTAGGAGCAACTCTACACACACGCAGCAGACTCTATATTAACCTCTGTAGCAGTAACACTACACACACAGCTGACTCTACATTAACCTCTGTAGCAGCAGTAACACTACATAAACACAGACGACTCTACACTAACCTCTGTAGCAGCAGTAACACTACACACACACACACAAGCCAACTCCTAACACTAACCTCTGTAGCACAGTAACACTACACACGCACAGCCACTCCGCGACGCTAACCTCTGTAGCATTAACCCTACACACAAGCTGACTCTACAACTAACCTCTGAAGCAGTAACACACACAAACACAGCCAACTCTACACTAACCTTTGTACAGCATTAACCTACCCACACACAGCCAACTCTACACTAACCTCTGTAGCAGCATTAACACTACACACACACAGCTGACTCTACACTAACCTCTGTAGCAGAATTAACACTACACACACACAGCCAACTCTACATTAACCTCTGTAGCAGCATTAACACTACACACACACAGGCAACTCTACACTAACCTCTGTAGAAGCAGTAACACTACACACACGCAGCCAACTCTACACTAACCTCTGTAGCAGCAGTAACACTACAGACACACAGCCGACTCTATACACTAACTTCTGTAGCAGTTAGTAACACTACACAAACACAGACGACTCTACAATAACCTCTGTTGCAGTAACACTACACACTCACACACACACACACACACACACACTTCCTGCTGTAACCTCTGTAGCAGCAGAAACACTACACACACAGCCGCTCTACACTAACCTCTGTTGCAGTAAAACACATTAACACAGCCGACTCTTCACTACTCTCCTGTAGCAAGTAACATTACATAAGCACAGTCGACTCTAACACTAACCTCTGTGCAGTAAAACTACATAACCCACAGCCCAACCTCTTCACTAACCTCTGTAGCAGTAACTCTACACACACACAGCCAACTCTACACTAACCTCTGTAGCAGCAGTAACACTACACACACACAGCCAAATCTACACTAACCTCTATTGCAGTAACACTAAACACACACACCCGACTCTGCATTAACCTCTGTAGCAGCAGTAACACTACATACACACAGACGACTCTACACTAACCTCTGTAGCAGCAGTAACACTACAATCACACACATACCAAATTCTACACTAACCACTATTGGCAGTAACACTAAAACACACACACCCGACTCTGCTGTAACCTCTGTACAGCAGTAACACTACATACACACAGACGACCCTCTAACCTCTGTAGCAGCAGTAACACTACACACACACAGCCATCTCTACACTCAAACCTCTGTAGCAGCAGTAACACAACACACATAAAGCCGACACTACAACTACCTCTGTAAGCAGCAACTCTACACACACGCAGCAGACTCTAACATTAACCTTGTAGCAGTAACACTACCACACACGCAGCAGACTCTACTACACTAACCTCTGTAGCAGCAGTAACACTACACATACACACAGCAGACACTACACTAAACCTCTGTAAGTCAGCAATACTCTACATACCTCACACCCGCCACCCAGAGGCAACAGCCCAGACTCTCCACTAACCTTCCGTAGCAGGTAACACTACATACACACAGCCAACCTACACTAAACCTCTGTAGTAGGTAACACTTACACAACCACAGCATAACCTCATACACTAAACCCTCTGTAGCGCATTAACACACACACGACACAGCCAACTCTACACTAACCTCTATAACGCAGTAATACTACACACACAGCTGACTCTAACACTAAACCTCTGTAGTAGTAACAACTACACCTACACAGCAGACTCTACACTACCTCTGTAAGCAGCATAACACTACACACTCAGCAGCCCAACTCTACACTACACCTCTGTAGCAGCATTAACACTACACACAACACAGTCAAACTCAACACAAACCGCTGTATGCAGCAGTAACACAACACACACACAGACAACCTCTACACAAACCTCTGTCAGCAGTAACACTACACACACCACAGCCTAGTCCTACACTAACCTCATTGCTGTAACACTAAACAACACACACCCGACTCGGCATTAATGTCTGTAGCAGCAGTAACACTACATACACACAGACGACACCTACACTAACCTCTGTAGCATAACACTACACAAACACGAGTCCAACTCAACACAAGCCACTGTAGCACAGTAACACTACACACAAACAGCCGACTCTACACTAACCTTTGTAGTATAACACTATACACACACAGCCGACTCTACACTAACCTCAGTAGCAGCCACTCTACAACACACGCAGCAGACCTCTACATAAACCTCTGTAGCAGTAACACTACACACACACAGCCGACTCTACACTAACCTCTGTAGCAGCAACTCTAAATACTCACAGCCGACTCGACGCTAACCTCTGTAGCAGTTACACTACACAAACACATCCAACTCTACACTAACCTCTGTAGCAGCATTAACACTACACACACACAGCCAACTCTACACAAACCTCTGTGGCAGCAGTAACACTACACACACACCCGACTCTGCATTAACCTCTGTAGCAGCAGTAACACTACACACACACAGCCAACTCTACACTAACCTCTGTAGCAGCAGTAACACTACACACATAAAGCCGACACTACACTAACCTCTGTAGCAGCAACTCTACACACACGCAGCAGACTCTACATTAACCTTTGTAGCAGTAACACTACACACACGAAGCAGACTCTACACTAACCTCTGTAGCAGCAGTAACACTACATACACACAGCCGACTCTACACTAACCTCTGTAGCAGCAACTCTACATACACACAGCCGACTCTCCACTAACCTCCGTAGCAGTAACACTACATACACACAGCCAACGCTACACTAACCTCTGTAGCAGTAACACTACACACACAGACAGCCGACTCTACACTAACCTCTGTAGCAGCAACTATACATACTCATAGCCGACTCGACACTAACCTCTGTAGCAGTAATACTACACACACAGCTGACTCTACACTAACCTCTGTAGTAGTAACACTACACACACACAGCCAACTCTACACTAACCTCTGTAGCAGCAGTAATACTACACACACAGCTGACTCTACACTAACCTCTGTAGTAGTAACACTACACACACACAGCAGACTCTACACTAACCTCTGTAGCAGCATTAACACTACACACACACAGCCAACTCTACACTAACCTCTGTAGCAGCATTAACACTACACACACACAGTCAACTCTACACTAACCTCTGTAGCAGCAGTAATACTACACACACAGCTGACTCTACACTAACCTCTGTAGTAGTAACACTACACACACACAGCAGACTCTACACTAACCTCTGTAGCAGCATTAACACTACACACACACAGCCAACTCTACACTAACCTCTGTAGCAGCATTAACACTACACACACACAGTCAACTCTACACAAACCTCTGTAGCAGCAGTAACACTACACACACACAGTCAACTCTACACAAACCTCTGTAGCAGCAGTAACACTACACACACAGCCGAGTCTACACTAACCTCTATTGCAGTAACACTAAACACACACACCCGACTCTGCATTAACGTCTGTAGCAGCAGTAACACTACATACACACAGACGACTCTACACTAACCTCTGTAGCAGTAACACTACACAAACACAGCCAACTCTACACAAGCCTCTGTAGCAGCAGTAACACTACACACACACAGCCGACTCTACACTAACCTTTGTAGTAGTAACACTATACACACACACCCGACTCGGCATTAACCTCTGTAGCAGCATTAACACTATATACACAAAGACGAATGTCCATTAACCTCTGTAGCAGCAGTAACAACACACAGAAACAGCCGACTCTACACTAACCTCTGTAGGAGTAACACTACACACACAAAGCCGACTCTCCACTAACCTCTGTAGCAGTAACACTACATACACAAAGCCAACGCTACACTAACCTCTGTAGCAGTAACACTACACACACAGACAGCCGACTCTACACTAACCTCTGTAGCAGTAACACTACACACACAGACAGCCGACTATGCACTAACCTCTGTAGCAGAAACACTACATACACACAGCCAACTCTACACAACCCTCCTTAGCAATAACACTACATATACAGCCGACTCTACACTAACCTCTGTAGCAGCAACTCTACATACTCACAGCCGACTCAACGCTAACCTCTGTAGCAGTAACACTACACACACAGCTGACTCTACACTAACCTCTGTAGCAGCAGTAACACTACACACACACAGCCGACTCTACACTAACCTCTGTAGTAGTAACACTACACACACAGCTGACTCTACACTAACCTCTGTAGCAGCAGTAACACTACACACACACAGCCAACTCTACCCTAACCTCTGTAGCAGCAGTAACACAACACACACAGCTGACTCTGCTCTAACCTCTGTTGCAGTAACACTAAACACACACACCCGACTCTGCATTAACCTCTGTAGCAGCAGTAACACTACACAGAAACAGCCAACGCTACACTAACCTCTTTAGCAGTAACACTACACAGAAACAGCCAACGCTACACTAACCTCTGTAGCAGTAACACTACATACACACAGACGACTCTACACTAACCTCTGTAGTAGCAGTAACACTACATACACACAGAAGAATCTCCATTAACCTCTGTAGCAGTAACACTACACACACACAGCTGACTCTGCTCTAACCTCTGTAGCAGCAGTAACACTACCTACACACAGACGAATCTCCATTAACCTCTGTAGCAGCAGTAACACTACCTACACACAGACGAATCTCCATTAACCTCTGTAGCAGCGGTAACACTACACAGAAACAGGCAACGCTACACTAACCTCTGTAGCAGTAACACTACACACACAGACAGCCGACTCTCCACCAACCTCTGTAGCAGAAACACTACATACACACAGCCAACTCTACACAACCCTCCTTAGCAATAACTCTACATATACAGCTGACTCTACACTAACCTCTGTAGTAGTAACACTACACACACACAGCAGACTCTACACTAACCTCTGTAGCAGCATTAACACTACATACACACAGCCGACTCTACACTAACCTCTGTAGCAGCAACTCTACATACACACAGCCGACTCTCCACTAACCTCCATAGCAGTAACACTACATACACACAGCCAACGCTACACTAACCTCTGTAGCAGTAACACTACACGCACAGACAGCCGACTATGCACTAACCTCTGTAGCAGAAACACTACATACACACAGCCAACTCTACACAACCCTCCTTAGCAATAACACTACATATACAGCCGACTCTACATTAACCTCTGTAGCAGTAACACTACACACACACAGCCGACTCTACACTAACCTCTGTAGCAGCAACTCTACATACTCACAGCCGACTCGACGCTAACCTCTGTAGCAGTAACACTACACACACAGCTGACTCTACACTAACCTCTGTAGCAGTAACACTACACAAACACAGCCAACTCTACACTAACCTCTGTAGCAGCAGTAACACTACACACACACAGCCGACTCTACACTAACCTCTGTAGTAGTAAAACTACACACACTCAGACGACTCTACACTAACCTCTGTAGCAGCATTAACACTACACACACACAGCCGACTTGACGCTAACCTCTGTAGCAGTAACACTACACACACAGCTGACTCTACACTAACCTCTGTAGCAGTAACACTACACAAACACAGCCAACTCTACACTAACCTCTGTAGCAGCATTAACACTACACACACACACAGCCGACTCTACACTAACCTCTGTAGCAGCATTAACACTACACACACACAGCCGACTCTACACTAACCTCTGTAGCAGCATTAACACTACACACACACAGCCGACTTGACGCTAACCTCTGTAGCAGTAACACTACACACACAGCTGACTCTACACTAACCTCTGTAGCAGTAACACTACACAAACACAGCCAACTCTACACTAACCTCTGTAGCAGCATTAACACTACACACACACAGCCGACTCTACACTAACCTCTGTAGCAGTATTAACACTACACACACACAGCCAACTCTACACTAACCTCTGTAGCAGCATTAACACTACACACACACAGCCAACTCTACACAAACCTCTTTAGCAGCAGTAACACTACACACACAGCTGACTCTACACTAACCTCTATTGCAGTAACACTAAACACACACACCCGACTCTGCATTAACCTCTGTAGCAGCAGTAACACTACATACACACAGACGACTCTACACTAACCTCTTTAGCAGAAGTAACACTACACACACAGACGACTCTACACTAACATCTGTAACAGTAACACTACACACACACAGCCGAATCTACCCTAACCTCTGTAGCAGTAAAACTGCACACACAGACAGCCGACTATGCACTAACCTCTGCAGCAGAAACACAACATACACACAGCCAACTCTACACAACCCTCCTTAGCAATAACACTACATATACAGCCGACTGTACACTAACCTCTGTAGCAGCATTAACACTACACACACAGCCGACTCTACACTAACCTCTGTAGCAGCATTAACACTACACACACACAGCCAACTCTACACTAACCTCTGTAGCAGCATTAACACTACACACACACAGCCAACTCTACACAAACCTCTTTAGCAGCAGTAACACTACACACACAGCTGACTCTACACTAACCTCTATTGCAGTAACACTAAACACACACACCCGACTCTGCATTAACCTCTGTAGCAGCAGTAACACTACATACAAACAGACGACTCTACACTAACCTCTTTAGCAGTAACACAACACACACACAGCTGACTCTGCTCTAACCTCTGTTGCAGTAAAACTACACACACACACCCGACTCTGCATTAACCTCTGTAGCAGCAGTAACACTACATACACACAGACGACTCTACACTGACCTCTGTAGCAGCAGTAACACTACACAGAAATAGCCAACGCTACACTAACCTCTGTAGCAGTAACACTATACAGAAACAGCCAACGCTACACTAACCTCTGTAGCAGTAACACTACATACACACAGACGACTCTACACTAACCTCTGTAGCAGCAGTAACACTACATACACACAGACGAATCTCCATTAACCTCTGTAGCAGTAACACTACACACACACAGCTGACTCTGCTCTAACCTCTGTTGCAGTAAAACTACACACACACACTCGACTCTGCATTAACCTCTGTAGCAGCAGTAACACTACACACACACACAACCCACTCTACATTAACCTCTGTAGCAATAACACTACACACACACAGCCCACTCTCCACTAACATCTGTAGCAGCAGTAACACTACACACACACAACCGACTCTACAATAACCACTGTAGCAATAAAACTACACACACACAGCCAACTCTACACTAACCTCTGTAGCAGTAACACTACAAACACATAGTAGATTCTATACTAACCTCTGTAGCAGTAACACTACACACACACAGCTGACTCTGCACTAACCTCTATTGCAGCAGTAACACTACACACATATACAGCCGACTCTACACTAACCTCTGTAGCAGTAACACTACACAGACATAGCAGATTCTATACTAACCTCTGTAGCAGTAACACTACACACACACAGCCGACTCTAAACTAACCTCTGTAGCAGCAGTAACACTACACACACACAGCCGACTCTACACTAACCACTGTAGCAGCAGTAACACTACACACACACAGTCAACTCTACACTAACCTTTGTAGCAGTAACACTACACAAACATAGCAGATTCTATACTAACCTCTGTAGCAGTAACACTACACACACACAGCCGACTCTAAACTAACCTCTGTAGCAGCAGTAACACTACACACACACAGCCGACTCTACAATAACTTCTGTAGCAGCAATAACAGTACACACACACAGTCAACTCTACACTAACCTTTGTAGCAGTAACATTACACACACAGCCGACTTCATACTAACCTCTGTAGCAGTAACACTACACACACACAGCTGATTCTAGTCAAGTCAAGTTTATTTGTAAAGCGCTTTTTACAATGATGTCACAAAGCAGCTTTATAGGAATTTAAAAGCATGAAAAACATGAAATCACAACACTTTATCCCTTGTGAGCAATCCAGACGCAACAGTGGACACACAGCCGGCTCCTTGCTTTCCCCCCTTTTAGTTCCTCAGAGCACCTCTGCAGCTCCAGTTGAATCATGGGGTAGCACAGTGTTCTGTGACCACAAACTTCATAATGTCTCATGATTCAGGTGCACTGCTTGATGAATATTTTGTATTTGGAGACACTGGCTGTTCTCGCCTACTGCTTTCACTACTGCATGGTATAGAAGTAGGTGATTTGGGATGCAGCTAAAGAATAACAATGAATTTGAAATGATCTTTCATTCTTATAAAAGCCCACGTCAAACTTGGGTTTTTAAGTTCTGGACTGATTTAAATAGACACGGATAGAGCGACATATTGCATCTTATCATACAAATTCATTATATGAACCACTTACTAAGACACACTGACAGCAGCACACAAAAACTCCACACAGATGGTAATATAAGACGTGAAAACACAAGCAGTGAAAGGATAAAAAAACTGTAAAACAGATGGCTGGAAAGTGATTATTCCAATTAGCACAGTTTCATTCGTGGCCTGCCAAATGTAAGACATCTCCTACGTTAGGACTGGTCTCCGTATTTATGGAGCAAGTAGTTGGACTTTAAGTTATTTATATTTTAAGAATTTTAAGCTCAGGGCCTCTTTCTAATTCAGAATGTGTATGCATTGATTTTCTAACGAGACTCTGAGAAGAATCAGCATTATTAGTTCACAGCTTAATTGGCAATATATCAAGAGATGGTGGTTTAAATGATCCATTTCTGATTATTTTGTTGCAGCGTTTCTGCCCTCAGGTACTCAGCCACTGTGGTCCAGCTGTGGTGAGACTTTAACACTACCAGCTGTTACTGGCTACAATAAATGTGCTAAAATAATTCAAACATGTTTTTTTATTTTATTTCCAGTCTTGGCTCAAGCTGGACATCCAGAATTCTATGAACATGTTTGTGTTTGATCTGAAAGTGTATTTAAACCTAAAAATGAGAATGTATATTTTTATAAGATATATAAACCCCCAAACCTGTTTATCAGAACAAGATCTCAGCATGTACACTCTTCCTCAGTCCTGTTAGAGAAGCAGCTTATGTGGCTAACTCTCTTTTCTCTTTACGAGGTAACAGACGCCCACTTGTCCTGCCAAATACTGTTAAAGGACTGACCACCAGGGCGCCCCTGTCACCCGGCACCAACCAGTTCTCCTCTCCATTG
The DNA here is from genome assembly GCA_021613375.1 of Megaleporinus macrocephalus. Classification (NCBI taxonomy): domain Eukaryota; kingdom Metazoa; phylum Chordata; class Actinopteri; order Characiformes; family Anostomidae; genus Megaleporinus; species Megaleporinus macrocephalus. The sequence goes on along the minus strand of CM038714.1, from coordinate 19,144,959 downwards.
GTGCCTTTTGCTCCATCCTTGACTGCATCGCTGTGTCATCCAACTGATGTAGCACCTGTACAGCTTCTAAAGTTTTAGCTTCAGACTCAGCTTTAGTTTATAAACTGTAAATACTGTTTGACCAGAGGAGGATGGGTCTCTGCTTGTGAGTCTGGTTCCTCCCAAGGTTTCTTCCTCCAGCTGAGGAAGTTTTTCCTGCCACTGTTGCCTCTGGCTTGCTCACAGTGGATAAAGTGTTGTGACTTCATGTTTTGATGGTTACTAACTCCTGTAATGCTGCTTTGTGCCAACATCGTTTCTAAAAAGCGCTACACAAATACACTAGACTTGACTTGACTTGACTGGCCAGAATGTTCAAAGTATGTAAACCTGCAAGGAGCTCATTTCTAAAAGACACTCTAAACATTCTTTAAACACAACCTCCTGCCACCTGCTACACCCTTGACTGCATCACTATGTCATCCAGATGTACCAGCATCAAGATATGATGGGACTGTTTCAGCTCACTCCCACTTTCAACAAAGACTGAGACAGTCAGAGACTGCATTTACCTGTGCAGTTTCAATTCAATTAAATTCAAGTTTATTTGTGTAGCGCTTTTTACAATGATGTTGTCTCAAAGCAGCTTTACAGAAGTTTTGAAAACAGACAGTTACAACATATATCCCCCAGTGAGCAAGCCAGAGGCAACAGTGGCAAGAACAACTCCCTCAGACTGGGAGAAGAAACCTTGGGAGGAACCAGACTCACAAGGGGAGACCCATCCTCCTCTGATCAAACAGTATTTACAGTTTAAACTAAATACCAAAGAAAGGAGCCTCTGTTTGAAATCTGGATAGCAAAGCTTTAGAAGCTGCACAGATAGAGGCAGTGTATGACTGAGGCAGTGTATGACTGAGGCAGTCTCTGGCTGAGGCAGTCTCAGACTGAGTCTTTATGTAAAGTGGGCGTGGACTGAAACAGTCCCATCCTATCTCAATGCTGGTGCATTTGGATGCACAGTGGTGTAACTGAGGGTGTAGCAGTTGGCACAACAGACAGGAGAGCTGGCTGGTGATGGTGGGGTGGAGGCCCTAATGGTCAGTCCTTCAACAGCGTTCAACAGACGGGAGGACAGTCATTACCTCAGGAAGAGTAAAGAGAGAGAGTTAGTTGGGTTCCAAAGCTTTTACCATCCAGCCTTCAAACAGAGAATCTCTCAGCTTTTATTCTGAACTTGGTTTAATAACCTGTAAATACTGTTGGACCAGAGGAGGAAGAGTCTGGTCCTCCCAAGGTTTCTTTCTCCAGTCTACTGCCACCTCTAGCTTGCTCACAGTGGGATACATGCTGTGACCATGTTTTCAAACTCTTTTAAAGCTGCTTTGTAGCAACACTGGTGTAAAAAGTGCAACACAAATAAACATGACACATACTATTTTATAGTTTTGATCTCTTTACAATTATTCACCAATATTATTAAATTACTAGTAAAATAGTACAAACAAGAAAAGCCTGGGTATGTCCAAACTTTTGACTGATAGGAAATTTACTGCGGTGTGATTATTAGAACACACAATCACAAGTAAAACTCAATGAAGACCAACTCAACATCATCTGATACAGGTTTGGTTCTCGGATACACTTTCTAAAGCTTTATGATTTATGATTGTTTGGTACCATCTAACTGTAGGCATCAGTATATAAGGCTACATGAAACCTACATTAGCTTGACATGTACATTGCTGGCCAATGAAAAACGTGTCTCCACGTTTTCTACATTATTTGAACACGCCAATGGTTGTTTACACTGTGTGAAAATTTCATGATGAGTGGACCAATAGAAGTGCCACAAAATAGCTTGGGAAAAAAATCTGGTTGCATTGACTTACAGTTTTTAGTCTCTCCTGTAAAGAGACTTGTTTTTCATTGGACAGCGACAAAATGTTTATATATGCTAATCCCAATAGACAACTAGTAACTCACTTTGATCAAAATTGGCTAATGTTACCATTAGGGCGAATGGCGTTCACTAGAATAAGCATTTAAAAGCGGTTATTTAGGGTTATGTCAGGTCTCATGACAAGCTTATGTAGATGTCATGTGTCGTTATGACCAGAACCCTACAGGGAAGAGTTATTAATTTTTAATAGCTGAAGGACGAAATGGTCTCTTACCAGAATTTTTGTTGTGTAGGCACTATTGATCGATATAGCATTGACCAATATTTCCAAGGATTTGGGCGGGATGGAACTGGGTTCCGGGATTTCTTTGTAGTGAACGTCTCCCACATAGCACTGCACCGCGGTCATCCTGTTAGTGGTCAGCGTGCCTGTCTTGTCCGAGCAGATAGCCGTAGCATTGCCCATGGTCTCGCAGGCATCCAGGTGACGCACCAGGTTATTGTCCTTCATCATTTTCTACATAACGTTTCAGGCAAGAAAGGAACAGAAGCATGGAAGACTGATTTGCTACATCGTTGTTGTAAGATTATATAACTGCTGTGCTTTGCGTTGTGTAATGAATTAACTGATAGAAATGCTGGATCCCTGTATTTAATGTAGCTCTTCTTATGATCAACTAAATCAGATGTTGCTGATACTTTCCCATAAACAATCATGCAAAGGAGGTGGCAAAGCAGAGGTAGACTTGTCACAATCATGAAATTTTAACTGAATTCATTCTCATTTAAATAACCATGATTAACCATTTAACTGGCCGTTGCTGCAACTACTGAAGTACTGAAGAAGCCAGAAGTGGCCCAACTAGCTGATTATCTATCATGCTTGTTAGCTGTGTGTGTTTAATATCGAATCCTGGTTCTACAGTCGGAGTGATTTGATTAATTAAACATTAACTGAAACTGAAATGCGACCATATGTTCTAGTTAAAAATCATGTTTCATTTGCAGATACTGTAATTTTACTGTATTATTAAATTACTACTATTATTAAATTATATAAAATAACATATTATAACATTATTTCCATGTACAATAACAGTGTTTAGTTTAATTACAGTATTTTCTTGTATTTTGCTGACAATGTCTTAGAGCTAATATCCATGTTTAACGGTATATAACCTGATAATATTACTTATAGGCACTTACTGAGGCTCAGTGGTTATTTACTTTATACTTTTCTACTTTAGCTTCGATCTTAATAAAAATAAATTAATTAGTAAAGGTCTTATAGATGTAACAAACTCTTCATAAATGCTTTACATGTCATTTATAAACATTTAATAATGTTATGTAATGTTAATAATAATAAAGTTATGTATTGATCTTTAAGAAAGATTAAGTTTGGCTTTGGTTATGGTCTTTAGTGTAGATGTTATTATTAATTGGAGATGAACTATTCCTGGACAAACTCCTACTTTATTGTCACTGATCAAATGCTCGACTTTAGGCTTAAACTAGTTATATAAACTTAGATTTGAGTGATGAACTGCACTATTGTTGCTACACAGTTAATACACCAACAATACTCAGCACTGTCATCTACTCATCACTCTGCTTATTGCACAAATCGAACAAACGTGAAAAGTTATTGTAGCCCTAAGCTTAGGAACCACTTTCTCAGCAAATGTTCAGCTATACCTTAACAGAGTAGGCCAAGGAGATGGTGACAGCCAATGGGAGGCCCTCGGGAACAGCTACCACCAGGACAGTAACACCAATGATGAAGAACTTGACAAAATACTGAATGTAAATCGGAGTACATTCCGGGAGCCACTGCCTCTTCTGGAGCACGAAGTTGTCAATGGCAAAGTAGAGCACCAGGATGATGACCGTGATGGCAGACATCACCAAACCTGAGAAGAGACACATGATCAGTCCACTGAACAAGATGCAATGTACTGTAACAGACGAACTTAGTTTTATAATACACAGTAGAGTCACATTATTATGACCACCAGCTAATATTCAAAGTATCCGCTGTGTGCAGCATGGACAGCAGCTAGACAGACTGTAAGGTTCTGGTAGGTGGTCACAGGTATCTGGAGTCATGGTGACTGCAGAGCATCCCACAGCTGCTAGAAGGAGCGTGGAGGTGGGTCCATAGAGCCAACACCACCATCTAGGTGGTCCAACAGATGCTCAACTTGGGTTCAAGTCTGGGGAATTAGGGGTCCAGGGTAGTACTTGGAAGTCTTGGTCAGATCTTCCAACCAGTGTGAGACATTTCTTGTCGCATTGTCTTGCTGGAAGATCAGCATGGTGTATATGATCTGCAAGGATAGATTCAGACCTAAATCGGTTGAGAGTGTCTTCCACATGGAAGACAGGTCCAGAGAATGTCACGCAAACATTCCCCAGACCGGAACGCTGACACCTACGCACTGTCCAAAGTAGGAGGTGGTCATAATAATGTGTCAGGACTGTAACATCTTAAACTACTCATCAAGAAAATATGGTTTTTGGGTGAAAGTACCTGCTTTGCCAATTTGCACAGCCAGCTTTGTGAGTTTGCCTTGTAGGACGGACTTCTCTTTTTTGGAGACGCTGGCTTTCTTTTTTTCTTTCTCATCAGTCTCGCCACCTTCCGCGCTTTTCAGTGGCTGCATCTCCATGGCTGCGGCACCGTCTTGCTTTTTCACTGTAATGGTCAGAGGGGAAAGATTTTGACTATAGGGCGTCAGACCGCTCTGAAGAACTGCTGGGTCAGGACTTTCCACTGTTAGAACTAATGGCGTATGCTTATTATGGATGATTTCAGGGGAAATTGCATAAATTAGATTTATTATACATTAAACAACCTAGACTCTTGAGATATTTCATTAGATATGCCAATACATAACGTAGATTATGCTTATGTGGGCTACAGGTCACCCAGTACACAAAACATTTTTTAATAAAAGATAATATCCAAGGTTAAAGTCAACTCAAGTTCAGCTCAGACTTAGAGGATAAGCAGAGTTAAGAAGTTCACTGACCTGAAAAGAACTACAGTGAGAAATGCACAGTTGAACACACGTCAATAGACTGTCAGACAGGCCCCAGAGGCAGAATTTCAATAGAGCCTATCTTGATAACAGCACGTGGTAAACAAACTGGATGTCATGGATTTTCCAATAACCACTGTGATAATATATAACATGCTGCCCGTATTTCCAGGAACTTCAGGAACTACAAGAAGAACATGTTCATCAAAGTGTCAGGAAATTGCTTTTCACTCGAGAGGCTTTTGTAAGAACGCTCCGCACTAGCCAAACGTAATCTAGCAAACATTAATAAGTTATGCAAGCTTATGTCATCTTCAAAATATTCCATTATTCTCGTGACTCAGCAGCTACAGCTGCTGAATATTCTGTCGCGTTTGTTTCTCTCTTCAACAACACTCTCGAATTATTGGCACCCCTCGAAAAGCTGTTCAGTAAAAACAATTATGAACAATTCAGGTCTTCCACAAAGACGTTTGGAGAACAAAAAATATATATATAAGAATAAATATATATACAGTGTGAGTCAAAAAGTCTCAGGACACCCTTTTATTTTAGTAAGGAAATGGGAAAATTACGTATCTGGATACCAAACAAGTATTGGGTTTGGGGTCTATCTTTTAGGCTTCGTCCCAAACATGGACGCCATCTTGAAAGCCACCATATTGGATCAAGGGCAAGTGGTCATGTAGCAGAAGACCAGAATTGTCTCAGAAATCGACTGATTCAACTGGATTTGCAATATCTCTTGTGGTTTAAACGTTTTCAACACAGAAAGTTACATCAACCACAACATGAACAACATGTCCAGTGTGCTGTCCCTGGTGCTGAATACAGATCTGATGGCACAGTTCTAAAATAAAATGTCCTGAGTCCTGAGACTTTTGACTGACCATATATATATATATATATATATAGATAGATAATTTCCTGATAAGTGATAAGTGATAAGTATTTGTAAAGGATCTGTTAAGTAATGAGTTAAATGTTAGTCAGTGGTGATCTTTCAGTTAAAAGCATACCTGAACTTAACTAATCAAAGAATAGTTAATATAGTTAACATTTAGAGATAACATTAACCATAAATATAATTTACAATAACAATGTTTGGTTACTTTACACGATTTTATTGTATTTTGCTGAAAAGCTTTGGGAGCTAATGTTCTTGTTTAAGACTTTATAACCTGGAAATATTATTTATAAGCAGTCAGGCAGTTGTTTTTAAACATGAAAAGTTTGAAAATTGCAAATTCATTAGCAAATATCTTTTATATGTATTTTATCAGTTGACTATCTAGTTATTTGTAAACTAATTAGTTATTTATAAGCTCCTACTTCAATCTCACTATTGGCATTTTTTAGTCTTCAGTCTTGACTTGCTTTTAAATACTTTGTGTATGTGTTACAGGCCTCAGAATGATTTAAAAACAATGACTTACAAAACAAATTCATAAGAAATAACATATATAAGTATATGTGGCAATATATTACCATGTTTGGCCACTATAAACACTCCCTGATTAGCACATTTCTTAAACTTTCACCTGGAAGATTACAATTAATTAACATTTACCTCAACAAACTCTTAATGACTGATTTACAGAAAAGCTTATTAACACTTCATAGAAATACATTCATACCACAATTCTAAACTTGCTTACAAACAGATTTATTTGTAAGGGTATTAAGGCGTTATTTATTTATTAGGGTATTATTAATTGTTTATAAGTTCGTTATAAACCTATAAACCTTATGCTATAGCTATTATTACCAAGCAGACCCTAAAATAAAGATATCCTTTCAAAAATGAGGCAACAGGATTGGCACCTATGACTAATATATGAAATAAAATATGTGCATGAAACGTGTAACTTTTCTTTTGCGTTTCTGTGAACTCCTAACATTTGGCAAATAACAGAAAATACAATGAAATGTTTGTTATACCCGAAGTGTTTTAAATTCCACTAAATGTGAGGAGTGTTTAGCCCGAAATCTCTCTGCCTCTGCCAAAAACCTGTAACGTTTCAGCCAGATAATGACCCTAAACACTCACTAAAATCCACACAGGAATCTATGCGGTAACACCAAATCAACGTTTTGCAGCAGCCCTTTCTCAGTCTACAGTTTGAGCTCAACTGAGAACCTGCGGTGTGTGTATTGAAGAGGGAATGTTCTGCATGGAGAAACAATCCAAGATCCCTCAACAGGTGTTCTCCAACATTAAGCATTTCAGTGCTGTTGTTCTGGCCAGAGGATGGCAATAATGTTGAATATATAAAAACAAAACCTCAAACAATTTTTTTTTGCTCTTAGACTCAAATCAATTTGATTGAGCCCAAACTATCACTCACAGCATGTGTGGATTATTCAATACACTGATTGTAGATCGTTTTCATGAGGGGTGCCAATAATTCTGGAGTCCAGCAGATTTTACACTCTTTATAAAGCATCTGATTTTTGACCTTCTCTCAAAAGCGGATGGCATTTCCGCGTTAACACTCGCGCCGGCGGTTCTGACTACAGAATTAGGGTTTCAGAATAGACCCCCAATAAAAGTGTTGCACTTAAGAAACAGAGAGAGAGACAGAGACAGAGTGTGAGACAGAGAGAGACTGAGAAATAATCAAGAGACCCTGACACAACACTACGAGGAAGCGGTAGACAGCCAGAAACGAAAAATGACAACATGGTAAACAGACATTGGGCTTAATGGACGGGAGGGGGGGCAGTTGGAACCTGCACTGAGTTGACGGAGGGGGGAGAAGAAGAAAAAAAAAGAAAAAAGAGAGGAAAAGAAACACTGTGAGAGCTCAAACCAGGCGGTAAAGTGAAAGTAGGTTACCTTTGGTCTGGTTGTTCTCCACATTTCCATCCTGCATTTTACCTATGATGAAGACATACGAGACATGGAACAAAAATAACAGCAGACGATAAACAGTCATCACAGGGACGTAAACAGTGAAATCAAAATAAAAAGGAAGACAGAAAATGAATATTTCATCAACATCCCAGTGACAGTAACATACATAACGCACAGTCGTCTCATAATGAGGTACTGAAATACAGTATGGGTGTCTAGGTGAGCGGCTCTAATGCCTGGCAGTTATGAAAGAAAAACACAGGAATGTATTTGATGCACCAGAAGTTAAGGAGTTTGTGCAAACGCTGCAACTACTTTACATAAAGATAAACAACGGTGCGTGCTCTGCTGTACGGCTGGAGCATTCGTTACGCTCCCAGCACCGGTTTACATGTACATCTGTGAGAAGGACTTCAGATAGGTTATCGAAATCAGTTGCAACAGGATCTATAGTGTTGGCAGTGTTTGGTTTGCTGTCTCAGTGCCGTGATGGAGATGCCACAGAATATCTGAATTTTCTCAGTGTGCAGATGTTCCTTGCTCAGCGTACTCTTTAAAATAGACTGAGAGAAACGTTTTAGTGATGGTTTCTTCAATGATGTGCTAGGGTTTTGCGTTCTAGGTCAATAGATAATAGCTGCTCCTCGATAGTTCGACACATCAATGATACAGGAAAAAGCCATTCAGATATTCCATGGGATAAGAGACCAAACGTACACAGAACACAAACAACAAGGGAGAGAGCAACAGTACACAATCGCACAACATGCAGGAGAGACTGACTTCAGGATGCGCATGCAACACCACAGATGGAAGAGGGAAAGGGACTATCAGGGTAACGTCATTGGGTAGCATAGAAGTTCCTATATATCCTGAGAATGAATACTGTTATCTGTTCTACATATACTGGCACTGTATCACCTCTTTAGTCATCTATATGGGCTAATATTTTCACAGCAGTTGAAGAATAAAATCTATACTATATATTTCTATTTATATAAACCATTCCAGGCGTGGCGAATCCGCAAAAGGGCTGGTGTTATTGCAGGTTTTCATTCCAAAAGCTTCATAGCATTTCATAGCCATTTTTTGTAGGCCAAAGTTGGCATCGCACTTCAGACAAAAGGAAAGTACACGCAGCAAGTCAGTAAATACTTAAAAAGAACTTGGCACTTCAGCACTACTAGGGTGAGGGTGGGGGTCTCAGAACAAACAAGATAGTGACTCGAACAAAAAACAGTCAGTGGAAGGTCTTAAAACAAACAATGTGGTAACTAGAACCAATCACAGTTGGGGGAAGGTCTCAGAACTAAAAATGTGGTGTCTAAAACCAAAAACAGTCAAGAGAAGGCCTCAGACCAAAACAATGTGGCGATTTGGACCAAAAACAGTCAGGGGGAGTTTTTAGAACAAACAACAGGTTAACTAGAACCAAAGTCAGAGGGAGGTCTCAGAACAAACAACATGGTGACTATCACTCAATCACAATCAGGGGGAGGCTCAGAACAAACAATGTATTGACTAGAACAAAAAACAGTCAGGGGAAGTCCTTAGAACAAACAACATGGCAACTACAGAACCAGTCGCAGTCAGGGAGAGGTCTCAGAACCATGAATGTGGTGACTAGAACCGAAGACAGTCAAGAAAAGGTCTCAGACCAATGCAACATGGTGACTTTGACCAAAAACAGTCTGGCAGAGTTTTTAGAACCCAGTTACCCTGTTGTTTGTTCTAAAAACTCTGCCAGACTGTTTTTGGTCAAAGTATTCTTAGAACAAACAACATGGCAACTACAGAACCTGTCGCAGTCAGGGAGAGGTCTCAGAACCATCAGTGTGGTGACTAGAACCAAAACAGTCAAGAGAACCATCAACAAGTTGACTAGAATCAATGGCAGTCAGGGGAGGTCTCAGAATAAATAACATGGTGACTTGGACCAATCACAGTCCGGGGTAGGTCTCAGAACAAAGAACATAAGGACTTGAATCAATCACAGTCAGGGGGAGTTTTTAGAACAAACAACAGGGTAACTAGAACCCATCACAGTCAGAAGGAGGTCTCAGAACAAACAACATGTTAACTAAAACCAATCACAATCAGGAGGAGGTCTCAGAACTATCAACGTGGTGACTAGAAACTGTCACAATTGGGGTGTGGGTCTCAGAATGAACAATGCAGTGACTAGAACCAACAACAGTCAGGGGAAGTTCTTAGAACAAACAATGTGGTGACTAGAACCAGTCGAGATCAGGGAGAGATCTCAGAACCATCAACGTTGTGATTAGAACCAGTCACGGTCAGGGAGAGGTCTCAGAACAAACAACATGGTGACTTGGATCAATCACAGTCAGGGGGAGGTCTCAGAACTATCAACATGGTGACTAGAAACAGTCGCAATTGGAGTAGGTGGGGGTCTCAGAACAAACAATGTAGTCACTAGAACCAAAGGCAGTCAGGGAGAGGGCTCAGAACCATCAACGTGGCAACTAGAACCAGTCGCAGTCAGGGAGAGGGCTCAGAACCATCAACGTGGCGACTAGAACCAGTTGCAGTCAGGGAGAGGGCTCAGAACCATCAACGTGGCGACTAGAACCAGTCACAGTCAGGGAGAGGGCTCAGAACCATCAACGTGGTGACTAGAACCAGTCGCAGTCAGGGAGAGGTCTCAGAACCATCAACGTGGTGACTAGAACCAGTCGCAGTCAGGGAGAGGTCTCAGAACCATCAAGTGGTGACTAGAACCAGTTGCAGTCAGGGAGAGGTCTCAGAACCATCAACGTGGTGACTAGAACCAGTCGCAGTCAGGGAGAGGGCTCAGAACCATCAACGTGGTGACTAGAACCAGTCGCAGTCAGGGAGAGGGCTCAGAACCATTTAGTGGTGACTAGAACCAGTCGCAGTCAGGGAGAGGGCTCAGAACCATCAACGTGGTGATTAGAACCAGTTGCGATTGGGGTGAGTTTCATAACAAACATCATGGTGAGTTCTTAAAACCAATAATGTGTTTTTTAGGAAACACAGTATTTTGGCCCAACTGCAATCGTTAGAGGTTTTACTTACATTATTACATAATTTGAATGAAAATCTGCAGCTGCACCGGCCCTTTGTGGACAGGACTGGACACCCCTGTACTCTGCATATATTGTACAGAGTGACCACAGAGTAACACAGACTAAACCACGGACAGAATTCAAGTCTGATGGCTACTAATATTTTTGGCTTACATTGTGTTCATCTTTTTGTGATTACTCAATACGATTCCATCATACACAAAGCTAACTGGTGTGGCTACATTAGCTTTACAGCTCCATAGCAAACCTAAAGAATTCAGCTTCACACACCAAACACGTTTTAGCAGACAGAAGAAATTTGTGTATATATATGTATATCATTTTAATTATTATTTAATATATATATAGGTGAATATATATATATAATATATAGGTAGGTGAAGGTAGTGTTACAGTTTACCTGTACACAGGTAGGTGAAGGTAGTGTAACAGTTTACCTGTACACAGGTAGGTGAAGGTAGTGTTACCCAAGGGCTCTTTTTGGTAAAGTGTAAGGTGGTTAACCAGATGGGGAATTGAACACCAGTATGAAGGGTCTCAGTGTAACATAATATACTATACCAACCACTGAGATTACTGAGATTTCAGTCTTTAATTTTATAATAACTATGATATTGAAATGTAAGCCTTGTGAAGTGACAGCTTCGCCTCATTGTGTATTCAGCTATAGGCTATTGGACTACATAGATAATGAAGTTAAAATATAAGAAATTAGAATATGAGGAATTAATGGTTTAATTAATAAATTAGAGTATAAATGAGCTCATGTTGAAAAAATTTTGTTCTCATTTAATGCCAGTCAATACATTTCTGGCTCATACCAGCTTCTGTTCCTTTAAACACGCAGCATGAACTTGCAGTCTGCCTCTCTGGACTAGTATGAACTAAGCTTAACACAATATGATTCACAGTACATGAGAAATGTTATTAGATGTCGCTATACCGTGTCAACAAACCATTCCAGTACTGTATACACTACTGTGCAGAAGTCTTAGGCACCTTGTTTGAGAGCCTTCATCTTATCAGTAAGTGTATGTTCACCAGTTAGAACACCATATCTGATTAGAATAGATGTAAATAATCTTACATACAATACAAAGTAACATGAATATCTTATTGTGAGAGAAGTAGATCAGATCTTGAGCTCCAGTTTGAAGAACAAAGTGTAGTTCCAGATTTCTCCTGGATGCCCCAGACATTGTATGAATGTATTCAGTTCCTTTAGCAGCAATCTTGATTTAGCTTAATGAAGTACTGAGCAGTCAAAGCAGCTATTAGATGAGAACTGTTAATAATACTGGGTTGTTTAGGAGAAGCTTGGAAAGAGTTAAATAAACACACTGATGTATGTAAAAGCACTACTAACTCTATTAATACTCTTTAATATTTAATAATAAATTGTTTACTAAGTAAAGCTCTTAGATATAATAATACAAATGTACCTCAAACTTGTACACAGTACTGTAGCTTAATATTTCTGCCAGGATTTGTGTGAAGAAGCACTAATGGAAAGGATTGAAGTTGTTGCCTGGTTAGACTTTATTGTGCTTCTCTTTAAGGCAACACACAACAGGTTTAATCTCCTTCAGATTTCTGTCACCGTGCGCCGTAATGGACTACACGACCTGCGGATTAACGTCAAGCACCCTTCGCCTCAGTCTCGGAACACAATCTTTCTGACACTGTCTTGTGAGGCTTCGCTGATAGAGTTGACTTCTTTACACAGGGACACAACAGAGGAGTGAAAAAGAAGAGTTCACAAAGTTCGGGTGACATGCAGTAGGAGGGCAGTGAAGACGGCTAGAGAGAGAGAGATAGAGGGAATAGAAAGAGAAACAAGAGAGAGAGGGGGGAGGATGGAGCCATGAGGGAGCGACAACGGAGGTCTTCTCAACCTACCATTGACTAGGCTGGTATTACCAGGGGCATTTGCGCCTGCAGCACCATCGGTAGCTATAGTTGCGATGGGGTGGGAGGAGGGATGGGAGCAGTCTAGCGAATAACAATGGGCAAAAAAAAAAAAAGGATAACAGTGAACAAAAACAGCATGGTTAAGAGCGTCGTCACCAATGATCAGTACACTTTTTCAGATTTCAACCCAAACGAGTCTCCAAAATGCATGAATGGCATCGATGAGCATAAAAAACACAAAACCAAACAAAACAAAAGAAGAAGAACATTCAAAACGCAACATAAGACAAGTTCACACGTGACACGGGCGTGACCAGAACCAAGGCACAGAACAACACCATGATCAATGGCACGACGGTGAGTGAGGACTGACCGGTTTTCAGACACCAGGCCAGAGTTGGTTTGGTAAATCTACCATAGGGTAAAAAGTAAGTCCATAAATCAGACTCTCGGGTAATTACACTGGTGTTATGAAAAGCAGAGGAAGGAGCGGTTGATGTTAAGCACATCTTTTTGGACCAGAAAAGTGTCAACCATCTACCCTGCACATTGCACCATGTGGTACACGGCCCTACCACTCTACGACACTCTTGCGACCCTTAATTAGGCTGGGCCTTGGTGGGTTGTGGCGGATCTGTGGTTAGTGTGCACGTTCACAGACATGGTCGGTAAATCACTAGTGGTTTTAATAATTCACCAGGAAACTAGAACTATAACCACATGACACTTTCAATATCCACAATATGCTTTTAGGAAGGCCCGTCCGCGAATTCATGGACGCTG
>CM038714.1:19091411-19126411 GCA_021613375.1 Megaleporinus macrocephalus | reverse complement strand
TTTAATGTTATGGATGAAGGAAGTAGAGCTATGAGAGAAGATTGCGGAATGCATGCAAACATCCAGGTAAACAGACGGTACAGCCAGTGCTTAGTAATAAAGAATTGAGTACATCGTCTGTATTAATTTATACATAAATAAACACATACAGCTAATGAAAAAAACTTTACGCCACAGTTTTTCATGGTAAGCTGAAGAAGCACTAGATGAAAAACACGTCTGTGATTCGTGATTATATCAATCATGTTTTTCCTCATTCACTTTCACTGCATTAACTTAACTCACATGACATCAGTTACAGGCTTATTAAGCATTATAACCAACCAGCCACACGATCATTGCTCAGTCACTCTGCACATCACATTCTTCGTGGAGATGAATGTAATATAATAATATAATAATATAATATGATTCCAGGACTATAAGGCTGCGTTCACTTTCCCAACCTCTTTTGCTCAGATTTGGCTTTAATGAAAGTGAGTCATATAGGGTGTGTCTCAAATCCTAGTGAGTGTGTAAGTAGGCTGTCTAGGTAGCAGCTGTGTAAGTATCAGTGTTCTCTCCTCATCTCTCCTCATAAAACAGATTACTGAGACGCTCTAGTTAGAGAGAGACTGCGTCACGGCTTGTTCCCGCCCACTGCAGCACGCCACCGGTGGTTTAGCTGGTTGCTAAGTTACCGGCCGGCATCCAAAACAATAGCCCGAGGCTTAAAAATCTGCTAGCATAAATGCTAATGTCTGGAGTATAAAAGTGTAAATGGTGAAGGACTCATTACAGAGTTGATAATAAAAAACTGTTTTGTGTGATTATATGACCAGAAACACATTAAAACTCCAGAGAGAATCAAAATAACTCACATTTTAAAACCACTTCACTGCTCGTAGATTAGCCTGTGTTGCATCATGGGATTGTTTTAGTGGCTGAGGAAGCGTTCAATACTTTCTTAAAATCAGGTGTAAATAAGGTTTCTCAGTAGACAGTATGTTTAAGGTATGTAAGAATTGGGACAGTCTACATGTTGGGATTGCATACTATGACGTAAAATGCTGCCTGTGTAGGAGATCACTGGGTTTTGAGACACACCCAATAGTCTGCCATACAGTTTATGGCAGAAACCCCACAAGGAAATCTGCCACAAGCCCAGGAGATAACAACCAAGCCATACAGGCCAGTTAGATCTGCAGTCAGCTGGATTTAAATAGGGTGCTGTTGGCATTGGAACTTAGACCACTCTGGACCTTCCCTCAGAGCTTCACAGATCATGTCTGTACCACAGTAGCTTCAAGAACAAAGCAGATACTCTAAACTGGCCTGTCCTCCACTGACCATCACTGCTGTTCCTCTCCTCCACTGACTATCACTACTGTTCCTCTCACCCACTGACCATCACTACTGTTCCTCTCCTGCACTGATCATCACTGCTGTTCCTCTCCTCCACTGACCATCACTGCTGTTCCTCTCCTCCACTGATCATCACTGCTGTTCCTCTCCTTCACTGATCATCACTGCTGTTCCTCTCCTCCACTGATCATCACTGGTGTTCCTCTCCTCCACTGATCATCACTGCTGTTCCTCTCCTCCACTGAACATCACTGCTGTTCCTCTCCTCCACTGATCATCACTGCTGTTCCTCTCCTTCACTGATCATCACTGCTGTTCCTCTCCTCCACTGATCATCACTGCTGTTCCTCTCCTCCACTGACCATCACTGCTGTTCCTCTCCTCCACTGAACATCACTACTGTTCCTCTCCTCCACTGATCATCACTGCTGTTCCTCCACTGCTGATCTGAATGTTCACGTTCATGTCTCATGCCAACCAACCTGATGTGTGTCTGATCTAGGACCATATATGAAAGTGGCTCATGTTTGAAAATATGAGATTTGACAAACTCCTCAAACTGGTCACACGGAGATTACGTTTACTCTAATTTACTAGAATATTTGCTATAATAATAACTAAATATATTTCATATAATTTTATAATTTAAAAAACTTACTATTCTAAAAGAACGCATCATCATACATATCATATACCATATAGCACCGCTCTTATGTCACTCACTTCCTGCAGTTACTACTAATGATCAGTACCATGCAGTAACAGAACAGGGTCTAACCAGAAAGAAGCATGGGGTCCTTGTCTGCTGATTTTCGGACATGATCCGACTCTCCTGTTAGAGAACTCTCGTCAATCTTCAGATCGTTGCCTTGTATCAAGATCCCATCAGCTGGAAGTAGGTCACCTGGGAGAGGAGACAAGAAGGTACATGAGCTACTGCAGAGAAACACTCCATTTACAAAAAGCACAAGCAAGAAGCAGGTACTTCTCCAGTATCTGACTGAAAGCCAAGTCGAGATAAGAAACTCTTACTAAATTCCAATATACACTACGGGTCTGTCTAAAATCCTAGTGAGTGTGTAAGTAGGCTGTCTAGGTAGTCAGTGTGTAAGTAGCAGTGTTCTCTCCTCATCTCTCCTCATAAAACAGATTACTGAGACGCTCTAGTTAGAGAGAGACTGCGTCACGGCTTGTTCCCGCCCACTGCAGCACACCACCGGTGGTTTAGCTGGTTACCAGCCGGCATCCAAAACAATAGCCCGAGGTTTAAAAATCTGCTAGCATAAATGCTAATGTCTGGAGTATAAAAGTGTAAATGGTGAAGGACTCGTTACAGAGTTGATAATAAAAAACTGTTTTGTGTGATTATATGACCAGAAACACATTAAAACTCCAGAGAGAATCAAAATAACTCACATTTTAAAACCACTTCACTGCTCGTAGATTAGCCTGTGCTGCATCATGGGATTGTCTTAGCGGCTGAGGAAGCGTTCAGTACTTTCTTAAAATCAGGTGTAAATAAGGTTCCTCAGTAGACAGTATGTTTAAGGTATGTAAGAATTGGGACAGTCTACATGTCGGGAGCGCATACTATGACGTAAAATGCTGCCTAATTAGGAGCTCACTAGATTTTGAGACACCCTTACCCAGGTTTTTATAATTTGTACTATTGTATTAATAATAATACTAGTTGTAAAGAGAATTATTCTATAATGAGCTGCAGGTTTGGAGGTTGTATATATAGTTGCCCAGAGTTTGTTGCTGAACTTCCCGTGGTTCTACTACTTCCCCCAAGCTTTCCACACGTATCATTTTTATCTCCGCTCCCGCTCTAGTTTAGAAAATAATGGTGTGCCACAGAATGCCACCCATCAACTTTAAGCTTCAGCCAGCCAAGATGGATTCCCTTTCCCAATCTGCCAAGCCTTCTCCCCCACAGGCTCTATCTGTCACTGTCAACGGCTGCACATTTTCTACCTCCCACTCCATCAGGACACCGTGGATAACGACCTAAACATCTTCGCCAGCACATCACAAGCAGCCCACTTTGGTGCCATGAAAGAATCGAGAGATCGGAGACTCTCCTGGTCAAAAATCCTGCTCTCGACCACCACTGATCGCCGGTGGCAGAGAAGCTAAACAATACCGTGGTGACTCACATTATAAAGACTGAGCTTGCTTTAGTTTAACAGACTTATAATAATTTATAAAATATAACATACGTTACCAGTTAAAAGTTTGGACACAACCGAATATATATATGTTCATAATTATAGAGATGTTTAGATCTGAATGTGTTGAAAGACGAGTGTAAATAGTAAAGTGAAGTAAAACAAACATTTGACTGTATTTAAATGTAAAAATGAGAATGTATATTTTATACAAGCTATAAAACCCCCAAACCTGTTTATCAGAACAAGATCTCAGCATCTACACTATCTTCTTCAGTCCTGTTAGAGAAGCAGCTCATGTGGCTCCTCATAAAGCTGCTGGTCAGAATGTTCAAAGTATGTAAACCTGCATCAGAGCAAATGAGCTCATTTCTAAAAGACCCTCTAAACATAATATCTATAAGATATTATCATTTATCGCAATAATAATAACACATCATCTTATCGCACACCCCTTAACTAAAACTGTAAGAAACTACTGTGTAGATGAGGTGAACAGATAAACAGACACGTACCGTATTTGATTTGTGCGATGTCGCCGACCACAATGTCAGCCACAGGAAGCTGGATGACCGTTGCTCCACGCACCACTTGGAATTTCTGCTCCTGTTCGATGCGGCTCTGTAAACCCCTGAACTGCTTCTCCTTGCTCCAGTCGTTAAATGCGGTGACAAGGACCACGCAAACCACAGAGAGTAAGATGGCAGCGCCTTCGATCCAGCCAGCTTCCGACTCCCCTTCATCTTCCGCCCCGGCGTTTGCAGCCCCACAAGCTGAGGACAGATGTGAGGCCAGCAGTCAGAGCTGTTCTTATTACACAGGACGGTCCAGTATGGGCAACATTCCACATCATTATTTTATCTTTTGGTAGTATGAATAGGAGAAATGATCAGCGCCACCCATTACGAGCCCTCTAACAGTCTGTTGCTCATGCACTGTTCCACAGGTCCACTGATGGCTCTCTTGATAAAAGTTATTTCCGGCTACTTTTTTTTAATCACTTTTTTACAAGCAAACTACACCACTAATGTTGGGAACACCAGCTATATTAGTATCGTCAGCCGTACAGGGAACATTCGGCTGGTTATGCTAGACAGCACTCGCAGGAGAACTATGGACAAATCCAAAAGCAGCAACCTAACAAAAGCAACAGTAAAGTGTAAAACCCCAGATACCATGACAACAAGACACAACATAGCGGTATGAGCAGTCGTGAGCTGAAGGTTAGAGATCCGGTCCTGTGACTGGAAGGACACTGGTTCACAGGACACAACTGAAGTGCCGTTCAGCAAGTTAACCCCCAACTGCTGTGGACAGGGCTGCCCACCACTCTGGGCAAGCGTCCCCAAGTGTGTGTGTTCACTATAGTGTGTATGTGTGTGTATGTGGGTGTTTCAGTGCCCCCTAGTATGTGTGTTCACTGGTGTGTGTTTGTGTGTGTATGTGGGTGTTTCACTGTCCGCTAGTATTTGTGTTCACTGGTGTGTGTGTGTGTGTGTGTGTGTGTATGTATGCGTGTGGGTGTTTCACTGCCCCCTAGTATGTGTGTTCACTGGTGTGTATGTGGGTGTTTCACTGCCCCCTAGTATGTGTGTTCTCTAGTGTGTGTGTGTATGCGGGTGTTTCACTGCCCCCTAGTATGTGTGTTCACTAGTGTGAGTGTGTGTGTGTGTATGTATGTGGGTGTTTCACTGTCTGCTTTTATGTGTGTTCACTGGTGTGTGTGTGTATGTTTCACTGTCCCCTAGTATGTGTGTTCACTAGTATGTGTGTGTGTATATGTGGGTGATTCACTGTCCCCTAGTATGTGTGTTCACTAGTGTGTGTGTGTGTGTGTGTGTATGTGGGTGATTCACTGTCCCCTAGTATGTGTGTTCACTAGTGTGTGTGTGTGTGTGTGTGTGTGTGTATGTGGGTGTTTCACTGTCCCCTAGTATGTGTGTTCACTGCTGTGTGTATTTGTGTGTGTGTATGTGTGCAGGTGTTTCACTGTCCTCTAGTATGTGTGTTCACTAGTGTGTGTGTATGTATGTAGGTGTTTCACTGTACCCTAGTATGTGTGTTCACTAGTGTGTGTCTGTGTGTATGTGAGTGTTTCACTGTCTGCTAGTATGTGTGTTCACTGGTGTGTGTGTGTGTGTGTGTGTATGTGAGTGTTTCACTGTCTGCTAGTATGTGTGTTCACTGGTGTGTGTGTGTATGTGGGTGTTTCACTGTCCTCTAGTATGTGTGTTTACTAGTGTGTGTGTGTGTGTGTGTATGTGAGTGTTTCACTGTCTGGTAGTATGTGTGTTCACTAGTGTGTGTGTGGTTGTTTTGCTGTCTACTAGTATGTGTGTTCACTAGTGTGTGTATGTTTCACTGCCCCCTGGTATGTGTGTTATCTAGTATGTGTGTGTGTGTGTGTGTGTGTGTGTGTATGTGGGTGTTTCACTGCCCCCTAGTATGTGTTCACTAGTGAGTCTGTGTATGTGAGTGTTTCACTGTCTGCTAGTATGTGTGTTCATTAGTGTGTGTGTGTGTGTGTGTGTGTGTGTGTATGTGGTTGCTTCGCTGTCTACTAGTATGTGTGTTCATTAGTGTGTGTGTGTGTGTGTGTGTGTGTGTGTGTGTGTGTGAGTGTGTGTATATAGGTGTTTTACTGTACGGATGGGTTAAATATGGAGGTCAGATTTCACAAGTGGCAAATAGTTCTAAATGCTGTTCTATGCTATGAGAGCCAGAAAGTCTGCAGTGACATACAAAATACTCATTAACATCACAAGTTTTCTATAACATTGTTAATGCTTTTTAGTAGTCTGACCCTTTGAATCACCTGCAGTGAGGCAGGCTGAAGTCCAGCTGTGTATGCTGCTCTGATAGAATGTAGCTCTCTCGTTCAAATACAACCTTTCATGGCTTTTAAAGTGAGCAGACCACACTTGACACTGCTCCTGGGTAAACCAACCAGCTGCAAACTAACACAATCAACAGCAGACTGGACATTTCTCTAGTTCTGCTCGAGGATCAGATTCCTGGCAGACAGTGAATCATTGTGTGTTGTGTTTAAACCTCTGACCACTAGATGGCAGTAGATGGCATTTTCAGCTCCACTCCAACAGTAACAAGCAGCACAAGGACGCAATGCTATTGTAAGTATCGGCAAACCTGTTCATATAGTGGTGTGTTTTAATAGTAGGATTTGAAAAACAACAATATATCACTTTGCATGCAGTACCACAGTATATCGTGATATATTGAATTGTGACCACTGTATCACGGTATGTATTGTATCACCAGGTTCTTGCTATTACACAGCCCCGGTCTACACTATAACCCGAATCCCCGAGCAGTACAAACAACAGCGAGAGGCTAAAATCTCACAGGAGTTGATAAACAATGATGTTAGTGAATTCAAGTGAATAATGACTTAAATGAAATTTATTTCTATAAACCCATATAACAACAACTACAAAGCACTTCTTTTAGGTTTAGTTAATATGACCGATCACAAACTATGATTATAACCTACCTTACATAATCTAAACATTCTTTAAACACAACCAGATGTTTTATTCTGCTCCAGGAATAATTCCATACCTCTTATTTTATAGTTTTGATCTTTTCACACTTATTCACTAATATTATTACTATTAATATAGTACACATAAGAACCAACTAAGCAGGTGTGCAGGTTATGTTCTTACAGGTCATATTCTTTTTGCCAGTCATCATGTTTCTGTACATATTTGATTTTTCAATCAAGCAAATTAAATCATTAGTCTTGTTTCTCAGTGTGGAGCTGAGCATCCCTGAACTAGACGTGACAGTCTTCCTGCTGGAGTTGAGCTTGCCTGCTGAATGCTCAGAATAAAAGGTCCACCCTGTAAAGCACAGGCACTACAGGAGCTTTGATGGGGTGCAGAGCAGCAATTTTGTGCAACTCTGCATGGCTAACTAACAGTCCCAATTAAACTGCGATTCACAGCCGGACGTGGAAGACGATGAAAGCATGAGAGCGATAATGGTGTCTTATTAGTTAAAACGGCCACGTACGCTACTGTGACAATGATCCCACCGCCGCTGAATACAATATAACACTGCAGAGAATATTACGCACTGATAGAAATAAAAAAAAGAAACACCGCATCGTTTCACTATTATTACTGCTGGTGCTGTCAGCGTGCTAGTGGGAGGCATTCATATTTAAAACAGACGGTGGGACGCACACCGGTGCAGTCACCTCCGACAACAATTCACAATGATCACTTTAAGATAAGGATTTTAACCTGTAATTTCTTTAGTCCAGTCATCAAGCAATTTAGTTATGTAATATAGAGGTCAAGAGGTATTTTTTAAAAATTGTGTCCAAAGTGGACAAATGACAAATATGCAGAGGTTATTCATATTGCTGTGGACGCTTATATATATATATTACAACTGTTTTAGAAAATTAGAGACATTACTATATTTAAATAGCTTGTTTTACAAAGAGGAAACTTTTAATTACTCAGTAAACCACATAGTATTAAGTATTAATACATATCGTAACGCTGTGTGAGGCGGCTGAAGCGGATACACACGCAGATGAGGATTGATAGGTTTAATGCTATTCATATTTACAAAACAGACAGGCAACCATGAACACACTGACAGAAAAACAACGAAGGACCAAGACAGACTGCAAACACAGGGTATATATACACAGATTAACAAGAGGGAACAGGTGACGAGACTAAACAGCGATGGGGAACAGGTGTGCGAGGCAGGGCAAGGGCGGAGACAGGGAGCACGTGACAAAACACACACATGGACAGGATGTAAACAAAAGCACATGGATGGGAGGCGTGAAAGCACCCCCCCCCCAAAGCGACCCACCCGGGGAGCCAACCCTAGGAGCCGCCCCAGAGGAGGGTCAGGACAAAGACGGGACAGACCGGGCAGACAGACGGACCAGGCAGACGGAGCAGACCGGGAACAGACAGACGGACAGACCAGATGGACAGACAGACGGAGACCAGGAACAGGCAGAGAAAAATGGGCAGAAAAAAAAAACGGGCAGACAGGAACAGGCAAAGGCAAACAGGAACAGGCACAGACAGGAACAGAAAAACAGGCACACAGGAACAAGAACAGGCAAACAGGAACACTGGAACAGGCACAGTAAAACCGGCAGACAGGAACCGGAACAAAAAAAAACAGGGACAGACAAACCAGGACAAACACAAAACCAGGAAAGACGAAGACGAGTAAGGACGATGAGACGAACAGGGAGGAAGACGACGAGAAGTCACAGGAGGAAGACGACGAGACGACACAGGAGGAGGGAGACGAGAGAAACGAGGAACACGACGAGAGGTAAAGGGAGGAGGCTGACGAGAGGACGCAGGAGGAGGATGACGAGACGACACGGGAGGAGGGAGACGAGGACAAGGGAAACCAGACACGCCAGAAAACAACAAAACACCAGACAGAACTCAAGCACGAAGACAGGACAACAGAGCAGGAAGACAGGGCGCAGGGCAAAACACAAAAACGGGAACCGGAACCAACATGACAACAGGAACAGGGACACACAAACCACCAAAAACAGGGACAGGGACACGAACAACTACAGGAACAGGGAAAACAAAAGACGACAAGGGCAACAGACCAGGGACAGAAGAAACAAAACAGGGCGGGCGAGTGGGAAAAACGAAGCCAGTCTTAAGTGGCACAGTTCGGGGGGCGCCCGGATCACCGTCCGGGGAGCGAGTGCGGCGACGCCCAAGGAGGCAGCGGGAGCTGCGGCGACGCCCACAGAGGCAGCGGCGACGCCCTCGGAGACAGGGAGAGCTGCGGCGACGCCCACAGAGGCAGCGGTGACGCCCTCGGAGGCAGGGAGAGCTGCGGCGACGCCCACAGAGGCAGCGGTGACGCCCTCGGAGGCAGGGGTAGCAGCGGCGTCCTCGACGACCGCGGGCACGGCTCTCACTTCCGGTGCTCTCGCTGGTGCTGCTCTGCAGATGCGCCTCCGCTCCCGAGCGCCAAGTGGCGCCGGAGCGCCAGCAAAGCTGGGGAGCGAAGCCGAGGGAGAGTGCTCGCGCCGCTGCGAACCGAAACAAATGGATCCAACCAGAACACGCTGGCTGGAGGCACGAACACGAGGAAGGGGTTCTGCAGTGCTGTGAGCAAGCCGGCGGATAGCAGCGGGGGTAACAGCCGCAGCGTCATCCTCCGGAGTGTCCCAAAGCCCCCCGCAAATATTGTCCTCCATCCAGAGAGCTTGGGCGTACCTGCCGCTCTCCTTCCGCTGCTTCCGCCCTTTTTATAACCAGTTCGACGGGGTTTCGTGCTCATAAAATACAGTTCAAAAGCCTCGTCATCGCTCAAGTCCTCCTCATCCTCTGTATCCATTTTGGGTCCTTCATTCTGTAACGCTGTGTGAGACGGCTGAAGCGGATACACACTGAATACATTCATACAATGTCTGGGGCGTCCAGGAGAAATCTGGAATTACACTTTGTTCTTCAAACTGGAGCTCAAGATATGATCTACTTCTCTCACAATAAGATATTCATGTTACTTTGTATTGTATGTATGATTATATACATCTGTTCTAATCAGATCTCCTGTTCTTATTGGTGAACATACACTTATTGATCAGATAAACACTTTTAAACTATCAGCTCAGGTGCCTCAGACCTTTGGACTTTAGCTAAAAAGTTGTGTTTATAAAATAGTAGGACTGTGATATTTACAGCAGTCATATTGCAACCTACCCTTGCAGTTTGTTGGTTTATCACCAACATCCCAACAAACCTACCCCCCACACGTACCCCACCCCCTACAAAGCAGACATGTTAGCATTTATAGCTAGTGCTTGTGGCTTTGTGCCTGTGTGGGCGCCACTGTTAAGCTAGTCTCCTTTCAAAGGGGTTGCCATGAATGCGCCACACAGGCTACAGATTGTACTTGACATTTCAGTTGTGTAAATAACGCTTAATCTTTACTTTTCTTTCACAGAGAGCAGCATAGCAGATCAGCCAAGTGTCGCAGTGACAGTTAAAATAGACTGAATACTAAATAAAGCAGCTCCGGTGAAACACCTAATGATTAAGGACATTGGCTAAGTTCTCTAAAAAAAAATTCCAGACCACCTGCCAACACATATCTGAGCCTCTCAACATATTTGCTACTTCTGTCAGCCACATTTTAAATGTAGGTGGGATATCTGGTGTTCCTGCTGGTGAACATACACTTATTGATCAGATAAAGTCTTCAGTCTTCAGCTCAGATGCCTCAGACTTTTGCTTACTTATACAGATAATCATGGAACAGGTGTTTCGTTTGTAACAGCACTAAAAGTTATAATTATGTGCGTTCACTTTAAATTGCATAGTTTGTATATGCCCACGAAAAAACTTTACCCAACTGTATCAAATTCAAACCACTTTAAAAACATCTCCTTTTCTACCTCCGCAAATGTGCTCGGGATCGATCTTCTAGAAAGAATATCCAGAATATCAAATTACAACCAGCTTTTCTTATTGCTGGCAATAACTGCAAAGAGATTCAAACCAAACTGCCACACAAACAGATACGGTGCATATCGACCGTCCAGTCTCGGTCACTGTAGACAGTGTGCATCACTTTTCAGACACTGCAGCACCGAGTCCAACCCACACAGACTGATTATTACTCCTGTTTCATTGGCACAGCGCTATGAGAGGGCACTGGAGATGGCTTCATTTGATTGCACCACCCCCCCACCACCCCTCGCAGCAGTAAGGCACTTCACACTGTACAGCACTTCTAGCCACAAAATGTCACAGAGCCTGTCAGGCGCTGTCCATGGTCCTGAAGTGCGGACAGCTAGTGTTAGATAACTGCTCGTGACCCTCCGAGAGCTGCGAGCGAGCGCGGACTGGCAAGCACTGCGAAAGTGCTCGCTGGTGAGATTTGTGCCTAGGCAAACATAATTAGCCCGCCTGACAGGACGCTTTATGATTGAACCTACAGGCCAGCCGCGCTAATGTCTGCTGTTACAGCCCATTGATATGCAAATATGATGCCTTTAATTTTGCATATGTGCTTTCGCTGGAAGCAGGTTGGGTGACACGTCGGATTTTTTTGTTTTTATATTAAGTCTGATCATGTCCTCAGTTTGAAAGTTTGGGGGGTGGGGGTTGTGGAGGGAGAGTGGTGTGAGATTGGCCAATTAGCTGAAATATCATTACAAAAAAAACACATATACAGTCATGCACTATAAAAAGACCAGTGTAATGACATATAAACACTATCAGTCAGAAGTTTGGAGACACCTACCCAGGTTGTTCTTATATGTACTATATTAATAGTAATATATTAGTGAATAAGTGTGAAGAGATCAGAACTATATAATAGGAGGTATGAAATTAATCCTGGAGCAGAATAAAACTTCTGGTTGTGTTTAAAGAATGTTTAGAGGGTCTTTTAGAAATGAGCTGCTTCTCTAACAGGACTGAAGAAGATAGTGTAGATGCTGAGATCTGAGGTTTGGGGGTTTTATAGCTCTTATAAAAATATATATTTTCATTTTTACATTTAAATACAGTCAAATGTTTGTTTTAGGAATATTTGTGTACATGGGCTCCAACTTTTTTAATATTTATACTCGTCTCTCAACACATTCAGATCAAAACGTCTTTATAACCACACACACACACACACACACACACACACACACACACACACACACAAACACAAACACACATATATATATATTTAGTTAGGTGTGTCCAAACTTTTGACCGCCAGTGTACCTCTAATAATTATAATACGTTATTATATGATTAGCTAATCTTGATTAGCATCTTGCCTGACTGGCACATAGTTTAGGCCAAAGACCTACTTGTTTAGTTGAGTTTTTAGTAATTAGTTTGTCTGATGCAGAAAAACTGAACATCCTGTGTGGTCTGATGCTGCTGCTTTATATGCTGTGACCCGTGTACCTGTATGCCTGCATTGTGGACTAGGTTAGTGGAGCTCCTGCTCATGTTCATTTACATGCCGAGTTTTGATTAATTTGATAAAATAAAGGAAAATAAAAGCTGCCGAATTCCTTTTACTTCCTTCCCAACTTGTATCGCTATGAATCAACGCCTTTGTTGGGCCTCCAATTAATCACCCAGCGCCGGTTCCCTGTAGTTGCGGGGCCCGTTTGCTTCTAAGGCGAGTGAAAAGTGAGATTTTTCTCTCTATGGATCCCGATGGTGCCGGTGCTTATCTTGCACGGGAGCGCCGCAGGCTGAAAAACCATAATGGCATAATTTAATCCGAGCACCAGGGATGTCTGGGCACGGAGACGGGGCCCGCAATTAATCTTCCTTAAAAGACATAGACAATGTCACCCGCCTCTGTAAGAAAAATAAAGAAACAATAAGTGGGACTACCTCTCCAGAATGCCAGCAGTGTGCTGAGAGTGGATCTTCATGATTCAACCTAAAGCAGATGAAATGGTACACACGAGCTTGTAGATAAGTTCTCTTTCTGGTTTCTCCTCTGACTGTATAGTGCGCTGAGGTGTCAGCGTTAGTAATGGTGTTATTTCTTACCTGGCTCTAAAACCGATATGTGCGGTTGTAAGTCTTGCTGACACTTTCATGATTATTAAACAATGAAGGCAAACACCTGTGGTTTAAAATACAGCACTGGTAGAAAATTCATCATTCCTCTGTTTTCTAGTTGGGAGCTTTTTATTACTGAAGCAAAAAGTTCCTGCTTCTGCTGTTATATCTCTTCTTCTCCACCAATATTGTCGCGTCTCAATGCTGTCACTGCATTTGTTTGACGTGTCAGGAATTAGCTGGTCACAAACCATCACTCTGGCCAAGGAAACACATGGGTTCCTACTTCTGCTGCTTATTAAATATGAGCACTTAATAAAAGGTAGCACTGGGCTTCTCCTATACAGTTGATAGGAAACATGGCAAGCCACCAAAAGCACCACACACTGACTGAGTTTACTATAAATGTAGAAATAGAGCCCGCCATCCACTCTGGGAACAGCTTTTTAATCAGTTCTATCAGACAAACATGAAACTCTAAGTAAAGCATAGATAAGATATTATGTATGATAAAGATAAAGGGGGCTTAAGTGGGGTCACTGGGATGAAGTAAGATATTTTATTTATTTATTGTCTGATATCAGTACACTTGCAGCATAAAGTCTGCAGGCAAATGCAATAAAACTGATAGAGTTTAACTGAATCTTGACATTGGTGGGGGCCTATGTGTCCTACATTTGCTATTCTACATGTTTTTAAACTATTCTGAATAACAATTCATAATTTAATTCATAAATAATATATAGTTAAAATAACTGACAGTTGGTAGTTATGTGATTCATAGCTACAGAAGATGTTAGTCTGCTGGATGCTGTGCGCCAAAGCCTACCATCACCAATAACATTATTATGATGGATGTACACGTTTCTTTGAGAAACAGATATTTATGTCCACCCTTTTCTTGTTTGCTGCCACCCTCACTCACTTTTCACACCCATGTGTCTCCCACGCTGCACCTGAGTCTTACACAGTGAGTCTCATATGACTGCAAAGCTTTCCTTCCAGTTTTGGCGTCGCTAACAACCAAGCGTAGCTACAGAGTCTCACATGACAGCAGGGACAGACACAGCCAATCACACTGGCCATATGTGTTATGGGGAGGTAGGACTCAAGTAGAGAACCTGATTTAACCATTTCTGCACCTCTAGGTTAATCAGATGACAGACTGGGTTTTTTTTGAAAGGGAATAAAATAATTTGTGGTAAAATTTAATAAATGCTGGATACTGATGGAAATACATCACTTCCGTCCATGCTTTTTCTAAACTCCTGGGTTAAGTACTTCATTAATTGGCAAAAGATATTACTGTTATTACTGTTATATAAGATCCAGTTAATTGGTAATGGTAATTATTTGCATTTTAGATTTGACCTACAAAGAGTACCGACTGTATTCACGTTCTGTTTGAAATGCTCTATTAGAGCTCCTGTGTCTTTAAGCCCCGCCTCCTGATGAGCCCAGTGTGGTCTGATAGTTCTGCTTACACACTCTGTTCTGACTGGTCAACTGTTAAAGGGCAGTTAAAGGTAATAGGGGCTGGATAGACATTCTGCCCCTGTATGTAGTGTTGTGTGAGGATGTGCCGAGCTTGCTGGTAGGCGGGTAATGAAGACTGTGTTACGAGATGATGGCATCTTGCACTAGAGAAAAGGGCTGGAATTCCAGTGCAGCTGAGAGAGGTGGTTTCTGTGCGAGAGAGTTTCTCCATCTGGCGTGTACCTTCAGCTTTATGACGGTACAGACAAGAGAAGGAAATGAAGGAGGCACCAGTTAACGTAATGCTTTAATTTGTGTTTGCACAGAAAGAGAGGAGGATCAATAATGTTAGTAAAAAGAGAGCCCCATCAGTAGTACTGATCTTTGTATGGTAACACTAAAGGCAGCACATCTGCCACCTATAAACCTCAACAGTGGTCAACAGTGCTCCACAACGTCTCTCACAACATCCCACAAAACTCTTCTGCAAAAAGTTTGTGATGCTCGTCTTCCGGTGTGCAGGGCTCCCAAGCTCCGTCGCCTGGAATCCATTCAAATTAACAATCCTTTTCCGTTCCTGGGCGTAATTGAATTCCGCGCCGTTATGATGATTGATATTACTTACTCAGCATTCTCTTCCACACTCGTTTTAATGGCTTTGTCTTCATGGTGCGCTTTATGGCCTGGAGACTTGATGTATGGCCTTCACCTAAAGGTTATTTCTCCGGCATACACTTCATTAACTCTGGGTCCTTGGAAATCGTCCTTTCAATGGATTCCCTCACCACCCTGCCTCGTCTGAGAGGAGCCCGGAATGCACAGTCATGCTTGTTAACGAGGGCTGAACAGGCAGAAGGAAATGCATGTGGAAGCTGCTGCGGTGGTTACTGGACTTCCTCGATGGCGGTTTTATTACATTTCTCCATACAGACTCCAGCAGTGGGTTACAAATGTGATAGAAGGACCCATAAGGTGGATAATGTTGACTAGACAAAGTTCAGACGTATGCATATGATTATGGTCGAAATAGTCATGGTCATATTTGCATCAGATTATCAAGAAAAGTTTGCGATATGGAACGTGGTGGTCCTGATGCAGCTAATGTATGTCTTTTAATATATTTTTTAACCAAAACAGAAAAATGATTTAAAGGATTATAAACTTATTTCTGATTATTAAAAGATTCAAAAAATTAAAAGATTACAAACATTTTTTTACATAATTACACTTACACACAATTATTACACTGCATAATTAAAAGAGGTAAAGAGAGTAATTCAGGGTGGTTTGGTATGAAATGCCAGAACTGTTCACAGTGGTGGTAAATGGAACCAGATGTCCACCTCTAAAAAAGCTCCCTCACAGAAAGTACATGAAATAGTAATGAATATGCTGCCTGATATCTGAGACCCTGTTTTAGTCATTTTTATTTAAAAAAAACACTTACAGTAATGAGGTACATGCAGGGCATTGTATGCAAAATACTACCCAACCTATTTTTTTCCAGATTAAGCACTAATTTACCAACAACACTCATTATAAACACTCAGAAGACACTTGTCCTTGTGTATTTATACCCCACTGTTTGCTTCTAGTGTGACATTTGTAGATATGTGGATTGTAGATTGTAGATTGTGTATCGTGGATTGCATATTGAGGATAGTGAATCGTGGATTGTAGATTGTAGATATGTGGATTGTGAATTGTGGATTGTGGATAGTGGATCATGGACTGTGAATATGTGGATTGCAGATTGTGGATATGTGGATATGTGGATATGTGGAATGTGGAATCCAGATTGTGGACTGTGCATTTGTGGATAGCAGGCTGTGGATTCCAGATTGTGGATTGTGGACTGTGCATTTGTGGATAGCGGGCTCTGGACTCCAGATTGTGGATTGTGGACTGTGCATTTGTGGATGGCGGGCTCTGGACTCCAGATTGTGGATTGTGGATTGTGGACAGTGCATTTGTGGAAAGCGGGCTGTGGTTTTCAGATTGTGGATTGTGTATTGAGGACCTTGGATTATGGATTTTATGGATTGTATATTGTGGACTGCGTATTGTGGATTGCATATTGTGTATCGTGGATTGTGTATCATGATTCTGGATTTGTGTTTTTTGTGTGCTGTGAATGTTAACCTGTACTTGTGTGTATGTATGCATTGGTTTTCTTGGTTTCTTGTTTGTTTTTATTTTATTTTCTTATTTTGTAGTGACCTTGTTGAATCATGGACTCACCTGCACACTATGTTTCCGCCTGTACTTTAAACCGGGGCTCAAATAAACAGACCTTGCATCTGTATCCACCTCCCTCGCTGGCTCAATCATCAGAACATTTGTGTTGTAAACAACATCTGAGTCTCTACAATCAATCATTTGAATTATGACTGAATTATGCAGAGAAATGGTGGAATTTAACTTTTGTTGTTTTGTTGTAAAATGTGTTGCAACAAAACTGCAGTGAAGACGGTAGTGTCACAGTAATCCTCAGGCTCAGGAATAGTGGAGTCGTGCCACTGCTGGTTTGGGGGAAAGGCTATCGAAGCTGAACAGAGTGGAGAAGATAAGGAAAATGGTAGCAATACTTACATTCACTGCCCTCTCCGGGCGGCTGATAAAATGAGAGTCCCAGGGAGATCATGGCTGCGATTTCGAGGATGATAAGGGTCACATCTTGTAGCGCTTCCCACACTAACTGTAAGAAAGTTTTTGGCTTCTTTGGAGGTATAAGGTTTCGCCCGAAGACTTCTCTTCTCTTTTCTAGGTCGACTGCATCTCCCGTCAGACCTGTAAAAAAACAAAACAAAGAGAACTAAAAAACTGGAATAATTGTGAACAATTATGGCCAGAAATGTTAAAAAATGTATTGTGGCATATCATATGGACGTTGTGCACTCAACTGCTGATGTCTCATTGCCAGTCAGTGGAATTTACCATGTACCATAAATGAAGCTTTAGTGAAAGTTCTGCCAGGAAGACTCTAATGCTACACCATTCATTCATTCATTCATTATCCCCGACCAATCGCTGGTCCACACCGGACTTTTCCCCTCCTTCCTCCCCACCAACACCAGTTTGGCATTGCCCAGTTGTTGAAGAGATACAACCAATCAGCCCAATCCTGCAGGATAAGCAGAGGTCTTGATGCTCCATGACCTGGACCCAGGACAAAGCCTACACTTAAGGCCCCTGCCTCTCCACCAACAGCGTCTAAACCCAGAATGGAACACCGTGGGATTCAACTCCTCAGCATTTGCTGTGGAATCGCCAACGTTTCTTTCAGCTGCTACAATAGCGGTAACCGTTTCAAGTATTGTGGCGCATCTCACGCACAGCGGTGCTAATATCTTTCAAGGTTGGCTGGCGAAGTTCACTTTTCTTTGCTTCAAAAAACTTCGTCAGCCATCAAGTCAGCACAATTTGTCACATCATGTACTTCACGGCTTCTTTTATAACAATGCCCAAATGCGTACTCCGAGATTTGCCCCCGAGCGTCTGCTGTGGAATCGGCAACATTTCTTTTAGCTGCTCCAAAAACAGTACCAACATCCTGTGCCCACGTATGAAAAATGAGCAATCCAGCTCTCTCCCCATGTAAGATTGGGCCCTTGTGTCACCCACGGTCTCCAATTACCCTGCTGACTCACAGCACAGCTTGTGCTCCGCACTTACATAAAGCCCTCTATGAGAGTAGGGCCCTGACCTAGCGCCCTTCCCTCCTCTGTAGCTGCCGCGCACCATGCAAATGATCCTGACGTTGCTCGAGCTGCAGCAGGAGCGCCACAGCTAGCGCTGCGCCGCAACGCAGATACGTTTTAACCACTGCCGATCCAACCAGTTGCTACGTTTTGTAGGCAAATGACATTTAGCGGGACCCCCCACTCCATACCTTATCAATACCATCATCACAACAGAATCAAGAGGTTACATAGGACTGCAAATGGCAGTCTGCAAATAAAGCGGCGCTGGCGGGGAAAAAAGCTACTGGTACAAATGGGGCAAATGCAGTTCACCTCCAGAGCCTTCGTCTTACAAGCACTGCAGCTAAGTGAGAATGCACCAGCACTGCATCTGCATAATAACAATTCACACAGCAACGAAGTGATAGCGCAGACGAGATGGACACTGCTGTCTCCATTTTTGTTTATTTTTATTTTTCTACATTGTTTGAACGTGACAGATGACATTTACATTGTGTGAACATTTCATGATGAATGGACTTATAGAAATCCAAAACAGCTTGGAAAAAAATTTGGTTCCATTGACTTACATTAAAAATACAGACTGTTTTTGTTCTCTCCTGCAAAGTTGTTATTTGGTGCGAAGTCGTGACCCGAAGGTTAGGTCTTAGGTCAGTTCAATCGCCAGGACCAGCAGAACACACCTGCTCCCTGGGCGCTGTGGATAGGGCTGCCCACCACTCTGGGCATGTGTGCTCACTGCCCCCTAGTGTGCATGTTCACTAGTGTGTGTGTATATGTGGGTGTTTTACTGCCCCCTAGTGTGTATGTTCATTAGTGTGTGTGTATATGTGGGTGTTTCACTGCCCCCTAGTGTGTATGTTCATTAGTGTGTGTGTATATGTGGGTGTTTCACTGCCCCCTAGGGTGTATGTTCACTAGTGTGTGTATGTGAGTGTTTCACTGCATGGATGGATTAAACGCGGAGGCCAGATTTTGCTGTGTGCAAACAAAGTGACAGAATTATTCTGAACTTAAAAAAAAAAACTAAACTTATTTTGGAGACCTGTTTTTTACCTGTTACAAGTCTATGTTTAGTCCTATATAAGGAGCCACAGCACACCATGTACAGTAAACCATCAAGTCAGTAAGTCAGTGAGCCACACCTCCAACCTTCAGTCTTAAAAGCTGCTTCTGCTTCTCACCATCCAAATAACCCCAAACACGGTCAGTGGTGTTGAGGTTCTGGACTCTGGGGTGGTCAGTGCACTGTTCTGAGAACAGCAGCAGCTTCTATCTTTGATGTGTCTGTATCTACTTTTCTCAGTGAGGAGCTTCTTGAACAGCTACACATCCTTTCAGACTTCATAGTGTTGTGGTGTCTTTTAACAGTGGAAGGATGAACAGAAACACCTATGGATGTTCTCAGATCTAAAGCCGTTTGATATTCTCCTCTCTCTCAAAGATAAAAGAGATGTTTATCTGGAGACAGTGTTGGTGGTCTTCCAGGTGGTGGTTTTTGACTTTCTCTTGCCCCATGTGAGTAAATTATCGTAGATTATCTTGTCTCTTCAGAAGTCCCACTTGAAAAAGGAAGAACCTGAAGTTAAAGGTAGTACTGACGCATTTAGAGAAAATATGTAATTTGTCTCAATAATTTGTCTGAATGATGTTCAGATTGGTCAAATTCATTCAGGCAGTTCGCAAGCTGTGTGGTGATAGGTTAAATTTTCCCACGTAGGTGATCCGTAGTCCAGTTTGTTAAACTAGTGGGATCATTAGTAACTGCAGCGTCTGTCCCTTAAAACAAACCCAGCAGCTGAGAGTCCACGCTGGTCCCGCCACACAATTTAAGGTGGAACGAGAGAATTCCAACAAGGATCTGGAGGACAGGAAGCACAACTACAGCCTTGTGTCAGATCAGAGCTCATCAGAGTTTGGACAGTTCAGAAGTTCTGAGTCTCTGAAGAAACAGAGCAGTGATACTCCGAGTTCTCCGAGTGAGTGCAGCGCAGAACTCCGTAAGTCAGAGGTATTTAATTAGAATTAGTAAGGTCCAGTTAGAGGAGATCTCAGGCCAGTCCGGACCGTCATCATTTTTAACGTGTGTTCTGATTCAGTGGTGTATCCTGTTTACTGAAGTAGTCTAGTATCAGTATTTTATACCATCAGCTACTGAAACACCAACACATCACACTGTCACGGTGTAGCTGGGGCGAGGAAAAGGCAGTTGCGGACACAATTGCGAACTGTAGTTCAAACACGGATTTAATATTGAAACGAACAGACGGAATACACCACAACAACAGTAACAATAACAACAATGAGCGACAAGGGAGAGGGCAAAACAGGCGGACTAAATACACAGGATAACGAGAGGGAAACGGAAACAGGTGGTGAACATGATGGGACACAGGTGGAGGGCAGAGGCAAGGAACACATGACAAAAGGTAAACAAAGACCACGTGGACTCAACAGGACGTAAACAGGCGAGGGGCGCGGGGAACACGGCGGGGTATGACAGCACCATGACGCAGCTCCAGAGGCGCAAAAGAGAACACACCCCGGGAGCCCGCCTTGAGGGGGAGACCCAGAAAACAAAACAGGGACCAGACACAGGACTAGGGCAGACAGACGGACCAGACGGAGACCATGAACAGACAGACCAGGAACAGACGGACAGACGGAGACCAGGAACAGACAGAGACCAGGAACAGACGGACAGACGGAGACCAGGAACAGACGGACAGACGGAGACCAGGAACAGACGGAGACCAGGAACAGACGGAGACCAGGAACAGATGGACATGGACAGAGACCAGGAACGGACAGACAGAGACCAGGAACAGAAAAACAGGCAAACAGGAACCGGGACAAAAACCAGGGAAGACGAGGACAAGTAAGGACAACGAGACGAACAGGGAGGAAGACGACGAGAAGTCACAGGAGGAAGACGACGAGACGACAAGGGAGGAGGGAGACGAGAGAAACGAGGAACACGACGAGAGGTAAAGGGAGGAGGCTGACGAGAGGACGCAGGAGGAGGATGACGAGACGAAACGGGAGGAGACCAAAACGAGGACAAGGAAAACAACGAAACACCAGACAGGACTCAAAACCAGGAACAGGACAAAACACGAGACAACAGACCAGGAGGGGGACAAGGCAGAAAAACAGGAACAAACAGAACGATGGGGACAGGAACACGGAAACCAAAAACAGGAACAAAAACGGGAATAGGAACAAAAACGGGAACACAAACTGGAACAAAACAAGGCAAAGAAACAGAACAGGGCGGGCGGGCGGGAGCAACAAAGTCTGCCTTAACAGGCAGCTTACGGGGGACAAAATCAGGAAGCGCTCTGGGCGCAGAGTCAGGAAGCGCTCTGGGCGCAGAGTCAGGAAGCGCTCTGGGCGGAGAGTCAGGAAGCGCCCGGACCACCGTCCGGGGAGCGGAGACAGGCACGGGAACAGACCGGACCACCGTCCGGGGAGCAGGCACGGGAACAGACCGGACCACCATCCGGGGAGCAGGCACGGGAACAGACTGGACCACCGGCTGAGGAGGAGGGACTGCATTGACGTCCACGGAGGCAGCGGGCCTCGCTGCATTGACGTCCACGGAGGCAGAAAAGGCAGTTGCGGACACAATTGCGAACTGTAGTTCAAACACGGATTTAATATTGAAACGAACAGACGGAATACACCACAACAACAGTAACAATAACAACAATGAGCGACAAGGGAGAGGGCAAAACAGGCGGACTAAATACACAGGATAACGAGAGGGAAACGGAAACAGGTGGTGAACATGATGGGACACAGGTGGAGGGCGGAGGCAAGGAACACATGACAAAAGGTAAACAAAGACCACGTGGACTCAACAGGACGTAAACAGGCAAGGGACGCGGGGAACACGGCGGGGTATGACACACACATACCGTTCAGTATATTTACTGTTTAAATACTGAACTGAATTAATTATTTATAAACTAATAATAAATGATTTTTACTTATTGTAAAAAAACAAGAGCTACATTAAACAAACAGAGCGCTTTGAAAAAAAGAGCATCTTAAAGTGTTTATTTATAGAAAAAATAAACAAAAAAATAAAGTTAACTCAGTTTCACATCTGTACCTGTTAGTTTGGAGCCACCTGTGAAGAATTAACATGTAAGTCCATCCATTTCTGGTTAAACAGTCCAGCCAACTTTACTTTTTTGTTACTCTTTTAACAACCTGCTTTACTCTCAGACCTGCTTTACTCTCAGGTCTGCTTTATTCTCAGATCTGCTTTACTCTCATACCTGCTTTACTCTCAAACCTGCTCTACTCTCACACCTGCTTTACTCTCAGACCTGCTCTACTATCAGACCTGCTTTATTCTCAGACCTGCTTTATTCTCAGATCTACTTTATTCTCAAACCTGCTTTATTCTCAGACCTGCTTTACTCTCAGACCTGCTTTATTCTCAGACCTGCTTTACTCTCAGACCTGCTTTACTCTCAAACCTGCTCTACTCTCAGACCTGCTTTACTCTCAGACCTGCTTTACTCTCAGACCTGCTTTACTCTCAGACCTGCTTTACTCTCAGACCTGCTTTATTCTCAGATCTGCTTTACTCTCATTACCTGCTTTATTCTCAAACCTGCTTCATTCTCAGACCTGCTTTATTCTCAGAACTGCTTTATTCTCAGACTTGCTCTACTCTCAGACCTGCTCTACTCTCAGATTTGCTTTATTCTCAGATCTGCTTTACTCTCATACCTGCTTTACTCTAAAACCTGCTCTACTCTCAGACATGCTTTCTTCTCAGACCTGCTTTACTCTCAGACCTGCTTTACTCTCAGATCTGCTTTACTCTCAGACCTGCTCTACTCTCAGACCTGCTTTACTCTCAGACCTACTTTATTCTCAGAACTGCTCTACTCTCAGACCTGCTCTACTCTCAGACCTGCTCTACTCTCAGACCTGCTTTACTCTCAGATCTGCTTTACTCTCAGACCTGCTTTACTCTCAGACATGCTATACTCTCAGACATGCTTTACTCTCAGACCTGCTTTACTCTCAGACCTGCTTTACTCTCAGACCTGCTCTACTCTCAGACATGCTTTACTCTCAGACCTGCTTTACTCTCAGACATGCTTTACTCTCAGACCTGCTTTACTCTCAGACCTGCTTTACTCTCAAACCTGCTTTACTCTCAGTTCTGCTCTACTCTCAGACATGCCTTACTCTTAGACCTGCTCTACTCTCAGACATGCTTTACTCTCAGATCTGCTTTATTCTCAGACCTGCTTTACTCTCAGATCTGCTCTACTCTCAGACCTGCTTTATTCTCAGACCTGCTCTACTCTCAGACCTGCTCTACTCTCAGACCTGCTTTACTCTCAGACCTACTTTACTCTCAGAACTGCTTTATTCTCAGACCTGCTTTACACTCAGACCTGCTCTACTCTCAGACCTGCTTTATTCTCAGACCTGCTTTATTCTCAGACCTGCTTTACTCTCAGACCTGCTCTACTCTCAGACCTGCTTTACTCTCAGACCTGCTCTACTCTCAGACCTGCTCTACTCTCAGACCTGCTTTACTCTCAGACCTGCTCTACTCTGAGACATGCTTTACTCTCAGACCTGCTCTACTCTCAGACCTGCTTTACTCTCAGACCTGCTTTACTCTCAAACCTGCTTTACTCTCAGATCTGCTTTATTCTCAGACCTGCTTTACTCTCAAACCTGCTTTACTCTCAGACCTGCTTTATTCTCAGACCTGCTTTACTCTCAGACCTGCTCTACTCTCAGACATGCTTTACTCTCAGACCTGCTCTACTCTCAGACATGCATTACTCTTAGACCTGCTCTACTCTCAGACCTGCTTTACTCTCAGATCTACTTTATTCTCAGACCTGCTTTACTCTCAGATCTGCTCTACTCTCAGACCTGCTTTACTCTCAGACCTGCTTTACTCTCAGACCTGCTTTATTCTCAGACCTGCTTTATTCTCAGACCTGCTTTACTCTCAGACCTGCTCTACTCTCGGACCTGCTTTACTCTCGGACCTGCTCTACTCTCGGACCTGCTCTACTCTCGGACCTGCTCTACTCTCGGACCTGCTTTATTCTCAAACCTGCTTTATTCTCAGACCTGCTTTACTCTCAGACCTGCTTTACTCTCAGACCAGCTTTACTCTTAGACCTGCTTTACTCTCAGACCTGCTTTACTCTCAGACCTGATCTACTCTGAGACCTGCTCTACTCTCAGACCTGCTTTATTCTCATACCTGCTTTATTCTCAGACCTGCTTTACTCTCAGACCTGCTTTATTCTCAGACCTGCTTTACTCTCAGACCTGCTTTATTCTCAAACCTGCTTTATTCTCAAACCTGCTTTATTCTCAGACCTGCTTTACTCTCAGACCTGCTCTACTCTGAGACCTGCTTTATTCTCAGACCTGCTTTACTCTCAGACCTGCTTTATTCTCAGACCTGCTTTACTCTCAGACCTGCTTTATTCTCAAACCTGCTTTATTCTCAAACCTGCTTTATTCTCAGACCTGCTTTACTCTCAGACCTGCTTTACTCTCAGACCTGCTTTATTCTCAGACCTGCTTTATTCTCACACCTGCTTTACTCTCAGACCTGCTTCATTCTCAGACCTGCTTTACTCTCAGACCTGCTTTATTCTCAAACCTGCTTTATTCTCAAACCTGCTTTATTCTCAAACCTGCTTTATTCTCAGACCTGCTTTACTCTCAGACCTGCTCTACTCTCAGACCTGCTTTATTCTCAGACCTGCTTTACTCTCAGACCTGCTTTATTCTCAGACCTGCTTTATTCTCAAACCTGCTTTATTCTCAGACCTGCTTTATTCTCAGACCTGCTTTATTCTCAAACCTGCTTTATTCTCAGACCTGCTTTACTCTCAGACATGCTTTATTCTCAGACCTGCTTTACTCTCAGACCTGCTTTACTCTCAGACCTGCTCTACTCTCAGACCTGATTTACTCTCAGACCTGCTTTACCCTCAGACATGCTTTATTCTCAGACCTGCTTTACTCTCAGACCTGCTTTAATCTCAGACCTGCTTTACACTCAGACCTGCTTTATTCTCAGAAATGCTTTATTGTCAGACCTTCTTTACTCTCAGACCTGCTTGATTCTCAGACCTGCTTTATTCTCAGACATGCTTTACTCTCAGACCTGCTTTACTCTCAGACCTGCTTTATTCTTAGACCTGCTTTATTCTCAGACCTGCTTTATTCTCAGACCTGCTTTATTCTCAAACTTGCTTTACTCTCAGACCTGCTTTATTCTCAGACCTGCTTTACTCTCAGACCTGCTTTATTCTCAAACCTGCTTTACTATCAGACCTGCTTTACTATCAGACCTGCTCTACTCTCAAACCTGCTTTATTCTGCTTCATTCTCAGACCTGCTTTACTCTCAGACCTGCTTTACTCTCAGACCTGCTTTACTCTCAGACCTGCTTTATTCTCAAACCTGCTTTATTCTCAAACCTGCTTTATTCTCAAACCTGCTTTACTCTCAGACATGCTTTATTCTCAGACCTGCTTTACTCTCAGACCTGATTTACTCTCAGACCTGCTTTAATCTCAGACCTGCTTTACACTCAGACCTGCTTTATTCTCAGAAATGCTTTATTCTCAGACCTGCTTTACTCTCAAACCTGCTTCATTCTCAGACCTACTTTATTCTCAGACCTGCTTTACTATCAGACCTGCTTTACTATCAGGCCTGCTCTACTCTACAAAACCTGCTTTATTCTGCTTCATTCTCAGACCTGCTTTACTCTCAGACCTGCTTTAATTATCAGATCTGTTTTACTCTCCCAGACCTGCTTTATTCTCCAAACCTGCATTATTTCTCAAACCTGCTTTATTCTCAGACCTGCTTTACTCTCAGACCTGATTTACTCTCAGACCTGCTTTAATCTCAGACCTGCTTTACACTCAGACCTGCTTTATTCTCAGAAATGCTTTATTCTCAGACCTGCTTTACTCTCAGACCTGCTCTACTCTCAGACCTGCTTTATTCTCAGACCTGCTTTATTCTCAGACCTGCTTTACTCTCAGACCTGCTCTACTCTCAGACCTGCTTTATACTCTCAGACCTGCTTTACTCTCAGACCTGCTCTACTCTCAGACCTGCTTTATTCTCAGACCTGCTTTTATTCTCAGACCTGCTTTACTCTCAGACCTGCTCTACTCTCAGACCTGCTTTACTCTCAGACCTGCTCTACTCTCAGACCTGCTTCTACTCTCAGACTCTGCTTTACTCTCAGACCTGCTCTACTCTGAGACATGCTTTACTCTCATGACCTGCTCTACTCTCAGACCTGCTTTACTCTCAGACCTGCTTTACTCTCAAACCTGCTTTACTCTCAGATCTGCTTTATTCTCAGACCTGCTTTACTCTCAAACCTGCTTTACTCTCAGACCTGCTTTATTCTCAGACCTGCTTTACACTCAGACCTGCTTTATTCTCAGAAATGCTTTATTCTCAGACCTGCTTTACTCTCAAACCTGCTTCATTCTCAGACCTACTTTATTCTCAGACCTGCTTTACTATCAGACCTGCTTTACTATCAGACCTGCTCTACTCTCAAACCTGCTTTATTCTGCTTCATTCTCAGACCTGCTTTACTCTCAGACCTGCTTTATTATCAGATCTGTTTTACTCTCAGACCTGCTTTATTCTCAAACCTGCTTTATTCTCAAACCTGCTTTATTCTCAGACCTGCTTTACTCTCAGACCTGATTTACTCTCAGACCTGCTTTAATCTCAGACCTGCTTTACACTCAGACCTGCTTTATTTCTCAGAAAATGCTTTATTCTCAGACCTGCTTTTACTCCTCAGACCTGCTCTACTCTCAGACCTGCTTTATTCTCAGACCTGCTTTATTCTCAGACCTGCTATTACTCTCAGACCCTGCTCTACTCGTCAGACCTGCTTTACTCTCAGACCTGCTCTACTCTCAGACCTGCTCTTACTCTCAGACCTGCTTTACTCTCAGACCTGCTCTACTCTGAGACATGCTTTACTCTCAGACCTGCTCTCAGACCTCTTATCTCAGACCTGCTTTACTCTCAGACCCTCTGCTTTACTCTCAAACCTGCTTTACTCTCAGATCTGCTTTATTCTCAGACCTGCTTTACTCTCAAACCTGCTTTTACTCTCAGACACTGCTTTATTCTCAGACCTGCTTTACTCTCAGACCTGCTCTACTCTCAGACATGCTTTACTCTCAGACCTGCTCTACTCTCAGACATGCATTACTACTTAGACCTGCTCTACTCTCAGACCTGCTTTACTCTCAGATCTACTTTATTCTCAGACCTGCTTTACTCTCAGATCTGCTCTACTCTCAGACCTGCTTTACTCTCAGACCTGCTTTACTCTCAGACCTGCTTTACTCTCAGACCTGCTTTATTCTCAGACCTGCTTTATTCTCAGACCTGCTTTACTCTCAGACCTGCTCTACTCTCGGACCTGCTTTACTTTCGGACCTGCTCTACTCTCGGACCTGTTCTACTCTCGGACCTGCTCTACTCTCGGACCTGCTTTACTCTCAGACCTGCTTTATTCTCAAATCTGCTTTATTTCCTCAGCACCTGCTTTATCTCTCAGCCCTGCTTTACTCTCAGACCAGCTTTACTCTTAGACCTGCTTTACTCTCAGACCTGCTTTACTCTCAGACCTGATCTACTCTGAGACCTGCTCTACTCTCGACCTGCTTTATTCTCAGACGCTTTATTCTCAGACCTGCTTTATTCTCATACCTGCTTTACTCTCAGACCTGCTTTACTCTCAGACCTGCTTTATTCTCAGACCTGCTTTTACTCTCAGACCTGCTTTATTCTCAAACCTGCTTTATTCTCAAACCTGCTTTATTCTCAGACCTGCTTTACTCTCAGACCTGCTCTACTCTGAGACCTGCCTTTAATCTCAGACCTGCTTTACTCTCAGACCTGCTTTATTCTCAGACCTGCTTTACTCTCAGACCTGCTTTATTCTCAAACCTGCTTTATTCTCAAACCTGCTTTATTCTCAAACCTGCTTTATTCTCAGACCTGCTTTACTCTCAGACCTGCTTTACTCTCAGACCTGCTTTATTCTCAGACCTGCTTTATTCTCACACCTGCTTTACTCTCAGACCTGCTTCATTCTCAGACCTGCTTTACTCTCAGACCTGCTTTATTCTCAAACCCTGCTTTATTCTCACACCTGCTTTATTCTCAAACCTGCTTTATTCTCAAACCTGCTTTATTCTCAGACCTGCTTTACTCTCAGACCTGCTCTACTCTCAGACCTGCTTTATTCTCAGACCTGCTTTATTCTCAGACCTGCTTTATTCTCAAACCTGCTTTATTCTCAAACCTGCTTTATTCTCAAACCTG
The DNA here is from genome assembly GCA_021613375.1 of Megaleporinus macrocephalus. NCBI lineage: Eukaryota > Metazoa > Chordata > Actinopteri > Characiformes > Anostomidae > Megaleporinus > Megaleporinus macrocephalus. The sequence goes on along the minus strand of CM038714.1, from coordinate 19,097,755 downwards.
CTTTATTCTCAGACCTGCTTTATTCTCAGACCTGCTTTATTCTCAAACCTGCTTTATTCTCAGACCTGCTTTACTCTCAGACATGCTTTATTCTCAGACCTGCTTTACTCTCAGACCTGCTTTACTCTCAGACCTGCTCTACTCTCAGACCTGATTTACTCTCAGAACTGCTTTACCCTCAGACCTGCTTTATTCTCAGACCTGCTTTACTCTCAGACCTGCTCTACTCTCGGACCTGCTTTACTTTCGGACCTGCTCTACTCTCGGACCTGTTCTACTCTCGGACCTGCTCTCGACTCTTCTCAGACCCTGCTTTACTCTCAGACCTGCTTTAAATTCTCAAATCTGCTTTATATTCTCAGACCTGCTTTACTCTCAGACCTGCTTTACTCTCAGACCAGCTTTACTCTTAGACCTGCTTTACTCTCAGACCTGCTTTACTCTCAGACCTGATCTACTCTGAGACCTGCTCTACTCTCAGACCTGCTTTATTCTCAGACCTGCTTTATTCTCATACCTGCTTTATTCTCAGACCTGCTTTACTCTCAGACCTGCTTTATTCTCAGACCTGCTTTACTCTCAGACCTGCTTTATTCTCAAACCTGCTTTATTCTCAAACCTGCTTTATTCTCAGACCTGCTTTACTCTCAGACCTGCTCTACTCTGAGACCTGCTTTATTCTCAGACCTGCTTTACTCTCAGACCTGCTTTATTCTCAGACCTGCTTTACTCTCAGACCTGCTTTATTCTCAAACCTGCTTTATTCTCAAACCTGCTTTATTCTCAAACCTGCTTTATTCTCAGACCTGCTTTACTCTCAGACCTGCTTTACTCTCAGACCTGCTTTATTCTCAGACCTGCTTTATTCTCACACCTGCTTTACTCTCAGACCTGCTTCATTCTCAGACCTGCTTTACTCTCAGACCTGCTTTATTCTCAAACCTGCTTTATTCTCAAACCTGCTTTATTCTCAAACCTGCTTTATTCTCAAACCTGCTTTATTCTCAGACCTGCTTTACTCTCAGACCTGCTCTACTCTCAGACCTGCTTTATTCTCAGACCTGCTTTATTCTCAGAACCTGCTTTATTCTCAAACCTGCTTTATTCTCAAACCTCGCTTTATTCTCAAACCTGCTTTATTCTCAGACCTGCTTTATTCTCAGACCTGCTTTATTCTCAAACCTGCTTTATTCTCAGACCTGCTTTACTCTCAGACATGCTTTATTCTCAGACCTGCTTTACTCTCAGACCTGCTTTACTCTCAGACCTGCTCTACTCTCAGACCTGATTTACTCTCAGAACTGCTTTACCCTCAGACATGCTTTATTCTCAGACCTGCTTTACTCTCAGACCTGATTTACTCTCAGACCTGATTTACTCTCAGAACTGCTTTACCCTCAGACCTGCTTTATTCTCAGAAATGCTTTATTGTCAGACCTTCTTTACTCTCAGACCTGCTTGATTCTCAGACCTGCTTTATTCTCAGACATGCTTTACTCTCAGACCTGCTTTACTCTCAGACCTGCTTTATTCTTAGACCTGCTTTATTCTCAGAACCTGCTTTATTCTCAGACCTGCTTTATTCTCAAACCTGCTTTACTCTCAGACCTGCTTTATTCTCAGACCTGCTTTACACTCAGACCGGCTCTACTCTCAGACCTGCTTTATTCTCATACCTGCTCTACTCTCAGACATGCTTTACTCTCAGACCTGCTTTACTCTCAGACCTGCTCTACTCTCAGACCTGCTTTATTCTCAGACCTGCTTTAATCCCAGACCTGCTTTACTCTCAGACCTGATCTACTTTCAGACCAGCTTTACTCTCAGAACTGCTTTATTCTCAGACCTGCTCTACTCTCAGACCTGCTTTATTCTCAGACCTGCTTTACTCTCAGACCTACTTTACTCTCAAACCTGCTTCACTCTCAGAACTGCTCTACTCTCAGATCTGCTTTATTCTCAGATCTGCTTTACTATCAGACCTGCTTTACTCTCAGAACTGCTTTATTCTCAGACCTGCTTCATTCTCAGACCTGCTTTATTCTCAGACCTGCTTTATTCTCAGACCTACTTTATTCTCAGATCTGCTTCAATCTCAGACCTGCTTTACTCTCAGACCTGCTTTACTCTCAAACCTGCTTTACTCTCAGACCTGCTCTACTCTCAGATCTGCTTTATTCTCAGATCTGCTTTACTATCTGACCTGCTTTACTCTCAGATCTGCTTTATTCTCAGACCTGCTCTACTCTCAGACCTGCTTTACTCTCAGACCTGCTTTATTCTCAGACCTGCTTTACTCTCAGACCTGCTTGATTCTCAGACCTGCTTTACTCTCAGACCTGCTTTACTCTCAGACCTGCTTTACTCTCAAACCTGCTTTATTCTCAAACCTACTTTATTCTAAGACCTGCTTTATTCTCAGACCTGCTTTATTCTCAGACCTGCTTTACTATCAGACCTGCTCTACTCTCAGACATGCTTTATTCTCAGACCTGCTTTACTCTCAGACCTGGTTTACTATCAGACCTGCTTTACTCTCAGACCTGCTTTACTCTCAGACCTGCTCTATTGTCAGAACTGCTTTATTCTCAGACAAGCTTTATTCTCAGACCTGCTTTACTCTCAGACCTGATCTACTCTCAGACCTGCTTTACTCTTAGACCTGCTCTACTCTCTAACCTGCATTATTCTCAGACTTACTTTACTCTCAGACCTGCTTTGTTCTCAGACCTGCTTTATTCTCAGATCTGCTTTATTCTCAGATCTGCTTTACTATCAGACCTGCTTTACTCTCAGAACTGCTTTATTCTCAGATCTGCTTTACTATCAGACCTGCTTTACTCTCAGAACTGCTTTATTCTCAAACCTGCTTTATTCTCAGATCTGCTTTATTCTCAGACCTGCTTTACTCTCAGACATGCTTTATTCTCAGACCTGCTTTACTCTCAGACCTGGTTTACTCTCAAACCTGCTTTACTCTCAAAACTGCTCTACTCTCAGATCTGCTTTATTCTCAAATCTGCTTTACTATCAGACCTGATCTACTCTCAGACCTGCTTTATTCTCAGACCTGCTTTACTCTCAGACCTGCTTTACTCTCAGACCTGATCTACTCTCAGACCTGCTTTATTCTCAGACCTGCTTTTTTCTCAGACCTGCTTTACTCTCAGACCTGCTTTACTCTCAGACCTGCTTTATTCTCAAACCTGCTTTATTCTCAGACCTGCTTTATTCTCAGACCTGCTTTACTCTCAGACCTGCTTTACTCTCAGACCTGCTTTATTCTCAAACCTGCTTTATTCTCAAACCTGCTTTATTCTCAAACCTGCTTTACTCTCAGACATGCTTTATTCTCAGACCTGCTTTACTCTCAGACCTGATTTACTCTCAGACCTGCTTTAATCTCAGACCTGCTTTACACTCAGACCTGCTTTATTCTCAGACCTGCTTTACTCTCAGACCTGCTTTACTCTCAAACCTGCTTTATTCTCAGACCTGCTTTACTCTCAGACCTGATTTACTCTCAGACCTGCTTTAATCTCAGACCTGCTTTACACTCAGACCTGCTTTATTCTCAGAAATGCTTTATCGTCAGTCCTGCTTTACTCTCAAACCTGCTTTACTCTCAAACCTGCTTTACTCTCAGATCTGCTTTATTCTCAAATCTGCTTTACTATCAGACCTGATCTACTCTCAGACCTGCTTTACTCTCAGACCTGCTTTACTCTCAGACCTGATCTACTCTCAGACCTGCTTTACTCTTAGACCTGCTCTACTCTCTAACCTGCTTTATTTTCAGACCTGCTCAACTCTCAGACCTGCTCTATTCTCTAACCTGCTTTATTCTCAGACCTGCTTTATTCTCAGACCTACTTTACTCTCAGACCTGCTTTATTCTCAGACCTACTTTACTCTCAGACCTGCTTTATTCTCAGACCTGCTTTACACTCAGACCTGCTTTATTCTCAGACCTGCTTTATTCTGAGACCTACTTTATTCTCAGACCTGCTTTATTCTCAGACCTACTTTATTCTCAGATCTGCTTCATTCTCAGACCTGCTTTACTCTCAGACCTGCTTTATTCTCAGACCTACTTTACTCTCAGACCTGCTTGATTCTCAAACCTGCTTTATTCTCAGACCTGCTCTACTCTCAGACCTGCTTTATTCTCAGACCTGCTTTATTCTCAAACCTGCTTTACTCTCATACCTGCTTTATTCTCAGACCTGCTTTACACTCAGACCTGCTTTATTCTCAGACCTGCTTTATTCTCAAACCTGCTTTACTCTCAGACCTGCTTTATTCTCAGACCTGCTTTACACTCAGACCGGCTCTACTCTCAGACCTGCTTTATTCTCAGACCTGCTCTACTCTCAGACATGCTTTACTCTCAGACCTGCTTTACTCTCAGACCTGCTCTACTCTCAGACCTGCTTTATTCTCAGACCTGCTTTAATCCCAGACCTGCTTTACTCTCAGACCTGATCTACTTTCAGACCAGCTTTACTCTCAGAACTGCTTTATTCTCAGACCTGCTCTACTCTCAGACCTGCTTTATTCTCAGACCTGCTTTACTCTCAGACCTACTTTACTCTCAAACCTGCTTCACTCTCAGAACTGCTCTACTCTCAGATCTGCTTTATTCTCAGATCTGCTTTACTATCAGACCTGCTTTACTCTCAGAACTGCTTTATTCTCAGACCTGCTTCATTCTCAGACCTGCTTTATTCTCAGACCTGCTTTATTCTCAGACCTACTTTATTCTCAGATCTGCTTCAATCTCAGACCTGCTTTACTCTCAGACCTGCTTTACTCTCAAACCTGCTTTACTCTCAGACCTGCTCTACTCTCAGATCTGCTTTATTCTCAGATCTGCTTTACTATCTGACCTGCTTTACTCTCAGATCTGCTTTATTCTCAGACCTGCTCTACTCTCAGACCTGCTTTACTCTCAGACCTGCTTTATTCTCAGACCTGCTTTACTCTCAGACCTGCTTGATTCTCAGACCTGCTTTACTCTCAGACCTGCTTTACTCTCAGACCTGCTTTACTCTCAAACCTGCTTTATTCTCAAACCTGCTTTACACTCAGACCTGCTTTACTCTCAGACCTGCTTTACTCTCAGACCTGCTCTACTCTCAGATCTGCTTTACTATCAGACCTGATCTACTCTCAGACCTGTTTTACTCTCAGACCTGCTTTACTCTCAGACCTGATCTACTCTCAGACCTGCTTTACTATCAGACCTGCTTTATTCTCAAACCTGCTTTACACTCAGACCTGCTTTATTCTCAAACCTGCTTTACACTCAGACCTGCTTTACTCTCAGACCTGCTTTATTCTCAGACCTGCTCTACTCTCAGATCTGCTTTACTATCAGACCTGATCTACTCTCAGACCTGTTTTACTCTCAGACCTGCTTTACTCTCAGACCTGATCTACTCTCAGACCTGCTTTACTATCAGACCTGCTTTATTCTCAGACCTGCTTTATTCTCAGACCTGCTTTATTCTCAGACCTGCTTTACTCTCAGACCTGCTTTATTCTCAGACCTGCTTTATTCTCAGAACTGCTCTACTTACAGACCTGCTTTATTCTCAGACCTGCTTTATTCTCAGACCTGCTTTACTCTCAAACCTGCTTTACTCTCAGACCTGCTTTACTCTCAGACCTGCTTTATTCTTAGACCTGCTTTACTCTCAGACCTTCTTTATGCTCAGATCTGCTTTATTCTCAGACTTGCTCTACTCCCAGACCTGCTTTATTCTCAAATCTGCTTTATTCTCAGACCTGCTCTACTCTCAGACCTGCTTTATTCTCAGACCTGCTCTACTCTCAGACCTGCTTTATTCTCAGACCTGCTTTATTCTCAGACCTGCTCTACTCTCAGACCTTTTTAATTCTCAGACCTGCTTTATTCTCAGACCTGCTTTATTCTCAGACCTGCTCTACTCTCAGACCTGCTTTATTCTCAGACCTGCTTTATTCTCAGACCTGCTCTACTCTCAGACCTGCTTTATTCTCAAACCTACTTTATTATCAGACCTGCTTTATTCTCAGACCTGCTTTATTCTCAGACCTGCTTTACTATCAGACCTGCTTTACTCTCAGATCTGCTCTACTCTCAGACATGCTTTATTCTCAGACCTGCTTTACTCTCAGACCTGGTTTACTATCAGACCTGCTTTACACTCAGACCTGCTCTACTGTCAGAACTGCTTTATTCTCAGACCTGCTTTATTCTCAGACCTGCTTTATTCTCAGACCTGCTTTACTCTCAGACCTGCTTTGCTATCAGACCTGCTTTACTCTCAGACCTGCTTTACTATCAGACCTGCTTTACT
>CM038714.1:18941411-19086411 GCA_021613375.1 Megaleporinus macrocephalus | reverse complement strand
GGAGAAGCTTGGAAAGGGTTAAATAAACACACGTACATATGGAAAAGCACTACTTACTCTATTAATAATATTTTTTTAATATTTAATAATAAAGTTTTTTGCTGAGGAAATGAAACAAAAAATAGGTTTTAAATATAATAACATCCCTAAGTGCCTAAAACCTTTGCACAGTACTGTATGTGACCACTTAAAGCCTTATTATTAAGACAGTCTGGGCCCATTAGAGAGTTTACTTTTACTGGAGGACTTGATACTACAGTGCACAGTAAACAGAAGAAGCTGTTGGTTCCTTTTAGCCAAAGTAGCTTTTGCCAATTTGTCAACATTAATATACTGGGAAAGATTAAAAATATCACATTTGCAAAACAGAGAGGAACACTAGCACACTGCGTATTTCCCCCATATCAGCGTGACGTATTTCACATAAAGCTGTGCCGTGTTCAGGCCACTTGACTGAAGATTGTAGTTTCAATTTCATGCATGGTCGATTGATTTTTAAATGTTTTTTCTTAATTACGCTGTTATACAGCTACACATATTATATTTAAGGCCACATATTATATATTACGCAGCCTCGTGAAAAATATACATGCACCAATGTTTATTGCTCTGCTCATTACTTTACATGTTTATGTACCAATATGAAATGTATCATACGTGGCATTCAGCCAACACGATTTACATTTACAGCATTTGGCAGATCATCTTATCCGGAGACAGCTGTGAAAGCCACTACACTATACCAACCACTGTTGGCACACTACACTACACTATACCAACCACTGTTGGCACACTACAATACAGTACACTACTCCAAAAACTGTTAGTACACTAAACTACACTATACCAACCACAGCAGGCACACTACACTACAGCACACTACACCAACCACTGTTAGTACATTAAACTATGCTATACCAACCCAATTTGTAATAAAATAACAACCACTGTTAGTACAATACACTACACTACACCAACCACTGCAGGTACACTATACTACATCAACCACTGTTGGTACACTATACTACTACTACAACCACTGTTGGTATACTACACTACATTATACCAAACACTATTGGTACATTACACTACACTACACCCACTTCTGTTGGCACACTATACTACACCAGTCACTGTTGGTATACCACACTTCACTATACCAACAACTGCTGGTACATTACACTACACTACACTACACCAAACATTGTTGGCACACTACACTATACCAACTACTGCTGGTACATTACACTATAGTACACTACACTACACCAACTATTGTTGGCACACTACACTACACTATACCCACTACTGTTGGCACACTTTACTACACCAGTCACTGTTGGTATACCACACTTCACTATACCAACTACTGTTGGCACACTACACTATACCAACCACTGTTGGTATACTACACTACACTACACTACACCAGACCACAACAAGCACTGTTGGCGTAGTGTGAATCGTAAACAAAAGTGTATAAATATGGTGTAATGGTGTAAAAAGTGTCTAAAACAGATGAACAGATCTTTCTGAGAAGATATTAAAGTCATTATCAATCTAAAATAACAGTTTAATAGTTGCTGGGTATCAAATGACAATCAAAAACAATCACACTGTTGATTATCTGGGAATAAGTACGGCGGTAGGCTGAAGTCTACCAGTGACTGTGAGCGGACTGGATCTGTAAAAGGTCACAGCAGGTTTGCCGGTGAAGAGTGAAACCGAGTGAAGAGAAAGAGTGAAACCGAGAGAGTGGCAGAGAGAGATGTTCCGCTGTCTTTTCCACAGATCAACTGAGGAACATGGACCGAGGCTCTAACCACTCCTGGGACTTTTGCTACTGCAGTCGACTCCCGTTACTCTGGCTGTAAAACCAGGGCACCAATAACAAGGCAGCGTATGTGAGGCAGAGAAAAGGGAATACGGCTTCTCGCGCAGATCAAAGATTGATCTTCGAGGCTATTTGGTACATGTTAAAGGCAGCCGGCTTTGCTCGCCTCCTCCCGTATTTACACAGCGCTTGCTAACATGTGTGTCCTCCTCAAAGCGGCTCGTCTGCTCACCTGGATCTTTATCCAATTCAAATACAATATTCAAGAATTTCCGCGTCTGGTGGAGGGAAAATTTAATCTGATGGCGGGGGGAGAGATGGAGACGGCGATATTGCATATTTTAACAGTTTACATTTTTCCCCCCTTCTTTCCTTTTTCTTTTTTTTCCTCCTGCAGTGCTAAAAATAGATTGCCATGGAAACCCTACACATCACGCAGGCTGCGTGTAGGCTCGGGGTGAACTCGGCCGCTGAAGAGTACTACACACAGTTCTTTTCCACAGCGCAGATGCGACATGCGCCGAGCCTCGGTGTCGCCCCAAGCGCCTTCTGCAGCCCTCCTTATGGTAACGCACCGTGGACATATGTCGCCGGATGCGACGTCAGAGGTGCTTTGTTGCTATGGGATTTTACAGCATCTTTCACTTCGTCTGCAGTCCAGAGTACCAGTCCAGCAGGAGCCTGCAAAAAGACTTGCGTTTGACGGGGACGTGCATTTGGACTTGTTCTGATAATCAAGTATCATTAAGAGTTAATTACAGATTCTCAGTCAACCACAAGCAAGAAATGATACTAATCAATACATTTTGTGATATCAATATATATTAAACATATTTTTTGTAGTGTGTAATAAGAAGAATCCAAGAGGTATGAACGATTCCTCCCTGACTTGTTTTTGTTGTTTTTGTTGTTGAACTTTGTAACTGAACTTGTTTAATTGTATATATTAAACAAGTGGCTGTCCAATGAAATACATATTTCTCCATTTTTGACAGATTTCATTTTTCTACATTACTTGAACCTAACGGTTGATGTTTACACTGAGTGATTTTATGATGAATGGACCAATAGAAATGCTCCAAAATAGCTTGGAATTATTTCTGGTTCCATTGTCCCCTCCTGTAAAGAGGAGATCTAGTTTTTCAATGGACAGCGCTGATATATATATATATATATATATATATATATATATACATATCAGTAGCTAACCGTGACCCTTAAGCCTCGCCCCCTCAAATATTTGCACTTGAGTTTTCAGAGGGGGTGGTTTTGACAGTTTTGGGGCGGGGCATGTTCTTTCATCGCGACTCAGCAAACAAGGTAGCGGTGGTACCCTAGTGCTAGCTAGCTGTTTCTCCAGCTAGCGACGCTACAGCGTGTGGAAATGATCATACAGTAAAGCCCGCCCACTTAGAGGAAATATACGATTGGTCAGTTTTACTGTCATTTGAAATTGTTATGGCGTTCAATTAGAACTGCCTGGCCCCCTCTGTACATGAACAGCGGGACCACCAATCACCAACATTCTGCGGAGGAATAACAGTCCTTATAGGAGAAGACACAGACTCACAGGCTTCCACTTAACCCCTCACGCTCCAACACAATAATTTATTTGTCTACATTTTTGTAATTGTTTAGATGTTGATTGTCAAGCTGTAAGTAGATGAAATAAAATTATATATATATATATATATATATATAATCTGTGTATATATCTGTGTGTGTGTGTGTGTTAATAATATTTTCGGTCCTCTGAGAGGGCGTAGAGGTCCATGACGGTTCCCCACTGATATATATATATATTTTAGCTAAGACTTGATGATGTCATTAAGGGGGTGGTATACACCTGTTTGGCTTATATAACAGCGTTGGCTGGAGTACCATAAGCATGCTGAGAAAGGTGGAAGTGTGTTTTATCTGTGAGCCAAAAATAAATACACTGGATATTATGATTTTTCTCACATAAGAACAGATCAGATCTCCCAAACAGACTGTATGTAATTACAGCACATCTTCATGTATGAGCTTGTATTTATGAGGACATGCGTTTATGTTCTTTGTGTATATTCTCATGTTTAAATAACTAGGGCTGTGTGTTGGCAAGGACCTGGCGATATTATTCATATCATGCTACAGCGGTTACAATTCAATACATTGTGATTTATTGTGATACTGTGAGGTAATATATTACATTTTCCAAAAAAAACACACTGGTGCGGAAAAACACACCAGCAGTGTATTCAGAGGTTTGCTAATGCTCAAATTAGCCCTTATGTTACTTGCATATGTTGGAGTGAAAGAGTCTATTGGTGAAGAACACTGCCATCTCGTGGTAGGGGGCTTTAATTTCAACACAAAATTAACCACTGCCTGCCACAAATCTTTGACAACAAACTATTGATTGCTGTGTTTTTTGTGTTATCGATACAGTATCACCGAACATCACAATATTCAATATTTATGATACTTTCACACATACCTACTAATAACAAAAAAGCACCCTTTTAATAACACCCTAATAAATAGAAGCAGATCATCTGTAAGCAAGCATCTTTGCTGATGAGTCTGTGAGGTCTTATTCATTCTTAATTATGAACACATAACTGTTATTAAATGCTCACTAACGAGTTCACTACATCTGTGAGATTAATATTATTGAATTCGTAGGAGCATAGCACATATTTCATTAGGACAAGCTTGTGCTTGGACTGCATTCACTCCGTTCTTTGCTGACTGATGTCTGAGTAGAGCAGTCATTTAGTACTCCCCCCTGCAGACCCTCATCAACACGCAGGAGGAGAAGTGTTAAAGGGCCTGTAGGTCAGGACAGGAAAAGTATCTGGAACTCACAAATCGAGGCTCTATTTCTTCTCAAACGAGCTGTTCGGAAGGTCCTCCATCACAGAGCTCCCGAGAAAGAGTCGTTTGTCCTGATGCGGCGATATGTCCAAAACTAGTTTCCATGGCAACCTCTCGCGATAGGTCTTATGCCCGTATTGATGTGCTGCTGAATCGATATCTCAGCGCGCTCCATGTATGTACTGTATGTCGGAGCCTTGATATAGGACAAGCTGCCACCGTGCCGGAGCAGCGGCTTCACCGAGGCCGTCGCTGATGACAAACAGGATCACAGTCTTTACAGCTGTTCTCAGTGGCTTTGGTGCATTTCTGATTTCATTGTGAACGCCGGCGCAGCAGAGAGTGTGTTTCATACAAACAACACCACACGGTGGGTTACCAGCAAAAGCCTGTAACATGCTGGAAATCCCTAGTTTATTTCTCAAAAGTAAGTATTTGTGTAAACAAACAGATCAAAATCATCAAGATGATCTTGTCTCTGATTACAAACAAGATAGTGAGAATGGTGAGCCTCATTATCAAAACATCTGTATACTACAAAATCAATACACTAAAATATCTGTATACCAAATTACCAGTATACTACAATATCCATATACTAAAATATCTGTATACCAAATTACCAGTATACTACAATATCCATATACTAAAATATCTGTATACCAAATTAACAGTATACTACAATATCCATATACTAAAATATCTGTATACCAAATTACCAGTACACTACAATATCCATATACTAAAATATCTGTATACCAAATTACCAGTATACTACAATATCCATATACTAAAATATCTGTATACCAAATTACCAGTATACTACAATATCCATATACTAAAATATCTGTATACCAAATTACCAGTATACTACAATATCCATATACTAAAATATCTGTATACCAAATTGCCAGTATACTACAATATCCATATACTAAAATATCTGTATACCAAATTACCAGTATACTACAATATCCATATACTACAATATCCATATACTAAAATATCAATACACAAAAATTTCTGTATACCAAATTACCAGTATACTAAAATATCCATATACTACAATATCCATATACTACAATATCCATATACTAAAATATCCATATACTAAATTATCTGTATACTAAAATCTCCATACACTAAAGTATCCATATACTAAATTACCAGTATACTAAAATATCCATATCCTGCAATATTTCTATACTAAAATATCTGTATACTAAAATATCTGTATACCAAATTATCAGTATACCAAATTATCAGTATACTTTAATATTAGTATACAAATATATATATATATACTGAAATATACATATACTACAGCATCCATATAGTAAAATAATCGTATACTAAAATATCCGTATACTAAATATCCATTTACCAAATTATCAGTATACCAAATTATCAGTATACCAAATTATCAGTATACTAAAATATCCATACAGATTTCAATGACAGTAATGGCGATATTATTCATATGTAATGCACAAGGCTGAACCTTTTCTGTGTGATGTATATCAATTTCAGCAGTACATACGCACACATGTGCAACAGAGAACAGGTATAATACATTAATAGAAAATAAAAAGCAGAGAGTTGCACAAAATCATTTGCACAATCTTTTTGTTAAACATGAATAAGAAAACACTTTTATGATGTGCACAAGTGAGTAGATGATGTGGAGGTTGTACAGGTAATTAAGAGAAATTCCATTCTGAATAAAAGCAACTGAGAAAAACTGTAATGTGGAGTTAGAAACAAACAAGCAGACGCCAACCTCAACACACAGCAAACAGCAATGACGTCGCAAAGTTCACCGCTAACCACTCGCTTCAAACCACACTGCTCAGCATCAAACCCAACACATCAACGTTCCTGAAAGGCTTCCGCCTCCTCTAAGAACTCCTACACAGGCACCCGTCAACCCGAGAGTTACTTCACCGTTTTGATATACATTTAATTTACACTGCATAATAACTTATATGTGACTGCATAATTATATAAATACTTACACAGTAAAGAATTAACATTCATTTACACTACTGAGCACCTGAACTAACAGATTAAAAGTTTGTATCTGATCAGTAAGTGTATGTTCACCAGTAAGAACAGCAGATCTGATTGGAACAGATGTAAATAATCCTACATACAATATAAAGTAACATGAATATCTTATTGTGAGAGAAGTAGATCAGATCTTAAGCTCCAGTTTGAAGAACAAAGTTAGGTTCCAGATTTCTCCTGGACGCCCCAGACATTGTATGAATGTATTCAGTTCCTTCAGCAGCAATCTTGATTTAGCTTAATGAAGTACTGAGCAGTTAAAGCAGGTATTAGATGAGAACTGTTAATAATACTGGGTTGTTTAGGAGAAGCTTGGAAAGAGTTAAATAAACACTGATGTATGTAAAAGCACTACTTACTCTATTAATACTGTTTAATATCTAATAATAAAGTGTTTTGTTGGAAAAATGGCTTTTTAAATATATTAATGTCCCCAAGTATAACTTTGTACAGTCTTCAAAATTCTGTATGAAGGGGTTCAGGTCTGCACTTCTGATAATGCTTTTGTTTGTTTCGATGAAGAAAACAAGACTATCATCGCTGTTCGAAGAAACAGCGATGACAGTTGCTCTGCACACAAACATCATGTGCAAAAACATCATAGTTAATAGACCAATAGAAACGCTCCAAAACAGCTTGGGAAAAATTCTGGTTCCATTGAAAGTAAAGACAGCGACGCTACATATATATATATATATATATATTTCTTTTATTCAAATCTCCTACATACAAACACAAATGTGTTACGGATTAGACGTATAGAATGCTCTCGTGAGGAATATCAAATTTCAGCTCGACTTTGTCCACTTGCTTTACAATAACTATGACTTCAAAGGGTTAAATTCCTGAGGGGCCAGCCGGGCTGAAGATCCAGTAAGCACAGAGACGAAGATTAATCACGCATATGGTAGAACATGCTGGTAGAACATGCATATAGTTTCACTGCTGGCCACTAGCACAGCGGAGCCACTGCAGGGCTGCTGGGCCTCAATCAAAAATCTCCAGCTCACACTGCCCACTGTCCGCAAACACAGACGAGCATGCGGTGTATCCGGTCCCCGAGGACCGGTCCGCATACAAACACACACAGACGCGCACAAGCTCCTCATGCTGGGCCAAGACCCGATGGAACCTGACACTTGCTGGATTAGACATCACATCCACTGCTCACCCCTGTGCGGGGATTTCCTGCGACATCCAAACAAATCATCGCACTCTGAGCGGCCATAATAAGAGCCAGCTTGTTATTTCAACACCTGAGGAGGCTGTGCAGCCTATGAGGTCAGAAACACATGACCTCCAGCAGGCGCCGCCCGCTTCTAAGCAAAGGGGTTAAAAAAATGAAGTGCCTTGTCTAAAGCGGGACATGGTGGGCCGCAGTTAGTGAACTCCTCAGGGGTAAGTTTGTAGATGATCTGGTGAGAATTACTTGGTAGAAGGATGAACAGATTGATGGATGAATGGATGGATGAATGGATGAATAGATAGATAGATAGATAGATAGATAGACATATATATAAATGATGCTGTAATATCTTATAGATAGATAGATAGATAGATAGATAGATATATACATGATGCTGTAATATCTTATAGATAGATAGATAGATAGATAGATAGACATATATATATATAAATGATGCTGTAATATCTTATAGATAGATAGATAGATAGATAGATAGACATATATATATATAAATGATGCTGTAATATCTTATAGATAGATAGATAGATAGATAGATAGACATATATATATATAAATGATGCTGTAATATCTTATAGATAGATAGATAGATAGATAGATAGACATATATATATATATAAATGATGCTGTAATATCTTATAGATAGATAGATAGATAGATAGATAGATAGATAGACATATATATATAAATGATGCTGTAATATCTTATAGATAGATAGATAGATAGATAGATAGATAGATAGATAGATAGACATATATATATAAATGATGCTGTAATATCTTATAGATAGATAAACTGAATATATGGATGACTCAGCAGATAGACAGAACGGAAAAATACAGGGGTGAATGGGTGGATGGAAGGATGAGCAGACTGAAAAAAAGATTAATAAATTATGATGTATGGGTAGACTGATAAAGGGATGAATACTTTGATGGATGGTTGGAATGGGTGGATGAACAAGTAAACGGACTGATACATGGACTGACAGGTAAACTAACTGATGAATGCACTGATGGATAAATGAGTGGATGGATAACCTGATGGAAAAATGGATGTGAGAGTGAATGGGTGGATGAATTGATAAAAGGATAGACGAATGGATGACAGAAAGAATGAACTGAGGATAAACTGAGAGATATTGGAAGACAGATAGATGGATACAGAGCAGCTCTGAGCCCTAGCAGACACTATTCTTTCTCCTCCCACTGTTTAAGCTGACTTGTTGAAATATGGTGGCGACTGGGTGATGGAAGCTGAATGACTTCATAAGTCACTATTCAGAGACACTCGATGACGTATCAGACACATTAAACTGCTAACTAACATAGACGGCAGGACGGACAGAGCCGGCAGTGCACACGAGCACCAGCAGCTCTCAACCTGATCCTTTAAGGCAGGGGTGTCCAAAGTCCAATCACAGCCCACAGACAGAGTTTTATTGGTCTTGCGGCATCACACATTAGAATACATTACTGTTGGCCCGTAGGTACTTTGCAATTTTTCCTTTCACCTGATGAGGGCAGCAGTACATGTATAGTACGTGTTAGCAATCGAAGGTAAATAAACTTAAGAGCCGTTATTTTTCTGACTGTGGTCCTGAATTTACGGAATGGCATGCAGTGACGGCTACATCAGCACAAAGTGGACTGGTCATTTAGAGAGAGATGGACATCAGAATATTTTTTCATAGAGAGATGATACAAATGCGTGTTTGTCTTATACCAAGAGACTATTGCGGTAATGAAGGATTTTTCATACCTTTCACTGATGGGGAGTTCGTGAAAGGGTGCTT
This sequence comes from Megaleporinus macrocephalus, assembly GCA_021613375.1. Lineage (NCBI taxonomy): Eukaryota > Metazoa > Chordata > Actinopteri > Characiformes > Anostomidae > Megaleporinus > Megaleporinus macrocephalus. The sequence continues at coordinate 19,076,652 of CM038714.1, read as the reverse complement.
AACTTAAATATATATAGGGGTTAACCGACTTAGGAAATATAAGACTTTCTGTTATTGAGTTATATAAGTACAATTAAATTAATTAGTTAACTAATTATTAATTATTCTGTATGTTTGTGTGTGTTCATATTTTGAATTCAGTGTGTTTATGAATAATACTTTTGGAAAGAGAGACCGACCCTTAGCTACTTTGATTCCACCCAGTCCTGTATAACGACACCCGCTTTCACAAACGAGCCAACAAACTGAACCACGTTAGTGAAACGCAATAGTGTTGTGTACGTCCTGAACTGAGCATTCCGGGCTCACATTTCCAGAACAATATGTGCTGTAAACTGCCTGTCAGAAGTTTGGGTACCCACATCTTTTCATAATGTGTTTAATATGAATGAGAATGTTTTCCCCTGTCTGAGATGTAGAGGATACGCACATGAAGTCACAGTCAGTGGGAGTAATGGTGGTTACACTGACTGACTGGCAGAACAACTGACTGAGTAGCAGCGTTAGTCATCTAGGAATCCGCTGGGATATGTAATTGGATGCTTTTGGAGGCCATAATTAGACGTAAAGACTTCTGAACTCAGCACCTGAACAACAGCCTACAGCAGCGAGAAATCAGGTGATGAGCCGCTACTTCAGAGCCTCATAACTGAAAAGTCACCGAATCGAACGTCTTGTGTTATTTAACATGTTGGCTTTAACCTGTTCCGAGAGCGGCACAGTTATTTATCAGTGACTTGAGAATTTGTCCCAAAGTGAATTTGCCGAGCTTGCAGTGGTCATCCTGGAGGGCAGGTGTGTAAGGCTTCATTAGAGACACCCAACATCTGTTAAGGTTCTGCGGTGGAAGTGGCGTCCCTGCTGTTTGAACTTAATTAGACAGCTGGTGAGGAGAGAGAGCGTGTCTTGACCTGAGTGTCTCCTTGCCAGGATGGTACTGCACTAGTTTCAACCCTTCATGTGCTGAGTGCCCCCCCCGCCAACTCCCACTCATGAGGAACGTGCACAATAAAGGAGCTCTTCTTTCCAGGATAGCACATTAAGGCTGCACAGTAGGGAGTAATGTGGTTATATGGCTACACATTGTGGCTGCAATACGGCTTACAGCGTGACACCTTTGGCCAGCATTATTACAACCAAAACCATTTACCATTTATGTGTTGAAAATATCATGATTCATTAAATCAGTGAAAAATATTCCCCAATTAAAAAAAAAAAAAAACGTAGAACAAGCTAAAGCATTCTTAAGGCTACAGACTAGCAGACAGCCAAAGCCACCAGTGATGCCATTCAGCATCCTAACACTGCAAATTTATTATGAAACCCAATAATAAAGACCCAGAGTTCAAATCCATAGCAGTCGTAGAAATTCTAAAGCCTTTAAGATAAACAGACAAATGCTAATCGACTGTGTTCACCCACGTTAGTAGCCATATTGTATTTGTCTTCAAACAGTTTATTATCACTTTACTGCAATGTTTCCTATGTGCTATAGCTGTGCTAGCGCCCTCTCGTGGAGCATGCAGTAGGCTTAACATGCCTGCCATTGCCTTTCTAGATTCCTTTCTTAAACAAAATGGCCACAGAAACGTATCTACTGCGATTATTCAATATGCTTTTTGTACACATTCAAAAATCTAAGATTTTTTGGAAACACTTGACACCTACATGGCTGCATGACACCTACATAGGCTTGTTATGACAGCTGACACCTTACATGAATGTCTATAAATGCTTATTCTAAAAGACATCAACTGCTATAAAGGTTACATTTGCCAAATTTTTGATCGAAGTTAGCTCAAGTAGCCTTTATGACAAATGGTGACTACTGGAATAAGCTTTTATAAACATTTATGTATGTTTAGATTGGTTGTTAGGACAAGCTTATGTAGGTCCCATGTAGTCTAATTAACAGAACCCTACAGTAAAGTTTTACTGATTTGTTAGAGGCCTCTTTGCATACTGCAACATTCTGTGATTGCTATATTATAACTCTGCTAGGCCAATACTGCCTAATAGGCCTAAAGGCCTAAAGCTACACTATGTATTATCAGTTCTGTGTTGCATATGGAAGGGCAATCACATCAAAATGCAACAAATACACTAAACCTTTTAAATGAAGTGTAGAACGTAGAACAAATTCCATTTTAACATGATACGTAAATGAAGGTGACGTGATTTATTGTTGAGTTGTTGATTGAGTAGTTTTAGATTTTCTAACATGAGATATGATGCTATGTTTAACCTATGTTTAAGTGCCATATTACAGAAACTGTCCAGCTTTTAAAAAAGCTGACAGGTTCAGATTGTTCACAAACTCGTATCACAGGATCTAATCTCACATTAATTTTGAATTTTAGCTTATCTTACAGCATCATATCTCATGTTAGAAAATCTAAAACTACTCAATCAACAACTCAACAATAAATCACGTCACCTTCATTTACGTATCATGTTAAAATGGAATTTGTCGTTACAGATGTAAAAATGTCAGAATATTGTGACAGTGCTCTGTGCTGTTTATCAAAGAGTCGCCCCTCCCCAGTTTCAGTTTCTATTTCCCAAATGCTTCACCTGACTGTTGGCATTATAGAGGAGATGGTGAGGATCGTGTCTGCAGGATTTTTAGACACAGAGTTATAGGCAAAAAAATGTACAGTGTAAATACCTGTAATTAGTTATATATCAATGTCATCGGGTGAAGGCGGGGTACACCATGTAAAAAGGGCCAGTCCATCGTCCGCACACCCACACACACACTCACACCTACGGGCAGTTTAGAGTGAGGATTAATCTAACATGCATGTGTTTGGACTGTGGGAGGAAACCACTGCACTAACCACTACATCACCATACTGACCACTACACCACCATACTAACCACTACACCACTGCACTAACCACTACATCACCATACTAACCACTACACCACCATACTAACCACTACACCACTGCACTAACCACTACATCACCATACTAACCACTACACCACCATACTAACCACTACACCACTGCACTAACCACTACATCACCATACTAACCACTACACCACCATACTAACCACTACACCACCGTACTAACCACTACACCACTGCACTAACCACTACACCACCATACTAACCACTACACCACCGTACTAACCACTACACCACCATACTAACCACTACACCATCATACTAACCACTACACCACCGTACTAACCACTACACCACTGCACTAACCACTACACCACCATACTAACCACTACACCACCGTACTAACCACTACACCACCATACTAACCACTACACCACCATACTAACCACTACACCACCATGCTAACCACTACACCACTGCACTAACCACTACACCACCATACTAACCACTACACCACTGCACTAACCACTACATCACCATACTAACCACTACACCACCATGCTAACCACTACACCACTGCACTAACCACTACACCACCATACTAACTACTACACCACCGTACTAACCACTACACCACTGCACTAACCACTACACCACCATACTAACCACTACACCACCATACTAACCACTACACCACCTTACTAACCACTACACCACCATACTAACCACTACACCACCATACTAACCACTACACCACTGCACTAACCACTACACCACCATACTAACTACTACACCACCGTACTAACCACTACACCACTGCACTAACCACTACACCACCTTACTAACCACTACACCACCATACTAACCACTACACCACCATACTAACCACTACACCACCATACTAACCACTACACCACCGTACTAACCACTACACCACCATACTAACCACTACACCACCATACTAACCACTACACCACTGCACTAACCACTACACCACCATACTAACCACTACACCACTGCACTAAACACTACACCACCATACTAACCACTACACCACCATACTAACCACTACACCACCGTACTAATCACTACACCACCATACTAACCACTACACCATCATACTAACCACTACACCACCATACTAACCACTACACCACTATACTAACCACTACACCACCGTACTAACCACTACACCACCATACTAACCACTACACCACCTTACTAACTAATACACCACCATACTAACCACTACACCATCATACTAACCACTACACAACCATACTAACCACTACATCACCATACTAAACACTACACCACCATACTAACCACTACACCACCGTACTAACCACTACATCACCATACTAACCACTACACCACCGTACTAACCACTACACCACCGTACTAACCACTACACCACCGTACTAACCACTACACCATCGTACTAACCACTAAACCACCTTACTAACTACTACACCATCATACTAACCTCTACACCATCATACTAACCACTACACCACCGTACTAACCACTACACCATCGTACTAACCACTACACCATCATGCTAACCACTACACCATCATACTAACAACTACATCACCGCACTGACCACTACACCACCATACTAACCACTACACCACCATACTAACCACTAAACCACCATACTAACCACTACACCACCGTACTAACAATTACACCACTGTACCTACCAACTACACCACCATACTAACCACTACACCACCATACTAACCACTACACCACCATACTAACCACTACTCCACTGTACTAACCACTACACCACTTTACTAACCACTACTCCACTGTACTAACCACTACACCACTATACTAACCACTACACCACCTTACTAACCACTACTCCACTGTACTAACCACTACACCACCGTACTAACCACTACACCACCATACTAACCACTACTCCACTGTACTAACCACTACTCCACTGTACTAACCACTACACCACTTTACTAACCACTACTCCACTGTACTAACCACTACACCACTGTACTAACCACTACACCACTATACTAACCACTACACCAACTTACTAACCACTACTCCACTGTACTAACCACTACTCCACTGTACTAACCACTACACCACTATAATAACCACTACACCACCTTACTAATGACTACACCACAATACTAACCACTACTCCACTATACTAACCACTACACTACTATACTAACCACTACACCACCATACTAACCACTACACCACCATACTAACCACTACACCACCGTACTAACCACTACACCACCGTACCTACCAACTACACCACCATACTAACCACTACACCACCATACTAACCACTACACCACCATACTAACCACTACACCACCATACTAACCACTAAACCACCATACTAACCACTACACCACCGTACTAACAATTACACCACTGTACCTACCAACTACACCACCATACTAACCACTACACCACCATACTAACCACTACACCACCATACTAACCACTACTCCACTGTACTAACCACTACACCACTTTACTAACCACTACTCCACTGTACTAACCACTACACCACTATACTAACCACTACACCACCTTACTAACCACTACTCCACTGTACTAACCACTACACCACCGTACTAACCACTACACCACCATACTAACCACTACTCCACTGTACTAACCACTACTCCACTGTACTAACCACTACACCACTTTACTAACCACTACTCCACTGTACTAACCACTACACCACTGTACTAACCACTACACCACTATACTAACCACTACACCACCTTACTAACCACTACTCCACTGTACTAACCACTACTCCACTGTACTAACCACTACACCACTATAATAACCACTACACCACCTTACTAATGACTACACCACAATACTAACCACTACTCCACTATACTAACCACTACACTACTATACTAACCACTACACCACCATACTAACCACTACACCACCATACTAACCACTACACCACCGTACTAACCACTACACCACCGTACCTACCAACTACACCACCATACTAACCACTACACCACCATACTAACCACTACACCACCATACTAACCACTACTCCACTGTACTAACCACTACACCACTTTACTAACCACTACTCCACTGTACTAACCACTACACCACCTTACTAACCACTACTCCACTGTACTAACCACTACACCACCGTACCTACCAACTACACCACCATACTAACCACTACACCACCATAGTAACCACTACACCACCATACTAACCACTACTCCACTGTACTAACCACTACACCACTTTACTAACCACTACTCCACTGTACTAACCACTACACCACCTTACTAACCACTACTCCACTGTACTAACCACTACACCACCGTACTAACCACTACACCACTGTACTAACCACTACACCACTATAATAACCACTACACCACCTTACTAATGACTACACCACCATACTAACCACTACTCCACTGTACTAACCACTACACCACCATACTAACCACTACACCACTGTACTAACCACCACACCACCATACTAACCACTACACCACCGTACTGACCACTACACCACCATACTAACCACTACACCACCATACTAACCACTACACCACTATACTAACCACTACACCACCTTACTAACCACTACACCACCATACTAACCACTACACCACCTTACTAACCACTACACCACCATACTAACCACTACACCACTATACTAACCACTACACCACCATACTAACCATTACACCACGTTACTAACCACTACACCACCATACTAACCACTACACCACTGTACTAACCACTACACCACCATACTAACCACTACACCACCATACTAACCACTACACCACCATACTAACCACTACACCACCGTACTAACCACTACACCACCATACTAACCACTACACCACCTTACTAACTAATACACCACCATACTAACCACTACACCATCATACTAACCACTACACCACCATACTAACCACTACATCACCATACTAACCACTACACCACCATACTAACCACTACACCACCGTACTAACCACTACATCACCATACTAACCACTACACCACCGTACTAACCACTACACCACCGTACTAACCACTACACCACCGTACTAACCACTACACCACCTTACTAACTACTACACCATCATACTAACCACTACACCATCATACTAACCACTACACCACCGTACTAACCACTACACCATCGTACTAACCACTACACCATCATGCTAACCACTACACCATCATACTAACCACTACACCACCATACTAACCACTACACCATCATACTACCCACTACACCACCATACTGACCACTACACCACCATACTAACCACTACACCACCGTACTAACCACTACACCACCGTACTAACCACTACACCACCATAGTGACCACTACACCACCTTACTAACTACTACACCACCATACTAACCACTACACCACCATACTAACCACTACACCACCATACTAACCACTACATCACCGCACTGACCACTACACCACCAAACTAACCACTACACCACCATCCTAACCACTACACCACCATACTAACCACTACACCACCGTACCTACCAACTACACCACCATACTAACCACTACACCACCATACTAACCACTACACCAGCATACTAACCACTACTCCACTGTACTAACCACTACACCACTTTACTAACCACTACTCCACTGTACTAACCACTACACCACTATACTAACCACTACACCACCTTACTAACCACTACTCCACTGTACTAACCACTACACCACCGTACTAACCACTACACCACCGTACTAACCACTACTCCACTGTACTAACCACTACACCACTATAATAACCACTACACCACCTTACTAATGACTACACCACCATACTAACCACTACACCACCTTACTAACCACTACACCACCTTACTAACCACTACACCACCATACTAACCACTACACCACCGTACTAACCACTACACCACCATACTAACCACTACACCACCATACTAACCACTACACCACCTTACTAACTACTACACCACCGTACTAACCACTACACCACTATACTAAACACTACACCATCGTACTAACCACTACACCACCATACTAACCACTACACCATCGTACTAACCACTACACCACCATACTAACCACTATACCACCATACTTACCACTACACCACCATACTAACCACTACACCACCGCACTGACCACTACACCACCATACTAACCACTACACCACCATACTAACCACTACACCACCGTACTAACCACTACACCACCGTACCTACCAACTACACCACCATACTAACCACTACACCACCATACTAACCACTACTCCACTGTACTAACCACTACACCACTATACTAACCACTACACCACCTTACTAACCACTACTCCACTGTACTAACCACTACACCACCATACTAACCACTACACCACCATACTGACCACTACACCACCTTACTAACCACTACATCACCATACTAACCACTACACCACCATACTAACCACTACACCACCGTACTAACCACTACACCACCATACTAACCACTACACCACCATACTAACCACTACACCACCATACTAACCACTACAACACCATACTAACCACTACACCACCGTACCTACCAACTACACCACCATACTAACCACTACACCACCGCACTGACCACTACACCACCATACTAACCACTACACCACCATACTAACCACTACACCACCGTACTAACCACTACACCACCGTACCTACCAACTACACCACCATACTAACCACTACACCACCATACTAACCACTACACCACCATACTAACCACTACACCACCGTACTAACCACAACACCACCATACTAACCACTACACCACCATACTAACCACTACACCACCATACTAACCACTACTCCACTGTACTAACCACTACACCACTTTACTAACCACTACACCACCGTACTAACCACTACAACACCATACTAACCACTACTCCACTGTACTAACCACTACACCACTATACTAACCACTACACCACCTTACTAACCACTACTCCACTGTACTAACCACTACACCACTATAATAACCACTACACCACCTTACTAATGACTACACCACCATACTAACCACTACACCACTATACTAACCACTACACCATTATACTAACCACTACACCACCATACTAACCACTACACCACCATACTAACCACTACACCACCGCACTGACCACTACACCACCATACTAACCACTACACCACCGTACTAACCACTACACCACCGTACCTACCAACTACACCACCATACTAACCACTACACCACCATACTAACCACTACACCACCATACTAACCACTACTCCACTGTACTAACCACTACACCACTTTACTAACCACTACACCACCGTACTAACCACTACAACACCATACTAACCACTACTCCACTGTACTAACCACTACACCACTATACTAACCACTACACCACCTTACTAACCACTACTCCACTGTACTAACCACTACACCACCGAACTAACCACTACTCTACTGTACTAACCACTACACCACTATAATAACCACTACACCACCTTACTAATGACTACACCACCATACTAACCACTACACCACTATACTAACCACTACACCACCATACTAACTACTACACCACCTTACTACCCACTACACCACCTTACTAACCACTACACCACCATACTAACCACTACACCACTGTACTAACCACTACACCACCATACTAACCACTACACCACCATACTAACCACTACACCATCTTACTAACCACTACACCACCGTACTAACCACTACACCACCATACTAACCACTACACCACCATACTAACCACTACACCACCGTACTAACCACTACACCATCATACTAACCACTACACCACCGTACTAACCACTACACCACCATACTAACCACTACACCACCATACTAACCACTACACCACCTTACTAACTACTACACCACCATAATAACCACTACACCATCATACTAACCACTACACCATCATACTAACCACTACACCACCGTACTAACCACTACACCACCATACTAACCACTACTCCACTATACTAACCACTACACCACCTTACTAACCACTACTCCACTGTACTAACCACTACACCACCGTCCTAACCACTACTCCACTGTACTAACCACTACACCACTATAATAACCACTACACCACCTTACTAATGACTACACCACAATACTAACCACTACTCCACTATACTAACCACTACACTACTATACTAACCACTACAACCACCATACTAACCACTACACCACCATACTAACCACTACACCACCGTACTAACCACTACACCACCGTACCTACCAACTACACTACCATACTAACCACTACACCACCATACTAACCACTACACCACCATACTAACCACTACTCCACTGTACTAACCACTACACCACTTTACTAACCACTACTCCACTGTACTAACCACTACACCACCTTACTAACCACTACTCCACTGTACTAACCACTACACCACCGTACTAACCACTACTCCACTGTACTAACCACTACACCACTATAATAACCACTACACCACCTTACTAATGACTACACCACCATACTAACCACTACTCCACTGTACTAACCACTACACCACTTTACTAACCACTACTCCACTGTACTAACCACTACACCACCATACTAACCACTACACCACTGTACTAACCACCACACCACCATACTAACCACTACACCACCGTACTGACCACTACACCACCATACACCACCATACTAACCACTACACCACCATACTAACCACTACACCACCATACTAACCACTACACCACCTTACTAACCACTACTCCACTGTACTAACCACTACACCACCGTACTAACCACTACTCCACTGTACTAACCACTACACCACTATAATAACCACTACACCACCTTACTAATGACTACACCACCATACTAACCACTACTCCACTGTACTAACCACTACACCACTTTACTAACCACTACTCCACTGTACTAACCACTACACCAACATACTAACCACTACACCACTGTACTAACCACCACACCACCATACTAACCACTACACCACTGTACTGACCACTACACCACCATATTAACCACTACACCACCATACTAACCACTACACCACTATACTAACCACTACACCACCTTACTAACCACTACACCACCATACTAACCACTACACCACCTTACTAACCACTACACCACCATACTAACCACTACACCACTATACTAACCACTACACCACCATACTAACCACTACACCACCTTACTAACCACTACACCACCATACTAACCACTACACCACTGTACTAACCACTACACCACCATACTAACCACTACACCACCGTACTAACCACTACATCACCATACTAACTACTACACCACCATACTAACCACTACACCACCGTACTAACCACTACACCACTATACTAACCACTACACCACCATACTAACCACTACACCACCTTACTAACCACTACACCACCATACTAACCACTACACCACTGTACTAACCACTACACCACTGTGCCACCTTGAAAAGAAAGTAAATTAATAAAAAATGTTTTCAAAAAAAGTGTTTTTTTAACAGTGTAAATAAGCATTAGTTGAATGCATGATTGAATTGTGCTGCTGGCGTCTGTGTATTTGTGAGCATATATTTTGTATTTTGATGCATTAGGCCTGCAGACTATTCTGTCAGGCGCAACATATACATGTGCAGCGTTGCAGCTGGCTGAGGGGAGTTACAATAGCGCTGCTTTGGAAACTCACACGCAAGCGTCTGTGTGTTCTGCTGGAAAAGAAAAACTGACGTATTGTGTGTGTAAGGAAGAGTGACAGAGGTCATCCTCTCGCACTCAGCTGGGATGTCAGTCTCAGGTTACTGATGGAGGGCTCGGATGTATACTGGGCACAATGACGGCCATTAAAACAGTGTAGAGTCTCTGAAACTCATGAAAAAGTGATGATAAGCAGCACATCTGAATACCTAAAATATACTGCTTTAAATATAGACCTGCTGCCGTTCCAGCACGTGAAATACGACTTTTCTATGTAACCTTTAGCAGTTATTTCTGGGGATAAAAGAAGCCTGCTGTTATTGGATATGAATTAATTTCTCCCCATAGTTCACTGAAACAACCAAATAGAAATGTATTATTTTATCATGATTTGCAGAAATAATGATTTGCCTTGTTTTGTCATTTTAACATTATAACAAATCGAAAAATATCCTATATATACATCATATATGTCCTATATCCTAATCCTATATATACACGACTGTACAAAAATATCAAATACTTTTATAAGAAAACATGCTTCTTCTGCTAAAATAATGGATATTAATATTAATACTGTTTAACATGTAGGACATTAAACAAGCAGGACTCATGCTGTTATATAAATGTGAAGGCCACTGGATCCCGATCACGCTGCATAGTCAAACATCACAGCAGTCTCCCACCGAGTGGGGTGGGGTGAGACGAACAGAGGCTGACAGCTTCGTCGCGTACGGAATTCGGGTCCCTGGTGTGGCTCCTTGTAGCAGTTCTGTCGGAGCTAGATCTTTTCCGAAGGCACTTAACTTTCACAGCGCATAAACGGATGCGTTTAAGGGCAAGTTTGGTACGAAGCAGACTCCAAGTGACACAAGTTCATGTTCATTCAGATCAAATCAACATTACATCTAGTTGTGACTTCACAACAAAGAGACTTGGACTTGGACAATGTGCTAATACTATTGATTCATGGTCAACAGTCTTGAGCGTTGGCGTTTTTTCTGTATTGAAACTGGCAACCTATTTGCATATGTGTGATTGGCGAGAGAACCAGGTAGACATGTTAGGATTTGTAATGAATAAATTGGATAAAGTCCCCTTTACAAATGCACTGATGAGATTCACTGTAAAGGAAATTAGTTAGTTTTTGCTTTGGGGTTGTGCTCAACACATTAGCTACGTTTACATGCAGCCTGATAATCCGTTAATAATCCCACTAATAGCTTAATCGGAATAGAATACGTCTATGTATACACCTTACATTCCCAATCGGAAAGTTTAAGTACGCTCTGCACATGTGTAGTTGTATCATGGATGAAGTTTCAACATTGCGGTAGAGACTGGTCTTCAGAAGATACAAAGTTCAGATTTTAAAAGTTAGCAGGATGGATGGTCGTAAAGCTCGCAATAACGAGCTGTTCAGACGAGAATATGAGCAAATGAACGACGGTGGTTTTACCCAAACTGTACAGCAAATTAAAAACAGGAAGTTTTTCAAATCAGCATATTACAAAGCTAAAAACCTAAACGGCAAAATCGATTGATGGGCAAATGATACTGATGCTTCGGAACTTGTGTCGAGAAATCCAGAAAGTCACTTATGAAGTGCGTATTGAGGCTTGCTTCGTTAAGGGCGAGTGACGTCACTGATGACGTCTGAAGCCTCGCTGGCTCAGGACGTGGTTCTAGTATTGGCGTGACTTATTGTTTCTTAATAAAAATTTAAGTCCCCATCATCCCACAATCCCTGTCCCATCTCTTAAAACCACTGCAACAGTTTTAACATCAATATCTCACATACTATTGGATTTATTTACTGACTGAAATCATACTGGCAGTTTTTTTAAATTAACAGACCCACACAATCAAACACAGATCAGATAAACAAATGAATGAACCACAGAAAATGAAATTAAGGTGTTTAATGTATATGTTTGTTTCCATGCTGACAAGGTTGCAAGAGGCCATTACAAAAAATTTAAATGACAATAAAAGTTTTTGCCAGCCGGGGGATCGTGAGCGGAGTGTTCAAAGGAAGCGTTCAATGAGGGGTGAATAAGGTTCCTCAGCAGACAGCATGTTTAAGGTATGCAAGAATTGGGACAGTCTACGTGTCGGGAGAGCATAAGAATTTCATTGTACAGTGTAACTGTCTGTTTTGCTGTGAATATGACAATAAAACTCTTGAAACTTGAATCTTGACATAAAATGCTGCCTATGTAGACCCTCACTAGGTTTTGAGACACACCCATGGTGTTCGCTCTACATATTTTCTCATTTTGACTGCAGTTTTTTTCTCTGCAAATAAAATACTGGAAACAAGATCAAATGGAATGTAACCCCTACCGCATACCCTTGTTAGGTTGCAGGTAAGATTATCCTCATGATTTTTTATGACATCATCAAATTACCCTGCAAAACTACTGGATTAAATAAGCAAACATAATATTAAAGTGAAACTGAACAAAACTGATAACCTTCCAGTTGTAGGAAGTAAACCACCTTTACATCCAATATGGAACATACATTCTTTATAATCTAGAAGACGTTCATGAAACTAAAGCTATCATTGAAATTAAATGACACCATGCCCCAAGGGCAGTGCTGGAATACAAAGCCCTCAAATGAGACCCTGCCAGAAGTGACTGAGCTCCGGAATGCTGACTGACCATAAATGACTAAACTCGGATTGACAAAAGAATAAACGCAATAATGCTGAAGCTGTTTCGATTGGCTGCGCAGTTCCCCAAGGACAAACCCCTGTTGACTTCGCTTCGCTTGTAGCATCAGTCTGAAGTGCAGATATGACAGAAAAATATGCCACGGAACCGAAGCTTTATTTGGCAATGTCTCTTTCAGAGAGGTCACTGGGGCGGGTTTTGACAGCTATAAGCAAAAGTGACACGGAGAACACTGTGTTTGTTCCAAACCGATGTCGGTCGCCGAGATAAAAAGCGACTGCCCTGGATTCATTCTCCCAACAGATTTGCACGGCTGAAAGTAAGAGACCTTTCTGTACAGCCTGAGAACGTTGGCAAAAACCTTCTCAGGTAATCAAGCAAAGTTCTGCTTTTTACAATGCTGTTACTGTTTCCAGTGGCTGCATTTGCAGCACCACTGAAAAAAAAGCAATACAACTCAAAAGAAATAATCATGTAAACTCAGTTGCTTTGATATGATCAGTTTAGAGATTGTGTTATGTTGTTTTATGTAGGCTAAAAAAAATCTAGTGACTCACAGCCTTTCCTTCAGTGAGCTAGTTACCTGATAAGCCCAGGAGAACAGATCCCAACTGCAAGAAGACAATCAATAGCCTGACTGGATATTTCTGCTTTGGGTTATTATGTGACTGTATTAAGATGAGCTCATTTTTGATATCAGTACCTAACTAATAGGTTCAGAAGAAGCTGTTGACAAGCATGATACTTCTGGTAGTCTTCAAACAAAAAACATTCTCTCATCTAACATTTGTTAGATATCTTAGCAATAAGTGTATTTTCACCACTGGATCTGATTAGAACAGATGTAAATGGTCATACATACAATATAAAGTATCATGAATATGTTATTGTGAGAGAAGTAGATCAGATCTTGACTCCAGTTTGAAGAACAAAGTGTAGTTCCAGATTTCTCCTGGACGCCCCAGACATTGTATGAATGTGTTCAGTTCCTTTAGCAGCAAATCTTGATTTAGCTTAATGAAGTACTGAGCAGTCAAAGCAGGTATTAGATGAGAACTGTAAATAATACTGGGTTGTTTATTGAAGGAGAAGCTTGGAAAGAGTTAAATAAACACACTGACATATGTAAAAGCACTACTTACTCTATCAATACTGTTTAATGTTTAATAATAAAGTGTTTACTGAGTAAATAAAAAAATAGCTTTATTTTAGCTTTATGAATGTAATATTGTCCTCAAGTGACTAAAACTTTGGCACGGCACTGGACGTGGTCATTTTCTGCATGGCTAAAATACGCCTTGCGATCTGCAGCATTTACAAAGTGCGACACCTGTAGCATTTGGTTCCGTGTATAAATCTGAGTGTAGCACTTATTCAGTTTCATATGACCTTGTGCTGTCATTGAGCTACAAAAAGAACCAGAAGGCACTCCATCTCCCTCAAGCCTGCCAGCGTTGTCTGCTCTCCCAGATATTCAGCTTTTGTCCTCCAGCTCGGACACTGCAACCTGCCAGGACACGGTCCCATGTGTCTGCCAGCAAACCGATCTGCGCTGACATGTAGGCTCAATGTTAAAGCAAGGACAAGGCGATACAGCGTTTACACTGTAAGCCGTGTTTTGCGTACACTCACACGATGAGGCCACAGGTCAACAGGGAGACGGGAGGAGGATGTCAAGGGAGGCAGCGGCAACACAACCAAGCAACACGTCTTAGTCAGCAAACGCCCCGTCTCTGGCTAACAGTGCTCGGCAGGCATCAGGGAGGCTGCGGTGAGCCGGAGTGACGGATGAGGAATCTTAGGCGAGGGGAGGCGGCACACGCTTCACAGGTTTAAAACGGGGGAGTCAGCTGTCGCACTTCACAAGGCGCAGCACACCTGCCCGCTGCCAATGTGGTGAAACGTGCCCCTCTGAGCGCCAGCCTCCTTTCATCAGGGGCCTGGGAACATGGCCTGACTCAACATAAGGTGTGGGGAGATGAGCACCTGGGCGGGAACTGTCCTGGAGATTGGGACTCAGCGTTGTGAGTACACATGAGTCATGGCATCTAAAAACATATTACTATAAGATAAACTGGGTGAACCCGTTCCCCTCTGCAATACAGGCCTTATTTTAGGGGTCCCGGAGCGGTCCTGTGAGTTCCGTTCAAGACCCTCCTGCAACGTGGGTGCGTAGTAACAGGAACGACAGTTCGCAGGTTTAAAAAATCTCGTTTACCAACACATGGAGGTATGAGATCATAACCTCAACATAAACTGATGAAGCTGCTGATGTTGGCCTACTATCTTCTGTCATTGCTGACTCCAGCTCCAATCCAAGGTCATCCTTTCGGGAGCATCTGTCCTTCGAAGGTGGTGGTGGTGGTGGTGTATAATCTACTCTCAAAGGGAATGCTTTCTCCTTTTAAGAATGGCTGCCAGAACGAGGGCAGCAACACTGGAGAGCAAAAAAGAGTGTCCTTATTAAAGGAGATTGTGCTCCTTCAGACAATTCCTAGTGGGCCAGAGATTAAATAGGATGTGTCAGAGGGGAATGAGCACATGGGCAGGCGGACTAGATTAGCATGCTCATCAAGGGGTTGAGGGGGAGGGTGGTGCATGCACACTGAGGTGCTACGCTGCTTAACTAGCCATCCGAAATGGAGCTGGCGAAAACGGTTGTATAGATAAAGATACAGAGGATCCTTCTTCTATGCTCAGGCCTTGACCTGACTGAGTAGACTAGAGGGCTCAGGATGCTGCGACAGATGATACTGGTCACTGGCAGGCAACACACCGTGCTCACACTGTCTGCATGCAAGCTGCGCTCATGTCATGGATGGCGCTTGGCCCCTGTAGAGTTTTACCAGCTCGTTTTCTCCCTCCCTTGTTTTTTTCTGTGGCATCTGATAGCAGTGTCTCGCTCCTAATAAATGTGGTTTATCTGTTTTTTCTTCTTTTAGTTCTCCTTCACTGAACACACGCATTTATCTACCTTTCCTATTTTCTTCCCAGCAGTGAGAACCATGCCAGAAGCTGAAACCCAATGTCCCACAGCCTACACCCGGTCATTTAGCAAGCTGTCTCATTTCCATTTTAACTTTCAGAAAAGAAGGTGTGACTGCAGTCGTATTTTAAAACCCCTTGTAAAGAAACTGGTATGCACACAAAGAGTGGAGTGACCTGGAAGACTCAAGTGATGGTTGCTTTTTTTTTTTTTTAACGTAGGCAGTTCGAGGGGAAGGGTGGGCGCGGAGCAAGAGTGAGGTGGGCCATCAGACGGAAATAGAAATGAGAACAGAGGGAGTCATGAGGGAGGACAGCCGCGGCGAGGGAACAGACACTTCTCGCTGGTTTGCAGCTGGTGCCAGGGCACAGCACACTGGTTCCATTAGCATACAATAGCCATCTCACATAGTCGTCCCCCAGGGCCTTTCTTAGGCAAATTGTTTACTCTCGTTGAAGCCATGACAGAGATGTCTTTTTCTTGGCCTGATTGTAAGGCCTGAGTTATTGATGCCGCCGCAGTATGTGAAGTAAGAACTGGCTAATACCTTTACCATCTGGCCCAGGGCATTTGTTTTGTACATCCTGGGACATCTCGTTGAACGCTTGCACTGGCTACACCATTATTAAGACCGTGACAACTGAAAGGAGATGACTGCTTTGGGAGCTAGTGAGGTCCTTACACATCCTTTTCAATTTGCAGCTGCCCGTAAGCTTAAAGTCTCCAGGAACAGGTTAGATATGGACGCCGGGCACATGGCAGGTCGGTGGTACCCACATATTGCCAGCACTTGGGATACAGGTAATAAGAAGATGATGCTCTTCTTGGAGACAAATCTACTCTCCCTGCATCGGCACAACCTCATTAGCTTGGTTGTAGCTTGAGTAATTTGGGAAAGTAATCAAATGAAGTGAAGTACAAAAGAATGCAACCATATTCGATTAGGCCGACATTTTAGAGAGCGTAAAATGCCTTCCTGATGGGCTCTGCTGCATCGAAACCGAAGCTGAAGTTTCTCCAAATAGCTAAATCAATTGCATTAAATATTTATTTTAACTCTGGCTTTTACCAAAGCAGACTTAAGGTATCTCTAAGAGGTCCTGCGTGCCTATAATAAAGATGCCGGCGCTTGCTCACAAGGTTTCTCGTTTCCCCATGACCTAATCCATCTGCCTTCTCTTTTCCTGAAGTCAATTACTGCAAGCAATCTCGCAGGTCAGGCCTGCACGTGTGCAACCCATAAGACTCTACCTGAGCTCACAGAAATGAGCCAAAGGTGAGAAAGTAATGCGCCCCATGCATCCCGTAATTAGAGCTATAACCCGAGAGCTCACTAGAACGCAGCTGGTTATACGGCACTAAATGAAGATGGTTGTGTGTACATGACTGTTCCCAGAGTGGCCAAATGCAGTAGCATGCTTATTAACAAGGCTAGATGTGACCATTTGTCTTCATTATCACGTGGCGCTGGAGGTGTCAACCCAAGCCGTTCTAGCAGAGCAGAGCCACGGTCCGCTCCTCCCTCCCTAAGCGCGCAGGCGGTCGTGTTTGCAAAGAGATGAAGGAAAGGCTCGGCTGTCTTCAGGGTCAGATGCCACTACCTCTCAAGGGCTCTTGCATCAAAGCCTTCCGCCAAGAGATGGCTGGCTCGCACATGGCTTGTCTGTTTTTAGGAGATAAAGAGATCACTGTCCTGAGAAGAATCGGGTCAGCTTCATCACAGTCTATACAGATGATTAGCTGCATATAGCTTGAACCAAAGGCAGGCTTAGAGGAACCTCTCCTGGGAAAGGGGGTTTATGCATCAAAGCCGTAACATCAAAACGATTATAACTTTTATAACTTGTGAATTTCACTTTGCAACAGCATGGACAGCTATGTGCTTCATCAGCATGTGAGATCACCGCACTGTAAGCTCGGTGGTAGTGATCGGTCAGACCTAAAGAGGGACTGTGGAACCCCGGCGGTCTACCGGCATCCTATCAAATAACCGGTAAGCCGTGGCGACACAAACACAGAGATGGCATTAGTTCGCGCTGAGGTGCAGGAGGATGCCTTTCCCACTGTTTTCCAGCAACAAGAGGCATCTGTGGTGCAAAGGGGACACTTCGGAATGCCATGCGCACGGAAGATGCGGGCACCCGAATCAGATGGTACCTGGCGGTACTGTGGTTTTAAGAAGTAGAAAATTTAGTTTGACCTCTGTGCTGTTGCCTGGGAGACACATTCAGCTTAATAACTGTGCCAGACAGTGCGAGCTGCAGGTTTGTGAAAGAGAGAGAGAGAGAGAAAAAAAAAAACAAAGACGAAAGGCATCTCGCTGCACACAAATGCACGAAGAACCGAGCAAAAAAATAAAATAAAATAAATCAATTATCATTAGAATGAGTCACCCAGTGCTCAAGAGTGTGCAGGGGAGCATCTGGGGTGGAGGGGGGAAGAAGTGGAGGGGACCTGTTTAGTGAAACGAACGAGATAAGAATGCCACACACTTACCCTCCGTCTGAGACGTTTTCAGCCTCTGACACAGTCCCTCTATGTCTCCATAGTCCTCCTGAATTTTGACCACAGCCTCCGTGCCACGGAGCTCCATGAGTGAGCGCAGCTCCATCAGAGAGCAGCCGAAGCCCGTGGCATGGTTGCCCTCGTTTATTTGGTTCTTGGCGTAAAAATCGCTGTTCCTCATGTCCCCCATGGTGGCAGACTATTGCTTGAAAGGTTCGATCTGAAGGTATCAGAAAACGAGAGGCTTGCCACGCGGCCAGCGAGCCTCTAGGGGTGGCTCGGGTGAAGGTATCTGAGCACAAACCCAAGAAAAACAGGACGGGGACAGAAAGAACGTTTTCGGGCGAACAGAGAGGGAGACGGAGCGAAGGAGAGATAGAAGATTCTTAAAAAGGGGGAAAAACTGGAAAAAGAACAAAATCCAGTCCAGTGTCTGAGACTGAAGGAGGGACTCCTCGGCGTTAGGAGAACAAGCAGAGCGTCTGGTCGGCCGTCCAGGGAAGCCCCGCTGAGGTCCTGAGGAGGATGCCCGTGCTCACTACGGCTGCAGTCCGGCGTCGCTCCATACGCGGTTTCCCATTCTTACCCGTCCTCTGCTCAGCTGCTGTCTACATGGTGATCCTCTCCATTACTCCTTCAGAGACAGAGACAGAGAGAGAGAGAGCGAGAGAGGAGAAGAGAGAGGGAGGGAGGGAGGAGGGAGGAGGGTTGAGAAGGGGGTGGATGAGAGAGAGTGAGAGAGGGAGAGAGAGAGAGAGAGATAAGAGCAAGTGAATCTCGGAGCCACATGCAGCACAAAAAAGAGAGCAGTGAGAGAGAGAGCGAGAGAGAGAGAGAGAAAGAGAGAGAGAGGCTGCCTCATTGTGGTGTTACCGTGGCCGCGTCTCACTCAGCTGACAGCTGGGCGACAGCACACCGGCGCTCATCCTCAGAAGGGGTGTATGTGGGTGTGTGCTTGTGTTGTGTGGAGGATGTCCATCCAGCCGTCTCGCCTCAGGCCAGGCTGCTACGCCACAATGGGTCGGTGACTAAACACGGGACCCCATGAATATTTAACCCCTTCAACTCTCGAGAGCCGGAATACACAAACTCACAAACTCTGTGATCTGAACAACCAACTCAGTTAGGACTGAATTCTGGACAGTAGCTGCTGCAGAACAACAGCATCCATTAACTCAGGATTAGAAATTACTTGGCAACTCCTGAACACTGTTCTGAGATCAGTACGACCCAGAAGGTGTCCTAACTTCTGTTGCTAATATTGTTAACAGGAGCTGTCTTACATTTTTAGCATTTCAGCCTTGCGCGTAGGGTTTTTGTTAACAAACATGTTTGAGTAGTTTAAGATTTCCTCATTTGAGATAAGACAGCAAAAAAAAAAAAAAAAATATATATATATATATATATATATATATATATATAATTAAGATAATATGGGCAAATCTTAACGTTTTCGTTTTTTAAACTAATACTAAAATGCCCTGGTAATTGATGATAATAATGTGAGTCTGTATATTATATAAGCGTCTTTACAGTTTAAGGTGTTACAAGCATTCTTCAAATCAAGTCGAAGTTTCTTTGTCACATACATAGACAATGGACTGTCTCACTTGATTAGTATATTATAGTATATCACACTGCTGCCCTCCAAGCTGTACGCTACTGTAACACTACCTTCACCTACCTGTGTACAGATAAACTGTAACACTACCTTCACCTACCTGTGTACAGGTAAACTGTAACACTACCTTCACCTACCTGTGTACAGGTAAACTGTAACACTACCTTCACCTACCTGTGTACATGTAAACTGTAACACTACCTTCACCTACCTGTGTACAGGTAAACTGTAACACTACCTTCACCTACCTGTGTACAGGTAAACTGTAACACTACCTTCACCTACCTGTGCACAGGTAAACTGTAACACTACCTTCACCTACCTGTATACAGGTAAACTGTAAGACTACCTTCACCTACCTGTGTACAGATAAACTGTAACACTAACCTCACCCACCTGTGTACAGGTGAGGTGTGACATTACCTTCACCTACCTGTGTACAGGTAAACTGTAACACTACCTTCACCTATCTGTGTACAGGTAAACTGTAACACTACCTTCACCTACCTGTGTACAGATAAACTGTAACACTACCTTCACCTACCTGTGTACAGATAAACTGTAACACTACCTTTACCTACCTGTGTACAGGTAAACTGTAACACTACCTTCACCTACCTGTGTACAGGTAAACTGTAACACTACCTTCACCTACCTGTGTACAGGTAAACTGTAGCACTACCTTCACGAGGAGCCACATGAGCTGCTTCTCTAACAGGACTGAAGAAGAGCAGAAGTGTACGTGCTGAGATCTTGTTCTGATCTTGTTCTTTATAGCTCTTATATAAAATATAATATATATATATATATATATATATATATATATATATATATATATATATATATATATATATATATATATATATATATTCTCATTTTTATATTTAAATACAGTAAAATGTTTGTTTTTGACATTAAGATTACAACGTCTTCATAATTATAAACATATATATTTAGTTAGTTGTATCCAGACTTTTGACTGGTAGTGTACATGATAATAGTATATTAATGTAGTATAAATAGTATATAGTTAGGCTGGTGGGGGGGAGTGCAGTGGCACTCGGGTTGCAGTGAACATCAAAAAGCTTGGCTAAAAATCCTGAGACCCGACGTCGAGAACATGGCACAGCATGTTACGCTGAGGTTTGCTGGAGGGGACGTGTGTGGACAGAAATGTTAAAGGAATTATGCAACACAGGCTGAAGCAACTCTACTCTAAAGACTGCAACGTGTGCGTAAGGGCTCTCAATGTTCTGGGCAATAGGTCCAATAAAAAGAAGCTTCTGGCTTATGTGGCATGTTGTGGAATTTATTTATTTATTTATTTACTTATTTATTTATTTTGTAGTTGTGCGCGCTGCATCCTGCAGTAACAGTACATTATACAGCTGTGAACTGACAGTAAGAAATATTAATACACTGAGACATTTTAAACTCTTAATTTCTAACCACCGCCGCACGGCCAATGTTTTATTTATATTCAGTTGTTTATTTTATTTATTTTTATTTTTATTTCCTTTCATTTTTTTTTATTATTATTTATTTTATTATTTTATGTTTTACTACTATATTTATATCTATTTTTGATGACTTATTTTTACTTTTGTCTTATTCCTGATTTTAGTTTCTTATTCTAGGTTTTATTTGTTTTTCTTTAACAATTTAACTTGTTTGTCTCTGTTCTTATTGCTCTTTTACATTTTAAGTACTTATTAAAATTCATTTTAATTTATTTTCAATCCCTTTTTGTTTAACAACTGTAATGCTTGGCGACATTGTAAGTGAGGGTCTCCCTCAATGTACTCCCGAGTAAAAATAAAGGTTGACTGATTGATTGAATGATTTCAAGGTGTTGTTACTTTTGTCTTATTCCTGATTTTAGTTTCTTATTCTAGGTTTTATTTGTTTTTCTTTTACAATTTAACTTAATTTTGTCTCTGTTCTTATTGTTCTTTTACATATTAAGTACTCATTAAAATTCATTTTAATTTATTTTCAATCCATTTTTCTTTAACTATTGTAATGCTGGGCAACATTGTAAGTAAGGTTCTCCCTTAATGTACTCCCGAGTGAAAATAAAGGTTGATTGATTGATTGATTTCAAGGTGTTGTCAAACCACAAACCACTCCTAAACCATGACTTCGTACTGATGCTACTATTACTACTCCTAATTTGGAGTGAGCTGTAAACATTTTGAGCCCTAAATCCTTGTGCTTCTACAAGCACTGCTAAACAATCCCCAGAGTGCTGGCTCTGTTCCTGAAGTATGACGGAGCACTTTTGTGAACTTCAGCTCTTGTCAATTTCGCTGCTTGCCATCCTATGAGTGTGTATCGGCACGGACGCCGCTGCTCTGACAAATGCAATTTAGCAAAAGCGCCGCTTTCTGAATGTCGCATGCGGCCCGGTGGCGGACTGAAGAATATCTTTGACTACCCTGAGCCCTTCAGGGCTGATCAATGTCCTCGTCAGTACTGTGAATGCTGCCACTTCAGCCAACGGGCCAGGGTAGGGCACATCGTTTGAAAGCAAATGCAATGAAAGCCTCAACAATTGGAAGGCTGGTCTTCCCTCCCGCAGGTATTGTAGCTGATATCACATTCCGAGATGGGCCTGTTTGGTTGGACGGCGAGGTACAAAAGCTAAAGATGCTCTCAATTGGAAGAATGCAGCCCCTCAAGTTTAAAATGAATGGATTATATTATAAAGGCCAAGAATGGACTAATGACCACTCTTCTATTCTAAGCTCCTCAGAAGTTCTTGATTGGCTGTATCAGGTAGTGGAAAAGCATGTACGTTAGATGTTGCTGGGACTACTTTCTGGAGTAAAGTAGATATACAGATAGCAGGCTGGTCTCAGGCTACATTGCTGCTATAGGGTTTGATACTGCAGCCCGTCTGCAGTACAGTTTTTACTAGTCAACCTGAAGCCATTCACTAATGGTCGGTTTCTGGCTGATTATTTTTGGGCAGTGAATAACTCACTAGCTACTCTCTGTCACTGCTGTGCTGGGAACAGCCCACCACTTAACTAGTATTTGCTTAACAGCTGTTAAATTCGGTAACACTGTACAATAGAAGAGGTTAAGAGAGTAATAAGCATTAGTAATATCTCAAATGATCATTTACTAGTGATAGCATTGATAAGTACTGCATTATTTTTAATATTATTAAGTAGTACATTAAGATATAATAATATTCTTTATATATATATATATATATATATATATATATATATATATATATATATATATATATATATATATATATATATAATCTCGGATTATTCAAATGTATTTAATTTACTTTGTGACCCTTATTGTAAATAAGAACATAGCATGACACTTTAACAAACATAGCATGACACTTTAGTTAATTAGTTAATTACTGTAATGTATTGTAATATACTTAAATGAATTTTTCATCCATCCTTAGTTATTACAGTCCCAATTAAAAATCTAAAATTATGAGCTAGTTGTCAATAGTATCATTAATTAATGAATACTTTAACCATAGAATGATGCTCTTAATAAACATTAATCTTAATGTACTGTTACCAATTTCTGCAGACATTCCTTTATAACAGTGGAAAGAAAATCAATAGCCCCAAACAGTCAGTAAAGAAGAAATTAAATCCCTCCAGAGCCAATCATCTATGCAGCAACAATACACGTCAATTTTAATATCGGATTATATAAACAGATCATACGCGGTATGTATGTTTGTTGCCGAACACTTGCAATATGATCATAATCGAACAGTCAATACACATGACTGGGTGTCTGTGATTCACTGAAAGTACTGTATCAATAACTAAGAAAGTGAATTACAACTAAAAATCAATGGCTTCAGAGACACCCATGAGATTCTGCCGTCTGGACTGTTGCAGCTATTGCATCAGACATCAGAACACCGGCCAAACGCACCGGTCCAGCCGTGAGTGTCAGCAGAACTGCTTTAATTCAGCCCTTAATCAATCTTCCAGGAGACCTAGTCACTTAATAGGTGAAGTAGTGGTGGCTGTAATTCCAAACGCAGCTGTGAGGAAGACACAGCTGGCTATCATGTTTGCTACTGCTTAGCCGGTTGCCAGATTTTTTAATGAAGAGTTTTAAAAAGGATACCATAACACCTGTTCTCTTGGCTAAGCAGTTCTGGAAGGCTTCCCAGTACAAACTAATCCAAGGGAACTAAACAAAAGGAACCCATCACTTCAAACCATTTCAATGGAGCTATTTTAAGGCTGTACAGGACATCAAAATCTGACAACTAGCCTACAAGCAAGTGCACTGTAACTACGGTAGAAATCGGCTGAACCAGTGAATAAGCCCACTGCACTCTTCTCACCCTCCATCTTCCATAATTACATTGTGTGACGTATCGAGAAACGTGGCTTTTAGATCCTGTTCTTTTAGGAAAACAGAATCGGTGCTGTTGCTGGCGCATACTAACTCATTCACCACCCACTCCCAACAGCAGTGTCATCCAAACATGCGATGCTCCACCTGCGGTCTTCTGCTTTTATTCTCCTCCCACTGCAGCTCAATAACATGAAGTGCTGATTAGCCCAACTAGAGCTGATCTAATGGAGCTGAAGAGGCTACTAGTGCAGCCTCAATAGCCGCTTAAAGCAGGCTGTACCCAGTGAGAGACCAACCTAGATAAATATGACCCTATAAATTTTCTCAGAAACACACCCCCACCCCAAGCGTGTGAGGCTCGGGTAGTGATGGATCATCCATAAGGAAGCACCCGTGCATGAGAAAAATAAAATAGAATTTTATTTCCTGTTACTTCACACCCAGTCAATTAAAATGTCATACATTGCCATTGACAGCGGTGTCAGTTGCTGTAGAGTAGCTACCAGTATATTTGACAGTCAGTGAAAGCCTTAAAAGCTAAAAGCACTCCAACATCAGTACTTTTTTACTCCTTACATTTACACTCCATTATCTGTACTTTCTACTCCTTACATTTACACTCCTTACATTTACACTCCATTATCAGTACTTTCTACTCCTTACATTTACACTCCTTACATTTACACTCCATTATCTGTACTTTCTACTCCTTACATTTACACTCCATTATCAGTACTTTATACTCCTTACATTTACACTCCATTATCAGTACTTTCTACTCCTCACATTTACACTCCATTATCAGTACTTTCTACTCCTTACATTTACACTCCATTTTCAGTACTTTCTACTCTTTGCATTTACACTCCATTATCTGTACTTTCTACTCCTTACATTTTAAACATAGTCTCGTTACTCCTATTTCATTACAGCTTGTTTTCATTCATGTACATTTACACTCCAGTAAAGATTATTGATAACATGTCTTTGAAGTTTGACTTCATTACAATACTTATAGACAACTAGTCATCATATCTTCTGCTCCATGAAACACATGTTAATGTTCAGTAGTAACAGATATGCTTCTTTAATATATTTACATTGTACTAAACTACATTCATGTTTAATGGGCGTATATGCGGCTGAAACAGGAAGCCTAGCGCATCCCAAATTTATCAACATTTTAATATAACATTATAGTCATTATGGATTTTAGAAGAATCATTTTTTCGGGGAGGTGGGGGAGTGGCATTTTTTTTCTTACACTACTTTTACTTTTATACTTTAAGTAGTTCTGAAATCAGTACTTTTACACTTTTACTGGAGTAAAAAGCTTCAGTTGATACTTCAACTTCTACAAGTACCAGTTCCTGTGAAATCTCCAGTAGGCCTTATTATTAGAGTTAAGCAATCTTCAGTGAGCTCAACTGGTCAAAAACCACAGGTTACTTGTTTGCTAACTTAACTTTGCAGTTTGAGTGTAAAATTCAAGAACCACACTTTGGTCTTGAACAACAACAGATTACATTACTGCTTTGACTGCTCCGCACTCAGTACTGCTCAGTACTTCATTAAGCTAAATCAAGTTTGCTGCTGAAGGAACTGAATACATTCATACAATGTCTGGGGCGTCCAGGAGAAATCTGGAACAACACTTTGTTCTTCAAACTGGAGCTCAAGATCTGATCTACTTCTCTCACAATAACATATTCATGTTACATTGTATTGTATGTAGGATTATTTACATCTGTTCTAATCAGATCTGGTGGTGAAAATACACTGATTGCTAAGATAAAGACTTTTAAAACATTCAAGTGCCACAGACTTCCATCAACTGAAATGGGCCAAGCTGATGTTCTTCCTTTCCAAACTTCATCAACTTTACTTGTATCCTGCCTTTTTGCTGCCCATGTTCTTTCTAGCCATCGTTAACCTAGCCAATGGGTACTGCGATAGTTTATACCTCATGAGCTCCATTTTAAGAACGGATGTTGGCTTTAAAAAAAAAAAATTATGCAATACTGCACTGGCTTATAATACACATATGCATGTGACATGCGCTTAAATTATGTCCAAATATATTCAAAGCCCTACAACTCAACTGCTAATAGGTGCTTGTTCATTTAAGTTTGAGTTCCACTTTTGCTACAGATGTAGCTGCTGTTTATTTTAGCTGCTTTTTCCCTCCACAGACATGGGGGCTCAGCGTGATGTCCCATGTACAGTAGTAAATGGGGATTTCTTTGTGACTTCTAATTGTGTTGAATGCACACATCAAGTGGACTGAATGACGCCACAAAGATGTGACTATTTTTGAAACAAACAGCGATGGAGCAAAGAGCGCAGCTCAAAGTCATTTTGGTTTAAAGGGTAAAGAGATTGCGAGCCATGCTTCCTTTCTTCCCAAGAGTCGTCCCTTTGTCTGCAGTGAGAGTGGGGCTTTTGAAGAATGGCAGCGCGAATGGCTCCGGGCTCGCCAGGCCTTTGCAGTGAGTGCTAGAGATTACACGCTATGTCTCTCACATGGCTGCCCGTGGACGACTTGAGCGGTCAGCCTTTGTTGCCACTGAAGCCTTAATGCTCCCTGCCTTTCAATATCAGAGCCTGTGAAAGGTCTGCCTCTAACAAGACGAAGAAAAAAAACTAAAGCACCTGAAACACGTCAAGGTGAAGCACCTTGGGTGACCTTCTCATGCCACTACATTTAAGACATGCAGCAACTGAGACCCACCTAACGAGATGAAAAATCATAACAATTTGAATACACCATAGGTGGGTGGGAGGGGTGGGACCATAGGTGGGTGGGAGGGGTGGGACCATAGGTGGGTGGGAGGGGTGGGACCATAGGTGGGTGGGAGGGGTGGGACCATAGGTGGGTGGGAGGTTTGGGACCATGGGTGGGTGGGACCATAGGTGGGTGGGAAGTGTCGGACCATAGGTGGCTGTGAGCTCTCGGACCATAGGTGGCTGTGAGCAGTCAGACCATAGGTGGGTGGGAGCTGTCGGACCATAGGTGGCTGTGAGCGGTCAGACCATAGGTGGGTGGGAGCTGTCGGACCATAGGTGGGTGGGAGCTGTCGGACCATAGGTGGCTGGGAGCGGTCGGACCATAGGTGGGTGGGAGCGGTTGGACCATAAGTGGCTGTGAGCTGTCGGACCATAGGTGGCTGGGAGCGGTCGGACCATAGGTGGGTGGGACCATAGGTGAGTGGGACCATAGGTGGGTGGGAGGTGTCGGACCATAGGTGGTTGTGAGCGGTCGGACCATAGGTGGGTGGGAGCGGTCGGACCGTAGGTGGGTGGGAGCGGTCGGACCATAGGTGGCTGGAAGTGGTCGGACCATAGATGGGTGGTTGAGGGTGGAGGGACATGGGTGGTGTGACTGGGGTGGGTGGGGGTTGTGTGACTGGAGTGGGTGGGGGTGGTGGAACATGGATGGTTGGGAGTGAGATCATGGTGGTGTAAGACCACAGTGGGAAGGTGGGTGTTGGTGGGAACATCCCACTAGCCCAGGCTTAGGTTTAACTCCTAGTGAAAGCATGTCTCTGGACAAACAGAGACTATTAAAAAAGGTTAAAAGGTTTCTCTATCTGCCATGGCATGAAATGCAGCAGGACATGTTCATAACTTCATGACTACATTTATCTGTCAGCTAAATAAAACTGGAACGTTCCATGCCTTATTTTATGTTAATGCAACTCGGCTACTCTCTGCTCAGAGTCTCAGAGTTCAGGAATAGGAAGCTACAGGCTACATGCAGCAGAGAGAAGACAGGTTGTTCCTAGCGTGCTCCTCCACTTGAAATATACTGTCATACTCTGACATTTACTGCAGGATCAGCGGCAGAAATTTACATAAGTAGTGGTGACGTAATCAAACTCACGGCTGTTTCCCTAAACCGCTGTACTCTAATAGAAAGCAGTCAGTTACGTGCCACTATCATGAGTGGGTTCCGTATTAGAGAGAACATCTCACTTCCTCCACCCCCGCCTAACAGACTGCTCCCTGCAGCTGTCCGCCCCTCTTGAAGGGGACCACTGGAGAGCCCTTGGTGAAAGCCCTCTCAGATGTCAGATGTCCCCTACTCCGCTGTGTGCTATCCGCTGCTGTGAGTCTCTAGGGTTCCATCATGTGCTGACGATGCATATTGATCTACTGCGGAGGCTGTCACCTTTGCTTTGCAGATATGGATTGCACCGAAGGTGACCTATGGAAAGCTTATCTGAGTGCCTCATGTCTTTTAGGGCTTGGTAGAAGTCTAAACCTGCTCAGTAGTGAACTTCTGAAAGCCAAAAATGTATGTCTGTCATGAACTGCCAATTTGACTTAGCAAGTAAGTGCACTGGAATATACTTCGGTGCTAAGTGTGCTTGAGCAATCTCTGACATCTAAAATAAAATTTATGATTTTAATTTGGTCTGAATGTACGCATGCCCTTGTTCAGGACTTGCTGTACTGACTCCAGTGGCAGACGCTGAGGCACAATTATCATGATATATTTCAGCCTGTGAGCAGGAGCACTAGCTGTTTTAATGCATCTCTGGCTGAATCTTATTCTACGTGATGATGCACAGTAAAGGGAGCAGGTGGTCTAAGGGTCATGTACAAGTTAAGGATATGTCTATGTGTGCATGAGACTGGGATGAACATACATATGCCTGTGTTGGGAGACATCGCCGGGGGCACACCTGCTGGCTGACTGCCTCTACAGCCCTCTAACAAGCATGGTGATAGAAGCTGCATCAGCTTGTGCTGCAATGTCTGGTCATGTGATGAATCTGTGAATGTGAGAATATGCATTTGCTGTCCATGCCTGCAAGCTCCTGTAACAAACATGCATGGAGTGAGGGGGAGGTTGACAATGGGAAGGGTGTGACCATGGGAAGGGTTGTTGGGGTGGGACCATGCAAGGGAGGGAGGACATTGGGGTAAGCACCAGGCAGGGGAGCCAGGGTTGTTGGGGTGTGGGACCTTGTTACCATGCCCTAGGACCACACATGGGATGGTGGGACCATGCATGGGAGGTTGGAAATATGGGACCATGGGAGGGGTGGGGGTGTGCGACCATTGGGGTGGTAGAACCATACTGCTATCAGGCCGATAACAGAAGAAAAGGCTGTACGCCTTTTACCAGAGTTAAAAAAAAGAATGAATGTGATCCAATCTTATAACAAGTCTCTCCTGAAATAGCAGTCCCTCACACCATGTGATGTTGTTAGCTGTAGTTGTTACTGTGGGGAAGTAGGGTGAATCATGTCAGCATGATTAGCCTACTTTCAGACGCTCATTTTAAGTGGAACACTTCATTTAAACCAGCTCATCTGAAGGTATTTTCAGCTTTTTAAATACTGGCATCAGAAT
This sequence comes from Megaleporinus macrocephalus, assembly GCA_021613375.1. Classification (NCBI taxonomy): domain Eukaryota; kingdom Metazoa; phylum Chordata; class Actinopteri; order Characiformes; family Anostomidae; genus Megaleporinus; species Megaleporinus macrocephalus. The sequence goes on along the minus strand of CM038714.1, from coordinate 19,045,508 downwards.
TGTTAATAAGGTTTTAATACTGGCATCAGAAAAGAAAAAGTAGAATTGTGCCCTCTTAACTCTTTCTCATCAAAGTAACAGCAGTTTTCATTCAGCTGTGCAATTAATTTGCAACTATGGTTGAGTTTCTATATAAACTCTATATAAAAAGGTACAATATGAGCAGGTGACAAACACACTGGCTCAGAATAATGGCCACTAATCAGCAGCAGGCATGTTAGGTCTGTTTGATCAAATAAAGGTACATCGTAATTGCTTTATCAGTTCACTGCTATATTCATCCTTTGCAGCCAGTCAAATATTCCATCTATTCCATGTGTGCAAAATATAAAGAACGTCATGATGGACAGTCATGCCTTTTGAGAGTTGAAGCTAGCTCATCTGTTTTTTCATTTTTGCTCATATAATCATACGTGCCAGCCCCTCAGTTTAAACATAAACAGACCTATGCATAGGGTATGCTTACTTTAGAATATCATTTCATGCAATTCACAAACAATATTGTTCATTTCACAATGAATGTAAGTGTATCAGATGATTTTAAAGAATAAAAATGTTTGTATTAAAGACTATTTTTGTATAGAGGCTTATTTTACATATAGTTCTATTATCAGTAATTCTCAGTCCTCTGTCTAAATCTCCTGATACGACCACCAATCCAAGTTAAGGATGTTGTTGGACTAATTGGTTGTTAGGACACTCTTGATCAATTGTGATGCACAGCTGAAAAACATTCTACTAATAAGTGAGTATAAAAGGGAACAACATTCTAGGTTAGTTTAGTATCTGAAGATCAGCAGTTGATGGCTTGCTGACCGACTCAAAATATCCAGAAAGAAACAACTTTCTTTAGAGACCAGTCAGTCCATTGTTGTGTTAAGGAAGAAGATACTCCATTGAAAACAAGAACATTTCACTGTGATCCCAAACTTTTGAGTGGTAGTGTATATTCCACCAAACACCAGTGTAGGAAAATATTGCAATATTATATTTTGTGAGACTTTACTGATTTTCTCAAAACACACTTTCTTTATTTAAGCAATAATTGATATTGAAAAATTTGTGGCATACAGCAGTTAAATGACCACAAGAGTTAGGGCACACTGCTAACTTTAGCTTTAGCAAACCTATACAAATGATGGTGTGTTTTTTGTACAGTCATAACAGTTTTTTTAAACTATATTTAAAAATATATCAACATATAATTTCAGAATAGTGACTGGCAAGATTCTTGCCCATTCACAGCCCTAGTCTATAGGTTCTGCCATCAATACCAGTGACTCTTTTTAATATCTTGGCTCATTAATACAAAATTCCACTGTGTGCCCCTACTAGTGTGCATATATTAAGTATTTCACTATGTCTGCAAACTTAGCTCAGATTTCAGAACCAGAATTATTAGTTCTACGATTGATATTATTGATAATTGCTTCTTCAGTAACTAATGACGGTCAATTGTCGATCAACAGAATAAGCTAAAACTGTCATTAAAAGTTGATGAAAAGTTTTAGGGATGCACCAATATCACTTTTACGAGATACCTACTCGATATGAGCCATAAATGATATTCATACAATTACAGCCTTTAAACATCTTATTTTAATGGAATGAAGAATTAAAAACTATTGACCATTGGTGTTTTGCACACAGAGGAATCTGACCTTCAATTTTTACCCATCCATACACACACTAGTGGGCAGTAAAACACCCACAAACACACACACACACACACTAGTGGGCAGTAAAACACCCACAAACACACACACACACACACTAGTGGGCAGTAAAACACCCACAAACACACACACACTAGGGGGCAGCGAAACACCCACATACACACACACACACACACTAGGGGGCAGTAAAACACCCACAAACACACACACACACACACACTAGGGGGCAGTACAACACCCACAAACACACACACACTAGGGGGCAGCAAAACACCCACAAACACACACACAATAGTGGGCAGTAAAACACCCACAAACACACACACACACACACACTAGGGGGCAGTACAACACCCACAAACACACACACACTAGGGGGCAGTAAAACACCCACAAACACACACACAACAGTGGGCAGTAAAACACCCACAAACACACACACACACACACACTAGGGGGCAGTACAACACCCACAAACACACACACACTAGGGGGCAGCAAAACACCCACATACACACACACACACACTAGGGGGCAGTGAAACACCCACATACACACACACACACACTAGGGGGCAGTAAAACACCCACAAACACACACACACACACACACTAGGGGGCAGTAAAACACCCACAAACACACACACAATAGTGGGCAGTAAAACACCCACAAACACACACACACACACACACACACACACACACACACTAGGGGGCAGTAAAACACCCACAAACACACACACACTAGGGGGCAGCAAAACACCCACATACACACACACACACACTAGGGGGCAGTGAAACACCCACATACACACACACACACACACACACACTAGTGGGCAGTAAAACACCCACAAACACACACACACTCACTAGGGGGCAGTAAAACACCCACATACACACACACACACACACACAACCTAGTGGGCAGTAAAACACCCACAAACACACACACACACACACACTAGTGGGCAGTAAAACACCCACAAACACACACACACACACACTAGTGGGCAGTAAAACACCCACAAACACACACACACTCACTAGGGGGCAGTGAAACACCCACATACACGCACACACTAGGGGGCAGTGACACACCAACATACACACACACACTAGGGGGCAATGAAACACCCACATACACACACACACACACACACACACACACACACTAGGGGGCAGTGAAACACCCACATACACACACACACACTAGGGGGCAGTAAAACACCCACATACACACACACACACACTAGGGGGCAGTGAAACACCCACATACACACACACACACACTAGGGGGCAGTGAAACACCCACACACACACACACACACACACACTAGGGGGCAGTGAAACACCCACATACACACACACACACACACACACTAGGGGGCAGTGAAACACCCACCCACACACACACACACACACACACTAGGGGGCAGTAAAACACCCACATACACACACACACACACACACACACACTAGGGGGCAGTGAAACACCCACATACACACACACACACACTAGGGGGCAGTGAAACACCCACATACACACACACACACACTAGGGGGCAGTAAAACACCCACATACTCACACACACTAGGAGGCAGTGAGCACACTTGCCCGGCGTGGTGGGCAGCCTTATCCACTGTACCCTAGGGAGCAGTTGGGGGTTTGGTGTCTTGCCTAAGTGCACTTCAGGCGTGTCCTGGGGGTTTAGGGGATCAAACCAGCGACCTTCTGATCACAAAGCTGGTACCCAAAGTCTCCAGCTCATGACTTGGTAACAGCATCATTCTGTGTCATAAATATCGGAATTAAATTTGATATATGTAAATCCTTGTTGGTTGTGCATACCCTAGAAACACTCATGCTAGTAGCATTTGTGCTACAGCACCCAGTACACATTAGTGACACACATGCAAGCATCAGAAAGTGTTTGCTGTTATTAATGCGCTCGCCATCGCAGAGCATTAGTATCGGAGCTGATACCAGGAAATGGTGCAGTATTAAAAAATGCAAATTATGCAGCGACTTATATTAATTGCTTGAGCAACAGTAGCCCACAGTCCTAACCTGTATGTGTATGTTGTGTCTGCGTTTGTTTATAAGTGAGCATTTAATCTCTGTGGCGTGTGTGAGTGTGTGTATGTGTTAGAGTGCCAGTGAGTAAGAGTGTGTGTGTGTTTGTGTGTGTGTGTGTGTGTGGATGACTAAGTCATTGCATGTGTGTGTGTGTGTGTGTTAGGGACCGTGATAGTCTTCGTGTTTATGTGTGTGTGAGTCATTAAATGCTACACAGGGACAACAGCCAGTAGTTGCTCAGCCGTTCTCTCTTGGCTACTCAGCTCCTTCTTCCCAACAGGTCAGCGGACAAAGGCGTGAAGCTCCAGCCGCAGACATAACACACCACCTCCACTAAAGCCACCAGAAATCTCCAGCTCCTGCTATTTTCACACACTGGTGCATTAAATTGATAAACGTGTGCATCATTTACGCATTAATGGAGCATATTAACACACAAACACACTTCTGTCTTTAGCTCGTTTATACTCAGGAATAACGTTGTTGATGTAAAACATGGTAGTGGCCAGAAGTCAGAAGACCATTTAGTCTTTCATTTAATTTCAAAACTCATTTTTCAGCATCATAAAAAAAAGCAGAAAACCTTTTTAAGAATAATAATAATAATAATTATCATTATTATTTATGGAGCACTTTTCATACTGTTGGCAGTACGGCAAAAGCTTGTAATAAGCCAAAAATCTAAGTTTGTAAGTGCTAAGAAGATGTAGAGTTTTACTGAAGCACTGAGTTAGAAAGAGATTTAAAAATAAAACGTGTAGTAAAAGTGACTCTGAGCTCAACTATGTAATAAAAGCTGCACTGAGCTCCACAGTTTAGAAGCAGAAGAGCTGAAAGAGTGTCTCCAGGTTCTCTGTATGTTACTGAAGGTGTTTGTACAGAAGGTCAGTATCTGCAGATAAAAGATCATGTGTTATGTGATGTAGCAGGTTCTAGATTATCTAGAGCTTATAGACCAGTACAGAAGTTTAAAGTCTGTTCTAAAGGATACATGTAGTCAGTGCAGCTCTTTTAAAACAGGACTGATCTGAGATCTGTTTAGTGTCTGTTAGGATCCCATCTGCTGCGTTCTGGACCAGCTGGTAAGACCAGCAGTAAGACCACTAAAGTGACCAACTTTGACCATTACAGTGATCAACTCTGACCATTACAGTGACCATCTCTGACCATTACAGTGATCAACTCTGATTATTACGGTGATCAACTCTGACCATTACAGTGATCAACCTTCACCATTACAGTGATCAACTCTGACCATTACAGTAATCTACTTTCACCATTACAGTGATCAACTCTGATCATTACACTGATCAACTCTGACCATTACAGTGATCTACCTTTACCATTACAGTGATCAACCCTGACCATTACAGTGATCAACACTGACCATTACAGTGATCAACTCTAACCATTACAGTGATCAACTCTGACCATTACAGTGATCAACACTGATTATTACAGTGATCAACTCTGATTATTACAGTGATCAACTCTGACCATTACAGTGATCAACTCTGATTATTACAGTGATCAACTCTGACTATTACAGTGATCAACTCTGATTATTACAGTGATCAACTCTGACTATTACAGTGATCAACTCTGACCATTACAGTGATCAACTCTGACCATTACAGTGATCAACTCTGACCATTACAGTGATCAACTCTGACCATTACAGTGATCAACTCTGATCATTACAGTGATCAACTCTGACCATTACAGTGTTAAACTCTGTCCATTACAGTGATCAACTCTGACTATTACAGTCATCAACTCTGACCATTACAGTGATCAACTCTGACCATTACAGTGATCAACTCTGACCATTACAGTGATCAACCTTCACCATTACAGTGATCAACTCTGACCATTACACTGATCAACTCTGACCATTACAGTGATCTACCTTTACCATTACAGTGATCAACCCTGACCATTACAGTGATCAACACTGACCATTACAGTGATCAACTCTAACCATTACAGTGATCAACTCTGACCATTAGTGTTCAACTCTGACCATTACAGTGATCAACTCTGACTATTACAGTGATCAACTCTGACTATTACAGTGATCAACTCTGACATTACAGTGATCAACTCTGACTATTACAGTCATCAACTCTGATTATTACAGTGATCAACTCTGACTATTACAGTGATCAACTCTGAACATTACAGTGATCAACTCTGACCATTACAGTGATCAACTCTAATTATTACAGTGATCAACTCTGACCATTACAGTGATTAACTCTGATTATTACAGTGATCAACTCTGACCATTACAGTGATCAACTCTGATCATTACAGTGATCAACTCTGACCATTACAGTGTTCAACTCTGACCATTAGTGATCAACTCTGATCATTACAGTGACCATCTCTGACCATTACAGTGATCAACTCTGACCATTACAGTGATCAACTCTCACCATTACAGTGTTCAACTCTGACCATTACAGTGATCAACTCTGACTATTACAGTGATCAACTCTGATTATTACAGTGATCAACTCTGACCATTACAGCGATCAACTCTAATTATTACAGTGATCAACTCTGACCATTACAGTGATCAACTCTCACCATTACAGTGTTCAACTCTGACCATTACAGTGATCAACTCTGACTATTACAGTGATCAACTCTGATTATTACAGTTTTCAACTCTGACCATTACAGTGATCATCTCTGACTATTACAGTGATCAACTCTGATTATTACAGTGATCAACTCTGACCATTACAGTGATCAACTCTGACCATTACAGTGAACAACTCTGATTATTACAGTGATCAACTATGACCATTATAGTGATCAACTCTGACTATTAGAGCGATTAACTCTGCTGTAACAAACACATGAACAAGTTTCTCTGCATCGTGATAGAAAAGGCTGAAATTTGGTAAATATTTCTCAAACGATAAAAAGCTAATTTAGTGACTGCGTTTACATGAGGGATAAAACATTCTAAGCCTCAGAATTTATTAGAATTAAATCAATTTTTATGAAAAAATCTGGAGGGATATTTTTTTCACACTGCCAAAATGCTAGTTTAGCATTTTCTGCTTGTTGCTATCCAAATAGCCTAAAACACATTCAGTGGTACTGAGGTCTGGACTGGGTTGGTCAGTCCATTGATCTTTGTTGGTTTTAAAACTCCAATTCTAGAAACTCCTTTATTTTCTCCTTCATAATCCAAATGAACTATCTTATCAAGATTAGCTCCTTAGTCCTGAAAAATGAAATAAAATAAATGTTTCTGTATGTTGTCCAAGTGGAAAAGATGTAAAGATTTTAATCAGGTACACTACACTGTAAATATCTGAGGCACCTAAGCTGATAGCTGATCTTGATTTAGCTTAATGAAGTACTGAGCAGTTAAAGCAGGTATTAGATGAGAACTGTAAATAATACTGGGTTGTTTAGGAGAAGCTTGGAAAGGGTTAAATAAACACACTGATGTATGTAAAAGCACCTCTTACCGTATTAATACTGTAAATAAAGTAAATAAAGTAAAGCTTCGTGTCTGGAAAAAAATGCTTTGTAATGTTTTTTTAGGGCTCTTCTATTTCAGTTTATGTCAGATAAGATCAATTCATCAGCTGACTTTGATGTTTACTCACAAAGACAACCTGCGTACAAATTTTCTTTTCTTCTTTGTTTGTGGTGTTTCTGTCGTTATGTTTTTTTCTGAATCTGCAAGATGCTAAATATAATGCTTACAATATTTATTCATTCTAAAGAACAAAACTGTTCAACCTTCACTCCTTCAGATTCATCAGAGAGCAGTAACAGCATTATATTAACATGCTGATTCAGCGATCAGGTCTCTAATTCATTCTAACACTTTCCTCAGTGTGAACCTTCAAAACACAGCGTTGGCATAGTTATTATAGATCACAGCTGCTGGTGATCCTGAAACATGAGAAAAACTCAGACGCTATGCCGTCGTTACATAAAGAAGTCGGCGGCTCTGGTGGGGGTGGAGAAGAGGCCCCATACTGACAATCTGTCACTCTTTTTTTTCCCCTGCATCACTTTCAACACCTGTCACTTAACAACATCAAATTAAACATCTGCTTCATGTAATAACTTCGGCATAACTTGTGTTGAGTTGAAAAAATAGAGATATTATAATATCACAAAACTACTGAAGCAAGAGAGGATTTTATTTCTTTTGATCTACACTGTAGTAAAAAGGTAAGAGAATATACTTGAATCAAATATATACATAATTTCTACATGAGTAAAATACATGACATCAGTTTTATCCTTCAGCTTATATACAGTGCTGTGGAGAAGTTTTAGGCACTCTGGGACATTATTACATTTAAAAGCTATTTTTTTCAGACAGGAAGCTTTTATTCACTTTTTACAAAACTTGATTATGTAAATACTCAAACAGTATTAATAGAGTAAGTAGAACTTTTCCATACATCAGTGTTTATTTAACTCTTTCCAAGCTTCTCCTAAACAACCCAGTATTATTAACAGTTCTCATCTAATAGCTGCTTTGACTGCTCAGTACTTGATTAAGCTAAATCAAGATTACTGCTGAAGAACTGAATACACTCATACAATGTCTGGGGCGTCCAGGAGAAATCTGGAACTACACTTTGTTCTTCAAACTGGAGTCAAGATCTGATCTACTTCTCTCACAATGAGATTTTTATGTTACGGACATGCCTGGGGTACTGAAATGACATATGCTGTGACATCTTTACTGCATGATTATCCGTTCTCATGATAAATACACTTATTGATAAGATAAAGGCTTGTAAACAATCAGCTCAGATACCTAAGACTTTTAATATGAGAGGTGGGCAATTGATGATATTTTATCATTATTGTGATTCTAGAGCTGGGTAGTATGGCAAAAATACAATACTGTGATGCGTCAAGTCCTTTTTATTAAACAAAATATGTCATATAATATATTTTTTCAGACATGTGATCAGCCAGAACAGAGACAGTAGAAGCGGTAGCTTTAATAGTAAAAGTACTATTAAATAATAATTTTAATTTATTATTTATACATACTGTGTTACAATAAATCCAGTTGGTACTATTGGCACAAGTAGGACTGAATATATACACAATGTTCAGAAAAGCATGTGGAATAGTATTGTAACATAATTTATCACATTTATTATATATATATTGTCATGTTTCCCAGTCCTATGTGATAAAGTACATAACAACACATTTTTCTGGGTACATTATTGATATTGTCAGCACACTTTAAATTTTAAAACAATTGTGGTTGGTACCAATGTTGCTGTAGACTGTGGTTTAGTTCCCCACATGTGTAAGCACCTTATACTATACCAATATGAGTCCTTGGGTAGGACTTCTAACACTACATTCACCTACCTGTGTACAGGTAAACTGTAACACTACCTTCACCTACCTGTGTACAGGTAAACTGTAACACTACCTTCACCTACCTGTGTACAGGTAAACTGTAACACTATCTTCACCTACCTGTGTACAGATAAACTGTAACACTACCTTCACCTACCTGTGTACAGGTAAACTATAACACTACCTTCACCTACCTGTGTACAGGTAAACTGTAACACTACCTTCATCTACCTGTGTACAGATAAACTGTTACACTACCTTCACCTACCTGTGTACAGATAAACTGTAACACTACCTTCACCTACCTGTGTACAGGTAAACTGTAACACTACCTTCTCCTACCTGTGTACAGATAAACTGTAACACTACCTTCTCCTACCTGTGTACAGGTAAACAGTAACACTACCTTCACCTACCTGTGTACAGATAAACTGTAACACTACCTTCACCTACCTGTGTACAGATAAACTGTAACACTACATTCACCTACCTGTGTACAGATAAACTGTAACACTACCTTCTCCTACCTGTGTACAGATAAACTGTAACACTACCTTCACCTACCTGTGTACAGGTAAACAGTAACACTACCTTCACCTACCTGTGTACAGATAAACAGTAACACTACCTTCACCTACCTGTGTACAGGTAAACTGTAACACTACCTTCACCTACATGTGTACAGGTAAACTGTAACACTATCTTCACCTACCTGTGTACAGGTAAACTGTAACACTACCTTCACCTACATGTGTACAGATAAACTGTAACACTACCTCCACCTACCTGTGTACAGGTAAACTGTAACACTACCTTCTCCTACCTGTGTACAGATAAACTGTAACACTACCTTCACCTACCTGTGTACAGGTAAACAGTAACACTACCTTCACCTACCTGTGTACAGATAAACAGTAACACTACCTTCACCTACCTGTGTACAGGTAAACTGTAACACTACCTTCACCTACCTGTGTACAGATAAACAGTAACACTACCTTCACCTACCTGTGTACAGGTAAACTGTAACACTACCTTCACCTACATGTGTAGAGGTAAACTGTAACACTACCTTCTCCTACCTGTGTACAGATAAACTGTAACACTACCTTCACCTACCTGTGTACAGGTAAACAGTAACACTACCTTCACCTACCTGTGTACAGATAAACAGTAACACTACCTTCACCTACCTGTGTACAGGTAAACTGTAACACTACCTTCACCTACATGTGTACAGATAAACTGTAACACTACCTTCACACACTAGAAAATATTTCAAAGAACATTTGCGTCCGGATTCAGCAGTGCAGTTTAGAAACGAGTCTAAATAGTTCTTGTGAGACGAAACTCGAATTGCGATCGTGTGTTAACTCGCGCTTAGCAGGGGGTGGTCCCTGCTATCTGACATAAAATGACATCAAGGAACATTTTCCTCCCCAGCCTCCTTCCACAGATGAGCATATGGCACGGCCGAGCATAAACACCACGTCTATTTATGTGCACTGACAAATACAGTGACATTTACAATCGCTGGGCTGTAAAAGAATGCAAATACAGATTGCACAGACAGCCAACGGAGCATTTCACTCGTGATTTCATATGGACATAAGCACGGTAAATAAGATGTAATGGATGAGAGAGAGAGAGAGAGAGAGAGAGAGAGAGAGAGAGAGAGAGAGAGAGAAAACAGGAATGTCTAGCAACTGCAAGGTCGTTCAAAGAGAGCACAATAAAAAAAAAAGAAGGGAAGCAACTAAAAGCACAGAGGCATGGAGCTGCCCTCTCCTTCTTCCACATCACTGTGTAAAAATCATTGGGGAGCTTTTGTTCTAATTAAATCGGGTGCACTGTCTTAGCATGCAGAGAGAGGGGGGTAGCTGACGATGCCTCGTTTGTGGTGAAAAGGAACGAAGAAATGAACCCCAGAGGACATGCCTGGGGTACTGAAATGACATATGTTGTGACATCTTTATGGCCGATTGAGAGCAAGTCGAAAGTGACACACGAAGCCAAAGCAACCGGTTGCTTCTAGTTAATAAGCTTGAGTGCAGTCTTTATAGCTCTGAACACGATTACAAGCCTAAACGCTTTCTTTTGTCCTGCTGTGCAGCTAACCAAGTTTACAATATCAACATATTCACATATTAATCGTGCATGCCTTTATGTGAAGATGCCTGGTGTCTTTTTTAAATATGGCCTGAAAAACCTGCCCACCAAAATCTAATACACAACCAACTGTTCAAGGTGACTCAGAGTGGTTTGATGTAAAATAATACATCAACAAACAAACCAACTTGGATTTCTTTACAGTGGAGGTGACAGGAACTGATTTAGACTTCCATAATGAAAATATCATTATTTTATTTACTAACCCAAACCACCAGTGCACCTACATGGGCCTGAGTTTAAAACATGTAATGCTAATAATGGTAAAATGGTGGTATTCAAAAAAGGGACTAAAGTGACTTACAATATCCTATATACTATAATATAGGTTATGTTATATGTGTATGTGAAAAATTGTTAGAATTCTTTATAACCACTACAAATGATCGGTACTCAGGATGACGGCTCTGTTTTTAACATTATTTATACGATTGTAGAGTTAATGGAGGTATAAAAAAAATAAAAATATTGAATATTATGGTATTAATTCTCAAAAACACAGTTTCGATCTTCAATCAATAGTTTACAATTGAAGATTTTTGGCAGATGGTGGTTCATTGCGTTGGCACTAGATAGTGTGTGTTCTTCACTATTAGACTCTTCCACTCCAATGTAAACAAGTAGGGTAAAGGCGCACTGCTGTTGTTAGCATTAGCACACCTATGCATATATGATAGTTCTCTTGAAATTCCACTACCAGTGAAAAGTTTGGACAGACCTGTCAGAATATATATATATGGTTATAACTATAAATTACTTTTTGATCTGATTGAAAGACAAGCTTAAATAGTGAAGTTGGTATAAAAATATTTCTAAAACAAACATTTACTGTATTTAAATATAAAAATTAGAATGTTAATTTATATAAGAGCTTTAAAACCCTTAAGCCTGTTTATCCAGGAATAATTCTATACGTCTAGTTTTGATCGCTATACAATTATTCGCTAATATCGATATATTGAGTTTTTAAGAAATATCTATATATTTTTATATGCGATATAAGATGAGACAATAACGTTTATATCGATATAGTCTGTGTTGCGCTGCTATTGCACTTGTAGATCCACCAGTTCACCTCTCTCTTTACACTGCCCCGACTCTCTCCCTCACAAAACTCACCACTCCCCACCGCTTCACCTGTAAACACAGGCAGCGACAGCATGGAGACCATAAACACAGGAAAGAAGCTATCAAAGAGGATGCCTGTGGAAAGTATAGCAAAAAGGTACCGACCGAAACGTACCGTACTACCGAGTACCAAAAAGTAAAAAAAAAAAAAAGGTGCCTATTTTCGGTACTTTGCGTATAACACAAAATAAAATAATAGCAGGGAACACACACAGAGCTAGTTAAACATGTCGAACACTTGAAGGTTTGGCTCTACTTTGAAAGAGTCTGTCTGAGAGCAGCTGCAGCCAGTGCTTCAAGATAGTGGTTTAAGGAACAGCAGCAGTACGGCACTGCCGGAGACGCTAATCTGAGCTAAATACACTAAACGTCTGTTTCCAGTGATAAAATATCATCAGGCAGGTTAACAGTTCACTGAGCTGCTTTCTAGCTTTGTGTGAGAAACTAACTCTCTTACTGCGTCTGTTAGCAGTTACAATTCAGTTACCATTAGCTCAACACCAGCACGTATTAGCTAGTTAGCTAGCGACATGGCTAACATTCAGTCAGCGTTTGATTAAACCTGTAACGCTGTTAGGTATCACTCGTGTTCTGTAGGTATGACATTAACTAACAGTTACTTGCATATCGTGTGACAGTTGGGACGTGTAGCTTTGACGCAGAAGTACCTTTTTGTTATCACCTTATGGGAAGAAAAAAATATTGAGATATATATCATATATCCACATTCAGCTAAAAATATTGAGATATTATTTTTGGTCCATATTGCCCAGCCCTAATTATTACTATTAAAATACTACAAATAAGAACAACCTGGGTATGTGTGTCCAAACTTTTGACTGATAGTTTATATTTTTTACGGTCTAAGTGCAGCTCTGTAGCACACTATTTAATGAGCTGGCAAACCTACAAGAGGTGATGGTGAACAGGAACTGTAGTCAAACTGCCAAAACAGATTCTTTGATGAGGCCTCAGTGTAACACCACCGGTCAATAAATGCTGAAATGACCATATATACCTACCGGTAAAGCCTATAACTCAAGATAACAATGCTTTAGTGTAGTCCTGTCACTACACCGGAGCTGTACTGTTGACAGTGACAAGGTGAATATAGCTTTCAACCACATCTATCCCTCACCCGCCCCGCCCATCAATCAATCTAATTTTAGCAGCGCTTCGTGATCATAAGGATTTTAGTGAAGGCATGAGTGGGCCATGACTAATTTTTAAGCCATTTGCCTGACAGCTTTGACTGGAGACGCTGACAACAACAGTTTTACAGTTCTTTCCCTTACAGAAAGAAAAAGAAGTTGCATGATGTGAGTCATGCCTAGCATGGAAGGGCAATTTGTTTTAAAGAATTGCTCTGTGATGAGATTTGACAGGTCACGGAATTTAGAGAAATGCAAGATCCAAACAGCTGATTGTCTTGCTGTGTTGTAGTCCGCAACTCAGCACACTTAGGCTCAAGGGCATCCGGCTACAGATGCGGGTGTTCTGCCAGCTCGGGCCAGTGTGGAGATAATGAATTGGTAATGAGAAAGGCTAAAGCTAAGCTCTGATACATTAATTAAACAGTCTTAGTTTTCAGATTCAAATTATTTCATGACTTTCACCCAAATTCTGTGCACTAAAGACTTAAAACTAGTTTCAAATAAAACAAATTAATACTGCATCAGTTAAACTGACTCCTGTAGATATAACAGAAGAGCAAACGCATTCACTGAAAATAAAGAGCTGAAGATTTAGATAAAGTACGTAGCAAAGACAAGATCACATATTAATGAATAACACTCATAGCTAATATACTGTTGCTGTCAGAACTTTTATCTTCATATTCGTCATATATAATTTAAAAAACATTTCAGTTATTATAACAGAAATAGTCATTGCATTAAAACGCGTTAAATGTATGTGTTAAATGTTCAATGAAATGTTTTGTATTACATGAGAGAATAACTCAAATTTGAATATATATTAGAAAATATTATAATATTTGTGGTTGATATAGTGTAAACTGTAACACTATCTTCACCTACCAGCACACAGGTAAACTGTCTAACATTACCTTCACCTACCTGTGTACAGGTAAACTGTCTAACACTACCTTCACCTACCTGTGTACAGGTAAACTGTAACACTACCTTCACCTACCTATGTACAGGTCAACTGTGTCAATACCATCACAAGCAATATTGAATATTATATTTTGTGACGGTTAACTTCAGATTAATGGTGCACTGTATTTCACAACACGTGTGCTCGATGGTAATTAACAAAACATTATTATCTATTATTTATATTATCTATGAGTTTATTATTTGCAGATCACTTAGTTATCACTACAAACACACAGCAAAATATACTGCATGTGAGGTTTGTGGTCTAATTTCAATATTGTTAAAATTTAGCCCTTATTCAGTAACAACATTAAAACTGCTAATGTGAACGAGACCCCCGGGCACTTTCATCTTGGGCATGTGTGTCAGCTCAGGTGAACAAGAGGATCAGGAAGCTAAACAGCTGCTGTTGTGCTGCAATAAGGATATCTTGCAGCGCTCACGAGGACACTTACAAAGGCAATGTTCTTAAACGAGGCTAAATTTAGATAGCTAAAAACAGGCTTCTCATCCAGGGCACCCAATACTGATACGGTTCCATGCAGGATAAACAATGCAGAGAAAAATACAGAGGGTCTGGCGGGTCACGGTCTAACGTTACAGCATCTTTTGAGCTTCTCATCATCTGCTGTATCTTGTCGAAATGCATTAACCTTCATGTCACAGCGGAGATCCGAGGCAGCAAAGAGACTCTAATCTCTCACACATTGGCTCACGCATGCTCCATCTACAGATCCCCTCAAAGTTCAATAACTAAACAGATTTCACTAGCGAACCGTGACCCTTAAGCCTCGGCCCTCTTCTTTTCCTCCTTTAATGCTTTATTTACTCTCGCAATTTGATACTTTTCCTCGTGCAAGAAGTGCAGTACCGTCGGCTGCTCTCTGATCGTGAGAGAAATATTTACATTCGAGTGGACCTGGGCTTTTATCGTGACTCAGCAAAGCTAGCTAGCGGTGGCAATATTGCCCTTCTGCAGCCGGGGGCGTACCTGTTCTCATTGGCTAAAACAAGAATGTCCTCGCTTTTTTATTCACTTCAACACAGAACCGCCCTCTTCCTCATTGGCTACAGCAGGATCTATCTGTTCCTTGTTTTTAACGGTTCTGCTTTCCTGTAGTTTCTCACTTTGCCGTCCGATGATGCAGTTCAGCACAGTAACAGTGCGCCCTCTACAGTCAAGTTTGTTTTATTCATTTGGCCATATTTTAATCTATCTGGAAACGGTGCAGTCCCTCACGTTCAGACCATCCACAAATCATCACCGTTTAAAAAAACTGTAGTGTTGATTTATGAGTTAGTTACGTTTTATTTCCAAAGTTAATCATAAGCGGCATGACTGATGTTCCAGTCCTTCCAGAGTCGGTTAATATTCGATTAGGTGATTTCACGTTACCTTTGATTGTAGAATTACTGAATTCTAAAACAAAGTAACCGTGATGTGTTATACAGTTTCTGGAACAGTAGGTGGCACTAGAGCTCACAAGCGCACAACACACCCACATGTACAGTGAAGCAGCTAGTACAGTGAACTGAAGAGCAGCCCACTCTGGTGTTCCTGTGTTCGTGTGTGTTGGCGTGTCTAAAAACACTGATTTATGTCGTGTGACTGTAAAACACTACAGTAACTGTTACTCCTGTCATCTGAAATACATCCTTCTCTGTTAAAACCGCCTAACATTTTCTCTCACATTGCTACAAAACACAGCTGGTGTCGATATTGGACTGTTGGGGGCGGTTCCGTTCAAGCCGTATAGGTTTGGGGGGGTATTTCTGCTTGTACAGGAACACCCCAACCAGGAACGCCCCTGGCTACAGCTTGACACTTGGTTGATTGTCAAACTGTAAGTAGATAAAATAAAATTATATGTGTGTGTGTTAAGAATATTTTAGAATATCTGAGAGGGCGTAGAGAGCCATGACGGTTCCCTACTGTTCACTAGTCCCTGTGGTGTTGATTCGTGTTTATATAAGCCCAACATAAAGGACTTGAGTACATCCCAGTAGGACAAACCACTTAATCTCAGCCGTGGCACATTTATCTTACATGACCTGCAGCACTACAGCACAGAGTTATGATAATAACTTCCACATTACAGCAGAGCGGTTATGGATGCCCAATGCATACGTAATGCGTTGAGATTGCATGTTAGAAAGCAGATACCCTCGTACCCTCTCGGATACGACGATGCATGATGGTTTCATGCCTGTGCAATGAATAAGCTCCAGGATTCAGACTTGACTTGACGAAGAAGCAACCAAGCCGCGCAGCCCTTAAGCGCTTGTGAGTCAGCAGGGAGACTGTCTGAACACGTGAGTCCCTGAGTAGGACATCATTTTTAAGAAGAAGCTGGTAGAGTTACCTGCCAATTAAGAGCTTAATTGGACTTGATATCAAACAGTTCTTGTGCAATGTCAAGTCAAGGTTTATTATTTACATGCACCTTTCACAACAGACGTTGTCACAAAGCAGCTTTACGCAGAAGCTGGGTCACCAAGGACGACAGGCGATGGAAAACCTTCCTCGGAGCAAGAGACGTCGAGACGAACCAGGCTTAAAAAGGGGAACCCGTCCCCCTTCTATCATCAGAACTAACGGCGGTGGTCACTGTTGAGTATCAACGACTTTAAACAAGCAAGTGTGTGTTACAAATGCTGTTTCTTGTCCCGTGCCAGATGTGCTGCCCGAGTGCCTCACCCTTACCTTACACGAGGACTGAAGCTACAACTCTGGAGGTCACCGTGATTGGTCCCCAGAGGAGCTTTGCCTGTCCCATACCCAAAAGAAAATAAGAGTCCCGGGATGGAGGAACTTTCTGCAGCTTGACTCAGCTCTAGTTTGGCTCAACAGTGCGTGGGAAACTTTCCTGCCATCATCTGTCAACAGCTTTTGTCCTCGCTCGGGCACATCTGAGGGCACTTACACTAGAGAGGTTATGCATTTTAAAAGAGTTTGACCTAATTCCATTCAACTGTAATCTGAGCTCCCTGCGAGAGACAGAGAGAGAGAGAGAGAGAGAGAGAGAGGGAGCGGGGGAAAGAAAAAAAAAGAGGAGGTCCTCTGGATGTACTCTAGGACAGTGCACCATCACGTCAAAGCCCACACAGTAAGCCGTCCTCTGTGTACACTTGACTCCAGGGCATGGGGGCAAAAGGGGGAGAATTATTTTTAGGGAGGCAATTCTTGGCGGGGGGGTTGCAATTTAACTGGTGGCGGTCGCAACAAGCGTGCATTCCTTGATGGACTAGTACGGCCACCTGCCACCGAGGTGCTAACCCTGAGCAGACTTGCCTCTCACACACGACGCATGCACACCTAGAGATTTCTTAACGATGAACCTCCAAACTAGTTCCGAACCACTTTGAGAGACCGGGATCGTGTTCTTTCCCGACAGCACAAGAAACGAAAGAGGACTGGATGGAAAAAAGTACGAGGGAATGTCACTTACTCAGCCAGACGGTCCGTGTCAAACCTTGCGATCACAGACAGGAACGATCAGCGCATCTGTACAGCATCTGTACAGTCTCAACGAGTCTCCCCGGCTAGATTGCAGGAGGCGCGCGCACATGCAGCCTGTACCATGTCAGTTAGCGACAGGGGAGCAGGAAGGGGACGGGGAGAAGGAGGAGGGGGCAGCCCTGCGGAACGAGAAGAGGTGGGTGGCGGGGCTTTTAATGTGTCTTAATTGAAAAGCTAAGTGAAATATGCGGAAACCACAAGACATCTCTATTCCAGTGGAAGCTCGGGGTTGCCTGGCAGAGACAGAAGACGTAGAGAGGGAAGGGACGGGGCGAGAGGGCAGAGGAGAAAGAGAGAGGACATTTGCACTAAACCCGGCACTGAAGCCCCCTCACCCCCCACCCGTGACGAAGCATCCCGAGAGATGGAGGTGGTAGCAGGGAGCAACACCAGCAGGAAGATGCCACTTTCTTTCTGGAAGCGGGGGTGGGGGATGAGAGAGGGACTTTCAAGGACACAGGGTTTGCTGGATGCTTGGAGCCTACTGTAATAACTTAACCCCTTCAACTCTAAGGACCTGCCGGGGGGGTTTCCAGTTTTCTCTCGTGACTACGTACCTGATGTTTCAGCTTCATAGTTGTAACTGAATAATTTACTGCAGTTAATGGATCATAAATCATAAATATTAATAACCGAAAAATAAGAGGCCAAACTGTTCAGAGCAACCCCCCCTCACATCCTACACCACTCAGAGCTAACCCCCGTGGTTCTGTACTTCAATGCCTTTCACATTTGTCCCACGTCGCCCTCTGAGCTGTTGACTCACATGACCCTACCCCATACGGCACACAAAGCTCAAAACATCTACCTATAAAACATGCATGAGCTTCATGCACACATTTCAGAGCACTGGGAACAGCGTGTGGACATGCAGCAGCCTGAACTGACACACTGACTGTTACAACATGCATGTTTCTTCTGAGGCTCCGTATCCAGCAGATAAAAGTAGAGATGTAAAGATTAATCGGCTATGTATTGGTATCGGACGATTTTTAATCAAAATATGCAATCGGCTTATATTTCTCTAATTTAGCCGATCCAGAGAGCCAATCAATGCTATTAAACAAATGAGCCTAATTTCTGTATTTCCAGCTACCACAAAACAAATAACCCAGAACACATACAGACCAGATCTGACCGGTACAAACAGAACAGCAGTAATAATTCAATATTCTACATTTAATGATTACAGATCTAGTTTAAAATAACAGAGTCTGAGTTTAATGACTGCAGTTTGTACTGTATTTATTTAATTATCTTTTTTAGTTTTAAATTAAGGGTCTAAATGTAATGATTACAGATTTAGTTTAAAATAACAGAGTCTGAGTTTAATGACTGCAGTTTTTACTGTATTTATTTAATTAACTTTTTTAGTTTTAAATTAAGGGTCTAAATGTAATGATTACAGTTTTGGAGATATGTGTTTGATTTACTTTGTTTATTTACTGATAATTTAGTTAAAAATATTATGCTGTTTCATATGAGCTAAAAAAAATGGTAATAAATCAGTTTAGACCATGTTTCATTATTTGCTTGCGCCTGTCCTTGATCAGAATCTGTTATTGGTTGATCGCGCTGAAAGGTGATCGGCCATCGGAATCGGCCTCAAAAACGCTGATCGGCCCATCTCTAGATAAAAGGGGCCCAGATCCCAGATTGTTTTCTTCATACATGACACAGACATGTATCTGTGTGAGTATGAACAGAACAGAAAACACACACTGAATCCGACATACTCAATTTCGATTTGGAACAGTTTCAAATATGGTACTGCAATAAGATACCTATTCGATATGGAGCAACACCACTTAAAATCTATTGTTTTACACCTATCATGCTTCCCTCGGTTAAAACTACTACTCATCTGTCAGTCACAAACTCCAACTCCCAGAATACCCTGGCAAACCACATGACCATGGCCAGTCACTATCACTGATCTGCTGCTCTTGATTATTGATCACAATACACTTGTTTGTAACCATACACAGTACTGTGCAAAGGCACTCTGGGACATAATTATATTTAAAAAGCTATTTCTACAGACATGAAGCTTTTATTTACTCAGTAAACACTTTATTATGTAAATATTAAACAGTATTAATAGAATAAGTAGTGCTTTTACATACATCAGTGAGTTTATTTAACCCTTTTTGCACAGTAATTTTTGGACACTGTTTTGATGCACAGGTTTTTAACTCATATCTATCAGACTTACTGGGAAAATATGGCAGTTACTCTGGAAAAAACACAAGTTTTTGGATCTATACGAACATCTAAATTTAGACAATAAACAACTGTTCAATCAAGTGCCTGGGGCTTTCAATAATTAGGTTTATTGGAAACAAGTCATATCCATTAAATAAAGCTCAGGACAAAAAACATTAATCCATCTAGAAACCACCTAGTTCATAGCTGGATACCATTAAAAACAATGTTTTATTGAAATTCCAGGCCTGTAAAAGTTCCGTAGTGATGAATTTCCAAACTGGAAACTGTGGAAATGGTAAAAAGTCTAGAATGCTATATGTAAGACTCAGGGGGGAAATATAAAGGGTGGAAATTATACTTGAGAAAGCTAATATGATTCTTAATAACCTTAAAAATTATATTAAATGAGCTTGGCCTACCCCAAATATGCTAGAGACACTGTGGATGTCTTAACATAGGACAAGCTCATATCTTCAGGGAATGTATTAATATATTAATGTGGCCAAAATCATCACTGAAACTCAAGTCAGATTTTCTGCTTGTTAGATAATCTATATAAAAAACTGAACAATTAGCAAAACCTTCATATTCAATGGACAAATCCAGGTCAGAGTCATGTTCAGCCCTAATAACTACTAACAAACTCATTTGTAAATAATTAGTTATCAAAGAGAGAGAGTGAAGATGTAAGATTGAGATCTAACCCACATGCAAACTCTCGCAGGTTCAGCTTGGTCAGATTTAAGCTCTGCTTCTTATTTACTGAACAACTCCTGTAAATTCAGGTCTGAATGATGTGAACGAACACGCAGGCATTCGCTGGCAAGCAGAGAGAAATGACAGCACACATCTGTCAAAGGCTGGATCGCACAAAGTAAACCCAGCTATAAAGCCAAAGTGGGTAACCTCACGTAATTAGCTTCACACTCCTGGCTATGAGAAGGGAATATGAGTGGTTTGAGTGTATCATAGCAGGACAGATGGATTGCGCTTGTGGATGGGGATCTGAGGCAGACCCTGCATATCAATGCAGCTCCGTTCCTCAGCCTAGAGCTGCAGTGCACCAAAAACTCAGGCAGCAGAAACAGCAAAAAAAAAAAAAAAAACAAGAACTGGAGGAACTTCTATAAAGAGTTATCGATCTCTTTACTTTAGCCTGCGTCTGAAGGCCTCCCTCAGAGGACTTTACGACATGTGTGATCCCTCCACCGGCAATGATATTCAAGTGTAGACAGCCAGAGATTGAGATTTATGGCCACAAATAGGAATAAAGTTGATGGAGAGCCACCAGGAAAGGCGCTCCTGCTTCTCAGGCTGCTGGTTTTGCAGCATTTGCATCTATTCAGATATGAAATTGAGACCTCCAAAAAAATCCTCAGGGCTGCTAACATATTTGATGATGCAATGGGAACAGCAACCGAATCCCTCTGGCACTGGACCTGAATCAGCTGAATGACTAGAACTGAGGGGTCACATATATTGATCACAAGCATTATGTAAATATTTTAACCTACCAAATAGTTTTTGGTACCTAGCATGTGTGTGTGTGTGTGTGTTGAGGGGGGGGGTCTTGTCTTTTTCCCCCCTTGATATGTTTTATACATTGAATAAGTGAACAGTAAACATTGCATTCACGCCTAAGGACAACTAGAACATAATCATTTTAACAGAGCCTATGTCTCCTTCTTTATCTTTATAAGACCTTATTATCCAGTTTTGCCACTTTCCATTAAATGAGTCCAGCTCTTGCCTTAAAGCATGGGTCATTTTTTTCCATCTGGAAAATCTCTTGTATCAATTAACTGGCTTACTTTAGGTGGATCCATTTTGAGCCAATTTCTTGTTATGGCCTTCTTTCCAGCTATTAAGAGTATTTGTACTAAAAATCTACTAAATATGTACTAAATATATGTCTTTCAAGACAAACTTTAAAATACTGCTGAGCTACATTTAATCAGGTTGACATAATAAGCCGACATCCTATCAGCTACATGTTGCTATACTGCTTATGCAGTTATATTCTACCCTGGTTGAACTTCAGGGTATACTCAAGACATACTCAGAAAAGTGTGCTGCTGCTCAATTTAATGATGATTATATATTTTCACTGTCCAAAAAAAGTATTTCCAAAATGAGAACCAAAACACTCCTACGGCAGGTTACTGAGTATAAAGCATTTATAATTTTGGTGCAATTTTATTGGAGTTAAAATTATGTAAATAGCAAAAACATTAAGGTACTTGGTTTTCTTTGGACATAGTATGTTCATTTATTGCTGTTGTGCTGTTTTGATTTTACAATCTTAAAAGAATTAGACAGTTTCAATCACTGTAAGCAGTCACTCCAAATCACACTGAATAACTGGTTTAACCTGACATGAAACCAAGTATCAAAATAATAACCCCAATGTGTGACATGTAGGGCCGTCACTATTATTACATAATCTTGTACTCTTTAATACTTAAGGCTACAATAACTTTTCATATTTGTTAGATTTGTGTAACAAGCAGAGTGTTAAGTGAGTGTTATGATAGTGGAAATTGCACTGTCCTCCATAATTCAGTTTTGAGGTCAGTGCTGAGTATTGTTGGTGTATTAGCTGTGTAGTTACTATAATGAACGGTATCATTCTGACTGTACAAGCAGTATTAGATATAAACCAAACACAGCAAGCCAATCAGGTAATTAGGCCACTTCTGGCTTCAATGCATCAATAGTTGCATTAAATGAAATTGTTAATCGCACGTATTGAATTCACAGTTAATTGTCAGCTAAAGGTTTATGACTGTAACAGGTCTAACGGTACACTGTGATAGGTTTAAATCAACTCATCTACCATACAGAACTACGCAGTTCATGCAACATGGCGCAGTATTTTTTCGGAGCAAGGGGATCATCATATGATGTGCTCATCTGAGAGACCTCGATATGAGAAACACTGACCGGATAACACCAAGCTCTACTTCTTCAAACCATTTTCTACTCTCTGTCCCGGCCCTGCACTTGGCTGTGAGTCATCTCATCTGCCTCTCCTCAGTCATCAAATTTGTAACTAAGTCAAATGTACTCCAACAAATTTGGCCTACCAGAGAAACGCTGAAAACTTCTCAAATGCCTACATTTCAAATTGGACGGCGATCAACCGGCACAATCCCACTTTACCTAAACGCATCACCCTGCCATACTGTTAAGATTAGAGAAAGCTTTAAGACTGATAGTCATAGCAGGTCGTGAGTTACGTGACTCAGTTCTTGTCTTTTTCCCCCCTTGATATGTTTTATACATTGAAAAAGTGAACACGCCTAAGGACCACTACAACATACTCATTTTAACAGTTGGCTAACTGACATCCCATTCATTTGGTTTGGCTGCTGAAATAAATGCTTTTTTTTTAAAATAAACATCATGTTCTAGATGGTTTCCTACACACTATGGCGTCTTTTAAAAGCTTGTTTAAACAGAGGGGACACTAAATGCTACAGAGGTTACAAGAAGTTTATGGTTCAGTGAATCTCGTCATTTATGTCATTTATGATGGGAACTCGCAAGGAAGCAGCCCCAAACACAGGAGATAACGACTTGGTCAAATGGATCACATGGGCCAGATGGAACATGGAGGCAGGCCTATAAGACCGTGCAGTTGCCGAAACCAGTTTAGACCATGTTGGAGATCTCCTAAAGCTTTTACTCTCAAAGTCACAACAAGACTAAAGCTGAAAACGTGCTGTACTGAAATGTAACAGTGAAGCAGTTTGAAGGACTGCGCTCCCCAGTGGAAGGTCACTGCTCTCTGCACCGTCTGAACTTAATAACGAACCTGTAAGCTCTAGTTGAGAGCCGAACAAATCCTGAATAGCTAAATGGAAAAAATCTGCCATCTTTCTGAAATATTCCTTTCTTGCACAACTGTCATACCTGTTAATCCACCACATCTCTGAAATTCTGTTTCTTGCAGTACAAGTGAACTGTTTACACCATATATGGACACAATGGACCCCTGAAATAAGACACAATGAAGTGGATTCATTCTATAAAGTGAAAGCAAGACACTTGTATCTAATCATACACCTTAAAATTATTCTGTTGTAAAATATGGATCTCTTTCACTCATCATTTAACCATAATGTATTTCCTTAACTCCATACAAATTCCCTGCATAACCTCCACCAAAACGGTGCCAGGGCCAATCACAGTATGATACAGAAGATACAGCTTTACATTCACTAAACAAACTCAGACTCCCATAAGTGTAAAACTTTAAAGATTGAATTGGAATAAGAAGACAAAAAGAAAAAAATGAAAGCATTTGATTGTTAAACCACTGACATGATGGGTAACAAAAATTATATACAAAAATAAAAAGTGACTTAGAAAGTTGAGGGCAGAAGAGTAGAAGAGAGGGAATTGATGAGTATTTACATGGAGTGAAAAGCTGCTTTCACACTTGTTCTTGTGTTTAATTCTTGAAAAATTGAAACTTTCACTTGATGTTAAGTCAAGGCTTGAGATATGATCTGTCTGTCATGCTCCTTTACTCCTGTTAAAAGTCTACTATATGAATTCTGAATAACAATAACCTTTTATTCAGAATTAGAAAAGCTTTTAAAAATCCAGTAAAATGTGCATCGCAGTAATGAAAGTGGGAGAAAAATGCATCAGCAGTGTTCCTGAGCTAAAAGAAAGGTTAAGGTTAAGATTTATTTATTTATGTAGGGCCTTTTACAACAGATGTTGTTACAAATCAGCATAACAGAAAAATATGGGTCCAATCCCCTAGCCCCTCCACCCCAGTGAGCAAGCCAGGGGCGACAGCAGTAAGAAAAGAAGCTTGTGTCGTCTATGGTTGGTTCAGCAGAGGCACAGCATTAAGAATGTCTGTTAAATATCATAGGTTCTTTTACCTAATGTAATTTCACTTTTTATCCATTTACACAGTTGAGCCACATTATTATGACCACCAGCTAATATTCAGAGTGACCGCCGTGTCCAGCACAGACAGCAGATAGACGGACTGGGAGACTCAATAAAGTCCTGGTAGGTGGTCACAGGTATCTGGAGGTATCATGCTGACTTCAGTGCATCCCACAGCTGCTGGAGGGAGCGTGGAGGAGGATCCACAGAGCCAACATCACCATCCAGGTGGTCCCACAGATGCTCAGTTGCATTCTGAGAAATTAGGGGTCCAGGGTAGTACTTGGAAGTCTTGGTCAGCTCTTTCAACCAGTGTGGGACATTTCTAGTCGTGTGACGTGTCACATTGTCTTACTGGAAGATCCCATGAGCATGTATGGTGTTCCTGATCTGCAAGGATGGATTCATAGTTAAATCAGTTGGGAGTGTCTTACACATGGATGAGTGGGTCCCCAGACCAGAACACTTCCAAAGTAAGAAAAAAAGTGACCGATATTATGATCGTTCAAAGTGGTCATAATAATGTGACTCAATAGGCACAGCATCAGTACGACTACCAAAGGTTATTTATAATCAACATGAGTAAAGAATGCTGGGTCACTCAAGGTCAAGTGTGTGGAAGAGAGAGCTGTGTATTTGTTATGAAACATATTTCTATTATCATTACAAGGTCAACAAATGATACTTGAAATAACCTACTGCATTGTGTATATTGTCTGTACACTGTGTCATTTCTTCCATTGTGATATACAGTCATGTGCAAAAGTTTGATTTTCTGAGGGTAAATAAGTTCATAATAGAGAACACACTAAATATATAATAATATATAAAGAAATTTCTATTTATGTCTTATATTTTATTTATTATATGTTTGTATTATTTTGCTTTTACCCAGAGATGTCAAGTACTTTGTTATCTTACTTAAGTAGAAATGTTGGTTATTTATACTTTACTGGGGTAATTATTTTTCAGCTGACTCTTTACTTCTACTCTCTTATCAGTACTTTCTACTCCTTACATTTTAAACGTAGTCTCGTTACTCCTATATCATTACAGCTTGTTTTCATTCATGTACATTTACATTCCAGTAAAGATTATTGATAACATGTCTTTGAAGTTTGACTTCATTATAATACTTGTAGAAAACTAGTCATCATATCTTCTGCTCCATGAAACACATGTTAATGTTCAGTAGTAACAGATATGCTTCTTTATAATATTTACATTGTACTGAACTACATTCATGTTCAATGGGCGTATATGTGTCTGAAACAGGAAGCCTAGCGCATCCCAAATTTATGAACGATAACATTTTTAAACAAAAAGTATTTTTAAACCCTAGTATCTGTACTTCTACCTGAGTAATAAATGTAAATACTTTTGACACCTTTGCTTTTACCATACATCCGTCCATTATCCGGCTAGTCGGGATAAAGCAGACCCAGGGAGGTTTGGTTACATCTGATTAATCTAACTACAGGCAGTTCACAGGATTAGGTTAAATTTATTCGATTTTCCAACTTAATGTAGGAAATAATTATAAAAAATGCAGCTAGATTTGAAAATTGCTCTCTGTTAAATTGTGATTTTGATATTAAAGCAAATCAGAATAAGACGAATATTCCAAAATTAGTAATATTAATCAGTTTGTCATAAAGGTGACGCTGTTCTTCCGATGATTGGACACAATTTTACTGCAATTTAAAAGTGTCCAATAAATCACAGAGAAAGCTGCACCTTTGATGCATTTAATATTTGTAAGTGCAGTTTTTATGGACTGAAATTTTACGGCACACTAATGTGAAGTAATTATACAAAGAAATATCAAGCATTTAAAACTGACTGCATCAACAAGGTCCAAGGTAGTAAACGCTAGAATCTCTTCATCAGGACCGTCTACTCTGGTGGCACTCGACCCATGACCTCAGTGATTTGGTGAGGAACATTCCCGTCTTTGGGTCGATGACACCTCAAGGTCCTTAGAGTTATCAATGGATGATAAACAACTTCTCCAGCGCAAGGACGAGCGTGAAAGATGACCTTATTGCTCAGCTGCGGTCTTATTCGGCTGGAATCTCCGGTCTTATAAACAAGCTTTTGAGCTAATGTGCTAACATAAATGGGTTTTAACTCCAGCTCTAATTCCGTGAAGGTTAATGAGCATTTTTACGCCTGACCTCTAGACGAAAAGCTCCTGAACGGCTCCTCTAATAACAAATCTGGCAATAACAAAAGCTGTATTCAGCACGTCTGCTTCTTGAGGTTTCTGGGAACAGTATTACGCAGCTTTACTGAAAAACATGTATTACTGCTCGAGTAAGAATCAGAAAAGTCTGCATGTGACTTGAGAAACCTGAGGCCTGACCATTTTCTGGCGGATACATATTTACAATGAAATGCCCGGCGAATACAATATATCTGACCTGCTAATAGTCACCGTCCCATTTTTGCTTATAGTGCTACTACATGTAACTTAAGTCACGTTCTTTTTTTGTCCCTCTTTATGTACTCTTTGGTCAGAATATTTTAAGATAATGACAAAAGTTTTGGGCAGTAACATCAATAAGAACCCTTTAGTTGCAATATTTTTATTTGCCTTTATTGGCAAGACGTCGCATATTACTACTGTGGAAGTCTTCAAAACCCCCTTCCATTTCAGTGTGGCTCCGTGATGTCATGCATTTTCTTACTATGAAAAAGATAAGATCTACTTTGAAAGGCAATACTGCAACATTTTATTCTAAATGGAATCCTTTTCTTATATATTTTAATTAACTTCAGTTTATGACTGCGGATTGAGGGGATCTTATATATATATTTATTTTTAATTATTAATATAATTGTAATATATAAGGTTCTATTATTGCTTATTGCTTTATAGCTTTTTGCTCTTCTGTTTTTTTTGTGTGTCTTCTCCTTCAGACAGCAACGATGTGCTAATTATTACTTTTGTAGTTGTAAAGAAATGCATCCAATAAAAAAAAGAAATACTCCAAGAAACGATAATTAACCCTTCAGCAGCAATCTTGATTTAGTTTAATGAAGTACTGAGCAGTCAAAGCAGGTATTAGATGAGAACTGATAATAATACTGGGTTGTTAATAGAAGGAGAAGTTTGGAAAGGGTTAAATAAACACACTGATGTATGTAAAAGCACTACTTACTCTATTAATATGGTCTGAGTATTTACATAGTAAAGTACTGTACTGAGTAAAATAAAGACTTCCTGTCTGAAAAAAATAGGTTTTATGTGTAATAATGTCCCCAAGTGCCTAAAACATCTGCATAGCACTGTATATAAGCTGTGTACATCAAAAGCCATAAAATCCTCTCTTGCTTCAGTAGTTTTGTGATATTATAATATCTCTATTTTTTTCAACTCAACACATGTTATGCCGAAGTTTTTACATGAAGCAGATGTTTAATTTGATGTTGTTAAGTGACAGGTGTTGAAAGGGAAAAAAGAGTGACAGATTGTCCGTATGGGGCCTTTTATGGGGTATTAGATGAGAACTGTAAATAATACAGGGTAAATACTGGGTAGGAGAAGCTTGGAAGGGGTTAAATAAACCCACTGATGTATGGAAAAGCACTACTTACTGCATTAATACTAATGGAATATTTTATTTCTACTAACATTTAATTTAAAAATTTACTATTTGAACATTATATTTCCCCAAGTGCCTAGAGCATTTACACAACACTCTAATTCCCTGTAGAATTCACAGTGTAATCCCATATAAACTGAATAATTAAGCAAGATGAAGCTAATAATAACTCAAAAATTAAACTACTGACCATTTAGCTGGTGATGCAAGATTTGCGTCTTCGCTGAAAACCGGGCTATCTGCTGTCAGCTCACCAGATTATGCACAACTCCATCTTTCTCTCGCCTGCACTCCACCAACCTGTGAGTCACGTTCACAGGAGCATGTAGCCTTTAGCATTACTGAACTGAATTGGCTTCCAAAGCGCCTGCAGGTTTTTGGAGGGTTCACTGCTGTGCTTAAGAAGTGGCAAGGACAGTGAAGAATGGAAACGAAGTCTACCTCCCGTGTCATCCCCATTTCACAGTAATCCAGTCAATAAAGTGGGATTCAGAAAGTCATTTTTCCCTTCCTGAAATGGTAAATCCCAGCTAATCTTTCTGTACCTCGGAGCCTTGGATTAGCATGCCAGATTAGCAAAAGGTGGACAACCTAACTTTTGTTGAACCCCTTAGTGAGTGAAATACCCCCTGGTATTCGGGGGTTCCATGTTGGCTCGTTAATCCAGTGTTGGCTGGCAGCTCGATCACCATAGCAGCGCTGATGTTAGCTTTAGTGGGAACAGAAGCTTTGGTTTAATTCTCTTTTCTATTTTGGTATTAAGTTCGTCCTCACATTAACTGAGATCTTACTCATCATCTCCTCTTTGGAATGAATTAGTAATTCACTCCTTACACCTGAACTTTGGGAAACGGGACAGGTTTTCAGACAAATATGTTACGCTGATGGTTCTCAACCCCAAGGCCCGCTCGCTTAAGCATAGCGGCCCACAGGTACACAGTGTGTGCTTTTTAATATGCAGTTCTTTTTCTTTGCTTAAGTACTGACACTGAAAGCCTGAAAATCAGGCACAGTAAATAATCACATCATCCATTTTGCTTCAATCCCAAAAAACTAAATTAGAGAGAATAAAGAAGAGAAAAAATAGAAATATAAGATGTAGATGTGGACGGTGATCTGGAGCTGCAGTCCATCATGTTTCCACTGTGTTTCCCACTGGGGTCACTGTTTGGTCTTGAGATGTCTGTTCAGTTTCAAGGGTTTTTGTGATCTGATTGAAACAGCTGAACTTCTCTGACTCCACCCACTGCACCTCCTCACAATGAGTTCTGCTTCTTTATCGATTTATCTGTTTGAGTTTAACCACTCAGGTCGCAGACGCTCCACCAAAAATACCCTCTGAGATCCAGGGGCTGAAATCAAACACAGATCTTTGCTACTATTTTCTGACTTGTTTGGTGTTTAACAGCAGCTGGTGCTGCAGTAACGATATGAGCATCTGTAGAGTCGGACAATAAAACAAGCAGATCATGCTGACAGTACGGCGTCAGCGTGCTGCTAGAAGAAGAATCAGTAGACGAGATCTACTGATGAATCTCTCTCATATGATCATAGAACGTGTTCCACCAGCAGTGAACTGAACCAGAGTTGGGCTGGAAGTGAGTCCAGATCTCTGACTGTGTGTATCCAGTGCCTGCAGCTGCGTTTGTCTCAGACTGATGATGTTCATTTATTTCACTACTGCGATGTTTTTATTTGGTCTCCGTTATGATTTATGTTGATTATAACTTGAAAAAGTTTTACTTTTATTATTAAGTTAATCTTATGCATGTTTTTATAAATTAAAAAGAAAATACCTGCAGACCACTTGAGGTGCTTCATGGCCCAGAGGTTAAGAAACACTGTGTTATACCATATTGGAAGGTTTTCAGAGGTATGCCATTGCTAGACCTTTTCTTTTTTTGATGGGTTTATTGGTCAAGAGACTCCGGCAAAATACAAACTTGTATTTTCTTTCACAATTCTATTCTAAGTACACTGAGCTCATTGCTGAATCCAAGTATTTGAACAGTGAGCATGTTGCTGATTGTATGATAGCAGTAGTGTGTATAACTGATTGGTTGTTTCAAACGAGACTCACTTTGTTGTTGACAGTTTCTCGGCTGAAATGCGGCAGAAGAGGGAACGATATGAGACGCCCCCTATTCACACAATTTAATAACATATTATAACGCTGATTCGCACTTGGAAAGTACTAGAAAGTTTATAATGGAATTGGTTGGAATAAATGCGGCCATAAAGCTCAGCAAAATGCTAGCTTTTCTTCTAAAACATGGCTTGTTGTTTCTCTGTGGAAGATGTTTGCTATTCTGTTTTAATGCAACTGGAATGACTTATGCTGAAAATGTAGATAGAAGCCTAAGTCTAACTCCACCGCTCCAAATCTCCTTCCTCAAAGTTGGCAGCTTTGATGCTGTCTAACAGCATTTTTTGTGGATCCACCATTCCCAGTGTCTAAGATAGGAATAGACAGAAAACCCATAAATCAATGCGTCAAGCTCCAGCGTGGCAAAGCTACATCTAAACACAGTCAGATCTCAGAAACAGTAAACCTTATGAAGCATAATGATAACCTTATCTGAACTACGTGAACTACAAAACAGTCCACTCACCAAACCAGTTGATTCTAAGAACGAATGACGAACTGTGTGTAAAAACAATTCATGGAGACACAAGCTGTGGCGTTGATATAGTGGGCCTAGTTAGATCCCGAATGCTGATAATGTGCTGCAGTTATCTTGTTGATTCAGCATCCAAGTACATCAACCATGACTAACGAGAGTTAAGCCGCCTGCCCTCCGCAGTGATGGTCTTGTGCGCAGTAAGATATAATCAACCGCATGTTTCACCCAGAACAGCACTGGCCTTGGTGTCAAATTGAGAGACAGACTGAGAAATGATTCCTTGTGAAGACAGGATTTCAATCTCAGTGCTGCCTACTAACTGTATAGAACTACCAGGTATCCCAACTTCAAGGCTGCCATTTCAGATTCCCGCAATTCAGTCCAGTCTCTCGCCAAGCTTGTATCTTCTCCCACAATATTATCCAAGTGCATTAAGCTCATTGCTGGATCTGAGTATCGGAGCATACAGTAAGCAGGTTGCTGATTGGATGATAGCAGGTGGTTTGTATAGATGATTGGTTGTGAACAGAGGGAGGCTCCTTCCACTGTAGGTCACGAAGATAAACACACTATAGGTTTCTCGGCCGCTTAGAACTGAAAAGCTGCAGATGAGCTGATGACAAGGAAACACTATGTGATGCCATGTAGTTAAGAAACTTCACTACATATTAAAAAGCTGATTTGTACTTGGAATGAGTAAATTTCGGACCTTCAACTAAGAAATTTATAACGGAGTTGGTTGGAACTCAAGCAATTGCCACGCTGGGTCAACGAGGCCCAGCTAAATACAAGCATTTCTTCTAAAACATGGTTTGTTGTTTCTTTGTGGAAGCTGTTTGTAATTGTGTTTCAATGTAAATGAAGTAATTTATGCTGAAGAGGTAGACAGAGGTCTGATGGGTTCAACTCTGTCACTCCAAATCTTCCTCCAATAGATTCCTCAAAGTTGGCAGCCCTGTCCAACGTATAGCTAATTCATCATGTTCTGCCAACAACAGTCCAGCCAACAACAGACATTCCCATTGCCAGTGTGTAAGTAAATAAGTAAAGTCTATTACATACTTGGGTACATTACAGACTCAAACACAATAAGGTTTCACTGTTATTGCCAACATTTGGTCTGTAATGTTTGTTGATATCAGAAATTGTGCTGTAAATTGAGCTGCTTCTATGCTGACTGGAGGTACAACCAACTATTATGTTTACAGACATTCAGCCTGAAATTTTCTGCATTTGCAGAGTAAGCTTTATTGCATATTACACTACAGCATATGCAGACCTGTTTTGTTCTTTTCCCATCACTTGGTAGCCAATCAGATAATTTAGTACATTATTCAGTAACTTTTATGACTTCATAAAGTGATTGTTTTGATTATCTATTAAAAATCTTCATATTTTATGATGCATTTCTGTATTCTTTTTACTATAAACCTTAAAAATCAGTGTTAATACCTGGTAATAAAACAAAAAAGTCTAAGTTTGTACTTATCACTTCACAAATCACTTCACAACAGTGCAGGGTATAATCAAGTCACAGTCCGAGAGATAAAGACCTGCTCCGGCAGTGATTTATGGGCTTGGACCCTCCCAGTAAAAACAGTGGAAGGTTCATAAGGTATCATGATGACAGTAAACAAATAACATATGCAGTAACTTGAATAGCGTGAATTATTTAGTAACTGGCATTATGAAAACAACATGCAGTAATGTTTGAGGAGCTGAAGTTTTAAAAGTGGCTGGGTTTGTAATGAGGCCACAGTTTTCCTGATGATCAGGGAGAGAAACTCAGAGGTTTTAAGAGTGGCAACTGCAGTGAAGATGCCTGTCAGGATCCTTCTTCTTTACACCCCCCCCCCCCCACCCCCCCTTCATCCCATCCTATTCCTCCGCAGCGCTCCCTCTGACCTTGCAGCTGAAGGCGGAGATACTGTTAAACGGGCAGGGTGGGGGGGGTGAGTGCCTCTGTGATTGCCCACTTTATCTGCCGTCCCAAGGGGAGCTGTCAGCCAAATGAGAAAGTCAACTCCGCTGGTTAATGACAGGGACCTCGTGGTGACATTCCGTCAGCGCACAAGTACGGCACAACATTCGAGAACTCACTACAGTTAGTGGAACGTGGAAGTGAGGATGGGAATGATCAGTCCGGTTCTGGTGTTCGCTTTAGTTGTGGTATAAACTAGTCTTTAAATTATACTTTATGATAGGGTTCGGTATATATAGGGCTATAGGACCCCATATAATCCTGTCATGACAGGTGACATAAGACTACATACATGGAGCTAATTCAAGCGGTTGACAATAACTGTGAAGGTCACATTTGTCAGTTTTGTCTGTAAATCCATCCATCCATCATCTTCTGCTTTATCCCGCTAGTCGGGGTCACAGGGGGACAGGAGCCAATCCCATCGTCACTGGGCGAAGGCGGGGATACACCATGTACAGGTCGCCAGTCCATTGCATGGTCAACACACACTTACACACACACACCTACGGGCAGTAACATGTGTTTGGACTGTGGGAGGAAACCTGAGTACCTGGAGGAACCCACTCAAGCACGGAGAGAACATACACACTCCACACAGAACCACCCAGACCACCATACTGACCACTACACCACCATACTAACCACTACACCACCATACTAACCACTACACCACCATACTAACCACTACACCACCTTACTAACCACTACACCACCATACTAACCACTACACCACCATACTAACCACTACACCACCTTACTAACCACTACACCACCATACTAACCACTACACCACCATACTAACCACTACACCACTATACTAACCACTACACCACCATACTGACCACTACACCACCATACTAACCACTACACCACCTTACTAACCACTACACCACCTTACTAACCACTACACCACCATACTAACCACTACACCACCATACTAACCACTACACCACCATACTAACCACTACACCACCATACTAACCACTACACCACCATACTAACCACTACACCACCATACTAACCACTACACCACCGTACTAACCACTACACCACCATACTAACCACTACACCACCGTACTAACCACTACACCACCATACTGACCACTACACCACCATACTAACCACTACACCACCATACTGACCACTACACCACCATACTGACCACTACACCACCTTACTAACCACTACACCACCGTTCTGACCACTACACCACCATACTAACCACTACACCACCATACTAACCACTACACCACCATACTAACCACTACACCACCATACTGACCACTACACCACCATACTAACCACTACACCACCATACTGACCACTACACTACCGTACTAACCACTACACCACCGTACTAACCACTACACCACCGTACTAACCACTACACCACCATACTAACCACTACACCACCATACTGACCACTACACCACCATACTAACCACTACACCACCGTACTAACCACTACACCACCGTACTAACCACTACACCACCGTACTAACCACTACACCACCATACTGACCACTACACCACCTTACTAACCACTACACCACCGTACTAACCACTACACCACCGTACTAACCACTACACCACCATACTAACCACTACACCACCGTACTAACCACTACACCACCATACTAACCACTACACCACCATACTAACCACTACACCACCGTACTGACCACTACACCACCTTACTGACCACTACACCACCATACTGACCACTACACCACCATACTGACCACTACACCACCATACTAACCACTACACCACCATACTGACCACTACACCACCTTACTAACCACTACACCACCATACTAACCACTACACCACCATACTAACCACTACACCACCGTACTGACCACACCACCTTACTGACCACTACACCACCATACTGACCACTACACCACCATACTAACCACTACACCACCATACTACCCACTACACCACCATACTGACCACTACACTACCGTACTAACCACTACACCACCGTACTAACCACTACACCACCATACTAACCACTACACCACCATACTGACCACTACACCACCATACTAACCACTACACCACCGTACTAACCACTACACCACCGTACTAACCACTACACCACCATACTAACCACTACACCACCGTACTAACCACTACACCACCGTACTAACCACTACACCACCATACTAACCACTACACCACCGTACTGACCACTACACCACCTTACTGACCACTACACCACCATACTGACCACTACACCACCATACTAACCACTACACCACCATACTGACCACTACACCACCTTACTAACCACTACACCACCATACTAACCACTACACCACCGTACTAACTACTACACCACCATACTGACCACTACACCACAGTACTAACCACTACACCACCATACTAACCACTACACCACCATACTGACCACTACACCACCATACTAACCACTACACCACCTTACTAACCACTACACCACCTTACTAACCACTACACCACCATACTAACCACTACACCACCGTACTAACCACTACACCACCGTACTAACCACTACACCACCATACTAACCACTACACCACTACACCACCATACTAACCACTACACCACCATACTAACCACTACACCACCATACTAACCACTACACCACCATACTAACCACTACACCACCATACTAACCACTACACCACCGTACTAACTACTACACCACCGTACTAACCACTACACCACCGTACTAACCACTACACCACCTTACTAACCACTACACCACCATACTAACCACTACACCACCATACTAACCACTACACCACCGTACTAACCACTACACCACCGTACTAACCACTACACCACCGTACTAACCACTACACCACCATACTAACCACTACACCACCATACTGACCACTACACCACCGTACTAACCACTACACCACCGTACTAACCACTACACCACCATACTGACCACTACACCACCTTACTAACCACTACACCAACATACTAACCACTACACCACCATACTAACCACTACACCACCTTACTAACCACTACACCACCATACTAACCACTACACCACCATACTAACCACTACACCACCATACTAACCACTACACCACCGTACTAACCACTACACCACCTTACTAACCACTACACCACCATACTAACCACTACACCACCATACTAACCACTACACCACTACACCACCATACTAACCACTACACCACCATACTAACCACTACACCACCATACTAACCACTACACCACTACACCACCATACTAACCACTACACCACCATACTAACCACTACACCACCGTACTAACTACTACACCACCGTACTAACCACTACACCACCGTACTAACTACTACACCACCTTACTAACCACTACACCACCATACTAACCACTACACGACCATACTAACCACTACACCACCATACTGACCACTACACCACCATACTAACCACTACACCACCATACTAACTACTACACCACCATACTGACCACTACACCACCATACTAACCACTACACCACTGTGCCGCCTGGAGCATAAAATCAAAAGTACAAAACACAAACTGAACGAGTAATGAATTGAATTGAAAAAGCAACACACTGAATTTACTTGATTCAAACCTTATTTCCACATGAACAAACCACATCACATAGTTTTTCTTGTTTTACTTTCAGTGAGGCTCAGTTAACTGTGTTGGTGTCATTTTATATATTCATTTTTTAAATGATGGACACAATCAGTGCATCTCTATCTCCAGTTTACAGTGCAGCAAAACATAGGCGGCACCACTGTGTTGCAGTTAGCAACTGTACTGTCCCCCTCGCTCTCGCACTCTCTCCCGTTTCTCAAAACGGTGTTGACTAAAGCTCGGACGGCACATGTGCTCCGAGTGAGAGTTACGGCAGAAAGGACGTTAAGCTCCGCAAGCAAACAGCTTCAAATGCCAGCAAACATTCCACCCCGCTCTTGGCTGGTGGGAAAAAGGGGGAAAAATGAAAAAAGAAGAAAACAAAAAGAACGTCTGGTTTCGGCAACAAGAACGTCTACCTATTAGTCTCTTATTACGCCTCATTTCCCAAGGTCTCCTCTGCAACCTGTCAGTGGGGCTAATTTCACCCTGAGGAGAGCCTGTTATTTGCAATGATCAAAATGCAGCCTGCTGGGTACATTTCCAAGAACAACTTGGCAGCCAAAGTACAGGCATTACGTTTGGCTGCATTCGTGACGCGCATCGTGTCACAATCGGCCTGGCAAACGACCAAGACGGCCCCCTTCAGACGCTCTGAAACAAGGAAAAAGTTTGAATTGCTCCTTTAAAGTAGAATTATCTGAACTGAACGGATCTGAACTGCTACTAATGTGTTATATCACCTGTTGGTTAACACTATTAACCCATTATTTACAAGCACTTCAGTCCATAATTCTTAAAGGGAACCCCGGCTGGGAACACTTGTAAGCCTTAATATGGTGTAATGACTCTAAATTCTTAAGACACGTTGCAAAGATCCCTAACTTCATGGTCTTCTTGCGAAAATTGCTGTTATTAAGCCAAGCCTTACTGAAAACACACTTTCTCATGTTTTCCAAAGTAGACGAATTAACTCCAGAGACGTTTGACGACTACGGCAGTAGATATCTACGAACGTATTTAGGCAAACAGGACCGTTTCCTGCCTGCAGTTACCTTGGGACTTGTAGTTTAATCACCACATACCAACATCAGTAGCCCCCAGAAATACAGAGACCACCGAACTAACTTCCGATTAGACTATACGCTTTTCGGGAATTAACGAAAGTAAAGAATTAATACTTGACTAAATTTAATTTAAGACCTTGGATGGAAAACTGGCCATCTTTAAGTCTTTTTATGGCCTTAGATTTGAAGTTTCAAATGTTAGAAATTTTAAGAACTTTTAAGAACCCCCCCTGAGTCTGTGAATACAAATCAAACGATGTTGCTTTGTTAGCCATCCCAAAAATCTTGTTTTCTGAGCACGATATTGTCAGTTATACACTCAAATATATATATATTTTTTGTCATCTGAATAAACAGCACTGTGCGTAGAGGCCTTTAGAAGTATTCCGATTTTTCACATTTATATTGTCATCTCCAAAAATAGTAACTTTATAGGAAATGACAAAAACTTTTATATATCAGTCCCATTTTCAAGTGGGAGGACTAAAAAGCCAAAATAAAGTAAAATGCCTCTTAAACGTAGCGCATTTTGGTTTAAGGTTGGTTCAGTTTCTGTATAAAAATCAAAACTATGGGTCTGTCTCAAATCCTAGATGGAAAGATTGATCGGCTATGTATCGGTATCGGCCGATTTTGAATCAAAATATGTGATCAGTGATCTGCTAGCATTTCGTTAAAACCCCCTCCGGCCAGGTCCTTGCAATTCCTATCTGAACCACTAGGTGGAAACACAAACCCTTTCATTTTCCACAGACTGACTAAAGCAGTTTTTAAAAAAAGTTTTTAAAATCTGTAAAATTAACCGAGTCTCGTTGGGGAACCAAGACAAAGACATTTTACTAATCTGATACGGAGTACATCCGCGGCTGAATACAGTGAGTATCAGCAAACAGCAGAGCTAGCACACACAGCTAGCACTAAACTAACAGATCTGACCAGTACAAACAGAACAGCAGTAATAATTCAATATTCTACATTTAATGATTACAGATCTAGTTTAAAATAACAGAGTCTGAGTTTAATGACTGCAGTTTTTACTGAATTTATTTAATTATCTTTTTTAGTTTTAAATTAAGGGTCTAAATGTAATGATTACAGTTTTGGAGATATTAGTTCGATTTACTTTGTTTATTTACTGTTAATTTAGTTAAAAATATGATGCTGTTTTATATGAGCTCGTTAAAATGGTAATAAACTAGTTTAGATCATGTTTCATGACTTGCTTACACTAATAACTACATGTAGCCCTGCCGTGGCACATAGCCCCGCCCTCTATCAGTATCGGCTATCGGCTGATCGCGTTGAAAGGTGATCAGCGATCAGAATCGGCCTCAAAAATGCTGATCGGTCCATCTCTACAAAATACCTAAGGTATTTCCAAAATTTGTATTCATAAGTTATAAAAAACACAAATGTACAGAATAATAAATAATTATTTAACTAATGAGTTTAATTTTACTGTAACTGCAGCAGCAGGAGATCAACAGAGTAAACAGCTGAATAACAGTTCAGTATGTTCAGTGTTTCTCCTGTAGACTGTATATCACTCAGTCACTGCATTACTAAACATATATAACTCTATAACAGCAAGTCTTATATTTATTAACTCACAGTATCTATTACAGAACAGAGAACGTTTCTCTGATGGAGAGTTTCTCTGCAGTGACACTGACCTGGTGGTGGTGTGATAGTGTGTGTTGTGCTGGTGTGAGTGGATCAGACACAGTAAGTCTTATATTTATTAAGTCACACAATCTATTATGGTATGGAGAATGTTTCTCTGCAGTGACACAGGTGTGGTGGTGGTGTGAGTGGATCAGACACAGCAAATCTTATATTTCTTAACTCACATTATCTATTATAGTATGGATAACTTTTTTCTGATGGTAAGTTTCTCTGCAGTGACACTGACGCGGTGGTGGTATGCTAGTGTGTGTTGTGTTGGTGTGAGTGGATCAGACATGCAGACCAATAAAAATCTGTCTGCGTTGTGTGGTTGTGTGGCAAGAAAACTAATTAAAACACCAGTGAGAATTGTAAAAACTTCTCGGCTCGTAGCTTTGCTTTTTTTCTGGCTATGTTGGAAAAAGTTTTGCCTGCTTTGCATCATGGGATTGCCTTAGTGGACGAGGAACCATTTGATGCTTCCCTAGAATTCAGCCAAAATGAGGTGCCTCAGCATACACCATGTTTAAGGTATCTAAAAATTTGGAACAGCCTACATGTTGGGAGTGCATACTATGACCTACAAAGGCCTAAACAGCACTAACCGGCTGCCCAAAATCGAAGTGTTATTGCAACTTCCTCTGCTTCTCCATCTGCTCTAGAGACGTAGACGTGTACGAGTAATCTTCAACCCGTACACAAGTGATGCACTCCACAGCTAATTCTGTCTGGAAGGCATGCCTCCGAAGTGTGATCTTCATTAGAGATGATGGACTACAGCACGCAGCAGCGCTTCAGACCACAAACGTAACTCAATTAAAGCTTTTAACTGAATTTGACTGAATATAATGCCATACAACCAACAAAATCCCATCTGAGTGTTCTTATTTTAAGTCTGCGCCATTAATCCTAACTCCTCTCTGTAATCTGTTCTAATAGATTTCGCAGGACAGCTCGGCTCCTGAGGCTGTCGTGATGGAAACGATCACCACGCAATGATGACTTGAATTTCTTCTCCACGCCAGCGCGTATTCCTCTCAGATATTCCCGACTCCTCTCGATCACAAGGAGGTATTAGATGAGTGAGTGGGGCCCGGTGCCTAAGGAGCTCATTAGCCGTGGTGTGGAGTCTGCTGAGGAACAAGGGCCTGCACAGCCAGAGAGAAAACACTTCGGATATTAGAGAAGTCGTAGGCCCGGATCTTCTACTCTCCTAAATGGGGCCCTGAGTCCAGTAATGGAGTTTAATGAACGGCCTCAGCTTTAAGGAGAGAAGACAAATGGAGTTCCCAAACGTAGTGAACTTACGAATACTTCCTCAAGACCTGTGTTTATAATAGTTGCAATGCAATTACTAATAATGGTAAGGTGGTAACACATGTTTTCTTTGGTGGTGCTATAGAAGTAGCAGTGCATTGTTCTTGATTTCTTTACATTCAGATTGGCTTTTCTTTATTAGCTAAACGTTTTTTGAAAGCACCAAGCAACAAAGACAATAAAGGTGAGCTCACATTAGGTGATCCGTACTGTGCTTGAGCATGTTTGACCCCCAAAGTCCAGTTAGTTGGATTAGTGTGATCGTTCTATGTCCTGACGCGGGACAGTACACATCTAGCGTGGTCACTAACAGAGCCCAAGTTAAAAACAAGAACGCATACATGCTGTATCTGCCACTTAAAACAAACCCAGCAGCAGAGGGTCGCTCTGGTCTACTGTGTGAGAAGGTCCTGCTGCAGCATTTAAGGTGGAACAAAAGAATTCCAACAAGAAGCTGGAGAATAGAAACTACAACTTCAGCCTTGTGCAAGATCAGAGCCTCAGCTCTGCAGTATCTCCGTGTAATCATATGATACAACTCTCATATACATGCTTGCGTTCAGTTTGAATAAAGCTCTACATGGTTGGTGTCCATCTTTAGACAAGGCTGAAGCTCCTATTCTCCATCAATTCTTCATCTAATGTCCCAGCTTAAATACTGCAGCTCGTACAGACAACAGAATGTAACCACAGCACCATTTAAGGTGGAACGGAGAATTAACAAAACAAGCTACTGAACTTAACAGCACATTAACCCACATCTTTAACAGCATTCTGAACAGCTTTAACTCCGCAGTCTGTACATTTCACTCCGAAAAGTTTCTCCAACACTCGGAGCAGCTTCAGCTCAGCGTTCAACATTGAAGAGACTGAAGAGACGAGCAGCTCTACCTTTATTAGCACCACAACCTCCAACAGTGACTGGAAGTAGTAGCCATGCTGTGTGAGTGGATCACTGTGTGCTGGTTGAAGCAGATCATCTTAAACTGAAAGTTTCACAGAGACACCTTTAATGAGGTGGGTGTCTCAAAATAACATACCTTTTACCTAGAACATCCAAGAACAATTTAAATACTGAATACACATATTCTAGGGTAACAACCCCAACATAGTGTGAGGTTCAAGATTTTTCCCAGAATTGCGCACCACAAACCATTAAGGCAGTTGGGATTAGGTCTGGTCGATATAGACCAAAAATAATATCTCGATATTTTTAGCTGAATGACGATATACGATACATATCTCAATATTCTTTCTTCCCATAAGGTGATAACAACAAATCTTTTTATTTGAATCTTGTTTAAACAAACAATGAGCATCTTTGTGCTGCTTTATTAAGAACAAACATTAACATTACTTGCTTAAACTATAAAACTATGCAAGCATGTTTTTTTTTTAAATTATTTTGCGTTATACCCAAAGTACCGAATATAGGCACCGTATTTTTAGTACTCTTTAGACTTTTAGTACTGTGTAGTTTCGATACCCAGCCCTACTTTAGACAGGCATTGTTTTTCTTTTTACTAACCAACTGCTCTCGACAGCTTCTTTCGTGTGTTTATCCGTTTCCATGCTGTCACTGCCTGCTTTTACTGGTGAAGCGGGGGGGAGGCGGGTGTTTGGTGAAGGAAGAGAAGGGCGGGGCAGTGTGAACAGACTATATCGATATAAACAATATTGTCTTATATTTCATATAAAAATAAATCGATATTTCTTAAAAACACAATATATCGCCCAGCCCTAGTTGGGATGTCTGCCAG
Organism: Megaleporinus macrocephalus; assembly: GCA_021613375.1. Taxonomy (NCBI): domain Eukaryota; kingdom Metazoa; phylum Chordata; class Actinopteri; order Characiformes; family Anostomidae; genus Megaleporinus; species Megaleporinus macrocephalus. The sequence goes on along the minus strand of CM038714.1, from coordinate 19,002,678 downwards.
TACCCGAGTACTTAGTTAAGCATTGGAGGTGCCAGTATTCAAATACTGAAATCACTATTTGGGTGCTCATTATGCTTCATCACAGCAAACAGGAGAAAATATATTGGCCAACAGTTTAGTGAGACGCCACTTTTACGATTTAACGACAACAAAAAGAGACGGATGTGACTAAAAAAAAGGCAGAGTACTCTGGCTCTGCCTTTTTCACTAACTAGGCTAACTACACAAGCTGCATAAGAACCAGGTCCAGGACCTCTGCTGATTCGGAGGAAATGCCTGCAGTGCAGGGCATCAACAGCGGGATGTTATCAGACAACAACTCTCCACTTCAGCTTTGCACGCGAAACCTGGAGGCTCTTACAGGAGCTCTACTCTTCTGCCAAGTATTGGACTGGGAATTGACCACAGAGATCCAAAGTACTAGCACTGGTGCATCAGCTCAGCTGTCAGTTTCGCCCTTCAAACCAGTACGAACAGAAGTCTGGTAGGCCAGTGTTTGAAAAGCGTCCAATCTCAAGTTGATTGGGTCGTGTTACGATCTGCCTGTGATGTCAGCGGTATAATAAAATAAGGTAATACATGTATGTAGTGTCTGTACAGCTTCTCGGTAGCAGCGCTGCTCATGTTCAATTCAAGAAGCTTGAGAAAGCAGGGAGACACCTGACATAGCACAACCCTACAAAAGTGACGAATTTTGCAGGGATTTTCATACTTCTCGCTCGTGTCTGTGTGTGTGTGTTGACACATTCCACTGGTGAGAGGTTTGGAGCTGGGGAAAAAAAAAATTCCAGTTGCTAAGCAACAAGCCAGCCCCAGCACTGTGAATGATGCTTGTGGCACAGCTCGAAAAGATCTTTGCTGGGCCTATTTTCAACAGTACCCTTGCTTTTCTAAACGGTAGAGCGACCTAATAATTAATACAAATTCACATGAAGAACATGAGCGTTGAACCATCCTGCCATAAAGGTCCTCTGCCAGGTTAAAACCAACAGTGTATAATAATATACTAATACAGATTTCCCAACAGTAGAGTATTCATTATAACATGCAGCACTGCAAGCAATTCAAGCATGTTCTTTCAAAGTTTCTTTTTTCAGAATTTGCTGTTTTGCACGTAATATACACAGTTACACTGAAAGAATACTGCATGCAGAATTGGTGAGTTGATTTTGAGTTAGTAAAAAAATACTTATTATATAAACTTAAATTACAAAACTCACTTTTACAGTAATGCAGATTAAAGAACAATGTTCACCACAATAATGACTTTAAATAAATTTTGGACTTTAAATCATTTATCCATCTAACCATCATTCAAGGACAGCGGTTGGCTGGAGAGTAGGGAACTAGCCTTATGATCGGAAGGTCACTGGTTGGTACCCTTGAACTGATGCCCTTGGGCAAGACACCCAACTGCTGCCCACAACTTCAAGCGTGTGCTCACTGTATCGTAGTGTGTGTGTATGTGGGTGTTTCACTGTTATGTTTATATTCCTGCTACAAAATAAAAGTGACATTGTTTCTAGTTCGCAACACTGAGCAACATATTCTCAATAGAACTGAGGTCATGACAATGAACCTTTCGAAATGTTCAAAGACGCTTTGGCTCTGTTTCTGGATTTACTACCACCTACAATGTTTTTTCTCGGGAGGCATGGTGACATGGTGGGTACAGCATGTTTTCCCTGGGTCTGCGTTGGTTGCCTTTCCTAGGCCAAAGACATTCAGATGGCAAACTGGCCTCTAGGTGTGTCTGTCTTGCAATGAACTGGGGCATATTCCCTGCCTGCTGCCCAATTAGAGCTGGGATAGGCTCTAGCAGACCAGCAACCCAGAAGGATAAGATAAAGAAATTAATGAACTCCTAATTAAACTCCTCTGTCTGACCTAAACATAAACTCTTTTTATGGTTCTGTTTCAAAATCTACTGAGTATCTTCATAAACAGCATTTAATGTTCTAGTATTTGGCTCCTGACATGTAGACTATCCCAATTCTTAGGTACCTTCAATATACCATCTATTGACGTTCCTTTCTTTGGCTGAAGTATCAAGTGGCTCCTCAGCCGCTAAGACAATCCCATAATGCAACGCAAGCTAAACTTTTTCCAACACGGCGGACGCAAGCGTAGCTACGAGAAGTGACATCTTTTTTTAAATGTAAGTGATCAGCCGCAGTGCTCGTCTTCTTAAACGTGGGTGTCTGACGACCCCATATCTTAGCAAGTTGTCTGCAGTGTAAATACTGCTCAGGCGTTACTGTTTTAAGTGGGTAATAACTATCACGTTATCACACAGGGCAGGGCTTCGGTCATTTTAGTCCACCATTAATCAAAAATGTGCTATTAATTTGATTACAATAATAATTGACTTACTGCTGACCTACTCACATTGCTACATCTCATCTGCTTTGTGAGCAGTGATGCTGTCTTTTCTACATTATCCAGATTATTTGGCAAGACACAGATTTTCTTATTAAGCCAAACCATTTCCAAACCAACCAGTCATTTTGCTTGATGTCCTATTATAACAAAACTATTTTTCCTGATACCCAAAAGCCGTTTCGCAACATCATGATCCATAAATACCCTCCAGTACACAAAGTGCCCCATCTTGACAAGCACATTCAACCAGCACAGCTCAAGACGCAAGGTGCTATTTCCATACTTCTTTTTCGAGTTCAGATTCAGGATACATGATAAAATAAACAGGTCAGTGTTACAAAACTCAAAATAATGTCTAAAAGGAGCTTTTAATGAATAGTGGGACGTTTACAGTGGTGGTGTAACGTCTTGTTCTAAAGGATGTTGATAAGATGGTGGTTGAGTGAGTCCAAGTTTGATATTAAAAACTTGCATAGTAACAGAGCTTGACTGCTTTACTGGTCCAGCAGTGACCACTGGGTCCAGTCTAGCAGGTACTGTCAGTAGGCGATTCTAGATTTTTGATATAATGAAATCACTTTCAATTACCATCAAGTGTATGGCATGCTAACGCTGGTAATCTATCTGAGACATTTGGCTACTGAACTTCATATGCATAAAAACAATTTTTCATAAATATTTATAACCTGTAAGTACTGCTCAGGCGTTACTGTTTTTAAGAGGCTTGGAAAGAGAATGAATTAATTCATTTCTACGGATATGAAGAACTAGGGCAACAGTAAAGGTACACTTACATAATCATTTCTTTTTCTTCTCTAAAAACTATTTCTCCCTAATAACAAATGAGCAAATGCACTTTCATTAAAGAACTCTTGCACTCAGTATGCATCCCCCCAATTCTACATCATCTATGTGTGCTAATGTGCTTTACAAGCCCTTCTGCACATACTAGTCATGTGTGTTCTAAAGTCCTACGAGCTTCAGAAATCAGACAGGCTTCTCTATCTCCAGACTACATGACAGGGAACTTTTAGCTCGTTGCTCATCCGCAGCAGTCTGGCTGGGGCCAAAAGCGCAGCACTGCAGCCCAAATGACAATGGAGCGTGTGATTAAAGAGAGACAGTTCGGGGAAAAGTAGCTGCTCTGCATGCTAAAGCAGAAGCTCACCGCATTAACTGAGCCTGGAAGCTCACCACACAGATGCGGGCTAGCCAAGCAGCTCTGCTGCTGCCGCTGGGGCCGTGGAGCTGCTGTAGCCGTAAATTGGATCAGGGGCACATCAAGGGCAGCCGGTAAGGGAGGCAGCTGAGGTCACTTCATCCTTAATAAAAATTATGTAGGTAAAGAATGAAGGACACCACTTGCAAGACTTTGTCTGGAGACCATACCAGAAGAGACTCTAATGTTGGATATACACCCACCAACCACTGCTTACACTCACCTTGCCATATGGGTCCACTATACACACAGTCGAGTAGACATTATTATGATCTACTTTTAATGGTGACAGAACAAGGTGGCAGCGCTATGATCTGGGGATTGTTTTGGTGACATTCTCTGGATCCACTTGTCCATCTGGAAGACACTCTCAACTGATTTGGGTCTAAACCCATCCTTGCAGATCACATACACCATACATGCTGATGGTCTTCTCTGGGGTGGATGGAATGTTCCAGCAGTGTCCCACACTGATTGGAAGAGCTGACCAAGACTTCCAAGTACTACCCTGGACCCCTAATTCCCCAGACTTGAACCCAACTGAGCATCTGTGGGACCACCTGGATGGTGATGTTGGCTCTATGGATCCTCCTCCACGCTCCCTCCAGCAGCTGTGGGATGCACTGAAGTCAGCATGGCCTGTGCCCACCTACCACGACCTCATAGAGTCTCCCAGTCTAGCTGCTGTCTGTGCTGCACACAGCGGTCACTCTGGATATCAGCTGGTGGACATAATAATGTGACTCCACTGTGTAGACGCACCGTTGCAGACTGAAGAGAATTTGTTGCTTTGAACAATGTCCTCCATCCTTAAATGTATAATTAATTACTTTCTAATCGTAAGACTACTGTTGCCACAATATGGACAAATAACAGCTCTGTAATTAAACTGGTACATAATGCAAATATGAAACATCTTGCAATATATTAAAAATACACTGGTGAATTAATAATCATACTTATCTTTGTACCTTTTCATCTCGTTAAGTTTTGTTAAGCCTTATATACTACACTACATGTCATGTGTTACATTGTCTTGCTAGAAGATCCCATCCGCCCCAGGGAAGACAATCAGAATGTATGAGTGTACGTGATCTGCAAGGACACCAAAGTGCAGCCACCATCAAAAGTAGAATCATAAGTCGGTCATAATGATGTGACTCAACTGTATAGCCAGCTAAGGTAGAGGTAGCTGGCTAAAGCTAGAGTTTCATTAGCTGGACAGCACAGAAAAACAGCTAACGACTGGGGGATGAAGATATGGGTTCATAGCAAGATACACTCTATATGGCATCTGCAAAGGGACAGTTTGGCTTTTACCAGTGGGCACCAATGTTGGCTAGCTAGCTAGCTGCCTACCGGCACCAAAGTTCTACTTCATTGTTTTAAAAACATTCTGAAAAGACTAGAACCTCAGAGAACTGGACACCTGTACATGCGAATTAGAGTGAAAATATTTGGACCATTTTTGGGGGAGAAGAAAGCGCCAGTGTAACAGTTTAAAGCCTCCGTGACTGTTATTTGATTTTGCTATGATAGAAGTCCTGATGTGAGGATTTTACTTTAGAATTTCATGTAAGCATCTGACTGGAGTTACTCATATGTAGCTTAATTTGGTGGTGCTGGTTCTTAGATAAATGCCTTGAAAGTGGAGGCAGCTTGATTGTTACTGGTTACCGTAATTATAATTATAATAGATTTAAAGTCTATGCATGCTTAAATAAATACATTGTTTGCGGTCAACTGATAATGACCCAATTAGTCCTGTTGCCTATAAATAGCTAATATTGTTAATACCCTGAGCTCTTTTGTTTTTAGAGGAATATAAAACTCCCCAATGTCCCTGACCTAGTTACAACACCTCCACAGCACGCTTTCAATCCAGGACTCATATTCTCTCATTCCCTCTCTCTCTCACTCTCTCTCTCACACACATAGTCATATACAACGACTCCAAGGCTCAGTTCACTGTCGTTAAATCGTTTTACACGTACAAGCTTTCCAGTATATTCATGTTCAACAAAAAATAAACAGCATTTCCAGTGCAGGTAGGGAAGTCAGCGTGTGACTAAATAAAAAATGCTGTATCTATTATATTTCCATCCTCCTATGCAAGTCATACTTGTTTGTTTTTATTTAAATATTTAAGAAACAGCAGCAAAAGTAGTTATTTGGTGGCAGTCGTTCTGCTGCATTCATAAGCTCACCTTTTGTCAGGCTAATCAGTTTATCTCTCAGAGCGAATTAAAATCATCTCCGCCTGTTCAAAGTAGAAATTCATTATATCCTCTTCATTAGTACCTACTGTGTCACCACATTCTTTAATTTCAGCTAATTAGATGACCGGTTGATTAGAAGCAGTAGTGCATATTTAAGCTCATTGAGAGCGATGACTTTCCAAAATTCTGTAGGCAATAACCCATTTAGTTACAGTACCAATCAAAGTGTCTTTTGCATTTCATTATTTCTCTTCGCCTGACATATCAGACATTTAATCACAAGCTATTCAATTAAAATGCCTTCAAAATGATCAGAACCCTACATCGATCAGCCATAACATTAAAACCACCTCCTTGTGTCACAACCACATCAGTGTCACCGCAGTGCTGAGAATGACCCACCACATAAATAGTACCTGCTCTGTGGTGGTCATGTGGGGGTCCTGATCATTAAAGAACAGAGTAATAAAGTATACAGAGAATCAGATGAACTACAGTCTGTAAGTGGAGCTCCTGTATGGTCAGTGGAGCTGATAACATGTGTGTAGATACAAGTTTTTAAGGTTTTAATGTTTTGGTTGACTGGTGCTATAGACACATATACAAGTAAAACAATGTTTTTAAGAAACCACATAACATTAGAGCAAATGCAAGCTAATATTATTAGAGAAAAAAAAATTCATTTGAACTAAAAGAGCACAATGAATGTATAATCGCTGTATTTGGGTTCATATTTAATAACAAATTTCAAGACAAATTTAATAACCTCAAGCAAATAATGCTTACTGGCCAGCAAAGATGATGCTTAAACAGTAAAGTAAGCATCACACTGAACCCTCACTGCACCAGTTAAGATCTTGTTAACCCATAAAGGGCCAAGTTAAAAAGATTTCAAGACTTCTGCATAGTACAGCATATACAGCAGTATACTCATCCTGTTCAGCCTTTTACAGTATTTACTAAGTCCGTCATGACCATGACATTTTATTTGAAAAGTAATAGTTACTTAAATAACTGTGATTAACCATTTTATTGTCCATTTCATGCAACAATTGATGTACAGAAACCAGAAGTGGCCTAATTAGCTGATTATCTATCTTGCTTGCTGGGTATGTTTGATTAATAGATAATACTGCTTGTACAGTCAGAGTGATACACTACACTATAGTATCTACACAGTTAATACACCAACATTACTCAGCACTGATCCCCAAACAGGCCAGAATCGTCTCAATGATGCAATTTAATGCTTTATTTTATTTCAGTTTATATACTCAGAACACTCACCTAACACTCTGCTTGGAACACAAATCTAACAAATGTGAAAAGTTATTGTAGTCTCAAGTAAGTGCAAAGATATGATTATTTAATAGTTGTGACTGTCCTAGTATTTATGGCATTCCATTCAATTTTTGTAGCTATTCACGCTTCTTGTTGAAGTAGTTTTTAGAAACGCAAGTCAAAGCAGGTTCATACCGTGAGGGAAGAATGTGACGGATGCAACTATTATGTGGTGCTAGGACAGCAAGAGTCTGACCTGACCTGCTAGTATTGTGGAGGGTCACTCAGGCTTTACTTTCCAATGTGTGATCTTATTTCTTTAGATCTTTTTCATTTGGTTGTGCAGTCAGCACCACAGTTTGTGTTTGCAAATGTCCTCAATTGAAATTAACGCACTTCACCAATCGCATTTAATTTGGTAAGCTAACAACCAAAATGGTTGACCGGCTTAATCACAGCAACCCGTACAAACGGACTTACCTGTCCATCATACCCATCATGCCCTGAGCTTGCCTCATCCACAAACAGTGCATGTTTTTACTCTGTCCCTGTGTGTTTGGAGCTGAGATAGAAAAAATATGTGGACCATATGGACGGCCTCGAGGACTGGTCAGAAAACCACTGCCTTAGGTTTCACGGAGTAATGATCTGATTCAAAGCCGATTACCTGAAGCTAAACAGACAGATGTAAGTGTATATAGAGAACGTAACGAAGGCGATGAGATGTAATTTGTGTTGTGCAGTGAAATGACTAGTAAAATTAGATACTGTATGATACTAAACATACTTTAAGTGCATTACCACTTTCAGCTTGCACAAACAGCCGTCTCCTTTTCTTGTCTTATGCCAGACATACACTGTGCGATTCTCCAAATCTTGTTCTTTCCTGACAGCTCACACCATACGTGTGCATCGTCCATCATGTAAAGCCTATGATGCTCACACTTGACAAAAATGCTCAATCCTACTGACAGGACATGACATGGGTGCCCCAAGTAGGAATTAAAATAGTGGCTCCTGCACCCAAAACAGTCCATCATATATTGAATATCAAGCCATTTGAGATTCAGTCATGTGCTCCACACTGGACAAATAGTGCACATATAGAGGACAAATAGTTTCAGTGTTGAGCCAAAACTACATAAGAAGGGGGAGGTGGTTGGTTTGGGATTCAGCCATTGACAAATTGTGCTATAACAGCTTTTCTTCTGCCACACTGTGTACAGAATCTGCAAACCAGGTGAACGACAGACAGTCTTGCAAAAACAATATTTTAATAATAAAAAATCAGCATATTTTTATTTGTATCTTGCAAGTCTTTTCAGTCAGATGAAGCAAAGTCAGCATATGCAGACATTGGTACCGCAATAGTTGACTTATTTGCTTTTGCTTATGTAAGTTCAGATGTATATGAGCAGTGGTTGTGTATGTGTTGAGCTGTATATGAGCAGTGTTTGTGAATGTGTTGAGCTGTATATGAGCAGTGGTTGTGTATGTGTTGAGCTGTTTATGAGCAGTGGTTGTGAATGTGTTGAGCTGTATATGAGCAGTGGTTGTGTATGTGTTGAGCTGTTTATGAGCAGTGGTTGTGTATGTGTTGAGCTGTTTATGAGCAGTGGTTGTGAATGTGTTGAGCTGTATAGGAGCAGTGGTTGTGTATGTGTTGAGCTGTATATGAGCAGTGGTTGTGTATGTGTTGAGCTGTATATGAGCAGTGGTTGTGAATGTGTTGAGCTGTATATGAGCAGTGGTTGTGTATGTGTTGAGCTGTATATGAGCAGTGGTTGTGTATGTGTTGAGCTGTTTATGAGCAGTGGTTGTGAATGTGTTGAGCTGTATAGGAGCAGTGGTTGTGTATGTGTTGAGCTGTATAGGAGCAGTGGTTGTGAATGTGTTGAGCTGTATATGAGCAGTGGTTGTGTATATGTTGAGCTGTATATGAGCAGTGGTTGTGAATGTGTTGAGCTGTATATGAGCAGTGGTTGTGTATGTGTTGAGCTGTATATGAGCAGTGGTTGTGTATATGTTGAGCTGTATATGAGCAGTGGTTGTGAATGTGTTGAGCTGTATATGAGCAGTGGTTGTGAATGTGTTGAGCTGTATAGGAGCAGTGGTTGTGAATGTGTTGAGCTGTATATGAGCAGTGGTTGTGTATGTGTTGAGCTGTATATGAGCAGTGGTTGTGAATGTGTTGAGCTGTATATGAGCAATGGTTGTGTATGTGTTGAGCTGTATATGAGCAGTGGTTGTGAATGTGTTGAGCTGTATATGAGCAGTGTTTGTGAATGTGTTGAGCTGTATATGAGCAGTGTTTGTGTATATGTTGAGCTGTATATGAGCAGTGGTTGTGTATGTGTTCAGCTGTATAGGAGCAGTGGTTGTGAATGTGTTGAGCTGTATATGAGCAGTGGTTGTGTATGTGTTGAGCTGTATAGGAGCAGTGGTTGTGTATGTGTTGAGCTGTATAGGAGCAGTGGTTGTGTATGTGTTGAGCTGTATATGAGCAGTGGTTGTGTATGTGTTGAGCTGTATATGAGCAGTGGTTGTGTATGTGTTGAGCTGTATATGAGCAGTGGTTGTGTATATGTTGAGCTGTATATGAGCAGTGGTTGTGAATGTGTTGAGCTGTATATGAGCAGTGGTTGTGTATATGTTGAGCTGTATATGACCAGTGGTTGTGTATATGTTGAGCTGTATATGAGCAGTGGTTGTGTATGTGTTGAGCTGTATAGGAGCAGTGGTTGTGTATATGTTGAGCTGTATATGAGCAGTGGTTGTGTATGTGTTGAGCTGTATATGAGCAGTGGTTGTGTATATGTTGAGCTGTATATGAGCAGTGGTTGTGTATGTGTTGAGCTGTATATGAGCAGTGATTGTGTATATGTTGAGCTGTATAGGAGCAGTGGTTGTATATGTGTTGAGCTGTATATGAGCAGTGGTTGTGTATGTGTTGAGCTGTATATGAGCAGTGGTTGTGTATATGTTGAGCTGTATAGGAGCAGTGATTGTGTATATGTTGAGCTGTATAGAAGCAGTGGTTGTGTATGTGTTGAGCTGTATATGAGCAGTGGTTGTGTATGTGTTGCGCTGTATATGAGCAGTGGTTGTGAATGTGTTGAGCTGTATATGAGCAGTGGTTGTGAATGTGTTGAGCTGTATAGGAGCAGTGGTTGTGTATGTGTTGAGCTGTATAGGAGCAGTGGTTGTGTATGTGTTGAGCTGTATAGGAGCAGTGGTTGTGTATGTGTTGAGCTGTATAGGAGCAGTGGTTGTGAATGTGTTGAGCTGTATATGAGCAGTGGTTGTGTATATGTTAAGCTGTATAGGAGCAGTGGTTGTGTATGTGTTGAGCTGTATAGGAGCAGTGGTTGTGTATGTGTTGAGCTGTATAGGAGCAGTGGTTGTGTATGTGTTGAGCTGTATAGGAGCAGTGGTTGTGTATGTGTTGAGCTGTATATGAGCAGTGGTTGTGTATGTGTTGAGCTGTATATGAGCAGTGATTGTGTATATGTTGAGCTGTATAGGAGCAGTGGTTGTGTATGTGTTGAGCTATATAGGAGCAGTGGTTGTGTATGTGTTGAGCTGTATAGGAGCAGTGGTTGTGTATATGTTGAGCTGTATATGAGCAGTGGTTGTGTATGTGTTGAGCTGTATAGGAGCAGTGGTTGTGAATGTGTTGAGCTGTATATGAGCAGTGGTTGTGTATGTGTTGAGCTGTATATGAGCAGTGGTTGTGAATGTGTTGAGCTGTATAGGAGCAGTGGTTGTGTATGTGTTGAGCTGTATAGGAGCAATGGTTGTGTATGTGTTGAGCTGTATAGGAGCAGTGGTTGTGTATATGTTGAGCTGTATAGGAGCAGTGGTTGTGAATGTGTTGAGCTGTATATGAGCAGTGGTTGTGTATGTGTTGAGCTGTATATGAGCAGTGGTTGTGAATGTGTTGAGCTGTATAGGAGCAGTGGTTGTGTATGTGTTGAGCTGTATATGAGCAGTGGTTGTGTATGTGTTGAGCTGTATATGAGCAGTGGTTGTGTATGTGTTGAGCTGTATATGAGCAGTGGTTGTGTATATGTTGAGCTGTATATGAGCAGTGGTTGTGTATGTGTTGAGCTGTATAGGAGCAGTGGTTGTGTATGTGTTGAGCTGTATAGGAGCAGTGGTTGTGTATGTGTTGAGCTGTATATGAGCAGTGGTTGTGTATGTGTTGAGCTGTATAGGAGCAGTGGTTGTGTATGTGTTGAGCTGTATATGAGCAGTGGTTGTGTATATGTTGAGCTGTATAGGAGCAGTGGTTGTGTATGTGTTGAGCTGTATAGGAGCAGTGGTTGTGTATGTGTTGAGCTGTATAGGAGCAGTGGTTGTGTATGTGTTGAGCTGTATAGGAGCAGTGGTTGTGTATGTGTTGAGCTGTATATGAGCAGTGGTTGTGTATATGTTGAGCTGTATAGGAGCAGTGGTTGTGTATGTGTTGAGCTGTATAGGAGCAGTGGTTGTGTATGTGTTGAGCTGTATAGGAGCAGTGGTTGTGTATGTGTTGAGCTGTATATGAGCAGTGGTTGTGTATATGTTGAGCTGTATAGGAGCAGTGGTTGTGAATGTGTTGAGCTGTATATGAGCAGTGGTTGTGTATGTGTTGAGCTGTATATGAGCAGTGGTTGTGTATGTGTTGAGCTGTATAGGAGCAGTGGTTGTGTATGTGTTGAGCTGTATAGGAGCAGTGGTTGTGTATGTGTTGAGCTGTATAGGAGCAGTGGTTGTGTATATGTTGAGCTGTATAGGAGCAGTGGTTGTGAATGTGTTGAGCTGTATATGAGCAGTGGTTGTGTATGTGTTGAGCTGTATATGAGCAGTGGTTGTGAATGTGTTGAGCTGTATATGAGCAGTGGTTGTGTATGTGTTGAGCTGTATAGGAGCAGTGGTTGTGTATGTGTTGAGCTGTATAGGAGCAGTGGTTGTGTATGTGTTGAGCTGTATAGGAGCAGTGGTTGTGTATGTGTTGAGCTGTATAGGAGCAGTGGTTGTGAATGTGTTGAGCTGTATATGAGCAGTGGTTGTGAATGTGTTGAGCTGTATAGGAGCAGTGGTTGTGAATGTGTTGAACTGTATAAGAGCAGTGGTTGTGTATGTGTTGAGCTGTATATGAGCAGTGGTTGTGAATGTGTTGAGCTGTATATGAGCAGTGGTTGTGAATGTGTTGAGCTGTATATGAGCAGTGGTTGTGAATGTGTTGAGCTGTATATGAGCAGTGGTTGTGAATGTGTTGAGCTGTATAGGAGCAGTGGTTGTGTATGTGTTGAGCTGTATATGAGCAGTGGTTGTGAATGTGTTGAGCTGTATATGAGCAGTGGTTGTGAATGTGTTGAGCTGTATAAGAGCAGTGGTTGTGTATGTGTTGAGCTGTATATGAGCAGTGGTTGTGAATGTGTTGAGCTGTATAGGAGCAGTGGTTGTGTATGTGTTGAGCTGTATATGAGCAGTGGTTGTGAATGTGTTGAGCTGTATATGAGCAGTGGTTGTGAATGTGTTGAGCTGTATATGAGCAGTGGTTGTGAATGTGTTGAACTGTATAGGAGCAGTGGTTGTGAATGTGTTGAGCTGTATATGAGCAGTGGTTGTGTATATGTTGAGCTGTATAGGAGCAGTGGTTGTGAATGTGTTGAGCTGTATAGGAGCAGTGGTTGTGTATGTGTTGAGCTGTATATGAGCAGTGGTTGTGTATATGTTGAGCTGTATATGAGCAGTGGTTGTGAATGTGTTGAGCTGTATAGGAGCAGTGGTTGTGAATGTGTTGAACTGTATAAGAGCAGTGGTTGTGTATGTGTTGAGCTGTATAGGAGCAGTGGTTGTGTATGTGTTGAGCTGTATAGGAGCAGTGGTTGTGAATGTGTTGAGCTGTATATGAGCAGTGGTTGTGTATGTGTTGAGCTGTATATGAGCAGTGGTTGTGAATGTGTTGAGCTGTATATGAGCAGTGGTTGTGAATGTGTTGAGCTGTATATGAGCAGTTATTGTGTATATGTTGAACTGTATAGGAGCAGTGGTTGTGAATGTGTTGAGCTGTATATGAGCAGTGGTTGTGTATGTGTTGAGCTGTATATGAGCAGTTATTGTGTATATGTTGAACTGTATAGGAGCAGTGGTTGTGAATGTGTTGAGCTGTATATGAGCAGTGGTTGTGAATGTGTTGAGCTGTATATGAGCAGTTATTGTGTATATGTTGAACTGTATAGGAGCAGTGGTTGTGTATATGTTGAGCTGTATATGAGCAGTGGTTGTGTATGTGTTGAGCTGTATATGAGCAGTTATTGTGTATATGTTGAACTGTATAGGAGCAGTGGTTGTGTATGTGTTGAGCTGTATATGAGCAGTGATTGTGTATGTGTTGAACTGTATAGGAGCAGTGGTTGTGTATATGTTGAGCTGTATATGAGCAGTGGTTGTGAATGTGTTGAGCTGTATATGAGCAGTTATTGTGTATATGTTGAACTGTATAGGAGCAGTGGTTGTGATTGTATTGATCCTGCAACAAACTGTATCAGTATAGAATCTAATGGTATAATATTCACATACCCTGAATCATACATGGTTCATAAACTTTTGGTCCTAATCTGATGTTCCGGCCTGATGTTCTTATTGGCTGTGAGTGCCTTATCATGCCCTACTTAAGAGTATAACTGTGTCCCCAGAATAGCTGTCACATACTCTATTTCTGTAAGAAGAATATTCTCACATGGGCAAAACATGGGCAAGAGATTGTTTGGTCAGTGTCTCAATACACCAAATAACATTTAAACACACACACACATACAAACTGCAGGTTTTCATACAGCACATGTAAATGTCCCCTGCCATACGACCCTGAAAGCTTTCCCACAGGGCAATCAGGCTTTTTCACCATTAACTCAGCCTATTGTCCTAAATTTAGCTAATGTGTCGAAAAGTGGTTTTCAAGTAATCTGCCACTTCAAATTACAGTGACAGGTACGCCTACATCATATGACATCAAACCAATCATAGGCCTTGGGGAAAATGTTTGATAAGTACAGGTTAATCAGTCAAAATGAATCAAATTGCTTCATTTTTGCCATTTCAACTCCATTTTCAATACTAACTCTACATTGTCAGTCAAAAGTTTGGAAACACCTACCCAGGTTGTTCTTATTTGTATTATATTAATAGTAATATATTAGTGAATAAGTGTGAAGAGATCAGATCTATAGAATAAGAGGTATGGAATTATTACTAGAGCAGAATAAATCATCTGGTTGTGTTTAAAGAATGTTTAGAGGGTCTTTTAGAAATGAGCTTATTTGCTCTGGAGCAGGTTTACATACTTTGAACATTCTGACCAGCAGCTTCATGAGGAGCCACATGAGCTGCTTCTCTAACAGGACTGAAGAAGATAGTGTAGATGCTGAGATCTTGTTCTGATAAACAGGTTTAGGGGTTTTATAGCTCGTATAAAATATACATTCTTATTTTTACATTTAAATACAGTCAAATGTTTGTTTTAGTAATATTTGTGTACATTAGTCCCAACAATATTTAGCCATTAAAACCACCTCCTTGTATCTACACATATTGTCAATTTTATCAGCTCCACTGACCATACAGCAGCACTTTGTAGCTCAACATTTACAGACCATAGTCCATCTGATTCACTGCATACATTGTTTATCCCCCTGTTCTTTAATGATCAGGACCACCACAGAGCAGATACTATTAGGGAGGTGGATCATTCTCAGCACTGCAGTGACACTGACGTGGTGGTGGTGTGTTAGTGTGTGTTGTGCTGGTGTGAGTGGATCAGACACAGAAGTGCTGCTGCTGGAGAGTTTAAACACCTCACGTCCTGTGTCCATTGATGAAGAACTAGAGAACACAAACTGTGCAGCAGCAGATGAGCTACTGTCTCTGACTTTACATCTACAAGGTGGACCAGCAAGTAGTAGGAGTGTCTAATAAGAGTGGACAGTGAGTGGACACAGTGTTTAAACACTCCAGCTGCACTGCTGTGTCTGATCTACTCACACCAGCACAACACACACTAACACACTAGCACCTTGTAAGTGTCACTGCAGTGCTGAGAGTCCTGATCATTAAAGAACAGAGTAATAAAGTATACAGAGAATCAGATGAACTACAATCTGTAAGTGAAGGTCCTGTATGGTCAGTGGAGATGATACAGTGGACAGTGAGTGGAGGTCCTGTATGGTCAGTGGAGATGATACAGTGGACAGTGAGTGGAGCTCCTGTATGATCAGTGGAGCTGATACAGTGGACAGTGAGTGTAGGTACTGTATGATCAGTGGAGCTGATACAGTGGACAGTGAGTGTAGGTACTGTATGGTCAGTGGAGCTGATACAGTGGACAGTGAGTGTAGGTCCTGTATGATCAGTGGAGCTGATACAGTGGACAGTGAGTGTAGGTACTGTATGGTCAGTGGAGCTGATACAGTGGACAGTGAGTGTAGGTCCTGTATGGTCAGTGGAGCTGATACAGTGGACAGTGAGTGTAGGTCCTGTATGATCAGTGGAGCTGATACAGTGGACAGTGAGTGGAGGTCCTGTATGATCAGTGGAGCTGATACAGTGGACAGTGAGTGGAGGTCCTGTATGATCAGTGGAGCTGATACAGTGGACAGTGAGTGTAGGTCCTGTATGATCAGTGGAGCTGATACAGTGGACAGTGAGTGTAGGTCCTGTATGATCAGTGGAGCTGATACAGTGGACAGTGAGTGGAGGTACTGTATGATCAGTGGAGCTGATACAGTGGACAGTGAGTGGAGGTCCTGTATGGTCAGTGGAGATGATACAGTGGACAGTGAGTGGAGCTCCTGTATGATCAGTGGAGCTGATACAGTGGACAGTGAGTGTAGGTACTGTATGATCAGTGGAGATGATACAGTGGACAGTGAGTGTAGGTACTGTATGGTCAGTGGAGCTGATACAGTGGACAGTGAGTGTAGGTCCTGTATGATCAGTGGAGCTGATACAGTGGACAGTGAGTGGAGCTCCTGTATGATCAGTGGAGCTGACACAGTGGACAGTGAGTGTAGGTACTGTATGGTCAGTGGAGCTGATACAGTGGACAGTGAGTGTAGGTCCTGTATGGTCAGTGGAGCTGATACAGTGGACAGTGAGTGTAGGTCCTGTATGATCAGTGGAGCTGATACAGTGGACAGTGAGTGGAGCTCCTGTATGATCAGTGGAGCTGATACAGTGGACAGTGAGTGTAGGTACTGTATGATCAGAGGAGCTGATACAGTGGACAGTGAGTGGAGCTCCTGTATGATCAGTGGAGCTGATACAGTGGACAGTGAGTGGAGCTCCTGTATGATCAGTGGAGCTGATACAGTGGACAGTGAGTGTAGGTCCTGTATGATCAGTGGAGCTGATACAGTGGACAGTGAGTGTAGGTTCTGTATGATCAGTGGAGATGATACAGTGGACAGTGAGTGGAGGTCCTGTATGATCAGTGGAGCTGATACAGTGGACAGTGAGTGTAGGTACTGTATGATCAGTGGAGCTGATACAGTGGACAGTGAGTGGAGGTACTGTATGGTCAGTGGAGCTGATACAGTGGACAGTGAGTGGAGGTCCTGTATGGTCAGTGGAGCTGATACAGTGGACAGTGAGTGGAGGTCCTGTATGATCAGTGGAGCTGATACAGTGGACAGTAAGTGGAGGTCCTGTATGATCAGTGGAGCTGATACAGTGGACAGTGAGTGAAGGTCCTGTATGATCAGTGGAGCTGATACAGTGGACAGTGAGTGGAGGTCCTGTATGATCAGTGGAGCTGATACAGTGGACAGTGAGTGTAGATCCTGTATGATCAGTGGAGATGATACAGTGGACAGTGAGTGTAGGTCCTGTATGGTCAGTGGAGCTGATACAGTGGACAGTGAGTGGAGGTCCTGTATGATCAGTAGAGCTGATACAGTGGACAGTGAGTGGAGGTCCTGTATGGTCAGTGGAGCTGATACAGTGGACAGTGAGTGTAGGTCCTGTATGGTCAGTGGAGCTGATACAGTGGACAGTGAGTGTAGGTCCTGTATGGTCAGTGGAGCTGATACAGTGGACAGTGAGTGGAGGTCCTGTATGATCAGTGGAGCTGATACAGTGGACAGTGAGTGGAGGTCCTGTATGATCAGTGGAGCTGATACAGTGGACAGTGAGTGTAGGTCCTGTATGGTCAGTGGAGCTGATACAGTGGACAGTGAGTGTAGGTCCTGTATGGTCAGTGGAGCTGATACAGTGGACAGTGAGTGGAGGTCCTGTATGATCAGTGGAGCTGATACAGTGGACAGTGAGTGGAGCTCCTGTATGATCAGTGGAGCTGATACAGTGGACAGTGAGTGGAGGTCCTGTATGATCAGTGGAGCTGATACAGTGGACAGTGAGTGTAGGTCCTGTATGATCAGTGGAGCTGATACAGTGGACAGTGAGTGGAGCTCCTGTATGATCAGTGGAGCTGATACAGTGGACAGTGAGTGTAGGTCCTGTATGGTCAGTGGAGCTGATACAGTGGACAGTGAGTGGAGGTCCTGTATGATCAGTGGAGCTGATACAGTGGACAGTGAGTGGAGCTCCTGTATGATCAGTGGAGCTGATACAGTGGACAGTGAGTGGAGGTACTGTATGATCAGTGGAGCTGATACAGTGGACAGTGAGTGTAGGTCCTGTATGGTCAGTGGAGCTGATACAGTGGACAGTGAGTGTAGGTACTGTATGATCAGTGGAGCTGATACAGTGGACAGTGAGTGGAGGTACTGTATGATCAGTGGAGCTGATACAGTGGACAGTGAGTGTAGGTACTGTATGGTCAGTGGAGCTGATACAGTGGACAGTGAGTGGAGGTCCTGTATGATCAGTGGAGCTGATACAGTGGACAGTGAGTGGAGATACAAAGAGGTGGTTTAATGTTATGGCTAATCGGTGTATATATCCAGTGTATATATATCTGTTTATGTCACGCCAACATTTGCTGACACTTGACACAGATTTGACCTCACCATATAACCATCTCTTAACTGAGAGCTACAACTGGATGCACAGCATATTTATTGTCTATTATTTGACATCTATGAGGAGTGTTGCTCTGGGGTGACTGTGAATGGCCCTGTAGCAGGTGCACTTGTTATTGGTAAAGCTGTTGCACACAGAGCTGCGTCACATATTCTCAAGTGCGACTGGATTTGCTATGTCATCAGCAACTTAAGGGCATGCCATGTCCCAGTCCCACGGCACAAACAGAGCACAGACTTGTTACAACCAAGCAGCACGTCTAGAGTTTAAGGCCTAATGGCCCCCCCTGGGTGTTTGGAAGCAAAATAATTGTAATTACGCACTGTTTCACGCCCACTACGTTTTAGGAGTCAAGGTGGATGGTTTTTAATTGAAATTAATGGTGGGCCTGTGTTTTCTTTGCCGTGCTCATTCTTCTTCCTCGGCAGCTAATAAAGTTGAAACATTCCACTTAGAATTCAGAAAAAGAAAAACAGTGAAACCGCATCTGTCGCAAAAAATGGAGCACATATCTGTATGAATGTTATCTTCTCTCCCCAAGCACTGCCTTCACAACGATGCATAAGTGTTATACGACTACTTAGCTGAAAGCCACCAGTTTGATAAGAGTTACTAAAACTCTGGATTAAAAGGTCAATAAATGAAATGTAATGACTATTTATCCCCACGTCAAGAACAAGCTGAAACGTCCAAGTGCAACAGTCAGCCAGACAGATTGGCTTACAGTATATTAACAATGCAGTAGATCACAGGTACATGTGGACAGGTACATATATAAATAACAACAATCGCATTATTTAGGATGCAGCTCCCAACTATTTGTCCAGAGGATAAAGTTTTCACACTAATACAAGCTGTGACTCCAATGTGTACGCCAATAAGTGGATAGATGGCATGACTGGCTAGTTGAACTGCACATATTTCAATTCAAAATGCACCCTTTACCCCAAACGCCAGATCAAAGCCAACCTCTAGTAAATCTAGCAGCAGTAACTGATGGAAATAAATGTAATGATGCAATTTCAGACAATGCCAGAAAAGGACCAACCCTGCAAGCTGCCAAATTTGTCTGCTTTTAATTTCACAAAGCAATGTGAAGTATTGGCAGCAGGTTAAAACAAGTGTGCAGCACCGGTCAACCTTAGAAATAATATACTAGATCAGGGATATTTAATTAGAGTTCAGTAAGGTCCAGTTAGAAGAGATTTCCTCAGGCCAAGGTTCAGACCATCATCATTTCTAACTTAGAGTTATAGTTCAGTACTATATCCTGTTTACTGAATTAGTCTAGTATCAGCATTTTATACCATGAGCTACTGAAACACCAACACATCACACATACCGTTCAGTATATTTCAGTATATTTACTGTTTACTGAATAAATTATTAAAAAACTTAATAAATGTTTATAAAAAATTATAAAATTACATTTACAAAAAAATAATAAATGTTTTTTACTCACTTCAAGTGAAAAGAAGGGCTACATTTAAAAAATGCTTTTAAAGAAAGTGCATTTTAAAATGCTTATTAATAAAAAAAGTAAATAAAACGTCCACATCTTTCATATATTAACAGTTTATTCACTTTATACTCCGACTCGCTTTATACTCCGACTCGCTTTATACCCCGACTCGCTTTATACTCCGACTCGCTTTATACTCCGACTCGCTTTATACCCCGACTCGCTTTATACTCCGACTCGCTTTATACTCCGACTCGCTTTATACTCCGACTCGCTTTATTCTCCGATTCGCTTTATACTCCGACTCGCTTTATACTCCGACTCGCTTTATACTCCGACTCGCTTTATACTCCGATTCGCTTTATACTCCGACTCGCTTTATACTCCGACTCGCTTTATACTCCGATTCGCTTTATACTCCGACTCGCTTTATACTCCGACTCGCTTTATTCTCCGATTCGCTTTATACTCCGACTCGCTTTATACTCCGACTCGCTTTATACTCCGACTCGCTTTATACTCCGATTCGCTTTATACTCCGACTCGCTTTATACTCCGACTCGCTTTATACTCCGATTCGCTTTATACTCCGACTCGCTTTATACTCCGACTCGCTTTATACTCCGACTCGCTTTATTCTCCGATTCGCTTTATACTCCGATTCGCTTTATACTCCGACTCGCTTTATACTCCGACTCGCTTTATACTCCGACTCGCTTTATTCTCCGATTCGCTTTATACTCCGATTCGCTTTATACTCCGACTCGCTTTATACTCCGACTCGCTTTATACTCCGACTCGCTTTATACTCCGACTCGCTTTATACTCTGACTCGCTTTATACTCCGACTCGCTTTATTCTCCGATTCGCTTTATACTCCGATTCGCTTTATACTCCGACTCGCTTTATACTCTGACTCGATTTATACTCCGACTCGCTTTATACTCCGATTCTCTTTATACTCCGACTCGCTTTATTCTCCGATTCGCTTTATACTCCGACTCGCTTTATACCCCGACTCGCTTTATACTCTGACTCGCTTTATACTCCGACTCGCTTTATACTCCGACTCGCTTTATACTCCGATTCGCTTTATACTCCGACTTGCTTTATACTCTGACTCGCTTTATACTCCGATTCACTTTATACTCCGACTCGCTTTATTCTCCGATTCACTTTATACTCCGATTCACTTTATACTCCGACTCGCTTTATATTCCGATTCACTTTATACTCCGACTCGCTTTATTCGCCGATTCACTTTATACTCCGATTCACTTTATACTCCGACTCGCTTTATATTCCGACTCGCTTTATATTCCGACTCGCTTTATACTCCGACTCGCTTTATACTCCGACTCGCTTTATACTCCGACTCGCTTTATACTCCGACTCGCTTTATTCTCCGATTCACTTTATACTCCGATTCACTTTATACTCCGACTCGCTTTATATTCCGACTCGCTTTATACTCCGACTCGCTTTATACTCTGACTCGCTTTATACTCCGACTCGCTTTATACTCCGACTCGCTTTATACTCCGATTCACTTTATACCCCGACTCGCTTTATACTCTGACTCGCTTTATACTCTGACTCGCTTTATACTCCGACTCGCTTTATACTCCGACTCGCTTTATACCCCGACTCGCTTTATACTCTGACTCGCTTTATACTCCGACTCGCTTTATACTCTGACTAACGCACACAATTATCTGCGCCGCAAAGCCCGTATACCGTAAAGGAAAAGTTGTGCTGCTTAAAATTAACACTGTCCTCAGTAGTTTATCAGTTTGGGTCCACATTGGACAACATCTGGGTCCGGATCTGGACCGCAGTCCGCCTATTAGTGACCTCTGTACTAGATGTTACACTTGACAAGGCACAAGGTACAAACTGCTACACTGCTAAAAGGTGATGTGAGCTAAAGAGCCTAGTAGACAACAGATCAACCTGGGACCTGCTGACTGACGGTTATGTGATCAAAGGCACGTGTGGTTAATACACATAGACTTCTTTGCTAGAGGAGTTCAAAGTATAGGTGAACGATATAAACTCAAACTCATATCTCATATATTTTCTACTATTCAGATGATAACAATACGATATCACGAGTTTGAAGTGCGGACCACGCTTACAGTGAGCCAGGACAAGGAAGGGGAACTCTGAGAAACTTGGGCTGGAGTTCTAGGCAGCTTCAGCTGATGAGACTGATGAGGCCAGACTCCTTCCTTGTTGAGTAAAGACAGCGTGAGTTGGAAGAAAAGGAGGAGGAGTTGGGGTGCAAATTTTTTTCATGAGAAGGTGAGAGGAGAGGAGTGGTTTTATAGGGCCTGTAATGATGGAGAGGGTCCTTCTCAAAATCTCTAAAAAGTTATTTCACAACTCGATAAGTAAAGAAATGATAATAGTAACAGTAATAACAGTAACAAACACTGCAAAAATTATAATTATTGTTATTACTAGAACTCTAGTAACAACCTGGTAGCTGGAGCCTACAGTAATATCTCACTGTTTGCTGTATCTAATCTAAAGATATCTCACAGTCTCAGTCTTGTTAGGTTGATCACATTAAGTTTATTCTGCGCTCATTGAAGGGTTTTACACGCTGATTCATTCTTCTTTGTCGTGCTTAACAGATTTCTGGATAATCGGGCCTGAAACAATTGTGCAATCACAGTCAGAATGCTGTTGCAGGGTAAATATACAGAGCTCTCTTGTCATTTATATCATAGGGTGTGTCTCAAATCTACTGAGCTCCTACATAGGCAGCATTTTACGTCATAGTATGCGCTCCTGACATGTAGACTGTTCAGTTCTTACATACCTTAAACATACTGTCTACTGAGAAACCTTATTTAGACCTGATTTTAAGAAAGTATTGAACTCTTCCTCAGCCGCTAAGACAATCCCATGATGCAACGCAGGCTAATCTACGAGCAGTGAAGTGGTTTTAAAATGTGAGTTATTTTGATTCTCTCTGGAGTTTTAATGTGTTTCTGGTCATATAATCACACAAAACAGTTTTTTATTATCAACTCTGTAACGAGTCCTTCACCATTTACACTTTTATACTCCAGACATTAGCATTTATGCTAGCAGATATTTAAACCTCGGGCTATTGTTTTGGAGGCCGGCCGGTAGCTTAGCAACCAGCTAAACCACCAGTCGCGTGCTGCAGTGGGCGGGAACAAGCCATGACGCAGTCTCTCTCTGATCTATTTAGAATATTTTTATCTCATTATTATTTCAACTTTCTTTTATATTCCAATGTTTTAAATATTTCAGATATTTATCTTTATATCATCTTATTGTTTCATGTGAGCAGGCAGTTGTCAAAGCATGACTATATATGTGCGGAACACATCTGTCTTTTCAAATCTCAAATTTTACTTCTATTACTTCTTGTTTTGATAAATATAACCAAGTGACCTACACAAGAAAGAATTATCTCATTCCTCATTCCGGGTAATAAATATCCTAAATCCTGACAATACATTTCAAAGGCTTGACTAACGGAATGCATGCAGAAAGAAGCGACAGGCGAGATTACAAATGCAAATGAAATTTGAATATGAAATAATGAGGTAATAATAAAAAAGCAATTTGGAAGACTTAATCAAAGATCTGCTTTGAGGCTCTGTCCACATCAACAGAACGAGCTAATGTGTAATATAATGTTCATGTACATCAGGGCAGTCCCCACAGGCCCACAAAGTCATTTTGCAGTATGTAGCTTTTTGCCTCCCAGGGGTGCCACTTTGGTGCTTATGTAATTATCATAAACAGCCAATTAATTATACGCTCGCACTGAACCGAGTAACCCTGAGCATGGACCGCTGGTGTCCTATTATTAGGAGGCAGCCCTCTTTTGGCCACTTGCAGTCGGGTTGCTCCCATGTCCTCAGTTCTGTCTGCTTGGTTTGCATTGATAGCATCTAGCGCTTTAATGGCTTTCTAAGCTGTTCTTTTGAGTCGGGCATTAGCATTATCAAGTTATTTACTTTCCGAGGCTCTTTTCCACTGGGCTGCATTTTCCATTGCTCTGAATGTCAGAAACCGCTAGCTGTGATTTTCCATTATTCCAAACATTGTGAGCTATGCATGCAGCAACTCGCAACTTTCTTAACACAATGAACGTTCTGTCTGCAGACCCTTCCAGCCCAGAAAACAATGATGTGATTGGTAAACGGGTCGTTTGCATTTGTTTTTCTTTTTATTAAATTCCACTGAAGGAAAAAACGCTTACAATAAACGCAGCATCCCAAAGCGGTGCAGAAGCAAGGACACTGCACTGACCTCACGGACGGGTAACAGCTTTATTAATACACTAATAGCCATCATTCATGCAACTGCAGTCCAATATCAGCCTAAATATCAATATTAGGATTAGCATGCCAGGCGTAATTAAACACGGATTCACACACGCTCGACTCATCTTAGCATCCGACGTTACTTAGTCTTACTAAGTGTGAACTGCTCCAGGGGTAGTGCAGTTTTGCTGGACCATTGAGTTAATCTGTGTTAGAAGCATGCCAAGCAGCCCAGGGCATTTGAGTGCACATGAACACAGCTTAATGCGTGACTACAGCGAGGAACACCAGGTGGGGCAGAACATCAGCACTTTTTCTTTCCTAACACCTACAGCAGGCAGTGAATGGTTATGGAAGCACCATGCAACCATGCATCATGATGCTTGAGTGCATAACCACAATGTCGCCTCCGGGCACGCAGGTGTTACAAAAGTGTTACAACACTGTTATCTAGCTGCATCACTGGGACCCCGTCAACCACTCAAGAGGAAATATTGATTGGACCTCTGGTGACCTTACATGATAGCTTGATCATCTCCATAGTGACATGGGAGATTTCCCAGGGGCCTCCGCCTGTCCTACCCAGTGCTTATTAAGCCCCAGCACTGAAATCCAAATCTAAGCCTCCTTGTGTCTTCTTTACATTATAAATTTTAATGAATACAGATTTGAAAACACGTCACAATGATCTTCTTTGGCTTGTAAGATCCTGTTCCTTTGCTGTGAGTTACATTAAGAACACATTTCAAGAAAACAGGGACTGTAATGCTGAACAACAGACCTGTTCTGCATATTTCAGAGCCCTTGTCCAGGTTCACATGACATTAAATTTAATTTATGTCCAAAGACACTTACCATAATTTTAGTTCATTGTTATCCAAGATGTGCACCACGTTTTATATACAATGGCAGTATATAGAACCTACTTAACAGCGGCTGTTGATTCTGACTTTCAGAGCTCCAACTGTTTTCTTAAACATCATCAGTCACGCAGTCATCTTTGACTGATCAACCAGTCCAAAGAACAAACACTCAGAACAAAAGTTTTAGAGACCCTGGTTGTAGAGATACTGAACTGCTTTACAGGAGAAACTACAATCTATTTATTCCTACACTTACAACATTTCCTTGGTACTGTTTTAGTTTAGTAGGGCTGAGGAGTTTTTCAGAATTTTCTGGCTGCACCTGTGCTGTACAGAACGCCACAGGAGGTCATCAGACATTATAACTCCTCTCTTAATGTACGACACCTTTCACATGTACAGTAATAACAATAGAACAATAATTTAATTATGTGTGCAACAACTCAAATGTGCAATAACTTCTTTCTAAACTCTTACTGATGTATACAGTATATCTGTACTTATTATTATAGCCACAGTCACTTTATATTTTATTCTTCTATTGTATTATAAGACTTTATATATGTGCCCCAGTCACTTTATATTTTATTCTTCTATTGTATTATAAGACTTTATATATGTGCCACAGTCACTTTATATTTTATTATTCTATTGTATTATAAGACTTTATATATGTGCCACAGTCACTTTATATTTTATTCTTCTATTGTATTATAAGACTTTATATATGTGCCACAGTCACTTTATATTTTATTCTTCTATTGTATTATAAGACTATATATGTGCCACAGTCACTTTATATTTTATTATTCTATTGTATTATAAGACTTTATATATGTGTGCATATTGCAAATTTCTTTTTTGTAAATATAATAATATAAAACAATATAATTATTATATTGTTTATTCTTCTACATAACCGGCTGCTACTGTAATAACTGCAATTTCCCCCTGGGATCAATAAAGTATTTCTGTTGAAAGACGTGCAGGATTTCACTGCATACCACTAACACAACAACCCTCAATAGATTTGTTCATTTAAATATTCAACCCCTTTGTACTGAGATTCCTTTGTTTGTGCTATCGTCTCTTTTCCTGGTTAAAATCTTTTCATTACTGCTAGTTCTGTATTGCTGGCTCTCCTAAGCAGTAAGACTGCTGTTTCTATTATTTGCGAGATTTAGAAGGGGATGGGCACAGGTTCCCAACCCTGCCCCTGTAGTACTTCACGTCCTGCCCATTTTAGAGCTTTTATTTTTTTTTTAAACTCTGATTATATCAGGAATGTTGGGAGCACGCTGGGAGCACAAACACTGAAATGTGCAGGGCAGGGGGTATTCCAGGAGCAGAATGTCTAAAATGCCCAAGAGCACGGGCTGGAAACACTGGTGTTTGATACACAACTACTGACATCATGTTTTTGAAAACAATTACAACACTATCACTGCCAAAAATAAGCAAACTGAAAGACATAATTGTGTTAATGTGCCATATTTAGCTGTACACATTTAAATCAAGTAAATTCAAGGCATTACTTTTTTCAGTACAGACGCTTTAACGTAAAGATTATGTGCTTAATGTAGTTACTTAACATGTAATGATTACTTATCAACATCTCTTTGAAGGAATTAAGTTATTTCTTCGATTCGTGTAGGTGCTGTTACGATTTGTTAATTATATGTTGTTCCCTGCATCCTATTGCTATAGTTCAGTTTTTTGTTTGTTTGTTGGACTTACTTTTGAGCTTTATTCTTCTTTCTTCTTTGTTGTTGTTTGTTTTTGGA
The DNA here is from genome assembly GCA_021613375.1 of Megaleporinus macrocephalus. NCBI lineage: Eukaryota > Metazoa > Chordata > Actinopteri > Characiformes > Anostomidae > Megaleporinus > Megaleporinus macrocephalus. The sequence continues at coordinate 18,976,127 of CM038714.1, read as the reverse complement.
TAGGTCTCTGTTAATCCTGACTGCCTGTGCTTGGACCCTCAGTGTGAACCATGATTACTGAATGCTGGATTAATCCCATTAAAGGAACTTTGCACTTACATCCATCTGCCTTAAGCACCTCAATGTTACAGCATCCAAAACAGTGGTTGCATGATTGGGTAATTTTGGTGTAAGCAATCTCTCTCAGTTGCACAGTACTGTCAAAACAAATTCATAGCTTTTTCATTTTGCTCAGCCCAGGAATGCTCCTCCAAACGACTTCCACATTTAGGATATTCAAATGCAATAACACTGAATCTGCAAAGCAGAATTCCGTAACGTAACTGCACTTGTGGATGGAAACGTTGGAGCTATCAGGCCTACAAGTTAGTTCTGTTATGAACCAATACATGATTCAAGAAACACAATGAAATACACTTTTTGATATTTTAAAAGCAGAATTTAGCTTTTTACCCAATTAACTTATCAATTAATCCTGGTCAAATCATAATTTATTCATATTTATGATGTACAGTTTTCCTAAATGTTTGCAGACATATCAACAATTCTCATTGCAAGTCTTTTTTGCATTGACATTTTCTAGCATGTAATGCTTACATGAAAATTGAAGTTTCTATGTCAAAAGCTAAGAAGGTGCCACTGCATGTTTTGATGCATTTTCATACTAAAATGGAAAACAGTCCCCCTAATTTGCGTCTATAGGACCTATTTGTTCCATCTTTATACTTGTTTAGCTCAGCAGATTGACCTCAACATCAGGTTTAGTAGGCCTCGGACGCTCTGGAAAGAACGCTCAGACAAATCTCTCAAGCACACGCGTTCTGGCCATGGATTAAGCTTCCAACTAGCACTCAGATTTGGGTCATTTCTCACAGACCCGCACAGCTGGTTGAAGTACCTACAACACAAAGGTTCACCTATAGTCAGTACCATGCCACCTGAACATCGTATGTAGTTTTACTGTCCTTTAATTTTTAGTTATAGAGAACAGAGGCTAAACGAAGGGGTCGGCATTTAAAGGCACATCTTAGCAACTAATGGAAGACAACTCAAGAAAAACAATGATAAACTAAAACCATGACTGTTTAAAATTAAGTACTTAATTAAGACTTGGTTATACACAGTTCAACACACTAGCACACGTAAACCTCAATTCTGTACATAAACACCTGCTGCATACGAAAGCAGTGCCAACATGCAACGAGAACAACTGATTTCAACACCAATGTTTTAATCCGCTCATCGCCCACAAAATCCAAACCAGGGGAAAAAAGAAAGAAAGCACTTACTCTGGAGCATCTGAGACCCATGGCACCATTTACATGAACATCCTGTGGCTGCCAGGGGACTAAAAATAGTTGAGCAGCGGTGCTGGTCGGCGCGTTTCCATGCCGCCCAATGCGTTTGTCATGAGAGGAACACGTCGGGGAGGCCCGAGCAGCCAGGAGCGGGAGGCCTGTGACATTCTGGGTGAAATGGCGGGGCGCAGCGTGCCCCGGCTAGATCTGAAGAGCGTGCTCGGATCGCATAAGGTCAGAGCGGGAGAACAGCTGCGTGGGGCTCCGTCAGCAGGTGACTGCATGGTCACCGTCTTTCTGCCCCCCCACCCCCATCTATCTCTCTCACTCTCTCTCTCTCTTCTCTTAAAGGGAATGTGTGCTTGCAATAGCAAAACACTACTCTTGTATTATCCTCACCCAAATCCAGTATAATCTGTGCCTCAAAAGTCATTACACCATAAGTATCAGGAAAAGTGGATTGCAGAAGTGCTGGGCCGGTAGAAACTAATCCTGCATATCCATTTCAGTATGTCCACCACCATATGTGAAGTGTTGGTATGGTTTTTGAATATCTTCGTCTTTGGGATTTCGTCCAGTCAAAGCGGGCAACAACTTGGGGTCAGGCTCAGGACAGCCCTTGCCCTATACTTGGCTGATCGAGCGAAGCATCCCGTGCCATATTAGCAGGGTTTTGCACATTTGCCAAGTCCACTTGGATTTTTTGGGAATATGCTGTCTTCATTCGAGATAACGCATACACAAAAATAGAAATTATTAGCTTAAAATTCCCGCAGGTCACAATTTTGCCGTCTATTCACTGTACTGCATTGGCCTCCTTTTCTGATCCACCGCCAAAATGCTTCCATGTGCGAATCTCAATGCTTGAAGTGGGGCACCCATTGTACTTCGTCTTGCCAACGCAGCATCCAATGGTCACATTAAAAGCTTTCTTTACGGACACCCATATCCTCACTGCCACCGCAGCCCTGGCTCGTGTTCTGGCCTCTAGGAGGATAACATTTGAAGGGCTGGGCTCAGGACTGACCCCCTCCTTGTCTGAAGTGCCAGATCGAGCATCCTATCATCAGAGCTTAAGGTCTTAATGGAGAAGACATGTGAAGCCAACTGGAGAAGCGGACTTCCCATGGCCTTTGGGCTGGAGTTGGACATCTCCCACAGGCTGAGCTGGCTTTAAATAGCCTGCCCTCCCACCGCAGCTATTATTAGCCATCTGCATGTGCTTTCCAAAGTTCTCAATGAGCTAAATAGGAGTCTCAAGACTTTCTCATAGCCCTTTGTTACTGTACTGCTGTTTATGGCATTTTTTCTCAGGTACAGTGTGGAGAAATATAGGCACATCTTGCATTTCCCCCTTAATATTTATGCAATAATATATGGACTAGATCCAGTAAGAAAGTAAAGAGGTGAAGGACCATCTGGCTTGTTATCAGCACAATCGTCAGCATCTGTTATGGCATGCTGGGGGGCGTTAGTGTACATGGCATGGGTTTACAGCATACCTATAAAGGGTACATTAATTCTGAACAATATTTATTGGTTTTAGAGCAACACATGCTGCCATCCGGATGACGTCTTTTTCAGGGAAGGTCCTCTTACACATTCTACATTCTGCATGTATTACAGCAACAAGGCTCCATAGTTAAAGAGTCCAGGTGCTAAAATGACCTGCCTGCAGTCCAGACCACTGGTCACCCACTGAAAACATTCAGAGCATTAAAAAAGAAAAATATGACTTCCAGGTCTCCCTCGAAAAAGAGATTTTAATCTCAAGGGAAATAAATGACAAAGGAGACCTCGAACTGGGAAGCAGCTGAAATCCGATATCAAGCAAGAATGGAAAATATTTCACGTTCAGAACTACAGCATTCATCTCTTCAAATCTCAAACACATACAGAGTGCTGTTAAAAGAAGAGCTCACTGCTGAACATCAAACTGACAAAACTGAAACCCTTTTGAAACATATTGCTTGCATCAAATTCAAAATGGGCAAATATTAAAAAAAAACAATAACATTTCCCAGTTTTTGGATGTTGTCTTTTATTGTTATTTTTAAGTAAATATGGAATTGATTTGCACATCATTGCCTTCATATTTATTTTTATATTCATCATATTTATCCCAACGTTTTTGGAAAGTGGGTTGTATTTCTAGGTCATGGTTAACTGTGACTAGTAAGCATGAATGAATGTACTAAATTATTACTGCTTTAAGTTATTGTACAGTAGACAACCCAGACAGTGTATGACATTGATGCATGAGCTTTACTGTTATTGTCATTGTAGAGGTTTTTCCCAAACACATGAAAAAAGCTAAACATGTATGTAGGGTGTTCTCATTATTAGACGATTAAATGACTATATTGTATGTGTGTGTGTGTGTGTGTGTCCTAAAATATACAGTTTTTAGTATGCCATTAAAATGAATGGCTGATTGCCGTCCTGGACTGCACAACACTGGCGCCTTGTCAGCACTTGCTGAGCACAGACAGACAAAAAAAAGCATGGTTTCTTTTGGATCTCAAATCAGATCTTCGGACGTTCCAGCCTCTTCCTCCCATTTGTTTTGTGAGGTGGTTTGCATTTATATTGGATGAACCACACATCCATTACAATGCCGAGATACTCGCTGTGGGCGAAAACAAACTTGCGATGATAAACTGCTGGCGTTTTGTCAAATGCTCGTCGCTGCAGCACGACTGGAAAAGACTAATAAACTTCAGACCTCCACTCTTTAGTCTCATATGTATGTGATTTACACAGTAATTCCTGAATAACTTTTAGTAGTAACTGAAAAAGAGGCTCATTAACTGAATAACAATGGATTAACAGTTCCCAGAATTAGAAGATCCATTTCCATTCACTTCCAGTACCAATGTTAGATGACCAGTGCAGTGACTGAATAGGGCTGTGTATTGGCAAGAACCTGGCGATACAATACGTACCGTGATACAGCGCTCACAATTAAATATATCACGATATACTGTGATACTGTAGGCAAAGTGATATACTGTGAATTTTCAGATCTTGCGATTAAAACACATCACTATATGAACAGATTTGCCAATACTTACAATAGGATTGCGCCCTTGTGCTACTTGTTAATGTTGGAGTGGAGCTGAAAATGGATTACAACACTGCCATCTAGTGGTCAGAGGTTTAAACACAACACACACTGATTCACTGTCTGCCAGGAATCTGTGTATCGATACTGTATCACGAAACATAATATCCTGATATTCGATATTTTAATATTTTCTTACACCCCTATGACATTGATGTGAACTGTTCGTGTTCTGCCCTTGGGATAGAAGACACCGTGTAATGATTATTAAACTGCCAAAGCCTCCAGTGACTATACAGCATTTTTTAAGATTTTGTCAATAATTTTATTTATAGATTAATACTTTTATGTTGACCTGTCCCACAAGTTTACCATAACCAACCAAACTCACCCTCAAACCAGTCTAAAGATAATCGTTTTATGTTGTTGCCAAATGCTGTTTTCAATGTCACTTATTTCACAGGCGCCACATTCGGACTGACTGAAAGTAGGACTCATAATCCCATTTTCTGAACTGTCAGACTTTAAACTGAACTGGACTAAATGATGTATGGACTACGCTTATATTGAATATAGTATATTTATCTAAACCAGCAGAGTGCATAAACTCATTTTTATCCTCAGTAGTTTTACCAAGCTCAGATAGCTGGAGGAAGCAGGCAGCATGAACGACTGTACACTGAGATACTACTTTACAGGAATGTAATTGGCGCCCATGGCTGTGGCAGCAATGCATCAGTGCCCAGACGCTGATGCAATATGACATGACACGAGTCTAATAGCAAATAGATTGTCCGTCACCTCTGTCTGCCACCCCACCCCCCCAGGAGCAGAGGAGGCACATGATGTGTTCATACCTCTTGCAAAAGAGATTTATCCCTTCCATAAATACTAAAGCTTGTAAATGCAAATTTAGTTGGATATTTTGATTTATTTTAGATAAAAACAATAAGCTGAGTGACTCTTTGGTAAATTTATGGAAATCTTTTTTTGTTGTTGTTTTTTTAAATAAAAATCTTGATTTTGATCTTAAATCATTATGTGAACAGGACGTGTTGTGTTAGAAGGCAGTGATACAAAAATAACTTTTATTAAAAAAGTATAAATAATACACCTGAAATAATTGATTTGTTATCATCAAAAACACATTAAATTGAGGAATTAATGGAAGCTGAATGATGTAATTAATTTATTGCAAAGACACAGAAAATAAAATCTTAGTCAGGTCACTTTTGACCCAGGTTGTACATCAAAGGGTTAATCACATTTGTCTTATTTGACCCATCAGTGTTAAAGCTATATATTTTGACAAAATCAGCTACACCAGAATGTATTTATTACAGTCAATAATTTAAACAAGATAATGTTTATCTCCACAGGAAAATCAAGGGAATGCAGTTTTCAAGTTCCATCATTGACATCTCGTGAGAGGAACTGTGGCGACATGTTCCCACCAAAGAAAGTATGTGTTATATGTAACACATATACACCTCCGTGCTTGTCCTGCTCTCGTTCATATGGCTTACAGGTTCTTGGGCCCTACAAAGGAAGTTTCGGCCTTTCTACAGTATGTTCCCCTTAGTTTATGGAAGTGCTGTACAGCATACTCTGTTGAATTACCAATACTGCTAGCATCCGCAGCGTATTTAGCTCATAAATGAAACTTCAAACTCCGTGTAAACTCCAAGTTCACCATTGCAGCAGCTGGAAGTAACTTCTGTCAGGAAAGCTGTAAATGGAACCTGCAGTCTGAAACAATTACAGTTATGGAGTCCTAACACAAGCGCTGTAGCAGCTTCAGCCCACAAAACTATGGATATTTTTAAGGGTCATTCTAGGAGTTTTAGAGAGTTATATATTTGTTCCAGACTGCTTCACATTTAAGTACGTTTACAGTACATATACAATAGTGCTAATACAGTAAGTAATGGTTTTACATATGTCAGTGTGTTTATTTAACCCCTTCAAAGCTTTTCCTCCAATCCATTATGATTTGTATTTATCATCTAATACCTGCTTTGACTGCTCAGTACTTCATTAAGCTAAATCAAGATTTGCTGCTGAAGAACTGAATACATTCATACAATGTCTGGGGCGTCCAGGAGAAATCTGAACTACACTTTGTTCTTCAAACTGGATCAAGATCTGATCTACTTCTCTCACAATAACGTATTCATGTTACTTTGTATTGTATGTAGGATTATTTACATCTGTTCTAATCATATCTGCTGTACTTACTGGTAAACACACACTTATTGATCAGATACAGACTTTTAAACTATCAGCTTAGGTGTCTTAGCTTTTTGCATAGTAGTGTATGTGTATCATTGCTGTCTCCAGTTTTTTTCAGTTTTGACATAATTTGAAAAGGCCTGTTGGTCTGTACATGTGTCTCAAGATGAATACACCAAAAGAAATCAAAATTACTAGTAAAAAAGGTCTATTGACTTATCATTTAAAAAACGAGGTTTTGTTCCAACAGCAGTGATAATAATGTTTTAAAGAGGTGGCAAATATGTGTACATTCAAAATAAAAAGAGAGGAATAGTGGGCTATTTCTGAAACACTGGGAGGGGTAATGCTGGGGCAGTGCACAGTTTACTAGGTTATGAATTAAGCTGTCATGCTCTTTTACAGTAGAGAGATACAGAAATGCAAAGTTCAACATCTGTACCCAACTGTCCCAATCTTGAACACTAGAATGTATTTGGGGTACAGTATGGATTTAAATGTGCAGTGCAGTAACTGAGTAACCTATTATAAACAAGCATACATGTGAAAAGGCTAATTCCTCCTGCACACTTCTTTAACATATACTCATGCATCCCTGCTGCAGCACATCCAGACTAAAGGCTCATTAATACTCCCTCTACGTGCAGAAATGTCTGCATGCATTTCAAGCGATATAAACGCCACTGCCCACAAACTTCTCTTCGTCAGGTTCTTTAACATGGTTGTTGAGCAACTCTTCCAGTAGAGGGCAGTACAGAGTAAATCAAATTTGGCGACGGTGGATGAGCTTGTAGTTCTTTATTTACTTCAAAAACAACGGAAAGCAACTGTTTGTCTTCGCTGTGTTCAGATGGAAGATGTTGAATCTTGCACTGCCCCCACGGTCTGCAGCGTTATTGCTCCGTCCTGTTCATATCCGTGAGCTTTCCGAAAACGTGAAAAATAATGTACAATATAAACGCAGAGCACGGACAGAAAGCTACATCCATATCTGTATATAACGTCAAGTATAAATGAGCTTTAAAATAACTTTAATGTAACCGCATAAACACAAAGTGAATCTTCAAAAGCTATTGACTAATGTGATTCATTTATAATACTGTGCCTCCTAATTCAGCTTTCTGACCTCTAGCCTCATAAAGTCAGGCTTCTGGCTAAATACACTTGAAGTTGTAGAACAACTCTGGCTGAAAACTGTAGAAAGTGCAAGTGGTGTTATTCAGATTTCAAGCCATCGCCAGTGAGTCACACAAACAGCAGTCAATGCAGTCGATGCGACTATGGATTTTGATGTGATGTAGACTATCCAATGGAAAAAGTGGGATAGCAGGGAAGAAACTCTGGTATTGACGGCATGTGCGGCCTGACTGAATGGCCATTTGTCATATTGGTAAAACGACCTGGTGGCGGATAATGAAAGCCACGTGTGAGGAGCTTGCTATATTTAGTCAACAAACTGATTCAATACACATGTGATCTGTTACGACTCTTACAGTAAAAATGATTATATCACTTCATTGCAATGCACAGGCCCGACAAAAACTACAGAACATCACATGAGCTAAACTTCAGATAGCTTTCTTTCTGGTGCAGTTCTGACCAAAAACCCTTCGTCCAAAACTTTTATGTAGTGCATAAAACTGTTTCAGGACCGTCTACCTTAAATTGACATAAATATGTATAAGAAAGAGAAATGAGTATAATACATAAAACAGCAGTAGAAAAAAAATAAAAAAGGCATTGCTCTGCTCTTTGCTCTGTCTGTATCAGCAGATTTTATATATTTTGGGGCTGTGTGTTGGCAAGAACCTTGGAAAATTATCCAGGGGTTACGATTCAATATATTCCAACATATTTCAATATATTCCAATACCGTAAGCACAGAGATAAATTGTCATTTTGTGACAAATTTAGCTTTGCTTTATTTGAAAGTTCCTGCAAATATCTTTCTAAAGTGTTCAGGCCTCCATATCAGTGCTGCTTGTGTCTGCAAACTAGGTTAACCGCTTATTCAGGACTGTTTACGACAGCTTCTGTCACCAGACAACTAGGGGTGGGCGATATGGCCCTAAAATAATATCTTGATATTTATAATGATACTCTCGGCAATGTGACAAAACATTGAAAAAAAAAATTTCAAGAATACACTACTGCAACAAAATGAAAATTAAATTTTATTATTGCATACGATATGATAAGGCACACCCAAACTGAGATATGTCACGATACTAAATAATACACTCCAAATATCTCCATATAACCAGGACTGAAGTAAAGTGAATGATACTGGACAGATAAAATCTGTCTCTAGTAGATATATAATGGGAAATGAGAAAAGTGTGAATATTCTTTTTCTAAAACAGTAAAAGTAGTACCTGATGTGATAATTAGGGATGGGTGATATGGTACGATATTTCAGGATATAATATCGTTTACCATATTCAAAAATGTTGCCGATATTATTGTGTACAATACGATATGGCACACCCCTGCAAACAACCATCATAAGCAGTGATAAAAATTGTTTGTGCTAGTTGCCCCGTGCACGGCAGCCTCCTGCGTGGGGAGGGGCTTTGGAGGTAGGGCTGGAGTGCAGTGGTGCAGTGGGGAAATGTGGTTTGTACTTGTTCAAATTCTCAAGCTAAGTCCAATCTCTTCTCATTTGTACATTCTTTGAAAAAACATTAGTGCTCTTAATTATTAGTGGATGGGACTCGATTCTTCATTACTCATTTTATCGCAACTCAAAAGTGGATAAACTACATTTAAGTTGGTTTAATCTCTGCTGGTTTCCATCATCATCGAATCTGGCACTTCGTCTTAGTCGAAATTAAATGCCGTCAAAGAGTCGACTCCAGAAAATATGGAGTTGTGCATTACTAATAATCATTGTTAACTTTGATGTGGCTTATCTTTGTGCATTTATAAGTGGACACATGCAATCATTCAAATTACGATTTTCATTTTTCTGCATCATTTGAACACAACAGCTGCCGTTGACATTGTGTAAAACATTTCATGATGAATGGACCAATAGAAATGCTTCAAAATCATCTGGAAAATATTCTGGTTCCACTGACTTACATTGGAAGTTAGTCTGTTTTACTTTTTTTTATACTTTTTTTTAATTGGACAGCGACGATATATTAATGGTAATCTATGACTTTTAAAATTAAGCTATACATTTGAATCAAAAGCAAAGCCCCTCAAATTGCTTTAGGTATTTTAACCCTAATAGGTGTGTACTATTCAAATTCATCAACCTACTAAACTGTGCTTGCTTGTTTTTGATTGTTTGCTTTTTCATTGGTCACATTTGACACAAACAGACACGGGTGATAATGAAAATTATTAAAATAGAATAAACATTACACTGTAAAACCCGGTAAAGTGCTTTAGTTTAGGATCTACTAAATAGCTCATGCGTCAGAAAAGCTTTCTGCAGTGCACACACACTAAACATAGCTTCCCAGAGTTTCTGCAGTAATTTTTCTTTGTTTATGTTGTATTACTTTGCTTAAATCTAGCTAGAAAATTCCCAGAAACTAAACTGGTTACATCACAATATCAGAAAGATCCTAAACCTATGTCTTTGGTAGCTTCCGGAAAACAGCATGGCCAGGGTGGACCCAACCTTTCATGTTGTCCATGTCTTTTCGTGTCTTATTGAAGGTATTTGGAAAACATTCCTTGAAAAGAAGAAAAGAAGACCGAAATATGGGAGGCAATGTAAAAGTGATGGTGTTTCAAGTGACCTGCAGTTGTTTCCCACAGCGTGAAGCTTCAGAAATCTGAATCGAGATCACTTGGCAAAAAGGCTGGGAGGAACTAATCCCCCCAAGAAGCCATTCCCCAGACCTGTCTCTAGGCCTCTTGGCCATGGGCTCATACTGCCCCCTTTTGAGAGCCTCGAACACAATTTACCCTGAACTACAAACCCCCTCGCTCCCACTCGCCCTACACAGTAATAGACCATTAGCCGACTGCATTGTTGGAGGACTCCTGTTGCCTCTTAAAATGAAGTCTCTGCAGGCTGCTGGAGTGATTATTGTTGAAATAAAAAACTACTGGGCACGCGGGCAAAAACAAAAGGTGGTCTTAAACCGGCCCGAAAGCTCAAAGTAGGCTAACCTTCAGAACAGAGGTGCCGAAGGGGCTGTTCCGACAGCTCCGCTCAAATGAGGCTGAGCCTTGCCACCTGGCCAGCTGCCAGGAAGCGCCATCAGAGAAGGCGGAGGCTTGTTCCGTGTCCACCGGAGTGTCCCTTTAATCTTCCGCTGGACTGACAGCGGGGTGCGAGGAGATGGCGTATCCTTCTATGCGAGCGCCACGCATCAGCAGCTGGACCCTCTCTGTACTAACAAACTCGCCTCTCACTTTAACTATTCATCAGGTGTGTTATGCAGCTCAGCACCAGCTGCCTCCGGAACAAGTCATTACAACCAAGTCAAACCACCTGCTACATCAGTATTGGTCCTCAGATGTTCCATTTAATTAGGCCAAATCAAACGCCCCCCATGAGAGACGTTCCACGTTGCTGTGCCTACACCATTTACACACAGACCGTGTGCTAGGCAGCCACCTGATCCAGATACACTTTAACATCTCCAGGAGAATGAGGGGGAACGTCAAGAACGGATAAAAAGGCTTTAATAAGAATATTCTTTTCCTAGGAAGAATTATTAAACGTTAAATGGAAATGCATCCATTCGTCTATTAGACTATTTGTGACGCAGCAGCAGTTTTTAGATATACTGTGCTTTGAAATACAGAGCAGAGCTATGTTGGCTTATAAGAGCTGACTAATGATTATGATCATTACATAAAAATGCTATGCCGTGCACACAATATGTATATATGTGTATATATGTATAGTCATTTATATTCTATTTTATATACCACACCCTTATCTCACGTTCTGTGTACACCTACATTCTATATATTTATTTATATACCACCACATGTACAATAACCTCAAATTGCTAGTCATTTCTGTTTTGCACTTTATGTAAATAATAATGTATTTTGCACTTCTGGTTGGATGCTAACTGCATTTCATTGGCTTTGTACCTGTACTCTGCACAATGACAATAAAGTTGAATCTAATCTAATCTGATCTAATCTAAAACAATGTCCCAGTAAACACTCCTCTCCTGATACTCAATCTTCGTATCATGACGTTCTAGACTAACGTACTCATGTGTTGACTGATGTCCCTCGCTTATAGATGGAAAATTATGTTCAGCACCAATGACGCTGAAGTTTTTAAGAAAAAAAATGCAAGTGAACCTTAGCTGTGTGCCCTTTGTTTGATTGGCGTAATCTCCTTAAATTTCACACCTCGGCCGAGCGTGAAATAAACGCTTCTATTTTTCTCCCCTTTGTTGTGTGGCACACCTGCTTAAGGTCCCAGCGAGGTGCCTGTCAAACTGATTTGTACCTTGTCATTCATTCGACATTCAGAGACTAAGAATAGACCCGAGCAGTCAGAGAATACGCATTATGGCAATCGCACAAGTGTGCGTGGGTATTTAATTAAGCAATCGCACATTTTGATTCGGAGGGTCTATCTATAGATCTGTGAAGGGCCGTAATGGCAGGATTGTGATACTTGTTCATCTGGAGCTCTACAAATTCAAAAGGTAAAGGGTAAGAGGAAATACGCAGTGGGACGTTAAATCTACCAAACTATGAAAGTAGTATCTATAGGACCATTTTGGATTTCCATGACAAATAAAAGGCTTTAAAAAGTTAAATATTCCAAAATATTAAAATCTAAAGCAAGTCTCTACAATATACTGTTACTCATTTTTTGGCAATTTATGGCATGATCCATATCTGTATCACAAAAGGCTGCAGTGAGCACCCTCAGACGATATGAATGTCCATTAGTCCATTAGAGCTCTCCTTAGGAGGAAACGTCCCAGAGCAGTTGGCCTTTGCTGATTAATGTGCAATCAATTCCAGAAAGTTAAGTGCCATTCTGAAAACCAAAACTCCTCATTTGGTTTCATAATGGAGTGGCTGAAACAGCTGAGGAGAAATCTCATTTAGAAACAAATCAATGCATATAATTATGATACCTCCCCACTGAAAAGAAATTCTGTTGGTTGGTAATTGTAGTAAGATGTTGCATCTGTCATTTCTCTGCCAAAAACTATTCAATCAGAGAAGAGATTAAATAACAATACATTTCACTGTAGTTCAAAGGGATACAGTCTCACATTGCCAGTCTATCTAACTTAACATGGCCGAGAACCTCCAACTATTGAAGCAGAGTTGCATCTGACTGGCATGCAAAACAACCAAAGCAGTCTTGAAAATGGAGTCAGGACATAAATAGACCCTCTGGAAGCGTTAAAGTATACGCTGGGCAGAGCATCTCTGGCTGAGACTACTGTTCGTAAGGCTGAATAACAAAACTTAACAAAAACCACACAAAGAAGTGTGTATACGTATAGAGTGCATACAGCCAATCAGAATGCATGTAACAGAATCCCTACAGTGTGGCCAGATTAATGCACTAAAGACATCAGATTCTCCATTTACATGTGTTTGGAGGGTCTGTGGCTGAGACTACAAAGGCTATATCAACACTAAGCAAAGCTCACAAGCACTGTATTTATGTCTGAATCAGAAGAACGGAACAAAACATACACCTACGCTGGCTTATAAAGGACAATGGACTGTATTAGCCTGTTAGGTGTTGCAAAAAGGTTTATTATACAGGTGGGTGAAATATGGCAAAATGTGACATCACAAACTTTACTTCACAGTATTTCTAGTATTTATTAGAGTTAGAACAGGCAAAGTGGTGTCACATCTTAAAGACAAAAAACTATGAATCCAACTACTTGTATTATTGTATTTGTATTCAATTTTTCTCATAATGTGCTGCACTAAATCCAACAAAACAGCACTAATTATGCTCTCTTTTCAATCAAAAAGCAATTGCGAAAGTGAGTTTTAAAGTACTGGTGTTATCCACAGAATCCTCAGGAGTGCATCAAATATAATATAATATAATTTGTTACAACCATGATAAATACTATCATACTTCACAGCTCTAGTAAAACATACTGTATTATGTATGTGCTTTTAAAACATCATGGGCCATATTCTGAGACCCAGACTGAGCCAGATTGGTGATCCACTATTTGCGCTGCATTTAAGTCTAAGATTAGGTTTAATCTATGTCCGGGAAAACCGTCTCTGTAGGATGGAGGATGTAAAATATGTCGGTTTGATCTGGGTTATTCTGCAAGTCACACTGCAGTGTGCATGACAGGGTCATTGGCGTTTGGCTGCCTCTGGCTAAATACAATGATGCAGGCAACTCTGTGATGTTGCAGACATCCCTTAACGACTTAATGTGTATATTAATGAGCAAATCACATGCAGACAAATATCTGTATGTGTGTGTGCACAAAAACCCAGACCAGCACTGTGAGACTCACAGTAAACCATCACGCCATTTATTAGTTAGGTTCAAAGAAGATTAGTGTCCTCAAAAAATACATAAAAGAATGAAGTGAAGCAAATTAACTCTGGTCATTGCACCCAGAAAATTCTTAGTCTTATTTTTCATCTTGTTTCAGACTTTTCTTAGTTACCTTAATGAGAGAATCATCGGAGTCTCTCTCCCCTCTGTCTTGGACATTTACTGCACCCGCTGCATCCGCAAAGCAACCAGCATTGTGGATGACCCCACCCACCCTTCACACAGACTGTTCTCCCTCCTGCCATCAGGAAGAAGGTACCGCAGCGTCCGGTCCAACACGACCAGACTCTGCAACAGCTTCTTCCCCCAAGCCATCAGACTTCTTAACACAACTCAACGTCTGAACTGATATCTTTCTCCAACCATTTACCCCAGATAGAAAAAAAGGGAAGCATTTTTGCACAAAGCATTGCACTAATAACTTTACTACCTCACTGGACTCTATTTATTACACATTGCACAATTTGCACACAACCAGCAATTATTTATTATTCTCTGTCTGTACTGTGTTGTGTTGTCTGTCCGTACTTGTTTGTTTGTGTTGCACTTGTGTCTGTATGCACGGTCTATGTTGCACCATGGTCCTGGAGGAACGTTGTTTCGTTTCACTGTGTACTCTGTATGTAGTTGAAATGACAATAAAAACCCACTTGACTTGACTTGACTAATGCAGGTAAATAACAAATAGACATAGATGGTGTCTCATGTAAAAACATTGTATGGCTGTGTCATCAGTCAAAATACATTCTGGGGGCTGTACAAGTTTACGCAACAACAACCATCAAAATAAATAAACATTAAACTGCATTCCTATGTAGGCTAACAGATATGACAATGTTTATTTATCATACTGATCAACATAATCGCTACAAATATCTCTATCTAATTGAATAACTTAAGGTAAAGTCATCAGTTTCTCTTAATTATACAGTCTCAAATCCTTTCATCCTCAAATCCATACTGCTCATCCATATTGTAGCCTACTCTTAATGACATTCAGGCTTTTGCAAGAGCATGGACTCATGGACTGCGTGCTAAATACATTGAAAAAAACAGATGCTCATTACTACGTCTGCTACCATGCGACTGAAACAGATAGAAGCAACAAAGTAGTCTGTAATAAATATACAATAATATTTGCTTCACATGTATATATTTATTACATTCAGATACAAAATACAAGTTATTTTGTTTAAAGCATCTTTTGTAAGAACACTGTTTCTTCTTATAACAAACCAAGAACCAAAATCATCTCAGTCTGACAGCAGCGCTGCACCGTGTAGTCTCTATAAACAAATTACAATAACCATACATTGACTGTCAGTAAAACAGAAGAGTCAGTACGATCAACACTATTTCGATAGTCGAGTTTAGAAGTTGTGGCACATCATTACCAGCTCCCATCTCCTCAAACAGTAAACATGGCACTAAATCTGATGTGATGTTTAATAACATTACTGTCAGGCAATGTCATGTCATATTTTCCATGGTGTCATGCTGCGCACTTCTGGGACAACAATAGCAGTGAGCTAACCATGACAGATAAAAGAAATACCTTTCTAAATTGATGTTTCTGAATCCAAAGCAAATTCACTCTAAATAATAACAGCACATTGGCAAGCTGAAGCTTCTGAGGAACAAGCGCAGGCAAAGTGAATAATGGATGGCTCATTCCAGAGGTATTGAGTTCCAGGTCCTCGAAGGCTGGTGTCCAGCACAGTCTGGTGATTCCCCTGTTCAAACACATCTACTAATCCTGGCAATTAACACACAAGTCAAATCAGGTGTGCTAGAGCAGGAAAACACCAGCTCTTAACTGGCCCAGAACTGAATACACCTGGTTATTCTACAACAACGAGAACACACACATCAAAAGCGTCACATAAAATATTTTTTGGGACCCCACAAGGCAAGAATGGTAACTGTCTAATACCAATGGGGGCTTTTCTTCCAATTATCTGTAACTATTGCCAGTAGCAAGTAATCTGAGGTCCAGTAAGGTTCTAATATAATTGTTTAAAAGCCTCTATTTTAGCAATAAGTGTATGTTTACCAGTAAGAAACCAATATATGATTAGAACAGATGTAAATAATCCTACATACAATACAAAGTAACATGAATATCTTATTGTGAGAGAAGTAGATCATATCTTGACTCCAGTTTGAAGAACAAAGTGTAGTTCCAGATTTCTCCTGGACGCCCCAGACATTGTATGAATGTGTTTAGTTCCTTCAGCAGCAAATCTTGATTTAGCTTAATGAAGTACTGAGCAGTCAAAGCAGGTATTAGATGAGAACTGTTAATAATACTGGGAAAAGCTTGGAAAGCGTTAAATAAACATTTAACATGTATTAATACTGTTTGAATAAAGTGTTTTGTTGAGCAAATAAAATATTCCTGTCTGGAAGAAATAGCTTTTTAAATATTATAATGTCCCCAAGTGTCTAAAACCTTTGCCCAGTCCTATAGGCACTAAGAAAATGTCAGATTCTTACAACCTTTCGGGTTCTAAGAGGTTTAGAGCCCTGGACTAGCAAGCGTTCCCAAAGACTGTTAACAACATCAATTTATTAAATTACTTATTCACCATCTTCAGTAATAATAATTGCACCAGTTGAGATTTGAGTACACTACTGGGTAAGGAATAGCTGCCAATATATAAACCTAAAAATGCCAAAAAGATGGTACGTCTCTGCATTAACTTGGCATAACATGAATGATCCATTCCTTGAATTGTCAGGGGTGAGTAGCACTAGCCCAAAAGTCAGTTCGTCCAAGTGCCAAGGTTGAATAATTTACTGGGACAGATTGATAATTGATGAGGACTCGTAGAAACAGGCAAGTCCAAAACAATACCTGAATGTGATCGCCACAAAGCATCAGTGTTAGATACTGTTTCAGCCACTGCTCCATGCTACAAGAATCTGACTGCTCTAGGTACTTAGTGATAAATGGAGCAGCACCAAGATGCTAGCAGAAGCAGATATGTATGTACACAAGGAAGGGTTACATATATTTGACAGAACTAATCATATTCAATTGTTTGTCTTTTTTTTATATGTTGTTGAACAACATTGCTTGTTGTGCTGATAGGCCATTTCAGGATGCATTCAGGGTGCATTCTCATTCCTTCCCTACTGGCATTAATGAGCCAGTGCATAGCGAGCAGATTGGGCTGCATTAAACTGAAGTGCTGTATCATGACAACAATGGCAGGAAAGTCGTCCCCTGTGCAGTAATGAATGGTGTACCAAGTCACATGTTTTATACTATTAAATTTGCAAAGCAAACAAGATGCGATCACCAGGCTGGCAACAGCAAAATTAGTCCAACTTCAATACTGCATGGATTGAAATCAACCAATTATAAAACAGAAGCACAGTGCCCTATGGACCACCCGACAATAAAGTAGTTGTAGGGTAACACTGTCACATCAGGCATCCGATGAACAACTGAGGTTGAGATGCAACATACAGATGACACTGATTATCTGTGGTCAAAAGATGAGACAGAACTACATGGCTGTGGAGCACAGCATACAAGCAAAGGCTCTGCTAATATACATGATTTCAAATCCTTAACACTGGCACCTATGTGGAACAGCCAACTGAGCCAATCTGTTACAGGAGGAGATGCAGTTCGTGCGTCACATCTTAAGAAAAGTAAACTGTCTTCAAAACGTAATGTGAAACAGAATCGCCTGTTCGCGTTCAGTTAAAGGATGTTCCCACCATCATTGATCCACAGCTGGGGGGTAACTGGGGGTGGTGTATGGTGCCAGTTTGCACTAGTCACTGAATAGTAAGCCTTAGGTTGAAATAAGCTTTGGTCATTTACACATAACACTAGCAAAGGTGGCTCATGTTAGTAGAATGTCCCAATAAGCCTGAATATAAAGGTAAATAAATCTATTTATTATAATGAAACAGAAGCACCAGCAGTTCTATAATGAACTGTAGAATGGTAATTGATATGACTGATACAACATAAAACAGTTTCTAATTGCAATACTCAAAAACACCCATTTAAAAAATAAATATTAGAAAAGCATATTATTAAAACACCTATTTCTAGTACATTTTTGAGATAAAGTTAGAGATATAGATATAGAAAAAGTATGAGTGTACCTAGCTGTAGCAAGCAAATGTTGCCCACACAATTACTGTAGCTCTATATTAGCATAACTACTTGCTAATAAACCTTATATCTATCACTAATACACATAGGCTAGCGACATGAGTTTGGTTCCGCATATATGTGTATACTGTACAATAACTTTTTGTTTGCATCAATAAACGAATAAACAGAGTGTAGAGACTCTACATAGTGCACTACTGCGATTCTCAACCCGTTCCTGTACATTTTAGTGTCTGCTCTAATTTCTCCACATTAACACATAAGAGAGGCTTTTAATGAGCTGATCAGGTGAATGAGATGTGCTGAGGCAGGGATAACATTAAAATGCACACAGTAGGCCCAGAATCAATAACTACTTGACTACATGTATTTGCTCAAAAAAGATACATACAGCCCATCCTTCATCACCAATACTGTCTAATAGAAATTGCAAAAATAATGGACTGAGTATATGATCTAGTGTTACTATGAGAAAAGGAGCAACAGACAGTGATAGTTAAGTGCAATTCATTGCAGAGAATGAAAACAGAGTAGAGAAGCAGTAAGAACTGTAGCTTACGGTTAGTTTTAAGTGAGAGTGAATAGGTCCACTGGCACATAACTCATTTTTTTCCAATTTGTCACATACTCTGTGACACAGTCCAGCAGTGCTTAACTGTACAGCACTCCAGCCACAAGCTAGGACTATATACTAGGGGTGTATATGGGGATATTATGTTTAGTGATACTGTATCGATTCTCAAAAGCACAGTATCAATAAACAGATTCCTGGTAGACAGTGACTCATTGTCTGACTACTAGACGGTAGTGTTGTAACCCATTTTCAGCTCCACTCTAACATTAACAAGCAGCACAAGGGCGCAATGCTATTGTAAGCATTGGCTAACCTGGTGTGATTTAATAGTAGGAATAAAAAAATCGCAATATATTGCTTACAATATCGCAGTATATACATATTGTATCACCAGGTTCTTGCCAATGCACAGCTCTATTATATAAAGTATTTTCATAATAGTTTCCCTGCCAACATGCATTCTTCATGTTGTAACCTTGATCAGTTGTATTCCTTTTAGAAATTATTCATGACTTCTTGAGACATCAAGCTACTAGAGAATGAACTCCTCTCACCTACTATTGGGCAGTTTTCAAAGGCTGTAAGGTCCAGGTTATGGAAGTTCAGCTACTTGACTACAAACCACTGAGATTAGAGAGCACTGTCATTTCTGCTTCATATCCAGCCAATCAGTCAAACAAAAGCAGGTATTTCACTTGTTAGACTTAAACGTTTCTTTGTGAACAAATTATTGTTTAACAGCTGCAACTGGACAGGGTGCAAAAATGCATAATGACTAGGGGTGTAAGAAAATATCGAAAATATCGAATATCAGGATATTATGTTTCCTGACACTGTATCGATTCTCAAAAGCACAGTATCAATACACAGATTCCTGGCAGAGAGTGACTCACTTTGTGTTGTGTTTAAACCTCTGACCACTAGATGGCAGTGTTGTAATCCATTTTCAGCTCCACTCCAACATTAACAAGCAGCACAAGGGCGCAGTGCTATTATAAGCATTGATATATATAATATAATGTTGTGTTTTAATAGTAGGATTTGAAAAATCACAATATTTCCCTTTGCTTGCTATATCACAATATATCGCGATATATTGAATCGTGACCGCTGTATCATGTATCATGACAACTCTAATAATGACATTGTAAAACTGTAAAGCAGAATCGTGACAATGTGCATTAATGTTTGGTAACATTAGCTAAGGATCTGATTTGGGCATTAGCAGCTTTTCCTAGACTGAAGTAAGCACAGAGCAGGTGAAATGTTATTGGAATATTGGTATAAAACAACAGAAGGGTGCAGCTTTAAGAGTTGTAGTTTTAGCAAATGTTAAAATACTAGAATCAATAGGAATAATTTAAATAAAAAAATAACTATCAAAATCTAAACACAGGTTACTATTCAGTATCTGTACATACTATGTTGCAGTATGTTGCATATATATAGGGGTTGGACAATGAAACTGAAACACCTGTCATTGTAGTGCGGGAGGTTTCATGGCTAAATTGGACCAGACTGGTGGCCAATCTTCATTAACTGCACATTGCACCAGTAAGAGCAGAGTGTGAAGAGTAAGAGTGTGAAACATGTATTGTTCTCTGATGAGTCAACCTTTACTGTTTTCCCCACATCCGGGAGAGTTACGGTGTGGAGAAGCCCCAAAGAAGCGTACCACCCAGACTGAAGCATGGGGCTGGATCAGTGATGGTTTGGGCTGCCATATCATGGCTTTCCCTTGTCCCAATACTTTTGCTAGATGGGCGCGTCACTGCCAAGGACTACATCGTACCATTCTGGAGGACCATGTGCATCCAATGGTTCAAACATTGTGTTCTGAAGGTGGTGTGGTGTATCAGGATGACAATGCACCAATAGTCACAGCAAGACTGGTGAAAGATTGGTTTGATGAACATAAAAAGTGAAGTTGAACATCTCCCATGACCTGCACAGTCACCAGATCTAAATATTATTGAGCCACTTTGGGGTGTTTTGGAGGAGCGAGTCAGGAAACGTTTTCCTCCACCAGCATCACGTAGTGACCTGACCACTGTCCTGCAAGAAGAATGTCTTAGAATGTCTTTTATATATATATATATATATATATATATATATATATATATATATATATATATATATATATATATATATATATATATATATACACTTAGTATTTCAACTGTGTTATGTAGGATCATTTCTAAAGAACATATACACTACTTTCTGTAACGTTTGCGTGTGAGAGATAGATTTTTATGTAAATTTAAATTAGATACCATTCCAGGCCAACATTCTATCCACCTACACCAGAATCTGGCTAAAGCTTCAAAACATTCCCACAGCAAAACGGTTCTCTTCAGCAACCCGGCAGCAGGCAAATGTCATCAGAGATTAATATAACAGGCACCTTATTAACAGTTTTTTTACGCTACAGCTGTGTGTGTGAAATTCTTAGGCAGATTATGTGGTCCTAGCAACTCTGCCCGGTGAGCGATACAACAAAGAGCACACATACCGTGCAGTCTGTAAGTATCTGGACAGCGGCATTGTTTTTGTTGTTCTGGCTCACTACTCCAGCACTCCAAGCGATGACTATGAAGTTAAAGTGCAGACTGCCAGCCTTAATTTAACGTGATGTAAGTCCATATCGAGTGAACCGTGTAGGTGTTAAGATTTATTTTTATAAACTGTGCTCCCATTTTAAGAGATCCAAAGAACATGAACATGTAACAGCTCAGTTGTTTCTGGGACAACTACAAGGGTTACAGCTGGTTATAGATGTGGCATCTTGAGGCTGTTGCTATTGTTGCCAAGGCTCATTCATTTTAGAGCATATGGTTTAGCACATTTACATTTACAGTATTTGGCAGACGCTTTTATCCAGAGTGACTTACTGTTTACCTGTACACAGGTAGGTGAAGGTAGTGTTACAGTTTATCTGTACACAGGTAGGTGAAGGTAGTGATACAGTTTACCTGTACACAGGTAGGTGAAGGTAGTGTTACAGTTTACCTGTACACAGGTAGGTGAAGGTAGTGTTACAGTTTATCTGTACACAGGTAGGTGAAGGTAGTGTTACAGTTTATCTGTACACAGGTAGGTGAAGGTAGTGCTACAGTTTACCTGTATACAGGTAGGTGAGGGTAGTGTTACAGTTTACCTGTACACAGGTAGGTGAGGGTAGTGTTACAGTTTATCTGTACACAGGTAGGTGAAGGTAGTGTTACAGTTTATCTGTACACAGGTATGTGAAGATAGTGTTACAGTTTACCAGTACACAGGTAGGTGAAGGTAGTGTTACAGTTTATCTGTACACAGGTAGGTGAAGGTAGTGTTACAGTTTACCTGTACACAGGTTGGTGAAGGTAGTGTTACAGTTTACCTGTACACAGGTAGATGAAGGTTAGTGTTACAGTTTATCTGTACACATGTAGGTGAAGGTAGTGTTACAGTTTACCTGTACACAGGTAGGTGAAGGTAGTGTTACAGTTTACCTGTACACAGGTAGGTGAAGGTAGTGTTACAGTATAACCCACTACACTGTACCAACCAACAATACTATGAAACTACTATAGTAACTACTATGAAACTAATATGTGTGTCATACAAACTGAAATGTTGGCCTACATATAGGACTTTTGGGTTTAGAAGATCCAATATCACTAACACAGACCATAAATGAGTAAGGATCACTGGAAGCACTAAAGAGCTTAGCAATACAGAACGATCTGGCAGTCATGCTAAACAAATCTACTGAACTCTTTAAGATCAAGAACACTTTCCAGGATGCGGGTACACTACTGGGCAAAGGTCTGAGGCACCTAGGCTGATTGTTTATCTGATCAATAAGTGTATGTTCACCAGTAAGAACAGCAGCAATCTTGATTTAGCTTAATGCATATTGAATTCATATTATTGAATAATTTTATTTGCTCAGCTGCCTGGAAAAATAGCTTTTAAATATAATAATGTCCCAAAAAAATGTTTGTCAATAAAAGAACCACTTTTAGTTCCCTAAAGAATCCCTCTTGAACATAAAGAGATCTGTAAGCTTTAAGGTTTCAGTTTAAATATTATCATTATATTAAGACTCCATGCTAAATATAGGCTTTATTTTAAAACTGTATGTTCTTGCAGGGAACCGTTTAGGAGATGTGTAGAGAGGAATACACCAGTATAATCTAGTTCGCTGGTTTACCACTGGTAAGCCTTTGAACCAGGAAGGCCAAGTTTGTTTGCTAAGCCTGTAGAAGACAGGTCAATGAACAGATAAGAGATAGAGTGACCTGTACTAGCATTGTGGCAAGAGGAGAGTGTGAAGGGAAAAGCATCTCTCGCTCTCATGCAGGCACATCTCTTCATCTGTGAAACATGATGGAAGGTCCTGTCATGGCTTCGGCATGTACTGCTGCCAGTTGCATGGCTCACTTGTCTACATTGATTTAGTGTCTTCTGATGACTGCAGCAAAAGTAGAGAAGCATCTCCGCTGCTAAGATCTTAAAATCTATTCTAATGCACTTGCAGCAGAACAATGAATCCAAGAATGCCGCTAAAAAAATCTGGCCACAATGTGTCAGTGACCACATAAATCATCTGACCAGAATCCCTTCATATATGGGTGATTCTTCAATTGTGGGCTCTTTTATCATCTTAACGTTTGTAATTTCTAGTTTTATAAAGTAATGCATTTCACTTTAATTTCTATATAAAGTCACACTGTTAGACTTAATTATATTTAATTTCTGCATAATTTAAAATATACTGATGGTGAAATTGAAAACCTGTCATTACCATCAACAAATGTCATTATCATCTCAACAGGCTAGAACAAGCTGCACTTTAAATACACACAAATAAATAAATAAATAAAGTGTAAATGTAATGTTTAGTTATAAATAAATAAATAAATAATGTGTAAATGTAATGTTTAGTTATAAATAAATAAATAATGTGCTAATGTAATGTTTAGTTGTAAATAAATAAATAATGTGTAAATGTAATGTTTAGTTATAAATAAATAAATAATGTGTTAATGTAATGTTTAGTTGTAAATAAATAAATAATGTGTAAATGTAATGTTTAGTTATAAATAAATAAATAATGTGTAAATGTAATATTTAGTTGTAAATAAATAATGTGTAAATGTAATGTTTAGTTATAAATAAATAAATAATGTGTAAATGTACTGTTTAGCCATAAATTAATAAATAAATAATGTGTAAATGTAATGTTTAGTTGTAAATAAATAAATAATGTGTAAATGCAATGTTTAGTTGTAAATAAATAAATAATGTGTAAATGTAATGTTTAGTTGTAAATAAATAAATAATGTGTAAATGTAATGTTTAGTTATAAATAAATAAATAATGTGTAAATGTAATGTTTAGTTGTAAATAAATGAATAATGTGTAAATGTAATGTTTAGTTGTAAATAAATAAATAATGTGTAAATGTAATGTTTAGTTGTAAATAAATAAATAATGTGTAAATGTAATGTTTAGTTGTAAATAAATAAATAATGTGTAAATGTAATGTTTAGTTATAAATAAATAAATAATGTGTAAATGTAATGTTTAGTTGTAAATAAATGAATAATGTGTAAATGTAATGTTTAGTTGTAAATAAATAAATAATGTGTGAATATAATGTTTAGTTGTAAATAAATAAATAATGTGTAAATGTAATGTTTAGTTGTAAATAAATAAATAATGTGTAAATGTAATGTTTAGTTGTAAAGTACTGCGGTACTGATGTAAACGGTAATGACTCTGAATAAATGTACTCTATGATGAGGAGCAATACACGATTCAGTTACTCCCATTTACACACATTAACATGTCACTCCTCACTCATGTGCTCCTTTGTGAGTCTTTGTTTCCATGGTTACAACAAAAACAAGTGCTACCTTTAAATAGTTCCCTGCAGAAGTCATACACTGTTGCGGTTATGACGATAATGTTGGGGATGATCATATATTGCTCAGAAATATGCATAGGTACAAATATGAAACTCAACAGTACATTTAGTTTCTTTTTAAGTTTTTATGAAACTCATATTGTGATGTTTTTCATAAATTGATCACTTTTTAGCATTTTATTGGGGCCCAGAAGTTTTAAAGTCAAAATATTCATGTTAAAATCATTATAAAAATGGAAATCATAATTATTTTGGTGTGTATTTTTTTTTTGGTGATTGATCTTTTTAATACCTAAAATGTTTGTTTTGTATTAAAGTAATTTTAATACAAATTTATAACCTAGGGATGTAAAAATTCCCCTAAATGAAGAATCACCCATTAATATTACTTAAACAAACAATAGATTTTGCATTAATGCAATTTCTTGGTGAATAAGTTCAACCTTCATTTGTTTTGAAACTTTGTTTTAAACATTTTGGTCAAAAACTAAACTTTATTAAGCCTGTATGCAGGAGTAGACATTGCCACTTAGCTCTAACATGCTACCCTATAGTTCAAGTGCTAAAACCATTGCATGTTTTGGACGAACTATTAGTCATATCCACTACTTAGTCTACCAAAGGCCCACCAAATGCAACAAAGGTCTCTACCAACAGGCGTCTGGCTTCAAGACAAGCAGAGGCTGTCAGCACACACAATTATTATGGATTAAGGGTAGGCGTAAAATTTGTGCCTGAAAGGATTTTATATTGTATGCAAAGTGTGCTGTCTATTATTTTCTAATGACAGACTGAGAAAGCACAAATGTCCATGTTCATGAGCTGGACGAAGAAGAAGACCACCGACTGTGAGGGGCTGATAGATAACGCCGTCCTTTATGAACGCACATGCCAAGAAATTCCACCATCAGCCTCTAAAGGCCTGGCACGAGCCACACTGGCATCTTGCTTCATCTTTGTTATGATGATTTGCCATTGCTGATTTATGATGATAGCCTGCAATACACAGAGCTAATGATTGGCAGCAGGAACATTAGCACTAACAGATGTGTCATTTGAAAACAAGTTTCTGGAACCATACCAGCATGTTCAAAGAGCAGATGTAAGCTACTGTATCTTCATTACAAGAGAGCATTGCCTTTGATCCAGCTTTTGCAAAAGCGTCTTTGCGATGCTTTATTAAACATTGGCAGTTCATTAGGACTGTCAGGAACGCTCCAGATGACAGCCTCTCCAGGGAGTTGAGGAATGAGAAAAATAACACAGGCTAGACCATCTATATATATATATTGTTTCTGTTCAAAGAAAAACAAGCATCTTCAAAACTGGCTTTACAGGAGAGGGCAAAAATCTTCTTTTAATGCTTTTAATGTAAGTTGACCTGAGGATTTTTATTAAAAGCAATTTTGGACTATTAGTCTAACAGAACACAAAGGAGCTCAACTTTCAAAACATGGACATATTTTTTTTGACAGCGACCACATATTGCTTTATATAATGCATTTCAGAAAAAAATATTATCCCCATCAGTGTTCCCTCAAATATGAAAGCCGGAAGTCGACCTGAGCTCAACACACAGTCTGATGAATACTAGCAGCCTATTAGTCTGTTTGCAGCAAATTTCACAGTAAACTGTAGTTGAGTATCATAGATGTGACTTCGAGGCTTACCAAATCACGATAATGTAATACACTAAGGCTGAACGATACTAGACAAAATTGACTTTGCAATGGTTTTTATCTGTGATATATATTATGAGATATGAAAAAAATCTTGAAAAGCTCTATTTAGAAAGAATTAATCTTTCTAGAATGTCATCTACATAGAAAATAAAAATATTGATTAAAAAAGCTTCAGTACTGTACTTTTGTTTTTACACACCAAACCCAAAAGCAGGCAAGCACTGTGAGTGCTTTTCTCAGTGTATAGAAGAACCCTTAAATCAAAGTATATTATATCAGACTTCTCTTGTAGATCTTTTGCTTGGATCAGATTCATGTTCATAAATACAG
Source organism: Megaleporinus macrocephalus (assembly GCA_021613375.1). Taxonomy (NCBI): domain Eukaryota; kingdom Metazoa; phylum Chordata; class Actinopteri; order Characiformes; family Anostomidae; genus Megaleporinus; species Megaleporinus macrocephalus. The sequence continues at coordinate 18,949,391 of CM038714.1, read as the reverse complement.
CTGACCTGTATCTGTAATGTGAACTAATCCCTGAAAAGTCACACATGTGCGCTCTGACACTTTTTGGGCATCCGTCACACACACTGCAGTCACGTTTGTTTGTGGTCACGCATAGACACTTTTTTAGACATTGTTTCAAACACTACTCGATTTCTGTAGGTTCCTTCCAGCTTTGCCTAAACTGATTAACTTCCCCAAAATTCAAGCGAATGGCCAAGCTCTTCATCTTTTCACTGACTGTCACTGCTATGAATTGGTTAGCTATCTGATCTAGGACCACAAATAAAACTCTAAAATTGGATGTGCGCAAACAGTCCTGAAAAAAAAATGATCTGCACCACTTTAAGGCAATGAAATCTGGCTACTTCAGGTGTTCTTTAGCCAGTACTTAAATATCTGCACTGCTGAATGATAAAAAATGTAGATATATGATTTTTCCAGATTTTTTATTAGCGGTCGTAATTTTATTTTTATTTTATTTTATTGAGTACTGGTGATACAATAATTATGTGTTGTTTTAACAGACAAGCATCACTAACTAGAACATAACATTTAACTTTAAAAAAAAATAAAGATCAAAATTTTGTGTGGACAAATTACAAAACACAAACATGTTTTTCATAAGCAAGGTGAGCGTTATATCCCCTACAAACAGTTTTAGATATTTTGCTTATGTGATACAATTAACTTTGCTTGTTTCACGGCTGTGTTGAAGGTCCGTAGACACAAACTAATTCTATCGCCAGGAGCTAGTTAGATAGTTAGTTAGCTGTGCTACCTAGCTGGTCAGCCAGCTCAAGTCTTTCATAGACCATTGTTATACGTTACATACATTTTAATGACCCACACAGCTGTTTTGCTGTTGTGAAATGATTAACTCTGCTCGTTTTGCAGCTGTGTTGTAGGTCTGTAGGCACGAACCAACTAGCTTGCTAGTTAATTGGATCAACGTAATTAAAAAATGGCCAACTAGATTTTTTTTTCATGCAGTCAACTTTAGACTATATATGTTAACAGTTGTTCAGTTTATGTTATTTTTAAACACTTCTTGCTGAAAAGCTAATAAAAATACCCCAATGTAATTCTATCAGCACTTGGCAGAACTCAAAAAGACTAATGCAAAATGTTGCCATAAGTATTTACTTATTTGTTTGTTGGCTTGATGTTTATTTTTTCTATTGTGTATTGTGTAAGACTACTGCACATGCACATTTTGGATTATAATGCAGGAACAATACATTGTATACATCCTTATAATAACCTTATCAGCAATTCCACAGTGAACATAAACACTTCATCATCGGGCACGATATTGCACTCTGGTGGAGTGAAGTTATGATACAATGAACTGGCTGTGTTGTAGGTCGCTGGGCATGAACCAACTAGCTTGCCAGCTAATTAGATCCACTTCCAACTCAAAATATATGATCATGTCGAACATTGTTAAGTTTATGTTATCTAAAACCAATTCTTCCATACGTAATTCTATGAGCGATTGACAAAGTCAGAAATACTAATGCAAAACGTTGCCTTAATTTTATTTATTCATTTGTTTATTTATTGACCTGATGCTTTATTTTTTTATTGTGTGCTGGATATGGCACATCCAAAGATGAGACTACTGCGCATGCGGACAAAGCCGGAACGATACATCGTCTGCAGCCCTATAATAAAGCATGATGAGAAAACTGGAGCTCACAATAAACTTTCATAAACTTATCAGCCACTTCACCATCACTGATCCACGAGCTCACCCTAAATTCCCACCAGTGTAATCTCAGATATTAGTCTCGCGCGGAGTGTTACGGTAAGTTCAACCAAGCAGATCGGCACGTACTGTTTTGATGTACATCTGTCACGTACTCTCGCCGTTACCTCAATTCACACCGAAGACGAACGGGCGGATGTTACGGGCTCGCCGTGCTCGGTCGCTTACCTGCGCTCGGTGTGTGCTCGGGAGGACGACGCTCGCGCACATCTGCTCTGAGACTTCTGATGCTCAAGCATGTCCCATCATCTCATCTCATCTCATCTCATCTCCCGCCCACCAGCGGACTCGTTCACCCAAAGTAACCTGGCTCCGGAGGACGAACACGAGAGAGAGAGAGAGAGACCCTGTCTAAGCCCAGCACTGCTAAATTAATTCAGCTGCGGATGCTGGTTATGTGTGAACAGAGGATCTCAGCTGTGGAGGGGATTTCGGGTGGATTTTGAGTCTACTTCTCACTGTAGACACGAAAAAAGTTTAGCCCCTCGCCTGTTTCCCTTCTCCTCCTGCAGCCTGAACTAAAGTCTCCCCGGCTTCTCCGCGCTCGCACGGCTTAAACTACGCGGACGGACCTGTGAAACCTGGAGTAAAACAGATTTGTAGGATAAATCTCTGCGGCTCACTTACCTCGTCTCCCCCGGCTGTGCTTCTCCGTTGTGGTGGTCCAGCGAGAGGCATTCGCGCTGGAAGAGATCCTGACAGAGCGCATAGGGGCCTGAATAGTAGATTTAAGTGACTGAGATTTTTCCATTACGTACCTTATATGCGAAGCCTCAGGGGGGGACACCGAGAAGGAAGCTCGAACAACAACCATTGAGCTTTTCATTCACCGCTCAGATGAAGGAATCGCCACCATTTTAACAATAAACAGACTTTCTGTTGGAATTAAAGGGAAGTCCGTTCATTTTTACCACAGCAATGACATAAATCTGTTACTACCCTCCTAAAAGGGGCTATTCCTGCTTATGTTTTTCACGGAAATCATCAATTTTATACAAAATGATATTATATTTTAGGGTTTTGTTATGATTTTAGTTCATCTGCTAACGGAGTAGCCCGTTACATTGCCATGACAACAGGCCGTGAGCCTTAGCCAAAGTAGCCCAGCATATTTGCTAGCTAGGTAAAAAAGTTAAATAACAAATAATATATACAAAAATTAACAAACCTGTTGAATATAATGCCCATTTCTTAAGCACCAGCTTTTCAGTCCCCTGTTAAAATGTCTATTTTATTGTTAACTTGTAGCTATGACTGTTTATTTTGTGCTAGCTAACGTGCTAATATTATTTATTTCAAATATTTCATGTTTTTTTATTTTAATTGAACTTTCAATAAAAAAACACAGTTATGTTGGTACAGCCTACTATTGTGATGCCCACAACATTGTCACAACGTTGAAATATAATTCCTCAGATGCAACATTATCTGACAACCGTGTTGCCAACATATTGGCAACACTCAGTACATTATCAGAACCTTCTAAAATTCTTCAATAGTTTCATCATATCTGTATGAAACTCCATGGAATTTTGCTAAGGTGCCAACAGGTAGTTATGACACAACATCACACGGTTACTTGGTAATGTCGTTGTGACAACATTGTGAGAATCTTTTTCAGACAACGTAAACAGCACCACCTTTTGAGAACGTTGTTGCAATGTTGTAAGATGGTAGACAACATTGTGACAACTTTGTGTGTTTGCTGGGCTGTAGATATGAATTTCCAACTTTGTGCTAGCTAACATGCTAACATTCATTCTTTTGAGTAAATGAAAGTATTAAAGCAGCCAAATGTTCAAACACAGTTGTCATTACAACGTTCTAACAACCTACCCACAACACTGTCAGATACCACTGAAATGTAATTCCTCAGAAAGTTGTGACAATATTATCTACAGTGGCAACATTGTCAGTACATTATCACAACCTCTTAGAATTCTTCATAGTTCCATTATGTCTCCATGGAATTTTGGTAAGTTGCCAACAGGTAATATTAATATCATATGAAAATATTATTTAATAGTGACATTGTGACAATGCTGTGAAACAGGAAAAAAAAACAATATTTAAAAAATAAACATACCTTCTGAATATAATGTCACTTTGTTGGCACCAGCTTCTCAGCCTCTGTCAAAAAAAGAAAACCAGTTAAAATGCTGTGACAACCTGTTGTTTTGGTGCTCACAAGGTTGTCACAACATTGAAATGTAATTTCTTAGAAAGTAGTGACAGCATTACCTGACAATGTTGTCAGTACATCATCACAACCTCCTAGAATCCTTCAGACGTTCCATTATGGCTCCATGGAACTCCATGGAATTTTGCTAAGTTACAAACAGGACTAATAATACCGTATGACAACAATGACAACATTGTGACAACCTTGTTGAGACAAAGTAAACAGCACCACCTTTTAACAACATTGTGACCACTTCATGTGTTTGCTGGGCTACAGCCATAACTGTCTAACTTTCTTTTGAATAAAACTTTGTTTAGAATACATTTTTAAAAATAAAAACATCCCCCAAACAGCCCCCTTTTGCATCTCCCTGGTATCGGCTACTGCTTTTACAGTGTGTTTTTACCTATGAACTCATATCTTAATTTTCTGGTTGTTCACTGCTTTTATTTGCTGCCCAGCTAAAGCGAAAGTAGCTAGTCTTAGCTCTAGCTTAGCTAGATAGCTTTCAACCCAGCTAACAAAAAAAGGTCCCCAGGATGTCCCCGAACCAACGCGTCCTTTAAAAAGTCCTTTAAACGTCTCTTTCAACGTTCTTAGGATGTTTGTAGGACTACTACGGAACCTTCAGGAGACTATGGGGGAATGTTTATGGAAAGTCCTTTAAACATCTCTTTCGACGTTCTTAGGATGTTTGTAGGACCACCACAGCCTTATTTGTTTATTTGTATAATGATATGCGCTGATTTGAAATGCATGCGTAACGTCAAACCGCACTCGCTTTTTAATATTCATTTCTTCCTGCACTGTTAACTTCTTACCCTGATGATTAAGGCTCATGCACCCGTTGTTCTGAACTGGACAACTGTTTCGCCTCTTCCGTGTCATTTTCTGTCAGTAACTAAAACACAGACCACCTTTCACAACCGCTCATAGCACCAAGTACTTTATCTCGTTCTTAAGAATGTTCATTAATTTACGAGAGCTTTCTAAAACAATTCTTAACCAAAGTAGGTAAACTTACTTGAGTAACCTGACTCATTTGTAATTCAGGAAGCACTCACTGGCTGCTGCAATATAATGTACATTTACCTTCATTTCAAATCTCATTATAACGTCATGTATCCCACATAGCAAAAGTGATTTTGCCCGTACAGATCCTTATTACACTTTATATATAAACACATATATACTTCACATATAGATTAAAACAAGAATGTTATATTTCAATTAATTACATTTAAACATAAGCATATACAAAATAAATAATTCATAAGCAACAGCCTTAAACGTTTTTATTCCACACAATATTAACAAACAGCCATATCCTACATTGATCAGAACATTCTTGGACACTGAGACTTGACATGAAGCATCGTTTCTTATGGGAGCAGCCTAAAAAGGAAACACAAAAGATAATTTATGCTGGTTTACAAATAAACTAAGTGCCATAAATACACAGTCCCTGCTAACTACAGTTGTGACAGTTAGTGAATGATTAGATGCTATCTAGATATCCTCCTGAATGGCTTATAAAATATGCTCTTAGGTCTAAACAATAAAGATTTGGCCTATGTCCAGATTGTACTTAATTATGATGTATCATTATAAAACAACTTCATTTAAAGTAATTTTATTTCTATTGGGACAGCTGACAAGCAGGTGTTATGACAAAAGTATATGACAGGGTATGTATATTAGCAAATATACAGTAAATATACAAATATACAATAAACGTAAAATGTATACAAATATACATTAAACGACTTTACAAATAATGTTCTGAGATGCCTATAATTACTCTAAAGACAGATGGGACAGAATAATGTAGAAATTACTAAAAAAAAACCAAAAAAAACCCCTCTATTTTTAAAAAGTAGAATTATATAGAATAACACCCCCATTTAAAAAAAATGTGCGCTCCCGATGTACTCCCCATTCTAATAGTTGCAAGATGCCATAGAATGCATTTATTCAGTATTTAAAACTGTTCTCTGATGTTGTGTGATCACTGGGTTGAAAAATGCCCAGGTGTGGTTCTACACATTATTTACATGGTATGGTATGGTATGGTCTGGCCCTAGAATGAAACAAGCTGGTTTCCCTTGTTTGGGGACATAATTTTGGGTGAAGTAGAGACTGTCAGGTAACATAGTAGGATTTAGGAATCAACTTGTTTTACCATCCCAGATTTGTAAAGGCAGGATTTGTATTTGAAGGTGGAACAGCAGTGTTTGCATGCCATTAGATCTTTTTGTCTATAGAACTAGACTGTAGTTATAACCTACACAATAAACATATTAATCTGTTTTATGTAACATGACACGTTAGATTAATCCAAATCTGTACAAAAACTAATTTAATGAACTGACCTAAATGTAACCCACCTTGAATGGAAGCAACAGGGCTGACTTTCAGGTGTTCATCTAGGAGGTCCTAGTGAAAAGGTGCATATCGTTAGCACAGCGTAGTAACTGTGTTACCAACGCTTTGTGTATTTACTGTTAATTCATGTCAGACTCAATTCAATAATCACTACATTCTCCCAATGCGCAGCTTTATACTATCAAATTATCCTAATTATCACTTCAATGCTCAATCTTTTTTTAATTCTTATATTCCACCTTAAATGGTGTCTGAGTGACTCAGTAACCTGAAGGGCTAGACAGTAACTGCAGCGTTATTTAATGACCATCTATGACCAGAGTAGGACCTGTTGCGAACGTCAAAAAAGGCCCGGTAACATTCTACAGCGAACGATACATATGTACCCAAAATGGGACGTCGACCCCTTGTTTGCTGGGTAGTTTGATCAGCCCCTGTCTGACAAGCATGACAACTTAAACATGATAAGTGTTCATAATAAGAAACATCCCATACAACTCAACGTTCTATACCACAAAGCCTACACAGTGATTTACATTACTATATATAAAATAAACAAATAACTGAAACAATTATGATCATCATTACGCAATACATTGTTGCTGTCCAAAGAAAAACAAGTATCTCCAAAATGGCTATGATTTTCTATGAAATGGTGTAGAAAAATACAAATTGACACAAATGGAGATACATATCTTTCATTGAGCAGCAACAATATACTTACATATATGCAAACACAATACATATTACAAATGTTACATACATTTTATATGCTTGCCCTTTTGTCGTAGGCAGTATCAACATTTCTTGTGTCTCAGAGATAACTTTTTTGGGAACATAGGAAATGTTCGGGATAAAGATAATAAATTAGTTTAATAAATTATTTTTTTTAATTTTCTAATTTTTAATCTAATACCAATGTCCAGTTTACAGGAGTGTAAAATTCAATGAAATCACTAAAAAACATATTATCCCCAAATTTATAGACCATTGCCTACTGTCTCTCATATACACACATTCAATTCTAATTTGAATACAATAATGTGTAATGTAGTCTATTAAACACATTAACTATATAATATATAACCACAGCATCCCTTAGTACACACAGTCCAAATGTCCTGGATATAAAACTTTATCTCATAATGTGTGTATATTTCCTTTTTTGTCTTCCACTAGAGCGACTTTCTAGAAGGACATACAATCAGAAACATCTCCGAAATAAATACAGGGTTTGACTTGGAGACAGTGAGTAGGTTTGGGTTTGTTTAGAACACAATAAACGAAGCTGAGACTGTAAAAACAGGTAAGAGTGAATGCAGTGACATACCTGCTACTTTAGAAATATCCAGTAATGTCCAGTTGCTTCTTTTTATTTTAAAATAATCTGTGGATCAGCAGGAATTATGTTTTTGGAGAGGCCCAAAAACATAATTTACTTTGAATGAAAGTCAATGAAAGCAGACTTTCCAAGTGATTTCAGAGCATTTCTATTGGTCCATACATTTTGAAATTAACAGTAGCTGTCATGCTCAAATAATATGAAAAATATATTGACAACACAGATACATGTTTTTCTTTGGACAGTGATGATATGTTGGATTTAAGGAAAATACACAACTTCAAAAATACTTCTGTACAACAC
>CM038714.1:18833603-18940412 GCA_021613375.1 Megaleporinus macrocephalus | reverse complement strand
CGCAGCTGTTTACTGTAATTTGCTGAAAAGCAGAGGGTTCGAGACGTTATACCACATTTATTACTGATCCAGAGACAAAGCCCACTATGAAGAACTGGGCAGCCTCACAAAAACATCAAACCAGCACCAACAACTTCACCGTTTCACTGTTATGGGTTTTACTTGAAGCGGCAAACAAGCAACAGCAGAAGTGATGAGGTTTCATGTACAAGCAATAAGCCGAACGTTGCTGGTACACGAGACTGCAGCAGGAGCTGTTCCAGACGCTGTGGAGCGCTGAGAAAGCCGATGACGCAGCTTTATTGGCTTTCCGGCTCCCCTGAAGTAAACATCACTGTACCTAGTCTCGCAGAGCCAGCTGTGATCTCAGTATGAGAACGTCTGCGGACACCTGTGAGAAAACGTGCTCTATATGTTGGTAAGAATGCTGATTTACTAGGGTGGGCACAGCAGGAGTGTGAAATTCTTGACCACTCCATTAAAGCTACACCACATAATGCTGCATTGACATGTTGGTGTTGATCTAAACAGAATCATTTAGTGCCTCAAAGCAATATGTGACTGATGACAGCCTGAAGCCATGCATACAAGGGCATACAAGGGGGGGGGGCACATTTACTAGTCAAAGCCCACCCTATCCTCTAAATATCAGCTATAAGTTGATTCCACTGTAGGTAATCACTGTATGTATAGTGACGTAGAACAACATTAGTGGAATTACAGTAAATTACTAATAAATAAACACAATATAACATTATCTGTACGTCTGATTATTATTATATAAATCCAATTAAATATCACTTTACAAACTAAACTAGATACTCCACATTACATGGTACTGCTGTCAGAAAACATGTATAACCAAAAATTAATTATTTTCTTTAGAGTATAATGCTGAAATGCAATGTTAAAGAAATGTATATTAAGTGTCCCAAACAGCACCCTCTGGAACATACAGCACCACTGAAACACTTATAACGATGGTGTTCTTTTATTTATTTATAAGCTAATTAATTTATTTATTAAATTTTATTTTTTACATATACATGTAGTGTAGTAGCAGTCTGCAGTTTGGGGCGTGGTCAGAGAGTAATGTAATTTTACGTTTCAGAGTGCTTTCTGACTAAAGTTAATATAAACATTAGCTAACCCAAACCATTCTACTCCGTTACCATAACAACACATTATACTAAAGCCGTTTTTATAACAGTATATATTGCTATTCACTCCTTTCATCACTGACCTCACGTTTAAAGTCCCCCCCCTCAACCTAACAACCAGTTGCTAACAACAAACACAGCATGTGAATTACGCTTTTCTGTGGTTTAATTTTTCCAGTTCCTATGCCAATGCACGCCCTTCACTTCTGTTAAAAAGGGATGACCATTATCAGAGGAGAGCTTTAGAAGAGTGCAGTGTTTATATAAAGTAGAAGACAGAGGAATGCTTTCCATTCCTAATGAGAATCAGCATCAATAAAACCAATGATAATTTAAAAAACACACAGTTTATTTCACCACCAACATGCAGCACAAGGTTTAGGGGATTTGGAGACCTCTCTGGTGGAAATGTGGAACTGCATGCAACAGGTAGGAGAACACTGTAAGGCAGGTTGTGCTACTACCCTCTTCCCTGAGTGGATGAATCTGCTTCTTGCAATGAATAATAAAATTCAAAGAGAACTCTGTCAAAACGTGGTGATGGACATGTCTTCTGAGGACGCGAGTGAGTTGTTCCACACTGGTCCTGGACACAGGATCGAGTCAAGGCTCATTTTGGGGGGGGGGGGGGGAGATACTTCATCACAAGTATTCTATCTGAACTGTGGATGGATTGCGCAATTACATGCCATTCAACAGTCAAGTGTCAAAGAACAGCATTCGTCCACAACTATCTTTTCCCCGCTGTCGAGAAACTTGAACAGGGAGGAAATACGATAGTGACGATAGTAGTCACATCACTGAAGACACATTCCTTTCTGCGCACGTGGATTTCATCTGATCCAGCACGTAAGGTTAACAAGGCTACCTCATTCACAGAGTGTGTTATGTGATCACACTTGGCCCCATCTTGTAACGTAAGCTGACTGCCCAGCCCCCAGCAAGCTTGACACATCCTTACACAAAGCACAGAGAGCCAAAACAGTAAAAGTTGACCTCTCTGAAACGTCCTGCTCCAGTTTAGCGCTGGAAGGTTACTGTACCAGCTTGTTCTGCCGGACTTTCAGGATCAGACTCTGACTAGTAATTAAGGTGGTGTAGTGGTTAGTATGGTGGTGTAGTAGTTAGTATGGTGGTGTAGTGGTTAGTATGGTGGTGTAGTAGTTAGTATGGTGGTGTAGTGGTTAGTATGGTGGTGTAGTAGTTAGTATGGTGGTGTAGTGGTTAGTATGGTGGTGTAGTGGTTAGTATGGTGGTGTAGTAGGTTAGTATGGTGGTGTAGTGGTTAGTATGGTGGTGTAGTGGTTAGTATGGTGGTGTAGTGGTTAGTATGGTGGTGTAGTGGTTAGTATGGTGGTGTAGTAGTTAGTGTGGTGGTGTAGTGGTTAGTATGGTGGTGTAGTGGTTAGTACGGTGGTGTAGTAGTTAGTATGGTGGTGTAGTGGTCAGTATGGTGGTGTAGTGGTTAGTATGGTGGTGTAGTGGTTAGTATGGTGGTTGTAGTGGTCAGTATGGTGGTGTAGTGGTTAGTACGGTGGTGTAGTGGTTAGTATGGTGGTGTAGTGGTTAGTACGGTGGTGTAGTGGTTAGTATGGTGGTGTAGTGGTTAGTATGGTGGTGTAGTGGTCAGTATGGTGGTGTAGTGGTTAGTATGGTGGTGTAGTGGTCAGTATGGTGGTCTGGGTGGTTCTGTGTGGAGTGTGTATGTTCTCTCTGTGTTTGAGTGGGTTCCTCCGGGTACTCCGGTTTCCTCCCAAAGTCCAAACACATGTATGTTAGGATCCTCACTCTAAACTGACTGTAGGTGTGACCTGTCCATAATGTACCCTGTTTTCACCTGATGACACTGGGATTGATTCCAGCACTTCCCGTGACCCCGACTAGCGCAATAAAGCGGAAATTAATGGATGGATAAACTTTAAAAATACTAACCTACTGGTGGCATAGAATACCACAGCATCCTGTCAATGACATTATGTTCCTTCTTTTTAAAGTGTATCGTTTTTTTCTCCTGCCAGCAACAACAGACTTTTAACTTGATGTTTTCAGGACATTATATTAACGTGTGGAGCAAATTACAAACCATGTTACTCATATCTAATTCATGAGTCTCTGGTTTCTTAATAAAGCCAAAGTGCTTTTACATCAGGCTTCAATGCTGCAGGATCTGGTCCTACATCTACGGTGAACGTACAGCTATCATTAAGCTGAGCTACACTATATCATGTGCCTTCACAAACATATGAACTTAAGTGACGTCCCATTCTTAATCCATAGGGTTTAATATAATGTCGGCCCAACCTTTGCAGCTATAACAGCTTCAGCTCTTCTGGGAAGTCTCTCCACACGGTTTAGGAGAGTGTTTATGGGAATGTTTGACCAATAGTTCTTCTAGAAGAACATCTGTGAGGTCAGACACTGATGTTGGATGAGAAGGTCTGGCTCACAGTCTCCGCTCTAATTCATCATAAAGGTGTTCTATCAGGTTGAGGTCAGGACTCTGTGCAGGCCAGTCAAGTTCTTCTACACCAAACTTGCTCCTCCATGTCTTCATGGAGCTGCTTTGTACACTGGTGGGCAGTCATGTTGGAACAGGAAGGAGCCGTCCCCAAACTGTCCCCACAGAGTTGGGAGCATGAAATTGTCCAGAATCTTTTCTGAAGCATTAAGAGTTCCTTTCACTGGAACGGAGGGTCCGAGCCCAACTCCTGAAAAAACCCCATACCATTATCCCCCCTCCACCAAACTTTACACTCCGCAGTCAGACAAGTACCGTTCTCCTGGCAACCTGCAAACCCAGACCCGTCTATTGGATTGCCAGACAGAGAAGAGTGATTGGTCACTCCAGAGAACACGTCTCCACTGCTCTAGAGTCCAGTGGCGGTGTGCTTTACTCCACTGCATCTGACGCTCTGCATTGTTCTTGGTGATGTAAGGCTTGGATGCAGCTGCTCGGCCATGGAGACCCATTCCATGAAGCTCTCTACGCTCTGTTCTTGAGCTGATCTGAAGACCACATGAAGTTTGGAGGTCTGTAGTGATTGACTGGCTGAGTTGCTGTCGTTCCCAATCACCTCCACTGACAGTCCACTGTGGAATATTTAGTAGTGAGGAAACTTCACCACTGGACTTGTTGCTCAGGTGACGTCCTATCACGGTACCACGCTGGAGTTCACTGAGCTCCTGAAAGAGACCCACTCTTTACTAATGTGTGTAGAAGCAGTCTGCATGACTAGGTGCTGCTTTTATACACCTGTAGTCATGGAAGAGATTGAACACCTGAATCCAATGATTTGGAGAGGTGAGTGAATAGTTTTGGCAACGTAGTGTATAACTTGTAGTGCACGAATCGTGATTCGCAGATTAATCGAAGTATCGCCACAGCGCTACACTAGCGCCGTTATGTCGTCTAAGTGGTTTATGACCTCAACCAGGCAGCGCTGACAAGACGCGAGGCTGAAAACTGCAGGCTGCATGAAAAAACGCTTTCTTTATTCCATAAATTAGACGACGTTCAGCATCAGCGCCGAGACCGCAGTGCTGCATTGTGCCTCGTCTTTTGCTCATAATTAATGACAGAGTTAATGGGCATTCATCAAGCTCATCAGCACAGTCCCTCTCACCGCCGCTTCTAATCTCTCTAAGCTTCTCATTAATGGCTCCTCTGTGTTTCCATCGTCATCGTTTCACATCTGTTGTGCTGGCAGAAGGAGTCCTTACTGGATCCTTCACTTCAATCAGTTTTTCCCTTTCATTTTGTGGGCAAAACAACATCGGGACAGGACAGCAGAGCATCAAAGCCACAAGAAAGCCAGGCAAAGGAGATGCACATTGATTCATAATCATCTACAGCAACACGTTCTGAACTTGTGTTGGTTTTGTTGTCACTTCAGCAATTACTGCAACCAGATGTTTATCCTACATGCTGTTTAATACACAGTGGAGCCATATTATTATGACCACCAGCTAATATCAAGAGTAACCGTCGTGTGCAGCACTAATAGCAGCTAGATGGACTTGGAGACTTAATAAGGTCCTGGTAGATTGTCACAGGTATCTGGAGTCATCTGGAGCTACTGGAGGGAGCGTAGAGGGGGATCCATAGAGCCAACACCACCATCCAGGTGGTCCCACAGATGCTCAATTGGGTTCATGTCTGGGGGAATCAGAGGTCCAGGGTAGTACTTGGGAGTCTAGAAATGTGGGACATTTCTAGTCGTGTGACATGTCACATTGTCTTGCTGGAAGATCCCAGAGAGGACAATCAGCATGTATGGAGTACATGATCTGCAAGGATGGATTTTAGGGCGTTTTCTCACCTGTAGTTAGTTTCTCTGGTCCGGATCAGGTATTGAGTTTGTGTACTTGGAGCGTTTCCTCCTCAGTTAAGTTTGTTTTCACACAGGCAAAAACCAAAAGACACCAAAATGCACCTTAACAAACCATGTGAGCTTGTTGTCTCCTCTGATTGGTCAGAGCTATCTGGCGTGTGAGCTAGAAAGTAAACACAGGGAGAAGATCTGGTTTTCTAAACTACTGCACATTTCTTGTAGTGCGTATCACGGAGCAGCGGCAGAGACAGCATCTGTTCATAGCTGTAATAATAATCTGATAATATACCTGCACTACAGTCCACCTGCAGAACACCCAGCTCACTCCAAACATCAAGTAGACAACGTCCCTCACTGCTAGTCCAAGAGAGACCTCGCTTCATTGTCCTCGCCCTGTTAGCTGCTCCAGTTCTCCAGTTCTCTGTTTACGCTATCTGCCCCATCCCATAATGCAAAGCACACCTGGCTGCAGGAGATGTTTAGATCAAACTTGTGGAGTGCATCTAACACTTGGGTCGGATTGAGGTCGGATCATGTTCTCATCACAAACGAACCACTCTGGAGTTTGTTTGGAACCGGACCGAGACCACCTCCTCCTGAGGGTCTCGGTGCAGTTGTTTTGGTCCACACCCGAGTGTGAGAGAGAGTCCGTTTTAGACCAGACTAACGAGTGCTGGTGTGAAAACGCCCTTACATAGATGAGTGGGTTAGGAAAACAGTGGGTTAGGACTGTAACGCTACCACCTTCGCTCTGCTGCCGCCCAAGGTAGGAAGTGGTCATAATAATGTGACTCGACTGTGTTTGTCAAGCTGCGTCCTATACTGGATCCAGTGCATTGCTGCAATTTTGAATTAGCGAAGTTAGAAAACTGAATTTGGGCTGTTTATTACATAAAGCACAACAGGGAGGCTCCGGTACTGACCACTGAAGCACGCCAACAGCAGACAAAGACTTTCCAGTAGGTGGTCCAGTGACAGACTGGAGCGTGTGTGTCCTGATATCTTGCTTTTCCTTATCTCCTACCCCATCCGCCCCCCCCCCCCCCCCTTACTGGATCAGCTACCAGCCCTCCATAGGAGTCCGAATCAGCAAGCAGACTGTAAAACAGATATTAAGCCTAAAAGGAGGCGACAGAGAAGAACGAGGGAGCTTTCCTCTGTGGACAGAAGAAGAGAATACCAAGCCTCTGGCAGCGAGTCCAGCTACAGCCAGAGTGGCAGGACGATCGATGTGAACGGGAGCGATCTGAGCGGTCACTCAGACGAAGAGAGAGCCGTCTGCAGCTCCGGGGGAGAGTGGAAACTTCAAAGGCACCAAAACTGCTCGTGGGGGGGGGGTTGGGGGGGGGCGGGATTTACGCACATCTCAGGCCTGTTGGTCAAATTTTTATCTTCGGTCTGTCTGATAGCGAAGGTCTTAAATCCGATCAAGGCTGCAGTCTTAACGTCGAGGTGTTTACACGCTGAGTGTGAGTGTGGTTTATGTGAACGATAGTAACTTAACATCAGAGTGTGTCACCATATCTTACACACTGATGGTGATTTTTCAGACAGTGAAAATGCAACGTTACTTTATTCGCCCTCTGTCTGACCTTGCTGACCGTTCACTTTCGCCCCTGGCACTGGCATGACGACAACCAAGTTAACGAAGCAGCTGTGTTTCAGTAAATAGACCTACATTTAGCTACGGTTTAGATACTGAATGAAGCAGAGCTTTACTTCTCCTGCATGTATGGTAACCCAGTGTCACAGTCATCTATGAGGAAATCTTGTCATATGTTTTCACTAGAGATGGACTGATCAGCATTTTTGAGGCCGGTTTCGATCACCAATCACCTTTCAACGCCATCGGCCGATAGTCGATACTGATAGAGGGCGGGGCTATATGCCACGGCAGAATACATGTAGTTATTAGTACAAGCAAGTCATGAAACCTGGTCTAAACTGGTGTATTACCATTTTTAATGAGCTCATATGAAACAGTATAATATTTGTAACTAAATTAGAAGTTGGTCTATGTGGGAGTAAACCGCTTGATAAGCTCCAGAAGATCCACATCTGAAAAGTATCTCTACTAGGAACAGCAGAGCGTAGATCCAGGTGGAACATTAAGCAGCAGAATGAACGTCTTCTACAGCCGAGAAGAGCTGCTTATCTAGAACTATAAACTAATCACTCCTCGTTCCTTTAGCTCTCTCACTGCATGCAGTTCTGCAAACTCAGGAGTTCAGTCAGAACAATAACGACATTTAAAGGCTCATTTATACTCAAAAATTATATCACCGTTATTGAAACATATCATATTGCGGTAAATACCGATATCGAATTATTGTCCAGGTCTACTGTAAAAACAACACAAACTGGTACCAACGATTAACTAACACAACAAGTCATCAGTTTTCTTTCACACTCGTCATGTAACCTTATTAATTTAGCTGTGTGTTCAGCAAACCAGGGAAATGGCCTGAGAACACGTTTAACCTATGAAAGTTTTAAAAACATTCACATTTGAAACCTGGCTCCTATCTGGACCAGCAGAACTCCTGGTACATGTGATCTGCACACTAGTACAGTCAATACGATCCAGATGCTACAGACTCTACAGTTGGTGGCAAGCTTACCCACCAAGTAGGAAGAACTACAGACGTATAAACGGCCTGTGAAACAGAATTCAGTATGTTTACTGCACACTGGAATCAGCAATTCAGTCTAATCAGTGACCGTCTCTGGGACGGTCAGCACAACCGGCCTCATGGAAAGTTGATGCAATAACAATGAAGCAATAACGCCTTTCACAGACTCGCACTGTGAGTGTACTGAACTGTAACATTGAAACACAAACAAAACAACAAGTCACTCTTACCTGTTGTCCCATTGAACACAGCCAAGGGGGCGCTGCTGAGTTTGAAAATAGCACGGCAAACCATTTTAAGCTTCTCCAAGTCCATTTTATTGTCTCCCTTTGGATTTTCCAGCAGAACGGTTCCTTCTAGCAAAGAAGAAAACAAGAAAACATTATGGAAAACAGTAGAAAACACTATAGACTGTTCTTCAGGATCTTCAGGATCAGCGATAGTGGCCAGAAAAAAAAGCCTAGTATTCACAGAGTCAGGTATAAAGTATCAAATAATAAGTCACATGATTTCGTTCCACCTGATTCTACATTCCAACCACAACTCCACACTCCACACAACTGGCCAGTTCAGAAATCCTCTTATCAGTTGATTAGTCCTACAGATGGTCTGATCATGGAGCACAGCTTTCTGAAGGTCGCTTCTGACGTTCTGAAATGCTGAATCTAAAGCTTGTCTGGAAAAAAAAAGCTCTGCTGCACAACAATGCTCCTGGAACTGTCCAGTACGTTTGGATTTTCGGGCTGCAGAGGGTACATTGGGAGTTTTAAACAGGAAGCCAGCTTTAGCTTCAAAGAGGTGGACAACGTTGGGGTTCCATGGAGATTTTCACAGACATGGGACCAAGTCATTAAGTTGCAAATAACAAGTAAGTCTCAAGTCTTGACAATCAAGTCCTGAGTCAAGTCCCAAGTCAATACAAGCGAGTCTTGAGTCAAGTCCCAAGTCTTAAACTTTAAGTCCTAATCAAGCCACCAGGCGTAACGTATTTAACACAAATGATGCAGTTGATTAGTAGAATATTAAACTAACATTAATATAACATTAATCTTTTTTAAGTTTGTATTATAACAAAGTAACTTGAATATGAAATTAGATAATTTCAAGCAGTTCTAATCACTATTCACTAGTCAGTCCCCAGTTAAAACAGGTGTTGAAGCAGAAAAATCACTAAAATGTGAGGCAGTGGGCCTCGAAGGCCGAGGCTGAGAAACACTGCACTGTATGGAAGTATTAGTACTCATTACACCTACAGGAATTTGCTCCTCATCTCTACACAAATTCAACACTGGCGCACCTCCAAAGCTTCCGTGATGTCACACAGCTCAGCTCCTTAGCGTTACAGCACCATTTAATACAAAATGATAAGTTCTGTGATTAAGTTTTATTTATTTATTATGTTAAAATAAGGTGGTGAGTCTTTTCAAGTCTTAAAGCTCAAGTCCAATTCCAAGTCCAAGTCAGTAAAGGTAAAGTCTAAGTCAAGTCGCAAGTCTTTAGTGATGTTGTCAAGTCAAGTCACAAGTCATCAGTTTAGTAATGTCTGGATTTTCACGACCTCATGTAACGTCAGAACATTTACTTCCATTCTAGAGTCACATGTCCAAGACCTTGTACTGATGGCGGGACAGTCTAACCACTCTGTGAAGTCAAATCCAGTGCAGCCCAACGAGGTTACGGTTCATGTTTTGAATTGTGGGCGTGTCCATCAGCGAATAAGAAAAAAAAAATCCATGGATGGGACCAGCTGGTCATTCAGAAGGTCAGCTGACTTAATTTTATTACGATAGAACATTGCTGAGCCTTGACTGGACCACCTCAATCAACCCCAGATCATAACACTGCCTCCAGAGGCTTGTACAGTGGACACTGTGCATGCTTTCCTTCCTACCCTGACGCTACCATCACTCTGGAATAGGCTCAACTTGGACTCATCAGATCACATGACCTTCACTCCAGAGTCCAGTCTTAATGTTTTCTAGTGAACTGAAGCTGTTCTATGAGCAGTACTATGTTCATTCTATACTCACATAGCATTACACCATGTTAAGGATGTTCTGAATCACGCACTCGTCTACTCACCCTGCTGTTTGTTGTTGAGATTGACCTGGATGTTGACGTAAGCACAGGCAGGACCAGTGAGGGGCGCTCTAGAGGCCGCTGCTCCCTTAATGATGGTCAAGTCCAGGTCACAACCCTTCAACTGAAGTCAAACAGATTCAATAACATTAAACACACACAAATCACAGATCAGCCATAACATTAAAACCACCTCCTTATATATACACACACTGACCATACAGGAGCTCCACTTACAGACTGTAGTTCATCTGATTCTCTGTATACTTTATTACTCTGTTCTTTAATGATCAGGACCCTCACAGGACCCCCACAGGACCACCACAGAGCAGATACTATTTGGGAGGTGGATCATTCTCAGCACTGCAGGGTGTGTTGCTGCTGCTGGAGTGTTTAAACACCTCAGTGTCACTGCTGGACTGAGAATCGTCCACCAACCAAAACTATCCAGACAGCAGTGTCCTGTGGGCGGCGTCCTGTGTCCACTGATGAAGAACAAGAGACACAAACTGTGCAGCAGCAGATGATCTACTGTCTCTGACTCTACATCTACAAGGTGGACCAGCAAGTAGTAGGAGTGTCTAATAGAGTGGACAGTGAGTGGACACAGTGTTTAAACACTCCAGCAGCACCACTGTGTCTGATCCACTCACACCAGCACAACACACACTAAAACACAACTATCATTTCAGTGATACTGCAGTGCTGAGAATGACCCACCAACAAAGTACACAGAGAATCAGATGAACTACAGTCTGTAAGTGTAGGTCCTGTATGGTCAGTGGAGCTGATACAGTGGACAGTGGGTGCAGATGGAAGGAGGTGGAGATTATTGGACTAATTGGTTGTTAGGACACTCTTGATCAATTGTGATCACAGCTGAAAAACATTCTACTAATAAGTGAGTATAAAAGGGAACAACATTCTAGGTTAGTTTAGTATCTGAAGATCAGCAGTTGATGGCTTGCTGACCGACTCAAAATGACCAGAAAGAAACAACTTTCTTTAGAGACCCGTCAGTTCATTGTTGTGTTAAGGAAGAAGATACTCCATTGAAAACAAGAACATTTCACTGTGATCCCAAACTTTTGAGCGGTAGTGTATATAGAATCATTACTAAACAGGTTCTGTACAGAACCATATGCGAGTATCAGCAAGCTGGAACGTATTATAGGAAACGCCTACTTATTATATTTTACTTTAATTATTATTCTATTATGCTTTTAGGTTTTTTTATGTTTATTACTTTATTTTTTAAATTATTTTGTATTTATATGCCTATTGGACTGAATTATCAAGCTGCTATTAGTTTTCTGACATTTGTTATTATTATTATTGACATTGGACTATTAAGGACTATATTGTTATTTGTTTTTTGTTTTTTTCCTGATCTTCACTGCAGGACTCCACCATATCAACTCCACTCCAACTCCAGATTGTCCGGTCAGGTTGTGCGATTTAGTCTTGTATATAGCTTTTTGATCGGATGCACGGATTCTGGAAAACAACTAATTTATTCTGGAATTTTTTCCCATACAGAATGAATAGGATGGAAAAGTGGAAGCCAATCTACTGAACTTCTACTTGACCGACAGACACGGCTTCACATACACTGCCTCGAGGCAGACCCCCAACCACAAATTCATTATTGGTTTGACCCGCTCTTGTCTGTTTGCTGTTTTTTCCATCCCTCTTCTTTCCCCCCATAGAGTTCCATTCATTTTTGGACACACCCAAACATCATGGTTTCATTTAACCTACAGCCTCCAAACTGCATGTACTCACTCAGAGCAGATCCCCAAACACTAATCCACAGATATACTGACCCACACTCCTCTATTTGTCGTTTATGTGCAACTAAGTACTTATCATTATTATTATTATTCCTATTATTATTATTATTGTTATTAGTTATGTTCTGACATTGTTTTTGAATCTCTGATCTCTGTACTGGCTACACTGTGGATGAAGGTTAACCTCAGCGCACTCAGAGCTTAAATAAGAGCAGACTGATTGATATACAGCATCAGAAGCAGCTCACCATGCAAAGAACCATTTAAGCATGAAATTGTTCTATATAGAAGTCGTAGCTCCAACAGGACCAGCGCCTTCCCTAAAGAATCATCTATTTCATGAGTCTAGTGTTTGAACCCCGTATTTAATCTGAGCAGTCGTCATTCTTTGACAGCCATCAGTAATCTGAACATTTCTGCTGTTCTGATCATATTAGTCATCTCCTTATTCATTATTGTTCTGCTGTGTTACTGTTGTGCTCTCAGCGTGAAGCAGAGGAGGACTGGAGGAGTCTGTTCTTGCCACTGTTGCCCTCAGATTTCTCTCCAGGGGGCTGGACTGAGCTTTGTGACAATGTTCATTGTAATAAAAAATTTTTTTAAAAAAAGCACCACGCGAATCAATTATGAATCCAACTGAACAAACAGTTCAATACAAACTCTTATACGACCATTACTCTCCAGAGAACGTGACTAGAGAAAGTACTGACATGTCAAATAAACAAACGCCACTAACTACGGCAACAGTGCAGCTCTGTACTTAATATTCCACTCCACCTTAAATCTCCACGCTCGGCAACCTACATAATAGATTGACATATGTAACCAGTTAGTGAATATAAGTACCTTCGTATATGGCTAGATAATAAATTTACTTTTAAACAGCAGGTAAAATAGCTTACAGGTAAGCTGAGGCAAAAACTCTTCTAATTTCTAAGCACCTCTGTCTGACCTGCCAATGTTTTATTCAATTTTAGTGTTACAGTTTTATGATTTTGATATCCTTTTACCATTCTTTAATTTTGATTTTTATTACTCTATTTGTCATTATTATTTTTTTATTATTATTTCTTTTACCATTTCTTTTATTTTAAGTTTTACTACTATATTTATATCTACGAACTTATTTTTTTACTTTTATCTTATTCTAGGTTTTAGTATTAGGTTTTTCTTTTACGATTTATCTTAATTAATTTGGTCTCTGTTCTTATTGTTTCTTTTACATTTTAAGTACTATTTTCAATTGTAATGCTCGGTGACATTGTAAATGCAATCAGTGCTTCAGCGAGAAGAGCTGTTCTGATAGGCCGAATGCAGCTCTGCCCTCTGTTGAGATAAACAGTGCAGCTAAATGGCTGAACGGCGGTGATGGTGGGCTTGTGTCACTCCCTGATTTATTAAAATATTTAAAAATAAATTACTATGTAATATTTTATACCAATTGTATTTCTGCAGAACTGCATGTAGCAAAAAATAAAAATCGGCTTCATCTCGCTGTAGCATATCTAGAAATAAATAACAGCTTCAGTGGTTTTCTGGAAGACGGTGATGGTGATGGTGATGGAATCTCACCTCTAAGTGGTCTATAGAACTAAATAGTGGCCACAAATTGGCTTGGTGATGGTGGTGATGATGGTGGTGATGATGGTGGTGGTGATGGAACCTCACCTCTAACTGGTCCATAGAACTAAACAGTGGCCACAAATTGGCTAAAAAAGACCACAAACTGCGGTTCTGTTCCAAACGTAAACGTCACCAACTCAATTAGTAACACTGAATATGGACGCTTCATGTATTTACTATAGAAACGTCAGTAAATAACACGTCAGCACGTTAAAGAATCGTGACTGGAGGACGAGAGACTGTCAGAGCTGCACTATAAAATCTGTAGATCTATTTTAAAAAATCAGCTTCACACGTTCACCTGCGTTTTCTCCTGGACGATGACGCTGGCACTCTTAGGGACGGGATACGGCTTGAGCGGGGCTTTAGTTGTAGCCAGAATGAAGTCTGTATGCGCCTGGATCACTTTGTCTAGGTAGCCTCCAGCAGGTTCAGAGCTGTAGTACACAGTGATCTCATCAGAAGGGACCAGATGACCCTAGAGAGAGAGAGAGAGAGACAGAGAGAGAGAAAGAGACAGAGAGAGAGACAGAGAGAGAGACAGAGAGAGAGAGAGAGAGAGAACTAGTTATGAATATGCAGAATCTTCAAGGCAAGAATATCCAAAAGGCGAACTTTACAGGAGAGGCCAAAAACTGTCTTTACTTCCAATGTAAGTCAATGGAACCAGAATTTTTTCTGAGCTATTTTGGAGCATTTCTATTCGTCCATTCATCCTG
This sequence comes from Megaleporinus macrocephalus, assembly GCA_021613375.1. Taxonomy (NCBI): domain Eukaryota; kingdom Metazoa; phylum Chordata; class Actinopteri; order Characiformes; family Anostomidae; genus Megaleporinus; species Megaleporinus macrocephalus. The sequence goes on along the minus strand of CM038714.1, from coordinate 18,926,074 downwards.
AAATCTTAAAGTAATATAATCGGTAGCTGTCGCATTCAAACGATGTAAAAAAAATAAAACTCAACAAAAATGATGCATGTTTGTCTTTGAACAGTGATGATGCATTCAGTATCTTGTCTACCTCTCAGCTCTCTCTCACTCTGCACATCAAAGCGAGCATGGTTGTAATGGACTGAACGCCAGTTCTAGACAACGAGCCCTAACAAAAGGAACACGTACAGAAACACTGTGTAGAGTTCTAGACTCAGCCGTGTAGTGTCTTCAGAACCGCTGTAGTTGGCCGCAACTCTGTAAACATGCCTTCCCCAGCAATCAACCCCCCCGGGTCACCACCTCTCATCTAAGGAAACGCTGAAAAGGGAAAAAGAGGTCTAATTCCCTCCCATGGAAAATTCCTCCCGTTCCTCGGAGTTTCAATAAGAGAGGAATTCGAGCTTGGCCAGCTGCCAGCGACCCCCTTCCCGTCCTTGTGTACATTTATATACGTACATATATATACCCGCGCCAGGCAACAGCCTGGAATGGAAAAATGTTTGTTTATTAAAGAAGGGGGGAAGAAAAAAAAACGGAGGGCAGAAGGAAATCCGTCTTACTTTCCTGATTTCCATAACACTTCAAAAAGCTCCATACGTCTCGGAGTGGACTCGGGGGTAATTAAGCTTATTAAGTCCATGCTTTCATGATTGTGCAACTTGCTTTGCTCCATGCACTTGTAATTCTGGAGTGGAAAGATTTTTTTTCCTCTTCTCGAAACAGCAGCGCTCCGAGCCTGGGAAAAGCAAATGAGCTGGACCCCGAGAGAGAAGAAAAAAGGCAAACAAACACTGGGCGGACTCTGCGGAGGGGATGCCAGCGGACTGGAGATGAGAGCCGGGCGGCAGGAGAACTTGCAGCAGCAGGCCGAGCCAGCCGGCACACACAAGGCTGACCTTGGGCGAATCTCCTCAGACCGTGAATCACTCACTAACAGGCCGTGTGCGGTTAGCAGCGCGTCTTCTCTCTGAAGGATGCAGATGTTGAAGGAAAAGTTTGGTGGAAATATGAAATTCACACGCTGTTAACCCAAACTGAGCTGAGACGCGGTGCCGCTCCGGAGCTACGAGGCTAAAGCGGGGTTTGTTTATTATGGTTAACATATTGTTATTGTTTTTTGCTTTCTGCCAGATCGTCCCGTGTAACTCATCCCCCAGTTTTCGTGATATCATCTCCATCTCCATCGCTCCATGTAAAGAGTGTCTGGTCTGATTGTGTGATTCAGGCTTTTTGATCGGATACACGGATTCCGGAAAACCACATATCAAGTGCTGACCACATAGTATCTGGTGCTTACCTGATAGTATCTGGTGCACATGTGATAGAATCTGTTGCTAATCAGATATCAAGTGCTCACCACATAGTATCTGATGCTTACTACCTAATATCTGATGCTCACCTGATATTATCTGGTGCACATGTGATAGAATCTGTTGCTAACCACACATCAGGTGCTCACCACATAGTATCTGGTGCCCACTACATATAGACTCTGTTGCTAACTACATATTAGGTGCTCATCACATAGTCTGATGAAAGTATGTGATGCTTAACACATAGTATCTGTTGCCCACTCCCGAATATCTGATGCTCCCTCGATGAATGTTTCTGGAAGTGTGACTGGCATGTGGCTGCGTCCGGGTTATTATGGATGTTCAGATGTTTCTATGCGAAAAACCTGCTGCTTCTATATAAAACCACTGACTGCTAATCTCTGTTTTATAATTAATATAATACAACTTTCTGCTTGTGGCGTGTTGAAATGATAGCTTGCTTACACAGCTGACTGACAGTTACAATGCCGCTGTTGCTTAGCAACAGGGTGACACGAAGACAGAAGCAGCATTCAGAAAAACACAGCGAACCCCCTCAAAACAGACCCCGCGGTGATCCGTCTGCCTTCAGAGAAATGTGCACCTCCGCTTCACTCATACCTACCAGGTAATAAAATCTTACACCATAGACATTAGCAGGTCCAGCTGCCCAGAGAAACACAGGAATTACTGCTCGAGCAAGAATCAGAGCAGTCTGCATGCGACGGGAGGCGCAAGCATTTTCTTGCAGATACATATTTACAATGGACCCGCAAACACAGTATATCGTCGCTGTCCAATGAAAAACCAGCATCTCTAAAATTGCAACTTTACAGGAGAGACCAAAAACTGTCTTTACTTTCAATGGAAGTCAATGGAACCAGAATTTCTATTGGTCCACTCATCATAAAATTTTCACTCAATGTAAACAACCATTGGTGTGTTCAAAGGATGTGGAAAACTAAAAATCCACCAAAACGGAGACACGTTTTCATTGGACAGCGACGATATATGACCTGCATATCTTCACTGTCCAAAGAAAAAATGTATCTCCATTTTTGTCGATTTTCAGTTTTCTATATGATTTGAACGCGACAGCTGGTTTTTATATCCTGTAGTAGCTTCATGATGAACGGACCAATAGAAATGCTCCAAAATCACTTAAACAATTCTGGTTGCATTGACTTCAATCAATCAACCTTTATTTTCACTCGAAGTACATTGAGCGAGACCCTCATTTACAGTGCAGCCAAACATTACAATGTAAACAAAGCAGGACTGAAAATAAATTTAAATTAATTTTAATATGAGTACTTAAAATATATTAAAAAAAACTGAATAAGAAACTAAAACCAACAATAGCATAAAAGCATAAGCATAAAATCTATAAAAATAGATATAAATATAGTAGTAAAACTCAAAATAGTAAAAGAAATAGAAGTAATCAAAATGAGAATGATAAAAAGAGTAATAAAAATTAAGATAAAAGAATGGTAAAAGGAATTAAAAGAAAAGTAAAAGCTTGCTGGTGCACTGTAGCTAAAAACAGAGTTACTCTGAACGTGAAGACAGTTTTTGTCCTCTCCTGTAAAGTTAACACTTTGGGGATTCTTGTTTTCTCTTTGGACAGCGGCAATAAGCTTCACCACATGAACATAAGACGCGTATGTAAATAAGCTCTCTGTGTTTCAGCTCTGAACTTAAATTCAATTATTTATTGATAATTTCTGTATTCGATACAGCAGGACTCCCACTGGGTCCCCTCTGGAGGCCCAACGGTTTCCAGGATTAAAACATGTCTGCAGGACTCACTCTAATCTGACTGTTCAGTTCTGATACATAACAAACAGGTTTAAACTCTGAAACTAAAAATCTGTGTTATCTCCATTTCCAGAGTGTCCGGTCTAATTGTATGATTTGGGCTTGTATACAGATCAGATTCCGGAAAACAACAGATGATTATCTGATGCTCACCTGATGGTATCTTGTTCTTACTACCTAATACCTGGTGCTCACCTGATAGTATCAACTGATAGTATCTGTTGGATGTTATAGAATCGGTTGCTAACCACGTACCACGTATCAGGTGCTCACCACATAGTATCTGATGCTTATTACCTAATATCTGATGCTCACTTGATAGTATCTGGAGCACATGTGATAGAATCTGTTGTTAACCACAAAACCACATTCATCACATAGTGTCTGATGCTTACTTGATAGTATCTGATACTCACTACATAGTATCTGGTGAGCACATGATAAGATACCTCACGCACAACACATAACAGGTGCTCACCTGATGTCAAATAATAACTGATGATTACTTAATAGTATCTGGTGCACATATGACAGAATTGCTAACCACATATCAGGTGCTCACCATATAGTATCAGGAGTTCACCACATAGTGTCTGATGCTCACCTTAATGAAGGTGATGCTCACCACATAGTATCTGATGCTCACTACATAGTATCTGATGCTCACTACATAGTATCTGGTGCTCACTACATAGTATCTGGTGCTCACTACATAGTATCTGGTGCTCACCACATAGTATCTGGTGCTCACTACATAGTATCTGGTGCTCACTACATAGTATCTGATGCTCACTACATAGTATCTGGTGCTCACCACACAGTATCTGGTGCTCACCACACAGTATCTGGTGCTCACCACATAGTATCTGGTGCTCACCACATAGTATCTGGTGCTCACCACATAGTATCTGGTGCTCACCACATAGTATCTGGTGCTCACTACATAGTATCTGGTGCTCACTACATAGTATCTGATGCTCACTACATAGTATCTGGTGCTCACCACATAGTATCTGGTGCTCACCACATAGTATCTGGTGCTCACTACATAGTATCTGGTGCTCACCACATAGTATCTGGTGCTCACCACATAGTATCTGGTGCTCACCACATAGTATCTGGTGCTCACCACATAGTATCTGGTGCTCACTACATAGTATCTGGTGCTCACCACATAGTATCTGGTGCTCACTACATAGTATCTGGTGCTCACTACATAGTATCTGGTGTTCACTACATAGTATCTGGTGCTCACTACATAGTATCTGGTGTTCACCACAGTATCTGGTGCTCACTACATAGTATCTGGTGCTCACTACATAGTATCTGGTGCTCACCACACAGTATCTGGTGCTCACTACATAGTATCTGGTGCTCACCACATAGTATCTGGTGCTCACCACATAGTATCTGGTGCTCACTACATAGTATCTGGTGCTCACCACATAGTATCTGGTGCTCACCACATAGTATCTGGTGCTCACCACATAGTATCTGGTGCTCACTACATAGTACCTGGTGCTCACTACATAGTATCTGGTGCTCACCACATAGTATCTGGTGCTTGTCTTGTATGTTGTGGTGGTCATGTATTTGTTGTGGGCATCCATCCATCCATCCATCCATCCATCCATCCATCCATCCATCCATCCATCCATCCATCCATCCATCCATCCATCCATCCATCCATCCATCCATCCATCCATCCATCCATCCATCCATCCATCCATCCATCCATCCATCCATCCATCCATCCATCCATCCATCCATCCATCCATCCATCCATCTCACATATGGTCCAAAATAATTCTGGTTCCATTCACTTACAATGAAGGTAAAGACTGTTTGCTTGGGGATTTTTTTTGGGTAATAATGTGATAATACTAATTATTATTATTAGTATTACCCATCTAATTAATGGGATGGACTGAGTTTTAAAGTTAAGAACGTTTTGGCTTCTCCTATTTTAGAGGTGCTTGCTCTGCAGCAGTGGTGTCTGGGCTGACTGAGAGCATTTGGGGCTAAAATTGTTGAAATGTGACTGTTTGTCAGACTTTTCCTGTAAAGTCATTATTCTACAGCATTATACAGGTTTATACGTCTTACTCAACAGCCAGAACCTGGTTCCTACCAGAACCTCGTCCAGCTTTCTCTGGAACTATCACTGACCTACACATATAAGTTCTCTGTTCTCTGACACTACACACAACTGTAAAGTGGTACTACAGTGACTCACTATCACCTCTTCAGATACAAAGTGGTATTACAGTCACTCACTATCTACTCTTCAGGTACAAAGTAGTACTACAGTCACTCACTATCACCTCTTCAGGTACAAAGTGGTACTACAGTCACTCACTATCACCTCTTCAGGTACAAAGTGGTACTACAGTCACTCACTATCACCTCTTCAGGTACAAAGTGGTACTACAGTCACTCACTATCTATTCTTCAGGTACAAAGTGGTACTACAGTCACTCACTATCACCTCTTCAGGTACAAAGTGGTACTACAGTCACTCACTATCACCTCTTCAGGTACAAAGTGGTACTACAGTCACTCACTATCACCTCTTCAGGTACAAAGTGGTATTACAGTCACTCACTATCACCTCTTCAGGTACAAAGTGGTACTACAGTCACTCACTATCACCTCTTCAGGTACAAAGTAGTACTACAGTCACTCACTATCACCTCTTCAGATACAAAGTGGTACTACAGTCACTCACTATCACCTCTTCAGGTACAAAGTGGTATTACAGTGACTCACTATCACCTCTTCAGGTACAAAGTGGTACTACAGTCACTCACTATCTACTCTTCAGGTACAAAGTGGTATTACAGTCACTCACTATCACCTCTTCAGGTACAAAGTGGTACTACAGTGACTCACTATCACCTCTTCAGGTACAAAGTGGTACTACAGTCACTCACTATCACCTCTTCAGGTACAAAGTGGTACTACAGTCACTCACTATCACCTCTTCAGGTACAAAGCGGTACTACAGTCACTCACAATCTATTCTTCAGGTACAAAGTGGTACTACAGTCACTCACTATCACCTCTTCAGGTACAAAGTGGTACTACAGTCACTCACTATCTATTCTTCAGGTACAAAGTGGTACTACAGTCACTCACTATCACCTCTTCAGGTACAAAGTGGTACTACAGTGACTCACTATCACCTCTTCAGGTACAAAGTGGTACTACAGTGACTCACTATCACCTCTTCAGGTACAAAGTGGTACTACAGTGACTCACTATCACCTCTTCAGGTACAAAGTGGTATTACAGTGACTCACTATCACCTCTTCAGGTACAAAGTGGTACTACAGTCACTCACTATCACCTCTTCAGGTACAAAGTGGCACTACAGTGACTTACTATCACCTCTTCAGGTACAAAGTGGTACTACAGTGACTCACTATCACCTCTTCAGGTACAAAGTGGTACTACAGTGACTCACTATCACCTCTTCAGGTACAAAGTGGTACTACAGTGACTCACTATCACCTCTTCAGCTACAAAGTGGTACTACAGTGACTCACTATCACCTCTTCAGGTACAAAGTGGCACTACAGTGACTCACTATCACCTCTTCAGGTACAAAGTGGTATTACAGTGACTTACTATCACCTCTTCAGGTACAAAAAGGTATTACAGTGACTCACTATCACCTCTTCAGGTACAAAGTGGTATTACAGTGACTCACTATCACCTCTTCAGGTACAAAGTGGTATTACAGTGACTCACTATCACCTCTTCAGGTACAAAGTGGCACTACAGTGACTCACTATCACCTCTTCAGATACAAAGTGGCACTACAGTGACTTACTATCACCTCTTCAGGTACAAAGTGGCACTACAGTGACTCACTATCACCTCTTCAGGTACAAAGTGGCACTACAGTGACTCACTATCACCTCTTCAGGTACAAAGTGGTATTACAGTGACTCACTATCACCTCTTCAGGTACAAAGTGGTACTACAGTGACTCACTATCACCTCTTCAGGTACAAAGTGGTACTATAGTGACTCACTACAGTGACTCACTATCAAAGTGGTATTACAACGTTGCTCAGGGACAAAAGAGTCAGTCTGAGAACCACTGCTCTAGAGCCCAACAGTCTAGATTTAGTAAGAAATAAGATTCGGTCATTACCTTCTTGCGCAGTTTCTGAATACGGTTGATCACTTCTCGGGCAACACCTTCATCCACCATGGACTGGTCAGGAGTAATGTCCAACAGCACAAGGACCTAAAGAATCACATGGAATGCTGATTAACTCCCACTCAACACTTAAGTAAAATGTAAATTAAAAATAAGAGATAATGGGCATGTTTATTTACATTAATGGGTGATCCTTTAATTGTGGGCTCTTTTTATCATCTTAACGTTTGTAATGTTTAGTTTTATAAAGTAATGCATTTCACTTTAATTTCTATATAAAGTCACACTGTTAGACTTAATTATATTTAATTTCTGCATAATTTAAAAGATACTGGTGGTGAAATTGAAAACCTGTCATTACCAACAACAAATGTATTTATCATCTCAAGAGGTTATGTGTTGGTTATGACGTGTTGCGGTAATGACAATTTTTAATATTTTAAGAAAAAAGCTAGCCAGGCCATGGATTTGCTAAAGCTAGTTAACAGCTAGTATAAGATGCTTTTTAAATACACATAAATAAACAAATAATGTGTAAATGCAATGTTTTGTTATAAATAAATAAATAAATAAATAATGTGTAAATGTAATGTTTTGTTATAAATAAATAAATAAATAATGTGTAAATGTAATGTTTTGTTATAAATAAATAAACAAATAATGTGTAAATGTAATGTTTAGTTATAAATAAATAAATAATGTGTAAATGTAATGTTTTGTTATAAATAAATAAATAAATAATGTGTAAATGTAATGTTTTGTTATAAATAAATAAACAAATAATGTGTAAATGTAACATTTAGTTGTAAATAAATAAATAATGTGTAAATGTAACATTTAGTTGTAAATAAATAAATAATGTGTAAATGTAATGTTTAGTTATAAATAAATAATGTGTAATTATAATGTTTAGTTGTAAATAAATAAATAATGTGTAAATGTAATGTTTAGTTATAGATAAATAAATAAATAATGTGTAAATGTAATGTTTAGTTATAAATAAATAAATAATGTGTAAATGTAACGTTTAGTTGTGAATAAATAATGTGTAAATGTAATGTTTAGTTATAAATAAATAAATAATGTGTAAATGTAATGTTTAGTTGTAAATAAATAAATAATGTGTAAATGTAATGTTTAGTTGTAAATAAATAAATGATCTGTAAATGTAATGTTTAGTTGTAAATAAATAAATATTGTGTAAATGTAATGTTTAGTTATAAATAAATAATGTGTAAATGTAATGTTTAGTTGTAAATAAATAAATAATGTGTAAATGTAACGTTTAGTTATAAATTAATAAATAAATAATGTGTAAATGTAATGTTTAGTTATAAATAAATGAATAATGTGTAAATGTAATGTTTAGTTGTAAATAAATAATGTGTAAATGTAATGTTTAGTTGTAAATAAATAAATAATGTGTAAATGTAATGTTTAGTTATAAATGAATAAATAATGTGTAAATGTAATGTTTAGTTGTAAATAAATAAATAATGTGTAAATGTAATGTTTAGTTATAAATAAATAATGTGTAAATGTAATGTTTAGTTATAAATGAATAAATAATGTGTAAATGTAATGTTTAGTTATAAATAAATAAATAATGTGTAAATGTAATGTTTAGTTGTAAATAAATAAATAATGTGTAAATGTAATGTTTAGTTGTAAATAAATAAATAATGTGTAAATGTAATGTTTAGTTGTAAATAAATAAATAATGTGTAAATGTAATGTTTAGTTGTAAATAAAGGACAAAGCCAAAGAAGCAAAATATTAAAGTTTAAATCATCATAAAAAATGGAAATCATAATTATTTTAGTGTGTAATTTTTTTAGTGATGCGATGATTGATTTTAATACCTAAAATGTTTGTTTTGTAATAAAGTAATTTTAACACAAATGTATAACCTAGGGACATAAAAGTTCCACTAATTGAAGAATCACCCACAAACAGTATGACACTGTTGTTTGTAAACTGACCAGTTGATTAAGCAACTGGAGCTTTTGCTCAACTAGAAAGAAAACCTGCAGCCACACCGGCCCTTCATGGATAAGACTTGACGCCCTCTCCATAACAGGAATATGTGAACTTCTTTGGTTAACACAGATGAGTAAACATCATGTTGGTCCAGCTGAAGGCAATTTGACTTCAGTGAAAAATCTATTTCAAAATAAAGCCCAACGCTTCCTTCGATACTATGCTCTAAAATAAATTTAACTGCAACTGAACTGGTTCCATTGGTGGTAAAGCCAATACAAACCCAGCTTTCTCCAACACCCGAACCAATAAGATGAAGCTCTTACACTAAACAGGCTCACACTACTTCAGGCAGAACATACGCTACCTGAGAATCTGAGTGAGCTTCGTATTGCGCGGCCGTGCCGGACGTCTGGTCGAAAGTGTACATCAAACGCAGGTCCTCCTCATGCAGCTCGTGGCCGTCCACCATAATAGAGCCTGTGAAGAAAATAACTGCTCAGGATGTTGACATAAACTACATGGCCAAAAGTATGTGGACAATGCTTAACTATAACAGATGCATCAGCGCATATAGTAACCTCAATAAACAGTCAAGAGTTCCAACCTTTCCCAAAAGTCTAACTTTTGCCCTGCTAGAGCTGCCCCAGCCAACACTACATGCTGTTATTGTGTAGTGGAAACAAACCACAATAGATGTCCTATTTTGGGGACATCTGCTAAGCGTTGACTGCTGTAATGGTCCACACAATCTCCACATTACCCATGTTTATAGTATTACACACTCAAAAAGTAAATATGGATTTGATTCTCTGGGTGTCCACAAACTTCTGGCCAGTATAAGAAAAGAGCTAATGATATGTATTTTATAATGCTTTATATGTGATTCTCTGGTGTCCACAAACTTCTGGACAGTATAAGAAACGATTTGACAATATGCATTTTATAGTGCTGTAAAACCAGTTCCTATCTGAACTGGTTTTAACTGGTCTGATTTTAACTGCACCTTACATTCACTGTACTGCTGTTTATATACAATACTGTTTACATTCACTGTACTGCTGTTTAAATACAATACTGTTTACATTCACTGTACTGCTGTTTACATACAATACTGTTTACACTCACTGTACTGCTGTTTACATACAATACTGTTTACATTCACTGTACTGCTGTTCACATACAATACTGTTTACATTCACTGTACTGCTGTTTATATACAATACTGTTTACACTCACTGTACTGCTGTTTACATACAATACCGTTTACACTCACTGTACTGCTGTTTATATACAATACTGTTTACACTCACTGTACTGCTGTTTACATACAATACTGTTTACACTCACTGTACTGCTGTTCACATACAATACTGTTTACATTCACTGTACTACTGTTCACATACAATACTGTTTACATTCACTGTACTGCTGTTCACATACAATACTGTTTACATTCACTGTACTGCTGTTTATATACAATACTGTTTACATTCACTGTACTGCTGTTTATATACAATACTGTTTACATTCACTGTACTGCTGTTCACATACAATACTGTTTACATTCACTGTACTGCTGTTCACATACAATACTGTTTACATTCACTGTACTGCTGTTTATATACAATACTGTTTACATTCACTGTACTGCTGTTTACATACAATACTGTTTACATTCACTGTACTGCTGTTTACATACAATACTGTTACACTCACTGTACTGCTGTTCACATACAATACTGTTACACTCACTGTACTGCTGTTCACATACAATACTGTTTACATTCACTGTACTGCTGTATACATTCACTGTACTGCTGTTTATATACAATACTGTTTACATTCACTGTACTGCTGTTTACATACAATACTGTTTACATTCACTGTACTGCTGTTTACATACAATACTGTTTACATTCACTGTACTGCTGTTTACATACAATACTGTTTACACTCACTGTACTGCTGTTTACATACAATACTGTTTACACTCACTGTACTACTGTTTACATACAATACTGTTTACATTCACTGTACTGCTGTTTACATACAATACTGTTTACACTCACTGTACTGCTGTTTATATACAATACTGTTTACATTCACTGTACTGCTGTTTACATACAATACTGTTTACATTCACTGTACTGCTGTTTACATACAATACTGTTCACACTCACTGTACTGCTGTTTACATACAATACTGTTTACACTCACTGTACTGCTGTTTATATACAATACTGTTTATATTCACTGTACTGCTGTTTACATACAATACTGTTTACATTCACTGTACTGCTGTTTACATACAATACTGTTTACACTCACTGTACTGCTGTTTACATACAATACTGTTTACACTCACTGTGCTGCTGTTTACATACAATACTGTTTACACTCACTGTACTGCTGTTTACATACAATACTGTTTACACTCACTGTACTGCTGTTTATATACAATACTGTTTACACTCACTGTACTGCTGTTTACATACAATACTGTTCACACTCACTGTACTGCTGTTTACATACAATACTGTTTACACTCACTGTACTGCTGTTTACATACAATACTGTTTACACTCACTGTACTGCTGTTTACATACAATACTGTTTACATTCACTGTACTGCTGTTTACATACAATACTGTTTACACTCACTGTACTGCTGTTTACATACAATACTGTTTACATTCACTGTACTGCTGTTTACATACAATACTGTTTACACTCACTGTACTGCTGTTTACATACAATACTGTTTACACTCACTGTACTGCTGTTCACATACAATACTGTTTACATTCACTGTACTGCTGTTTACATACAATACTGTTTACACTCACTGTACTGCTGTTCACATACAATACTGTTTACACTCACTGTACTGCTGTTTATATACAATACTGTTTACATTCACTGTACTGCTGTTTACATACAATACTGTTTACACTCACTGTACTACTGTTTACATACAATACTGTTTATTTCACTACTCGCACAAAACATTATTGTTTACATTTGTTACTTGCAACTTACACTTTATGACTGCTGCTCTTCATACTTGCACATAAAAGCACACGTAACTTTCATTTTTTATTCTTTAACTATAAAAATACTTTTATTAACTTCAACTTATATTATTATACTTTGTACATTTTGTACATTTTTTTTATCTTTATCTATTGGTGAATGGAGGAGCAGCAAAGTAAGAATTTCATTGTACAGTGTAATTGTCTGTTCTGCTGTACACATGACAATAAAACTCTTGAATCTTGTATATGTGATACTCTGGTGTCCACAAACTTCTGGCCAGTATAGGAAAAGCTCTGATGATGTGCATTTTATAGTGCAGTATATTTTAAACAAAAGCATCATTATATTTGAGTTTGAAAGTGAACATAAAAACATAGATTATACCTTAAATGGATTAAGGTCTCATTTAAGAAAACAAAACAAAATTAAAAACTGTTTAATATGAGAATCAGCCTGAAGCACCTATAATTTATGTTGCTCTGCAGAGCACGCTTGAAGCTACGCAGATCCTCAGATATTAGTTATCTAACTCTTAACTTGTCTCAGAACAGTGTTTTCATCCAGGCCTGACCCGTACGGGTCACACTCCCCAGCTGTATCCCACGTTCCAGCTGATTACGTTGGCGATGTTCTATATAAGAGGCGTGAAAACGCTTTTTCAGAAGTGCGAGCGTCAAAGCGCACCTATCAGATCTTGGCGCTAATCTGAGATTTCCATGCCTGCCTTTGCTCTTCTCTTTCCCTCTGAGTGCAGCGGCAGGTAACGCACACGGCCTATTAAAAGCTTCCGCCTACTTCAGACGGGGAGCTTGATAGCCCTGGAGCTCGGGGCCCAGGATGGTACCTCCTACTCGGCCATCCGGGTACATGAAAAGGCCTGACTGCTGCCTGCGGCACGAGTCTCTCTCTGTCAAAACTTTCACCTTGTAGCCCTGTCTATGCTGGACAGTGCTTTGCAGGAGAACTACGGGTAAGTCAATGAGCAGCGCACTAACAACAGCGCAGCAGTTCCTCTCGAGACACTCCGCTCTAATGAGAATCCACAAGCTGACTGACTAATTCATTTATATTACATATATAAAATATCCACATATATTTAAATTAATGATCAGGACCACCAAAGAGCAGGTACTATATGGGTGATGGGTCATTCTCAGCACTGAGACACTAGTGATACTGCCGTGGTGGTGGTGTGTTAGTGTATGTTGTGCTGGACTGAGAATCGTCCACCAACCAAAACTATCCAGACAGCAGTGTCCTGTGGGCGGCGTCCTGTGTCCACTGATGAAGAACTAGAGAACACAAACTGTGCAGCAGCAGATGAGCTACTGTCTCTGACTCTACATCTACAAGGTGGACCCACAAGGTAGAAGTGTCCCACAGAGTAAACAACAGTCTGATCCACTCACAGCAGCACAACACACACTAAATCACCACTACAAGGGGCTCCCATATGATGAGTGGAGCAGATAAAAGTGTATGTGCCACAATTACAGTGTGTGTACAGTTACAGTTGGCTGGGGCAGCTCTAGCTTAGCAGAAATGTGTGTGTGTGTGTGTGGGTATATATATATATATATATATATATATATATATATATATATATATATATATATATATATATATATATATATATATATACCATGCATGTCCTCGCTCATGCAGTGCTACAGAGCATCGCCTGCTTTTCCATTCTGTACAGGCTGTAGAAAATAAAGTGCACGGCTTTCCTCTCCACAAGTGTGCTCACAGTACTGAGTACATGGAGTTCTGAAGTGGGGGTGATACGAACCTGTCTTCTGGAAGGCCTCCAGCTGCTCACTCTTCAGCTCCTTGATGGATGCGGTGACGGACTTGAACGCCCCCTTCAGCCGCTTGCCCAGCACCATGTGGTCCGGCTCCGCTCTCAGCCGGATGCCGTATTTGTCTTTGTCGGTGGACAGCGTGAGCTGGCGCACATTCAGTTCCTGGACACAGAGAATGAGCCGGTTAAGGACAGAGCTGAGTCTGCGCGATGAGGAGGACAGATTGTACAGGTAGTCTGTCCAGACGCACGGTTACAGTAAACCGCCCGCGTGCCTGAGTGTGGGATATCTATCATGACTATAATGACAGAGTACATTATAGTAAGTACGTGTGCTACTCTGGCTGATGGAGCGCTGTGAGAATATGCATCGACATGTTTTGAGACAGGTGCACTTAAGATAGCATATCAATATCACTCAGAGAACGACTGCACGGCTGCAGTATTCCGGACTGGGAGACCTATTACGAAAAACAAAACACACGGATCTCATGCATTAGCTGCATCAGCAGCGGTCAACAGTGTGGACAGATACATAGATACTCTTGTAGTCTCCCTTATTCGTTTTCCTGTACGTCTGAGAAATTGTTAAAAGCATTGATTACAGTACGAAACATTCATCTTCTCTGTCAAAAGAAAAAAATATATCATATATATATATATATATATGAAAAAAATAATAAAATGAAATAATAAATTAAATGAAATATAAATGAAAAAAATATATATTTTCATTTTTCTATATCATTCGAAGACAACAGCTGTTCTTTATATCCTGTAAAAAAATGTATGATGAATGGACCAATAGAAATGCTCCAAAAACTCTTGGAAACAATTCTGGTTCCATTGACTTACATTGAAAGTTAAGGTAGTTTTTGTCCACTCCTGTAACGTTGGCATTGTGTAGAAATGATAAACGAAATTATTCTAAAATGTCCAAATAATTTGTCAGAAAACAGCGAGCTTACTGAAAAAGCCCCACAGCGCTGAGAATTTAGCTCTACTGAAATTCATATCCACAATGCATTACATTCCAAGAAAGGAAGATATATAGACAATAACTGAAACGAGACGTTTAGACAAAAATTGTTTAAAAAGTACATTCAGGTTTCATTCAAAAGAGAAAAATGGCTAAAAAAAAAAACAAACATGAACTGTTCCTGTCCCTAAAAAGAGCAAAGACTTAATAAATATAGAATATGGGGATATTATGTTTAGTGATACTGTATCGATTCTCAACAACACAGTATCAATACACAGATTCCTGGCAGACAGTGAATCATTGTGTGTTGTGTTTAAACCTCTTTTGGCCACACTTTCGGCCTTCATGAGGAGCCACGAGATGAATGTCTAGCAAGATCCATACATGGTGAACACGGGGAACAATCCACAATGCTGGAGCTTTTCTACTTTAGTTCTGGAACTGCTTTAGATCTATCCCTACATTCAGCGAGACGCATTAAGCCGTACCGTATGTTAATGATATGTTAATGTGAGAACCTCACTGCGTACACATTTAGAAAAGGAGGTTGGTCACACCAGATCTGGTGCAGTGATGGAGCCTCTTACTGCAGCGGACCCTTCACAGAGATGTAGGACACGAGGCTGAGCTGTCAAGACTGAATAAAACATGGTAACTAATGAGTTTCTCATAAAACGGATGCACTGGGTCGGCTGACGGAGACCACTTTCATCTCCTTCAGTCTTCGGGAGATGTGTAAACAACACATCCGTCCAATTCTCTTAACCATTCAGACAGTGCTGGTGTTGAGGGGGAGGGGATGGGGGTCAGTACATGGTGGGCTAACCTAGTTCTGCTTCACGTTAGCAACACAACCCCTGGTGAGATCAATTCAGGGTTCTGTTATATTATTAAGTTTTATTCTTTTTTCCTTCTTCTTGTAGCTTTTTGTGCATGTAAAAGTTCTGGAAAGCTCTAAAGTCCAAAGTACACACAAGAGAGAGAGACTCTCTCCAACAGCTGCCTGAAACTCCAGACCATTTTTTCCTGTTTTAAGGTGACATCACCTTGTAACACTGTCCTTACTGCCCGCCTACCAGCAATCTCAGAACGTCCTCAAACAACAGCCGGAGGCCGTATATGCGTCGAACTGCTCTGGTGGTTGATCAATCAGAACAGAGTGGGCGAGCTGACCAATCTGAGCATACTAGGCTGTTGGGAGGCGGGGCTTAAAGACACAGGAGCTCTAACAAAGCTTTTCAGACAGAGAGTGAATACAAATGTCCAGTATGACATAAATATTATGGTTTTAGAAATGTGTTCTAGAAGAAACAACATGACCATAAAACTAGGCTTTACACGCAAACAAAAGAAGATACACGGCACTGGCCACTGATGAAAAATTTTCCATCAATACAGCAAATGACTGTGATTTTTTTGTGTGGCAATACCCTATCGACTAATGGACGTGAAGTTTGTGGTTATATGAACTGTAAATACAAATAAACAATTTGCTACAACAAAAATAAAACCAATTTTTACGAATGAACCAGAACAAATTACATTAACATGCCATTCATGGATGTCAACAGCAGTGGATTCCTATGTTAATACTGGAAATCCTTTGCAGACATAACCTGGAACTGCAATATATGTTTAACAGTACATGGCAATAATATGATATTGTGACTTAAGTATTGACTGGTAGTGTATCTAAAACGTTTGACTGGTAGTGTACTAAAACGTTTGTCTGGTAGTGTACTAAAACGTTTGGCTGGTAGTGTATCTAAAACGTTTGGCTGGTAGTGTATCTAAAACGTTTGGCTGGTAGTGTACTAAAACGTTTGGCTGGTAGTGTATCTAAAACGTTTGGCTGGTAGTGTATCTAAAACGTTTGACTGGTAGTGTATCTAAAACGTTTGACTGGTAGTGTAACTAAAACGTTTGACTGGTAGTGTATCTAAAACGTTTGTCTGGTAGTGTACTAAAACGTTTGTCTGGTAGTGTACTAAAACGTTTGACTGGTAGTGTATCTAAAACGTTTGACTGGTAGTGTACTAAAACGTTTGACTGGTAGTGTATCTAAAACGTTTGACTGGTAGTGTACTAAAACGTTTGACTGGTAGTGTATCTAAAACGTTTAACTGGTAGTGTACTAAAACGTTTGTCTGGTAGTGTACTAAAACGTTTGACTGGTAGTGTATCTAAAACGTTTGACTGGTAGTGTACTAAAACGTTTGACTGGTAGTGTATCTAAAACGTTTGACAGATAGTGTTCTAAAACGTTTGACTGGTAGTGTATCTAAAACGTTTAACTGGTAGTGTACTAAAACGTTTGTCTGGTAGTGTACTAAAACGTTTGACTGGTAGTGTATCTAAAACGTTTGACTGGTAGTGTACTAAAACGTTTGACTGGTAGTGTATCTAAAACGTTTGGCTGGTAGTGTATCTAAAACGTTTGACTGGTAGTGTATCTAAAACGTTTGGCTGGTAGTGTATCTAAAACGTTTGACTGGTAGTGTATCTAAAACGTTTGGCTGGTAGTGTAACTAAAACGTCTGGCTGGTAGTGTATCTAAAACGTTTGGCTGGTAGTGTATCTAAAACGTTTGGCTGGTAGTGTATCTAAAACGTTTGGCTGGTAGTGATCTAAAACGTTTGGCTGGTAGTGTAACTAAAACGTTTGACTGGTAGTGTATCTAAAACGTTTGACAGATAGTGTTCTAAAACGTTTGACTGGTAGTGTATCTAAAACGTTTAACTGGTAGTGTACTAAAACGTTTGACTGGTAGTGTATCTAAAACGTTTGACTGGTAGTGTACTAAAACGTTTGACTGGTAGTGTATCTAAAACGTTTGACTGGTAGTGTACTAAAACGTTTGACTGGTAGTGTATCTAAAACGTTTAACTGGTAGTGTACTAAAACGTTTGTCTGGTAGTGTACTAAAACGTTTGTCTGGTAGTGTACTAAAACGTTTGACTGGTAGTGTATCTAAAACGTTTGACTGGTAGTGTACTAAAACGTTTGACTGGTAGTGTATCTAAAACGTTTGGCTGGTAGTGATCTAAAACGTTTGGCTGGTAGTGTAACTAAATCGTTTGACTGGTAGTGATCTAAAACGTTTGACAGATAGTGTTCTAAAACGATTGGCTGGTAGTGTATCTAAAACGTTTAACTGGTAGTGTACTAAAACGTTTGTCTGGTAGTGTACTAAAACGTTTGACTGGTAGTGTATCTAAAACGTTTGGCTGGTAGTGTACTAAAACGTTTGACTGGTAGTGTATCTAAAACGTTTGGCTGGTAGTGTATCTAAAACGTTTGACAGGTAGTGTATCTAAAACGTTTGGCTGGTAGTGTATCTAAAACGTTTGACTGGTAGTGTATCTAAAACGTTTGGCTGGTAGTGTATCTAAAACGTTTGGCTGGTAGTGTATCTAAAACGTTTGACTGGTAGTGTATCTAAAACGTTTGACTGGTAGTGTATCTAAAACGTTTGACTGGTAGTGTACTAAAACGTTTGGCTGGTAGTGTAACTAAAACGTCTGGCTGGTAGTGTATCTAAAACGTTTGGCTGGTAGTGTATCTAAAACGTTTGGCTGGTAGTGTATCTAAAACGTTTGGCTGGTAGTGATCTAAAACGTTTGGCTGGTAGTGTAACTAAAACGTTTGACTGGTAGTGTATCTAAAACGTTTGTCTGGTAGTGTATCTAAAACGTTTGTCTGGTAGTGTATCTAAAACGTTTGACTGGTAGTGTACTAAAACGTTTGGCTGGTAGTGTATCTAAAACGTTTGGCTGGTAGTGTACTAAAACGTTTGACTGGTAGTGTATCTAAAACGTTTGACTGGTAGTGTACTAAAACGTTTGGCTGGTAGTGTACTAAAACGTTTGACTGGTAGTGTATCTAAAACGTTTGACTGGTAGTGTATCTAAAACGTTTGATTGGTAGTGTATCTAAAACGTTTGACTGGTAGTGTATCTAAAACGTTTGATTGGTAGTGTACTAAAACGTTTGGCTGGTAGTGTATCTAAAACGTTTGACTGGTAGTGTATCTAAAACGTTTGGCTGGTAGTGTATCTAAAACGTTTGGCTGGTAGTGTACTAAAACGTTTGACTGGTAATGTATCTAAAACGTTTGACTGGTAGTGTATCTAAAACGTTTGTCTGGTAGTGTATCTAAAACGTTTGACTGGTAGTGTATCTAAAACGTTTGGCTGGTAGTGTATCTAAAACGTTTGACTGGTAGTGTATCTAAAACGTTTGGCTGGTAGTGTATCTAAAACGTTTGGCTGGTAGTGTATCTAAAACGTTTGACTGGTAGTGTATCTAAAACGTTTGACTGGTAGTGTACTAAAACGTTTGGCTGGTAGTGTAACTAAAACGTTTGACTGGTAGTGTATCTAAAACGTTTGACTGGTAGTGTATCTAAAACGTTTGACTGGAAGTGTACTAAAACGTTTGGCTGGTAGTGTATCTAAAACGTTTGACTGGTAGTGTATCTAAAACGTTTGGCTGGTAGTGCAACTAAAACGTTTGGCTGGTAGTGTAACTAAAACGTTTGGCTGGTAGTGTATCTAAAACGTTTGGCTGGTAGTGTATCTAAAACGTTTGACTGGTAGTGTACTAAAACGTTTGTCTGGTAGTGTACTAAAACGTTTGACTGGTAGTGTATCTAAAACGTTTGTCTGGTAGTGTATCTAAAACGTTTGACTGGTAGTGTATCTAAAACGTTTGATTGGTAGTGTATCTAAAACGTTTGACTGGTAGTGTATCTAAAACGTTTAGCTGGTAGTGTATATAAAACGTTTGGCTGGTAGTGTACTAAAACGTTTGGCTGGTAGTGTATCTAAAACGTTTGACTGGTAGTGTATCTAAAACGTTTGGCTGGTAGTGTATCTAAAACGTTTGACTGGTAGTGTACTAAAACGTTTGACTGGTAGTGTATCTAAAACGTTTGGCTGGTAGTGCAACTAAAACGTTTGGCTGGTAGTGTAACTAAAACGTTTGGCTGGTAGTGTATCTAAAACGTTTGGCTGGTAGTGCAACTAAAACGTTTGGCTGGTAGTGTAACTAAAACGTTTGGCTGGTAGTGTATCTAAAACGTTTGGCTGGTAGTGTATCTAAAACGTTTGGCTGGTAGTGTATCTAAAACGTTTGGCTGGTAGTGTATCTAAAACGTTTGACTGGTAGTGTATCTAAAACGTTTGGCTGGTAGTGCAACTAAAACGTTTGGCTGGTAGTGTAACTAAAACGTTTGGCTGGTAGTGTATCTAAAACGTTTGGCTGGTAGTGTATCTAAAACGTTTGACTGGTAGTGTACTAAAACGTTTGTCTGGTAGTGTACTAAAACGTTTGACTGGTAGTGTATCTAAAACGTTTGTCTGGTAGTGTATCTAAAACGTTTGGCTGGTAGTGATCTAAAACGTTTGGCTGGTAGTGTAACTAAAACGTTTGGCTGGTAGTGATCTAAAACGTTTGGCTGGTAGTGTAACTAAAACGTTTGGCTGGTAGTGTATCTAAAACGTTTGACTGGTAGTGTACTAAAACGTTTGACTGGTAGTGTATCTAAAACGTTTGGCTGGTAGTGTATCTAAAACGTTTGGCTGGTAGTGTATCTAAAACGTTTGGCTGGTAGTGTATCTAAAACGTTTGGCTGGTAGTGTATCTAAAACGATTGGCTGGTAGTGTACTAAAACGTTTGACTGGTAGTGTTCTAAAACGTTTGACTGGTAGTGTATCTAAAACGTTTAACTGGTAGTGTACTAAAACGTTTGACTGGTAGTGTATCTAAAACGTTTGACTGGTAGTGTACTAAAACGTTTGACTGGTAGTGTATCTAAAACGTTTGACTGGTAGTGTACTAAAACGTTTGACTGGTAGTGTATCTAAAACGTTTAACTGGTAGTGTACTAAAACGTTTGTCTGGTAGTGTACTAAAACGTTTGTCTGGTAGTGTACTAAAACGTTTGACTGGTAGTGTATCTAAAACGTTTGACTGGTAGTGTACTAAAACGTTTGACTGGTAGTGTATCTAAAACGTTTGGCTGGTAGTGATCTAAAACGTTTGGCTGGTAGTGTAACTAAATCGTTTGACTGGTAGTGATCTAAAACGTTTGACAGATAGTGTTCTAAAACGATTGGCTGGTAGTGTATCTAAAACGTTTAACTGGTAGTGTACTAAAACGTTTGTCTGGTAGTGTACTAAAACGTTTGACTGGTAGTGTATCTAAAACGTTTGGCTGGTAGTGTACTAAAACGTTTGACTGGTAGTGTATCTAAAACGTTTGGCTGGTAGTGTATCTAAAACGTTTGACTGGTAGTGTATCTAAAACGTTTGGCTGGTAGTGTATCTAAAACGTTTGACTGGTAGTGTATCTAAAACGTTTGGCTGGTAGTGTATCTAAAACGTTTGGCTGGTAGTGTATCTAAAACGTTTGACTGGTAGTGTATCTAAAACGTTTGACTGGTAGTGTATCTAAAACGTTTGACTGGTAGTGTACTAAAACGTTTGGCTGGTAGTGTAACTAAAACGTCTGGCTGGTAGTGTATCTAAAACGTTTGGCTGGTAGTGTATCTAAAACGTTTGGCTGGTAGTGTATCTAAAACGTTTGGCTGGTAGTGATCTAAAACGTTTGGCTGGTAGTGTAACTAAAACGTTTGACTGGTAGTGTATCTAAAACGTTTGTCTGGTAGTGTATCTAAAACGTTTGTCTGGTAGTGTATCTAAAACGTTTGACTGGTAGTGTACTAAAACGTTTGGCTGGTAGTGTATCTAAAACGTTTGGCTGGTAGTGTACTAAAACGTTTGACTGGTAGTGTATCTAAAACGTTTGACTGGTAGTGTACTAAAACGTTTGGCTGGTAGTGTACTAAAACGTTTGACTGGTAGTGTATCTAAAACGTTTGACTGGTAGTGTATCTAAAACGTTTGATTGGTAGTGTATCTAAAACGTTTGACTGGTAGTGTATCTAAAACGTTTGATTGGTAGTGTACTAAAACGTTTGGCTGGTAGTGTATCTAAAACGTTTGACTGGTAGTGTATCTAAAACGTTTGGCTGGTAGTGTATCTAAAACGTTTGGCTGGTAGTGTACTAAAACGTTTGACTGGTAATGTATCTAAAACGTTTGACTGGTAGTGTATCTAAAACGTTTGTCTGGTAGTGTATCTAAAACGTTTGACTGGTAGTGTATCTAAAACGTTTGGCTGGTAGTGTATCTAAAACGTTTGACTGGTAGTGTATCTAAAACGTTTGGCTGGTAGTGTATCTAAAACGTTTGGCTGGTAGTGTATCTAAAACGTTTGACTGGTAGTGTATCTAAAACGTTTGACTGGTAGTGTACTAAAACGTTTGGCTGGTAGTGTAACTAAAACGTTTGACTGGTAGTGTATCTAAAACGTTTGACTGGTAGTGTATCTAAAACGTTTGACTGGAAGTGTACTAAAACGTTTGGCTGGTAGTGTATCTAAAACGTTTGACTGGTAGTGTATCTAAACGTTTGGCTGGTAGTGCAACTAAAACGTTTGGCTGGTAGTGTAACTAAACGTTTGGCTGGTAGTGTATCTAAAACGTTTGGCTGGTAGTGTATCTAAAACGTTTGACTGGTAGTGTACTAAAACGTTTGTCTGGTAGTGTACTAAAACGTTTGACTGGTAGTGTATCTAAAACGTTTGTCTGGTAGTGTATCTAAAACGTTTGACTGGTAGTGTATCTAAAACGTTTGATTGGTAGTGTATCTAAAACGTTTGACTGGTAGTGTATCTAAAACGTTTAGCTGGTAGTGTATCTAAAACGTTTGGCTGGTAGTGTACTAAAACGTTTGGCTGGTAGTGTATCTAAAACGTTTGGCTGGTAGTGTATCTAAAACGTTTGACTGGTAGTGTATCTAAAACGTTTGACTGGTAGTGTAACTAAAACGTTTGACTGGTAGTGTATCTAAAACGTTTGTCTGGTAGTGTACTAAAACGTTTGTCTGGTAGTGTACTAAAACGTTTGACTGGTAGTGTATCTAAAACGTTTGACTGGTAGTGTATCTAAAACGTTTGACTGGTAGTGTATCTAAAACGTTTGACTGGTAGTGTACTAAAACGTTTGTCTGGTAGTGTACTAAAACGTTTGACTGGTAGTGTATCTAAAACGTTTGACTGGTAGTGTATCTAAAACGTTTGACTGGTATTGTACTAAAACGTTTGTCTGGTAGTGTATCTAAAACGTTTGACTGGTAGTGTATCTAAAACGTTTGGCTGGTAGTGTATCTAAAACGTTTGGCTGGTAGTGTATCTAAAACGTTTGACTGGTAGTGTATCTGAAACGTTTGACTGGTAGTGTACTAAAACGTTTGACTGGTAGTGTATCTAAAACGTTTGGCTGGTAGTGTATCTAAAACGTTTGACTGGTAGTGTATCTAAAACGTTTGGCTGGTAGTGTATCTAAAACGTTTGACTGGTAGTGTATCTAAAACGTTTGGCTGGTAGTGTATCTAAAACGTTTGGCTGGTAGTGTATCTAAAACGTTTGACTGGTAGTGTATCTAAAACGTTTGACTGGTAGTGTACTAAAACGTTTGGCTGGTAGTGTAACTAAAACGTCTGGCTGGTAGTGTATCTAAAACGTTTGGCTGGTAGTGTATCTAAAACGTTTGGCTGGTAGTGTAACTAAAACGTTTGACTGGTAGTGTATCTAAAACGTTTGTCTGGTAGTGTATCTAAAACGTTTGGCTGGTAGTGTACTAAAACGTTTGGCTGGTAGTGTATCTAAAACGTTTGGCTGGTAGTGTACTAAAACGTTTGACTGGTAGTGTATCTAAAACGTTTGACTGGTAGTGTATCTAAAACGTTTGACTGGTAGTGTATCTAAAACGTTTGACTGGTAGTGTATCTAAAACGTTTGACTGGTAGTGTATCTAAAACGTTTGATTGGTAGTGTACTAAAACGTTTGGCTGGTAGTGTATCTAAAACGTTTGACTGGTAGTGTATCTAAAACGTTTGGCTGGTAGTGTATCTAAAACGTTTGGCTGGTAGTGTACTAAAACGTTTGACTGGTAATGTATCTAAAACGTTTGACTGGTAGTGTATCTAAAACGTTTGTCTGGTAGTGTATCTAAAACGTTTGACTGGTAGTGTATCTAAAACGTTTGGCTGGTAGTGTATCTAAAACGTTTGACTGGTAGTGTATCTAAAACGTTTGGCTGGTAGTGTATCTAAAACGTTTGGCTGGTAGTGTATCTAAAACGTTTGACTGGTAGTGTACTAAAACGTTTGGCTGGTAGTGTAACTAAAACGTTTGACTGGTAGTGTATCTAAAACGTTTGACTGGAAGTGTACTAAAACGTTTGGCTGGTAGTGTATCTAAAACGTTTGACTGGTAGTGTATCTAAAACGTTTGGCTGGTAGTGTAACTAAAACGTTTGGCTGGTAGTGTAACTAAAACGTTTGGCTGGTAGTGTATCTAAAACGTTTGGCTGGTAGTGTATCTAAAACGTTTGACTGGTAGTGTACTAAAACGTTTGTCTGGTAGTGTACTAAAACGTTTGACTGGTAGTGTATCTAAAACGTTTGTCTGGTAGTGTATCTAAAACGTTTGACTGGTAGTGTATCTAAAACGTTTGATTGGTAGTGATCTAAAACGTTTGACTGGTAGTGTATCTAAAACGTTTAGCTGGTAGTGTATATAAAACGTTTAGCTGGTAGTGTATATAAAACGTTTGGCTGGTAGTGTATCTAAAACGTTTGTCTGGTAGTGTATCTAAAACGTTTGGCTGGTAGTGTACTAAAACGTTTGGCTGGTAGTGTATCTAAAACGTTTGGCTGGTAGTGTACTAAAACGTTTGACTGGTAGTGTATCTAAAACGTTTGACTGGTAGTGTATCTAAAACGTTTGACTGGTAGTGTATCTAAAACGTTTGACTGGTAGTGTATCTAAAACGTTTGATTGGTAGTGTACTAAAACGTTTGGCTGGTAGTGTATCTAAAACGTTTGACTGGTAGTGTATCTAAAACGTTTGGCTGGTAGTGTATCTAAAACGTTTGGCTGGTAGTGTACTAAAACGTTTGACTGGTAATGTATCTAAAACGTTTGACTGGTAGTGTATCTAAAACGTTTGTCTGGTAGTGTATCTAAAACGTTTGACTGGTAGTGTATCTAAAACGTTTGGCTGGTAGTGTATCTAAAACGTTTGACTGGTAGTGTATCTAAAACGTTTGGCTGGTAGTGTATCTAAAACGTTTGGCTGGTAGTGTATCTAAAACGTTTGACTGGTAGTGTACTAAAACGTTTGGCTGGTAGTGTAACTAAAACGTTTGACTGGTAGTGTATCTAAAACGTTTGACTGGAAGTGTACTAAAACGTTTGGCTGGTAGTGTATCTAAAACGTTTGACTGGTAGTGTATCTAAAACGTTTGGCTGGTAGTGTAACTAAAACGTTTGGCTGGTAGTGTAACTAAAACGTTTGGCTGGTAGTGTATCTAAAACGTTTGGCTGGTAGTGTATCTAAAACGTTTGACTGGTAGTGTACTAAAACGTTTGTCTGGTAGTGTACTAAAACGTTTGACTGGTAGTGTATCTAAAACGTTTGTCTGGTAGTGTATCTAAAACGTTTGACTGGTATTGTACTAAAACGTTTGGCTGGTAGTGTATCTAAAACGTTTGACTGGTAGTGTATCTAAAACGTTTAGCTGGTAGTGTATATAAAACGTTTGGCTGGTAGTGTATCTAAAACGTTTGGCTGGTAGTGTATCTAAAACGTTTGGCTGGTAGTGTACTAAAACGTTTGACTGGTAGTGTACTAAAACGTTTGGCTGGTAGTGATCTAAAACGTTTGGCTGGTAGTGTATCTAAAACGTTTGACTGGTAGTGTATCTAAAACGTTTGGCTGGTAGTGTATCTAAAACGTTTGACTGGTAGTGTATCTAAAACGTTTGGCTGGTAGTGTACTAAAACGTTTGACTGGTAGTGTACTAAAACGTTTGTCTGGTAGTGTATCTAAAACGTTTGACTGGTAGTGTATCTAAAACGTTTGACTGGTAGTGTACTAAAACGTTTGGCTGGTAGTGTATCTAAAACGTTTGGCTGGTAGTGTACTAAAACGTTTGGCTGGTAGTGTATCTAAAACGTTTGTCTGGTAGTGTATCTAAAACGTTTGACTGGTAGTGTATGTAAAACGTTTGACTGGTAGTGTACTAAAACGTTTGACTGGTAGTGTACTAAAACGTTTGACTGGTAGTGTATCTAAAACGTTTGACTGGTAGTGTATCTAAAACGTTTGGCTGGTAGTGTATCTAAAACGTTTGACTGGTAGTGTATCTAAAACGTTTGTCTGGTAGTGTATCTAAAACGTTTGGCTGGTAGTGTATCTAAAACGTTTGGCTGGTAGTGTATATCGTCATTGTTTAAAGGAAACAAGCATCTCCAAAACAGTAACTTTACAGGACAGGACAAAATCAGCTTTATATATATGTATTATTACATTTATACTATTATTAATATGAATGAATATTATTTAACATCATTTATCATTTAATAACTTTGTTACATGGTTACAGAAATAATGAATAAACCTAAAATCTAAACTAACTTTGGGCAATTTTTTTTACAACATCTACACAAAAACAAACACTGTTAATATGCTACGTGATAACAGGTTCAGGAATGGGGGTCTATACAACTGTGTAGTAATTAAGACATTAAATAAAACAGATACATATTCTACAGATACATCATTTTTGTTGATTTTCATTTTTCTATATCACTTTAATATGACAGCTGCTTTTTATAGCCTGTGAGAGTTTCATGATGAATAAACCAATAGAAATACTCCAAAATTACCTGAAATAAAACCTCTTTACATGAACTTACATTGAAAATTGAGAATGTTTTGTCTCTCTTTTATAAAGTTACTATTTTGAAGATACCTATTTCTCTTTGGACAGTGATGTTCAAAGGTATTCAGGATATTAATTTAATTTTAACATGCTGTTCAGCTTTTCAATGCTGCTCAGCTTTCATTAATTTAGAATAATCTATGGCTCAATTTCTTATTTTGGACATTTCAATGTTACGTCTGTACAGTTTCTTATAAATGTACCAGCAAAGGTGTTAAAAGTATTCACATTCATTACTCAGGTAGAAGTATAGATACTAGGGTTTAAACTTACTCCTGTAGAAGTTGAACAATTAACTGAAGCTTTTTACTCCAGTAAAAGTGTAAAACTACTGCTTTCAGAACTACTTAAAGTATAAAAGTAAAAGTAATTTAAGGAAACAATACCATTAAGTACAAAAGCTCAGGCGGCACCACAGGGGTCTATAGTGCACTAGCCCACCTCCCCAAAAACCCCATTCTTCTAAAAGTCATAATGACTATAATGTTATATTAAAATGTTAATGTTGATAAATTTGGGATGTTCTTCCTGTTTCAGCCACATATACGCCCATTGAACATGAACGTAGTTTAGTACAATGTAAATATATTAAAGAAGCATATCTGTTACTACTGAGGTAACGAAGTATTTGTACTTTGTTACTTGACAACTCTGTGCATCAGTAATATAAGCTGTTTACACTAAGCTGGTCTTACACTACTGAAAGCACTGACTCCAGACTTCTGAACTTCTGAGTGTATGGTAAACCAGCCCTGCGTGGATGAGCGCTGGGTCAGTGATGCCCTACTCTGCAGTCACAGTGTGACCATCAAATTAGGGATGCGAGGAAAGCTTTTGTGTACTGTTTGGCTTTGTGTTTGTCCAGAACACAGTTTCCAGAGGGGATTTGCGAGAGGGTCTGAAAAAAGGTCACATCTCCATACTGCTGCTGAGGAGCTACCAGCATCAATAACATCCAGCAGCTCTACAGACTGGCTCCATTCCCGGATCCATACCGCGGCTGCCTGGGATGTTGAACTGACGGGAAACATCTCCCATTACTGTATGCTGCCAAACTACAAATGGACACATTGGCCATTACCTTATAACGGCAAGCTCTAAATGGCTTAGAGATGTTTACAACACTGGACGGCAAACTGAACAGTTATAAACCTTCTTCGCCCAATTTGAGTTTGTTATTGTAGCTCAGAGCTAATTTACTAATGTTCAAATCATCACAACTGTAGAGAATGATTAGCAGCAGCTTTAGTTTTAGGGAAAGAACCAGTGACTCTGTTACAGGAACACCTTAACTTAACATAATCGTTTCCATCACCTCCATACTGAACCCAGTATTACACCAACATCCTAACTAGACTAAGCCTCCTAAATACTGGCCTAACTTTAGAATAAACCCTGAACTGTGCCCCAACTTCTGATTAAGCCTCTGTTTTTATGGTTTAATGCAGTGACCAGCAGTAGAGCCCACCATAACTCTAGTCAGCAGAATGACCTCATATTGATCTCCACTGTAAATCAAAGCGTTTTCACTCGTGAGGTTGTTTTTAATCTAACACTGTGTTTAAAAACCAAGACACTTCATACACACGACCTCCACCGTCCACTCTAATTACCTTCCTGAGTTACTGCTGATGAAACTGCTCAGATAAAATATTACAGAGCTGAGCGTGTGGCTGTTTATTAAGGAATAACAGTAGCGCACTCAGCTAAAGCATTTGGGAAACAGAAACTGGAACTGCAGAGCGCTGATGCTCTGATAAACAGCAGTTACATAGTGTGTGTGTGTGTGTGTTCACTAGTGTGTGTGTATATGTGGGTGTTTCACTGCCCCCCTAGTGTGTGTGTGTGTGTGTTCACTAGTGTGTGTGTATATGTGGGTGTTTCACTGCCCCCCTAGTGTGTGTGTGTGTGTGTGTGTGTGTATATGTGGGTGTTTCACTGCCCCCTAGTGTGTGTGTGTTCACTAGTGTGTGTGGGTGTATGTGGATGTCTCACTTCCCCTAGTGTGTGTGTGTGTGTTCACTAGTGTGTGTGTATATGTGGGTGTTTCACTGCCCCCCTAGTGTTTGTGTTACATTTAAAAACGTGGGCGGAGTCAGAGAGGTTCAGCTGCTTCCAATGAATCACAAAAACCAAACGGTGACCCTAGTGGGAAACACGGTGGAGCACTTTCAGAGAGAACATCAGTGCAAATTTGGTTTCTGTGAATGAAGCGAAATCAATGATTTGATTATGTACCGTCATGTACCGTCACTGAAGAAAGGAACACTGCAGCTTAAACAGTAAACGTTAGCGTTGCTGTGAGATACTACGCGTGGTAGATATAAGCAGGTGAGTCTTGGGGAGGAAAAGTTTGAGAACCTCTGGTCTATAAAGCTCCGCATAACAAAACTCTTCAACTACAAACATGATACGTTATAAAGGACCCACATCACCTCAAACTGCCGAGCAGACACAAACAACCCAGCCGTCAGCCACAGTTTCAGAGTTCTACACCATCAACAAATGAAAAGCCTGTTTGTCCTTCCACTCGACAGAATCATGAGGGAAACCAGGACGTCCTGAACACTCAGTGTGTCTTCGCTTTGGAGGAGATCAATGTTGGTTGTATGGCACAGTGCGTCCCACTGCTCTGTCAGTGAGAGGAGAGAGAGAGCACCATCGACCAGGGCAGATGCAGCGACAGCACAGCTAATTTTAGCCCAACAGTCCGGCCCCCCTATCAATCATGCCACCAATGGCCAGGAGATGAAGGACAACAGGTTGGGCGCCTTTGGTCCAGCATAACTGATGATGCCTCACTCGGTGACCTCACTATGACTAACTGTATCCCGCGTTCCAACGGCCAGCAAACACACATACGGGGGCAGAGCTGGCAAACTGCCAAAACATTTTATGATATTATATTTCTCTCAATTAAACTTACTTAAAAATCAAAAATCTGCTCCATCCTCTGCTTTAACTTGAAAAGAGCCTTAGCCAACTACAGGGAGGTTACGGCACAACTCAATAAACCATCCTTCTTGAGTGATTTATTGAAGGATTTCTTGACAGTAGGTTTATGATTAGGTTGAAAACCTTAATAATACAAAAACACAAACAGAAACAATGCTTCAATTAGTAAAAAAAAAATGTAAATAAAGCTATTTTTAACAATTAAATTGAATATGACAATATAGTTCAAAGTGCTTTGTATTAAACATAATATAACATGGCTAACTCTCGTGCTAACTGCAACTAGCTAGCCTGCACAGCCCTGCACCTACAACATTTCCAAACTCACAAATGCTAACATCTAAAAAAAATTTAGATGTAAAGATTAAAGGTTTCACCGGTGCTATCCCCGTAGATGGCTAGTAGGTGAGGCTTATTGTCCTTTTATTTTATTACATTTTGATGTGCTGGTATCTCCTATAGCATCTACTTGTGGCACACACAGCACTTCTTGATACTGACAGTATCTGTCAGCACATATATACTTTCTTACATCACATCTAAAATCTGAATCATATTTTCAGCTAAATAAATAATTAAAATAAAATCACCATAGCTGACCAAACCAAATTAGTCAACTAACCATTCATCGATAACCAAATAGTTGGCAACTAATTTAGTGAACTAATTACTTCCCTGAATAGCTACGAATCTGGAACCACTTTGAGAACCAAGGTTGTTTTAGTCAAAATGGGCTTTCTGAAAGTAGCACTGAAAATCGACGGCTAATTCTCGAGAGTTTGCGGTGTAACGAGTGAATGGCTAGACTTTTTCCCTCTAATCTAGCAAGTGAAAGGCACCACCTAGTGTTGTCAAAATTTAAGCTTGTACTGGACCAAAGAAACAAAATCTGCACAATCAATTTATTGCAAGTAGCTTACATCTGAATTAAGGTTCAGTTTAGAGGATTTACATGCTGTCGTCCAGATGTGCCAGATGTGACCGTCCTGTTTGTGCAGTGCAGCTTACTTGACTAAGAGTGGACAGACACAGCTTGCAGCCTTATTTAGTGTAAATCAGCTGACAATGTATATAAATAATCAGGATTTAATGCCCTAAACTTAATACTGTTATCAAAGACGACTATCATAACACAGTCCTGCTAACTACAGTGTGCTGCACACCAAAGAGAAACTATCACACTGCAATCTGTCTGACCTCATAACACCGAACTGAAATTAATCATGAGAATGTGGAAATACACTAGTGTGCACCTAAGCTGATAGATTAAAAGTCTTTATCTGATCAATTAGTGTATTTTCACCAGCAGATCTGATTAGAACAGATGTAAATAATCCTACATACAATACAAAGTAACATGAATATGTTATTGTGAGAGAAGTAGATCAGATCTTGATCCAGTTTGAAGAACAAAGTGTAGTTCCAGATTTCTCCTGGACGCCCCAGACATTGTATGAATGTATTCAGTTCTTTAGCAGCAATCTTGATTTATCTTAATGAAGTACTGAGCAGTCAAAGCAGGTATTAGATGAGAACTGTTAATAATACTGGGTTGTTTAGGAGAAGTTTGGAAAGGGTTAAATAAACACACTGATGTATGTAAAAGCTCTACTTACTCTATTAATACTGTTTAATATTTAAATAATAAAGTGTTTACTGAGTAAATAAAAGCTTGCTGTCTGGAAATAATAGCTTTTATATATAAAAATGTACACAAACTTTTGCACTGTATTGTAGATGAGGATCCTAATTAAACAAAACCACCAGCAGATCTCTTCTGGAGCGTGTGAGGTCGGGGAGGACGCGCGCAGTTAAAAATGAGGAGTTATTTGTTGATTCTTCCAAATTATAGCCTTCTGCACTATCAGTACTGCAAAAGCCAACACTGCAATAAAAATCAGAAGATGTACTGTGGGGCCCTGAGAGCTCACCAAACTCAGAAAAATAATTAAAAGGGCCGCAGGTGGTCCCGGCTAGCGCTGAAAATCATACTCTCAATAAATATAATTACTTTCATTTGAATAACAGGCTTATTTCCAGGTACCGACGGGCCATCGCGCCATTGGGCTTTAGTTCCTATCACATCATTCTTCGTGGGCACACGTCCTTATGAGATACATTCACTGCCCTTCAGTCTGCCTGAACTGAAGACGATCAAGCTGGGATCAAACTTCTCCCATCAGCGCTGCAGTTCCTGTGTATATACACTGATCAGCCATAACATCCATCAGCTTATCAGCTCCACTGATCATACAGGAGCTACACTTACAGACTGTATCAGCTCCACTGATCATACAGGAGCTACACTTACAGGCTGTATCAGCTCCACTGATCATACAGGAGCTACACTTACAGAATGTATCAGCTCCACTGATCATACAGGAGCTACACTTACAGACTGTATCAGCTCCACTGATCATACAGGAGCTACACTTACAGACTGTATCAGCTCCACTGACCATACAGGAGCTACACTTACAGACTGTATCAGCTCCACTGATCATACAGGAGCTCCACTTACAGGCTGTATCAGCTCCACTGATCATACAGGAGCTACACTTACAGACTGTATCAGCTCCACTGATCATACAGGAGCTACACTTACAGACTGTATCAGCTCCACTGATCATACAGGAGCTACACTTACAGACTGTATCAGCTCCACTGATCATACAGGAGCTACACTTACAGACTGTAGTTCATCTGATTCTCTGTATACTTTATTACTCTGTTCTTTAATGATCAGAACCCCCCAAGAGGACCACCACAGAGCAGATAATATAAGGAAGGTGGATCATTCTCAGTACTGCAGAGACACTGACTGGTGTGTTGTGCTGATACAAGTGGATCAGACACAGCAGTGTTGCCCAGTAATGCCTGCTCTGTGGGTAGACCTGCATTGTGCCCTTGTGCTGCTTGTTAATGTTGTAGTGGAGCTGAAAATGGGTTACAACACTGCCATCTAGTGGTCAGAGGTTTAAACACAACACACAATGATTCACTGTCTGCCAGGAATCTGTGTATCGATACTGTGTTTTTGAGAATCAATACAGTACCATAATATCCTGATAAGCAATAATTCAATATTTTCTTACACCCCTAGTCACTAATATTATTACTATTAAAATCAATGATTGGGTATTCTCCATATTTGCTCCCCGTCTCCGGAACACTCTCCCACCACTGTTCAAACAGTCTAATACCCTCCTCACATTCAAATCCAATCATAAAACCTCTTCACTCTTGCATATAATCTTCTTGCATATAATAATATGTCTAGCACTGTCTATTTGTAATATTGTTTTCTTGTATACTCATTGCTCTGAGAGTAAGTGTTTTTGGGTAGTTGAAAAGCTCCATATAAGAATAAAGTATTATTATATTCTTAAAATAGTACAAATAAGAAAAATGTGTCCAAACCTTTGACTGACTGTGTATATAAACACTGTCTGCTAATAATGTGCCAACATACAACACTACATGGACCAACGTAAACAATATAGGCACTATATTTAATGTGCTATTATACAATAATAACACTGTATACGTTATAACTGTACACAGTATATATAAAGCTATCATACAATAATAACACTGTTTATATTGTTTTTTAATAGAATTCTGCAGCTTTTAAGGAATAATACACTGAGCCATGTACCAGAGAGGTGTACGGACTAGATGGGGATAGTTTGGAAGGGGCGGAGCTTACCTCCAGAATGTACTTCTGCAAGGACTGGATGTCTCTCAGAGCCTCTGGGTCCTGATGGATGACCACCACCTCCTTAAGGGGATACTAAGAATACACAGAAACATTAAGCATCCCACCAGTATCTACCAGTAGGTCTGAGAACCTGGACAACTATATCATTATACAGTAACACAGCATTCTGGTTAACACTGCACTGCAAATCCAGAGAAGAAATCTAATCTATAGTTTTTGCCCCTTTATCCCAAATGTTGCCCACCAGATAAAATGCTTTTAGCCAGCATTAACATCATGTATGCATGCAGTTCACATTTCCACCAGAGAGGTCTCCAAATCCCCCAATTCCTACATAGTATAGCTTTAATATAAATCATCAACCGTCAACCTCAGTTGGCCAAACTCTTCACAAACAGTGAGTTTGTGAAGAGTTTGTAAGTTTGATGTTTAGCAGCACTCTCACTCAAATCATTCTACTATATATCTACGCTACGCTGTGTATGGCACGTCTGGTGGGCGGTAGCCTGAGAGCCTCAGTGGAGGATAGCTGTACATTCTACAACTAAAAACAGTAGTAACATCTCGGAGCTTGAAGCTTGTCTGTATGTTTATGGAGAACAGCATGTCATATAGTGCCAGGTTACCTAACTGGTTAGTTTGGTCAGCTGACTTTACATAGCGGTAAGGAGGTCTAGCTTCTCATCATCCTGGGCTTCCTGATGCTTGTGCTAAACTTTAGCTTCATCAGAACTGCTCTAGATGCAGCCATGTCCCCCAAAACACAACTGTTCTGAACAATGTGCATATCTACTGCAAACATCTGCACCGTATGCCCTACCTTGACGGGCAGAGTCTTCCGGTCCCGGATCACACGACCCAGCTCGATGACCGACTGCATCTGGGACACGGCACTCTCAATCCGTTTGTCGATCAGTGACTCTCTGCAAGAAGGACGAAGGGTTACGGTTAGAGAGGTCAGCAAAGCCGTTCTGTTAACTCAGTGTTCGTCACCAAGTCCTGGAGATCCTCCTTCCTGTGAAGTCAAGTTCCAAGCACAACCTGAACACCTGCTCCAGATAACTTCAACACCTTCTTGATTTGCTGGGTTAGACGCAGCCTGGAGGCAAGTTCCACAGGAAAGGAGATCTCCAAGAGCATGCTAGGAATTACATTCAGTTTGGTGATATTCAGTTCTCGTTGCTGGGTATGAATCAAGCTAGAATAGCATGGAGAAGAACAGACTCCATATAAAGTGTTAGAAAATATCACATCGTATTAATTTATTTATAATTTAATCAATAGTTTACAATTAAAGATTTGTATTGTGTTTTAGTCTACGCTTAAAACCAACAGCCTCCGTCAAGTCTCTCACCAGTGGTGGTCTACTGAACCACTCAAACTCATCCAGACTGAAGTGAGGAGAGCAGAGCGGGGGTCTTTGGGTAGCTGTGTTGGTCCACACGCTGCTTCACTAACTATTCTCCTTGTTTATGTTTGTGAAGCTGTTTAGACTAATATCAGTCACACTGCCTTTCACTGAAACAACATCAACAACACAATGTACATGGTTTTCTTTAAGCTAGCTTAGTAACTAACATTCACTCCAATGTACATGGTTTTCTTTAAGCTAGCTTAGTAACTAACATTCACTCCAATGTACATGGTTTTCTTTAAGCTAGATTAGTAACTAACATTCACTCCAATGTACATGGTTTTCTTTAAGCTAGCTTAGTAACTAACATTCACTCCAATGTACATGGTTTTCTTTAAGCTAGCTTAGTAACTAACATTCACTCCAATGTACATGGTTTTCTTTAAGCTAGCTTAGTAACTAACATTCACTCCAATGTACATGGTTTTCTTTAAGCTAGCTTAGTAACTAACATTCACTCCTTCACACCACAGTCCAGTTTAGCACTCCAACCATCTGACCTCATCTACCCAGCAGGCATTGCGCGTCAGAAATAATGTCTGCAGCCACATGTTAAATATTTAGAATAAAAGTGTTAATTTATACATAAATCTGATACTTTTGTGATTTTTTACAACACGTCTTAACAGTTTAGAGTCATTACACCATATTAAGGCTTACAAGTGTTCCCAGCAGGGGTTCCATTTAAGTCAAATACAGTATCACAACATATCCAATCACACCCCCCGGTACCATGATACGCATCTCACATACTTACAGCACAGGTGCTCTTTCCATGAAGCTGTGCATGCAGTACTATACAAACGTTTCAGGCACTTGGGAAGCTTTTATTTACTCAGTAAACACTAATTATCTATTATTAAATATTAAAGAGTATTAATAGAGTAAGTAGAGCTTTTACATACATCAGTGTTTATTTAACTCTTTCCAAGCTTCTCCTAAACAACCCAGTATTATTAACAGTTCTCATCTAATACCTGCTTTGACTGCTCAGTACTTCATTAAGCTAAATCAAGATTACTGCTGAAGAACTGAACACATTCATACAATGTCTGGGGCATCCAGGAGAAATCTGGAACCACACTTTGTTCTTCAAACTGGAGTCAAGATCTGATCTACTTTCACAATAAGATATTCATGTTACTTTGTATTGTATGTATAATTATTTACATCTGTTCTAATCAGATCTGCTGTTCTTACTGGTGAACATACACTTATTGATCAGATACAAACTTTTAAACAATCAGCTCAGAGGCCTTAGACTTTGCACAAAAGATATATCCTACATTCTGCTCTTCTTTTCTCTTCTGTTCTGGGCCATGGGAAATCTTTGAAGGTCTCCTCAGAAGGTATAAATTATTTCTTGCCAGCTCATCAGATAAAAAGCAGCATCCTTCTGCAACGCAGGCTTGAATTTGGGCATCATAATTATTTCATATTATTTATTTTTAATGGGTCATAAAGCAGAATATTCTTTTACTACAAGACAAATATCTAGCTGTCAAAGGCGTGGCATGCGATATAAAGACTGTCTGAAAGGTGAAGCCCCTCAGATACAGAGCGCTGAAGTACAAGTGTGTATAACTTATTGAAGCAAATCATAAGCGTGTTGACGTGTCACAAACATAGCCGCGTCTACTGAAAGCATGGATTAATCCAGAGCGTGAGCTGCAGCTACAAACAATCAAACTGCTGTACACGAGACCTTGAAGATCAAACATCCCGTAGAGCTTCATCAACACAGCAGCAGGACAGCACCTGTTTACCTGTTTATCTTATCTTATAGATTATTTATAGATTATTAACAACATGTTTCTTTCAGTAGAGTCTCTTGAAAAGTCTCATTGTTAACCGTTTCTCAATCGTCCAGTGTAGAACGTAAGACTGTTCTAGATACCGCAGTAGCTTTAAAACACACGTAGCTGCTTCTCAAACGACTCTCTGTTAAAATATATAGTCCACACACTGTTTGAGTTCTTGTGTGTGAGGCGTGTAGGCTACGTGTCATTTGTGCCTCTAAAAGTCAAGTCAGAGCGTAGACTCTTAGTCTTTAACCGTTTATTGATCAAGTTGTTTAAGGTACCCTTTAATGCATTAAGTCTAGAATGGCCATGCACATATATATTATATCTCATTCAATTAATTACAAATTCGTAACAAAATAATACAGATTTTCATTCCTAACAAACTCACTTTAGAGTAATCTAACATTAGTCGTTAGATTAATCAACTAATTGAAAAAATAATCGTTAAGATTAAACAAATAAGAAACACACACACGCACATACATACATATGTATAGGATTTTGGGCATATATATATATATATATGCACAAAATCATCCACTAGTTACAAATTCATAACTAAATAATATACATTTTACTTCCTAACACACTCTATTCTATAGTAATCTAATACTAGTCGTTAGAATATTCGAGTATTTGAAAAAATAATTGTTAAGATTAATCAATTAAGAAACTAATCGTTAGGTGCAGCCCACTACACACGCACATACATACATACATACAGGAACCAAAATCATCCACTGGTTACAAATCCTCCCACTCACATTAGAGTTATGTAAAAATTTGTTGTCAGATTAATTGACTAATAAAAAAAGGAAAGAATCGTTAGATTAATCAATGAAGAAATTAATCATTAGGTGCAGCCCTATTAGTCACTATTATTATTATTATTATTATTATTATTAGCTCAGTCTTATAGCTGGTTTCCATTGCTGCTGTGAGAGTTAGTGGGGACACTTGAAAATGCTTATTCCTCTTGCTCTGTTTGAGAGATGAGCTGCTGTAATGGTCGTACAGAGCCGGAGGAGAGAAGCGAAGGAGGAGAGAAGACGTAGAGGACGGCCAATCAGTTAATGAGTTCGGCCCCGTCTGGCCGGCCTCTGCGCTGACAGTGGGTCACCTCTGCGGAGCTCGTAAGACTCCGATGGTCCTTAATGATGCGGCCGGCCCGCTCTAATGTGGGCCACTACCCGAATTTCAGGCCGGACCGGCTGGAAAAGACCTTCACAGTCTCCAGCTCGGCACGCCAACATCCAAACCCGCCGCCGTCCATTAATAGCACTGAGGTAAGCGCTGGCGGCCGGACGAGGAAGGACATCTGAAACGATTCCAGAGACGCACAAGGACGATCTAACCGTCATAAAACTAAACATTAGGAGGTTTATTTCCTGAGTGCACCGCACCGCACCCGCCGAGGGGCTCCGGCTCAGAATGTAAATGATTCACTTTGTTCTGTGAGCCAACAAAGCCACCGTGGATTCAAGGTGATCACTCCTAACGGAGACGCTGGGACCAGGATTTCTCACTTATCTAGCTAACTTCAATCTCAGGTCCATCTAGTCCTTTTTCTTTATAGCATCATCTCCTGCATGCCTAACCTGCGGGGCGAGTTCAGAACACTGGGTCATCAATCACGGCTCGGCCAATCAGGGTGAGCTTCTGACCAATCAGGGGCAGCTTTCTAACATGAGCTGGAACATCTACCAATGGTCCATGATCGATATTTCTTTTGTTTTTGTGATGTTTACAGCATTTTAAGAATATGAAGCAGTTATTAATCCACTAATCACAAACACAGTAACCGCTGATGTAACACTAATGGACTTCTGAGAAGCTGGAACTTCAGCTCAGGAATTCAGTCTTAGATGGACAAGCTCTGTGAGGAACTCTTTACTTTGGAATCACAGAACACAAGTTGAGTATTTATGTCACTTAATTCTGTAAAGAAAAGCATCTAAGTGTATACTATTTTCCATATTTTCCATATTATTTTCTAATTTTTTCCGTATTTTAGAATAATAAAGAAAAACACTAATACCTCAAAATTACACATATCAATATTTATCTTATCTTATCAGATTATTTAAGATTATTAACACGTGTAACATGTTTCTTTCAGTAGTGTCTCTTGAAAAGTCTCATTACTATCCATTTCTTAATCGTCCAGTGTAGAACCTAAGACAGTTCTAGATACCGCGGAGCTTTAAAACACACGTAGCTGCTTCTTAAACCACACTTAAAATATATAGTTCACAAACTGTTCGAGTTCTTGTGTGTGAGGCGTGTAGCTATGTGTCATTTGTGCCTCTAAAAGTCGAGTCAGAGCGTAGACTCCTAGTCTTTAACCATTTATAGATCACGTATGTTTAGGATACCCTTTAATACATTAAGTCTAGAATGGCAAAATCAGCCAATTGGTTACAAATCCATAACAAAATAATACAAATTTTAATTCCTAACAAACTTACATTAGAGTTAACTAACATTAGTCATAAAATTAAATGACTAATCGGGAAAAAAATAATCAATAGATTAATCGATTAAGAAATTAAATGTTAGATGCAGCCCTACACACACACATACATATACTCACTCACACACACACAATTTTATCTACTTACAGTTTGACAATCAACATCTAAACAAATATAAAAATAAAGATAAATAAATTATTCTAATGTGTCTATTTGATCTGTGTTGGAGCGTGAGGGGTTAAGTGGAAGCCTGTGAGTCTGTGTCGCCCCCTATAAGGACTGTGATGCCTCTGCAGAATGTTGGTGATTGGTGGTCCCGCTGTTCATGTACAGAGGGGGCCAGGCAGTTATAGTTCAGAGCCATAACAATTTCAAATAACAGTAAAACTGACCAATCACATCTTCCCTCTAAGTGGGCGGGGCTTAACTGTATGATCATTTCCACCCGCTGTGGCGACGCTAGCTCGAGAAACAGCTAGCTAGCACTAGGCTACCACCGCTAGCTAGTTTGCAGCTAACACTAAACTAATAACCCAGAACACATACAGACCAAATCTGACCAGTACAAACAGAACAGCAGTAATAATTCAATATTCTACATTTAATGATTACAGATTTAGTTTAAAATAACAGAGTCTGAGTTTAATGACTGCAGTTTTTACTGTATTTATTTAATTATCTTTTTTAGTTTTAAATTAAGGGTCTAAATGTAATGATTACAGATCTAGTTTAAAATAACACAGTCTGAGTTTAATGACTGCAGTTTTTACTGTATTTATTTAATTAACTTTTTTAGTTTTAAATTAAGGGTCTAAATGTAATGATTACAGTTTTAGTTTAAAATAACAGAGTCTGAATTTAATGACTGCAGTTTTTACTGTATTTATTTAATTAACTTTTTTAGTT
The DNA here is from genome assembly GCA_021613375.1 of Megaleporinus macrocephalus. NCBI lineage: Eukaryota > Metazoa > Chordata > Actinopteri > Characiformes > Anostomidae > Megaleporinus > Megaleporinus macrocephalus. The sequence goes on along the minus strand of CM038714.1, from coordinate 18,885,798 downwards.
TTAAATTAAGGGTCTAAATGTAATGATTACAGTTTTAGTTTAAAATAACAGTCTGAGTTTAATGACTGCAGTTTTTACTGTATTTATTTAATTAACTTTTTTAGTTTTAAATTAAGGGTCTAAATTGAATGATTGCAGATTTAGTTTAAAATAACACAGTCTGAGTTTAATGACTGCAGTTTTTACTGAATTTATTTAATTAACTTTTTTAGTTTTAAATTAAGGGTCTAAATTGAATGATTGCAGATTTAGTTTAAAATAACAGTCTGAGTTTAATGACTGCAGTTATTACTGAATTTATTTAATTATCTTTTTTTAGTTTTAAATTAAGGGTCTAAATGTAATGATTACAGATTTAGTTTAAAATAACACAGTCTGAGTTTAATGACTGCAGTTTTTACTGTATTTATTTAATTATCTTTTTTAGTTTTAAATTAAGGGTCTAAATGTAACGATTACAGATTTAGTTTAAAATAACAGAGTCTGAGTTTAATGACTGCAGTTTTTACTGTATTTATTTAATTAACTTTTTTAGTTTTAAATTAAGGGTCTAAATGTAATGATTACAGTTTTAGTTTAAAATAACAGAGTCTGAGTTTAATGACTGTTATTACTGAATTTATTTAATTAACTTTTTTAGTTTTAAATTAAGGGTCTAAATGTAATGATTACAGATTTAGTTTAAAATAACACAGTCTGAGTTTAATGACTGCAGTTTTTACTGTATTTATTTAATTAGTTTTTTAGTTTTAAATTAAGGGTCTAAATTGAATGATTGCAGTTTTGGGGATATTTGTTTGATTCATTTTGTTTATTTACTGTTAATTTAGTTAAAAATATTATACTGTTTTATATGAGCTCGTTTAAAAATGGTAATAAACCAGTTTAGATCATGTTTCATGACTTGCTTGCACTAATAACATGTAGCCCTGCAATGGCATATAGCCCCACCCTCGATCGGTATCGGCCAATCGCGCTGAAAGGTGATCGGTGATTGGAATCAGCCTCAAAAACGCTGATCAGTCCATCTCTAATCTAATTCACCTGCAACCCACATACAGCCCGGTGTGAGTGTGTAAATGAGAGTGTGTATGTACAGTACCTCACTTGAGGAAGCATCAGATAGTGGATGCTGCTGGCGTCCTTCTCCTCCACAGAGGCGGGGTCGATCAGGTGCCGCAGGTTCTGGTACATCATCTCCGTAATGAAGGGAGTGAAGGGAGCCTGTGGATGTGAGAGACGGTCGATGTTAAAGCTGAAAGTCGGCTAACACAGCTGAGAAGTACAATATATACCCACCAGGAACCGAACAGAGTCTCGTCGTAAGTAATCTCACAGCGTTTGTGAGTATATAAGCAAGTCTGTTTGAGCTTACACAATAAATCAACTCAGTCTGAGGAGGGTGATTATCAGGAACCCGCATGTGTATCCAGATATTTTTAAAAATGCTGTTTTTCCATTTCTTTTAAATATGAGGTCCAGAGTGGAGGTTTCTAAAAAACTCGACACTTTCGAAAGGGGCTATTTAAAATATCTAAAAGTTCCTAAAGTTTTGTGACCAGATGACCATTACCTAGCATCAAATATAACTAATTTAATTAGAAAATCTAGAAATGCTTGATTTCTCTGCCTGTTTACAGGAATATGGGGCCGATTAATAGCTGAGGCTGATTTATGCTTTGTTAAGCTTTTATTTTCTGGTAGGAACCAGACCCTGTGGCTGTAAAAGCACCTTCATTTTGAAACAAAGTCTATGTATTATGCATCAGTTTCTAAATCCATAGTCGGCGCAACGTTTTCATGCATCATTTATCCATCTACAACTGTATGCAAAGGTTTCAAATGACACCGAATATCTAAGTGAAAATAAGATTTTTTTAATTTTATTTATTTAAATAAATGTATTCAATTTATTTATTTATTTATTTTTATAATGTTTTTTACTATTTGTTAACATTGTGTAAAAATTGTATGATGAATAGACCAATAGAAATGCTCCAAAATCATTGGGGGGTTTTATTGACTTACATTGGAGCTACATGTTTGTCTTTGGACAGTGATGATATATATAATTTTTTAAAACAGAAGAAATGAAAGTAAAGGAAGGTGTGGACGAGGCCTCTGGCAGCCAGTTGGCTCTCTGCTAATTGGTTCCATTACTCGTTACATTACCCTCATAGCTCCAGCGCAAGAGACTGAAGAAGCAGGCTACGGACTACTGGGGTAAATCTGGGGTAAATGTGGGGCAAATCTGGGGTAAATGAGGAGACTGAGTGGTTTTGGGTGTGTGTGTGTCTTTAAGTCTTAATGATGATGCGCACACATGCAGATCTGCAACACGTTCCTCTCTGCACGCACGTGAGACTCACCATCAGCCTGCACATTGAGAACAGCACGCTGAAGAGGGTCTCCAGAGCCCACAGGCAATCTTCAGTTCCACTCTCGCCCTGTGAGCGGAGAGAGACGGAGGGGTGAGTAAATAAATAAATAAGAAGATCACTAATGTGACGCGCTGCTGCTGGCGGTGCTCTCTGCCGCTGTTCAACCACATAAACCACGCTAACACGCACTCGCACCGCCGCACTGTCACAACACGCCATCGAGCGCAGGCCCCGCGGCTCCCGCCGCTCGGACGAACTGCTGCGCGCGAGCACTCCGAGCGGCTAATTACAGAGAGAGGAAACTGCTGGATACGGAATAACATGATGAAGCGCTGAAAGAGAAGAGGAGCGAGTGAGAACCTTTAATCTAACACTGCTCCACACTGCTTCTCTGTTTACACGTCTTTAATACGGAGCCTTTAAATTAAGTGGAGGCTCATTAACCTATCACAGTTATTTTTTAGTATTTTTTTTATTAATACTTCTTTTATTTTATGAATAGTGTAGAATAGACTATACAAATATATATAAATATATATAAATAAATATATATTCTAATATTCAGAAAATATACAAATATATGCCATCTATATCTAAGCATCAATACCCATATACTTTTCTCACATTAGGAATATTTATATATATATATTGTTGTATTCTTGTATCTACACTCACTGTATCAGCTCCACTGATCATACAGGAGCATACAGATTCTCTGTATACTTTATTACTCTGTTCTTTAATGATCAGGACCCCCACAGAGCAGATACTATTAGAGAGATGGGTCATTCTCAGCACTGCAGTGATACTGACGTGGTGGTGGTGTGTTAGTGTGTGTGTTGTGCTGGTATGAGTGGATCAGACACAGCAGTGCTGCTGCTGGTGTGTTTAAACACCTCGGTGTCACTGCTGGACTGAGAATCGTCCACCAACCAAAACTATCCAGACAGCAGTGTCCTGTGGGCGGCGTCCTGTGTCCACTGATGAAGAACTAGAGACACAAACTGTGCAGCAGCAGATGATCTACTGTCTCTGACTCTACATCTACAAGGTGGACCAGCAAGTAGTAGGAGTGTCTAATAGAGTGGACAGTGAGTGGACACAGTGTTTAAACACTACAGCAGCACAACACACACTAACACATCACCACACACCAGTATCACTGCAGTGCTGGGAATGATCCACCTCCCTAATAGTATCTGCTCTGTGGTGGTCCTGTGGGGGTCCTGATCATTAAAGAACAGAGTAATAAAGTATACAGAGAATCAGATGAACTACAGTCTGTAAGTGGAGCTCCTGTATGATCACTGAGTCTAGATATAAGGAGGTAGTTGGGCCCTAGTTTGTGTAACCAAACCTAAAAACACACTAATACAGTCACAAGGGTGTGCTCTATGAACAAAGATTATTATTATTATTATTATTATTATTATTATTATTATTATTATTGATGAATGATAACACAACAGCACACACACTGAAGATCAACAGCTGTTAGTGGGTTAATGCGCAAAACAGTAACACTACAGTGACATTCGCATTCAGGGGCACCAAGTTTTGGTGCATTTCAAGTGTGGTATCCACAAATAACAGCAGTGATGAGCTTGCAGAGAGTGAATGAGAAGAGTTGTTTAATAATAATTATTAATAATAATAATAATAATAATAATAGCATATAAATACTCTAAAACATTATAACACCTGTTTTATAATAAACACACAACTAAACAATATACAATAGTCGTCACACCAGTGTCTGCTACATAGCAGCACCAGCGTTTACAGTACAGGTGCAGCACGACTGCTATAAATATTCATGTGAGCATTAAAAAGTGCTTACGTGTAACAGAGCGGTGCACTCAGGCGTGCATTATGTGAAGCCTCAACGCAGCGTTAAAGAAAGTGTTACACTTTTAATAAAGACGTGTTACAAAAAGCTTACATAACGTGCCTGAAATCAAGTGCAGCGGGTATAAATAGCGCAATGCGGGCTGTGTTTACAGGCGAGCACTGAATGAGTCACGCTCCGGCCTACCTTCAGACGCCTGCGGTTCGTCCTCACGTACCAGTTGGTGAGCATGTCCACAAACTTGACAAGCTTGGGAACCACCGTATACAGTCTGTAGGCTGAGAACAGACAACACAGGTTTCCTTCAGAGCCAGGAAGAACCTCCAAAGTCTCACACTGTCACACAAACCTGCCACTAACTTGGGTTTGAAAGTAATGAATCCTGAAAAGAGGAGCGCTGTTTCTTTAGTACTGGATGCATGTGGTTCAGAGACACCTGCAGGTGGGCTTGTTAAGGGTGGGCATGAAAAATCTACCTGAGATCTGTTTAATTAGTCCAAAGTACTGAAGCTACAATAAACAAACTCTCTGCTCGTGACACAATTCAACCTTTAAGTAGGATTTGGCGGCCTCTCTGGTGGAAACGTGTAACTGCATGCACATGTAAGCATATCATTCCTTTATCATCAATAACACTGTTCCTTCATCCCTTCATTCCTTTATCATCAATAACACTGTTCCTTCATCCCTTCATTCCTTTATCATCAATAACACTGTTCCTACATCCTTTTAGTCCTTTATCATCAATAACACTGTTCCTACATCCTTTTAGTCCTTTATCATCAATAACACTGTTCCTACATCCTTTTAGTCCTTTATCATCACCAACACTGTTCCTACATCCTTTTAGTCCTTTATCATCACCAACACTGTTCCTACATCCTTTTAGTCCTTTATCATCACCAACACTGTTCCTACATCCTTTTAGTCCTTTATCATCACCAACACTGTTCCTACATCCTTTTAGTCCTTTATCATCACCAACACTGTTCCTACATCCTTTTAGTCCTTTATCATCACCAACACTGTTCCTACATCCTTTTAGTCCTTTATCATCAATAACACTGTTCCTACATCCTTTTAGTCCTTTATCATCACCAACACTGTTCCTTCATCCTTTTAGTCCTTTATCATCACCAACACTGTTCCTACATCCTTTTAGTCCTTTATCATCACCAACACTGTTCCTACATCCTTTTAGTCCTTTATCATCAATAACACTGTTCCTACATCCTTTTAGTCCTTTATCATCACCAACACTGTTCCTACATCCTTTTAGTCCTTTATCATCACCAACACTGTTCCTACATCCTTTTAGTCCTTTATCACCACCAACACTGTTCCTACATCCTTTTAGTCCTTTATCATCACCAACACTGTTCCTACATCCTTTTAGTCCTTTATCATCACCAACACTGTTCCTACATCCTTTTAGTCCTTTATCATCACCAACACTGTTCCTACATCCTTTTAGTCCTTTATCATCACCAACACTGTTCCTACATCCTTTTAGTCCTTTATCATCAATAACACTGTTCCTACATCCTTTTAGTCCTTTATCATCACCAACACTGTTCCTACATCCTTTTAGTCCTTTATCATCAATAACACTGTTCCTACATCCTTTTAGTCCTTTATCATCACCAACACTGTTCCTACATCCCTTCATTCCTTTATCATCACCAACACTGTTCCTACATCCTTTTAGTCCTTTATCATCACCAACACTGTTCCTACATCCTTTTAGTCCTTTATCATCAATAACACTGTTCCTACATCCTTTTAGTCCTTTATCATCACCAACACTGTTCCTTCATCCCTTTATTCCTCGCTAACACTGGTACTTGCTGTTATTTGTGTACTGATGAATGCTGATCTCTATATTTAAGATATTAGCTGATTGATGTGGTTAGTGTGTCTTACCGTCCATCTCGGCCCTGAAGAACTGAATGAGGGACTGGGTGAAAGACTGGATCCACTTGTCCATGATGTTATCGCTTGGTTTGGCTGTGTTCTCGTTATACAGGAACTGAATGTCCTCCTCCTAATTAGACAAAGACAAACAACAGACAAGGCTTATAAAGGCCAGTAGGAGACAACACTCCGAGTCTATCTGCACCTGCCCCTTTGTTTTAGGGGTCAGACTGTGCAGGACGTATCTGGTAAACAGTTAGGACTGAGATTAGAGTTGAGATTAAAGTAAGCTCAGCTTGGATAACACTCTTAAATACAGAGCAGCACTTAATTTTCCCAGTTCACTCGGAATTAGACAGCAGGTTCTGATTAATCACCCGGCTCGCGCACAGGAAGGAGTTCCTTCATCCCTTCATTCCTTTATCACCACCAACACTGTTCCTTCATCCCTTCATTCCTTTATCACCACCAACACTGTTCCTTAATCCCTTCATTCCTTTATCATCACCAACACTGTTCCTTAATCCCTTTATTCCTTTATCATCACCAACACTGTTCCTACATCCCTTCATTCCTTTATCATCACCAACACTGTTCCTTAATCCCTTCATTCCTTTATTATCACCAACACTGTTCCTTCATTCCTTTATTCCTTTATCATCAATAACACTGTTCCTTCATTACTTTATTATCACCAACACTGTTCCTTCATTCCTTTATCATCACCAACACTGTTCCTTCATCCCTTCATTCCAGAGTGGACCTGCTGGGCTATTTAAGGTGGAACTGGGAAATTCGGAAAAGAAGCTGACTCCAGCTGCGCAGAGGGGGGTGTAGTACTATGTTTGTCAGGGTTTCTCTAAGCGTGGCTGACAGTCTGAAGGTACTGGAAGCACTGCTGCTATTCTTAGACAGTTCCAAAGACAATCCAGGATATCAGACCTTATGGAGCCTCTGGACGTTCTGCACTAGGAAGCGGTAGGCATTGTACCACGGCAGGAAGACGTCTTTCAGCACATCCCTCACTCCTTCCTCTTTAAAGCGAAGGTTCTCCGCTCGCACCACTGGGGAGTTGATCAGGTAGAGCCTGTGTGTGTGAGAGAGAGAGAGAGAGAGAGAGAAAGAAAGAAAGAAAGAAAGAAAGAAAGAAAGATAGATAAAGAAAAAGAAAGAGAGAGAGAAAGAGAGATAGATAAAGAAAAAGAAAGAAAGATAGATAAAGAAAAAGAAAGAGAGAGAGAAAGAGAGATAGATAAAGAAAAAGAAAGAGAGATAGATAAAGAAAAAGAAAGAGAGAGAGAAAGAGGGTTGGAGCGGTTTTTTTGAACATCATGGGTGGTGGTGCTGGGATGGGTGGAGGTTGGGGTGGGGGTGCTGGGATGGATGGAGGTTGGGGTGGTGGTGCTGGGATGGGTGGAGGTTGGGGTGGGGGTGCTGGGATGGGTGGAGGTTGGGGTGGGGGTGCTGGGATAGGGTTAGGGTTAGGGGTGCTGGGTTGGGTGGAGGTTGGGGTGGGTGTTCTGGAATGGGTGGAGGTTGAGATAGGGGTGCTGGGATGGGTGGAGGTTGGAGTGGGGGAGCTGGGATGGGTGGAGGTTGGAGTGGGGGAGCTGGGATGGGTGGAGGTTGGAGTGGGGGAGCTGGGATGGGTGGAGGTTGGAGTGGGGGAGCTGGGATGGGTGTGCTGGAATGGACAAATACATGAGCTAAACAACCAACTGACCTAAACAATTGGGAAAATAAAAAATACATAATATACATAATATAAACCATGACAAAGCCATTAACAATAACGATGACCTAATAATAACAAATAATAATAATAATAATAATAATAATAGTAATAATAATAATCTGTAATCTGTAATCTGTACTACTGAACAGACCAAAACAAACAGCCTTTAGTAAAATATTACTTTTCTGTACATACTGGTTAGAAACTGTTTTCCAGTCTCTCAAAAAAAAATAAAAATTAAATATTACTTAATATATATATTTTTTTTTTAATCAGCCTTTCTTCTCCAGCTAGGCTTCTCCAACCCATTCCATGAAATACAGCCAACTCTCTTCCTGCATCAGCCACCTATAAAACCCTGTTAAATGAATTCCTGGAAAGCAGCGGCTGATTTATGTCCTAGAAAGTCCCGGCTATCGATCGCGAGAGGAATCAGGGTCGTCCAGATTCTTGTGGCCACTGAGTCACCGTTACATAAACCCAGCTTATTTGTGTTGACCAGAAACCGGGCCGGCTGCTGGAGCCGTGTACTTCTAGGAAAAAGGTGGTCAGCGGTGAGAAATACGATGCCGTCAAACCAGACGGGTGGGCACCTCGACAAGAACGCTTCATCTTCTCGTATCCAGTGTGGAGCGTCAATGCATCATTTTACTGAAGCACTGACGGAGGGGCTGGCGGGGGGGCTGGGGACGGAGATCGAGAGCCAGTTGTGGAATCTACTGGCCCAAAAGGCTTGTGAGAGGAGAGCGCTGACTTGCTGTAAAGTTTATGCTGCTGTGAGCAGAACTATTGATTCATCTTCTCTCAACTTGAATGAAGTCAAAGGTTTTAAGGATGTAAGTATGCATGACAAATTCATAGAGCTGTGCTTTTAAAGTAGGTACAGTAGGTGTTCGCTGTAGGTAGGTAGCAAAGTGTTATAGTTACAGCATATAGGAACGGAAGGAAGGGTCGGCGGTCAGGACACAGAGGAATTAACAACAACAACAACAAAAATATACAACACAAACAGGCCTCGTCCTAATAGGAAGATAACACTGGCTCTGCTGAGGGCTAATTCCACTCCAGCGCTCAGGGTGTGCTGTTGTGGGTGTTAATCAATAGCAGTGCTCTGCAATTAACCACGAGACCAAACAAATCAAACGAAGAAGAAACAGAAAGACTCAGTCGAGCGCTGACTCTGCCGTAACCGGGGCATCCCCGGAACCATCCCGGCCATATGGATGGATGTAATGTTACTTTATTCATTATCCATATGGCCGACAGCGCTCAGAGGGTTCCGGGAACGTTTCTCCTGGATGTGCTGCTTTGCTGCGTTTGGTTCCTACGTACCTCAGCGCGTCCGCTCCGTAGTTGTGCACGATCAAGCTGGGATCCGGATAATTCTTCTTGCGCTTGCTCATTTTCTGGCCGTCACTGCAAAGACACACAAACCAGGCCAAGCTCTTACACCTTCATTCACTCCAATCACTCTTTTATTCACTCTATCACTTCATTAAAAAATTATCATCCTCGACTGCCACTGCACTTCTCCCTATTCTATTCTATTTTTATGTACATTAGTGGTGTATATATATAGTATAGTATAGTACACTACATATACTTATATTAACAAACACTGAAAGTAAAGAATATATATTTATATATTTTATATATATATATTCTCAGATTATATTAATTTTATCTTATATACATTTATAATAATATATATATATATATATATATATATATATATATATATATATATATATATATATATATAAAATCAATATAGATAAAATTAATATCACTGGAGATTTTATATATATATATATATATATATATATATATATATATATATATATATATATATATATATATATATATATATATAGTGAGTGTTACCTTGCGAGGACGAGCCCGTTGACAATCACGTTCTTGAATGGAGGTTTACCGAACAGGGCGGTCGACAGCACAAGCAGTGTGTAGAACCTAGAACACAACACACTCTTTAAGCAGTCGTTTAAATCCTGCACAACTAAATATATAAAACCTAAAAAACCTAACCAGAAACTGAAAACTGTGAGTGAAGAGGGTAGATAGTCTATAGAACCAGAATTGTATTCCAAGCTATTTGGAGCATTTCTATTGGTCCATTCATCCTGAAACGTTCACAGAGTGTAAACGGCGGCTGCTGTGTTGAGATGATGTAGAAAAATAAAAAAATTAAAAATGGAGATGGTTTTCTTTGGACAGTGGTGGTCTTACAGTAAATGGGTTGCAGTTTATGAAATGATGTATGCATTACAGGATTTGGGTTTTTTGCAGCACCACAGGTTCACAAACGTTTTACTCCAGAACCTTTACATATCAGAACCAAACCAACTGATATAATTTATTACTCCAGTTGTGCAGAATCACTGGGAAGAGTTAGGGTTGTACTGGGAGGGGTCTGGGTTGTACTGGGAGGTGTCTGGGTTGTACTGGTAGGAGTATGGGTTGTACTGAGAGAGGTCTGGGTTGTACGGCTGGGAGTTTGGGTTGTACTGGGAGGTGTCTGGGTTGTACTGGTAGGAGTTTGGGTTGTACTGGGAGGTGTCTGGGTTGTACTGGTAGGAGTTTGGGTTGTACTGGGAGAGGTCTGGGTTGTACGGCTGGGAGTTTGGGTTGTACTGGGAGGTGTCTGGGTTGTACTGGGAGGTGTCTGGGTTGTACTCAGAGGGGTTTTGGCTGTAGTGGGAATAGTTTTGGATATACTGGGAGCGGGTTGTGTTGTACTGGGAGGAGTTGTGCCACCATCTGCTGTGAATCTTTATCAGCACTGTGTCTAGGAATCAATACATCATCACAAAACATAATAATCACGCTTATCACTATTTTTCTTACACCCTGAGTGGCTACCTACTGGATTACTATCGAAACTTGGTACTGAATGAGTCTACATTTTTACGCCGTGTCCAGATTTAAGGAGTGAAGGTTTCAAGGTGATCTTGTTTTATATCTTCAGGTATATACGTCTATCCCTGTTCAGGCCTGGCAGATGTATCTATAAGCACTTTTGTATAGTGTTGCTGTCCAACATGTATCTCCATATTTTTTATTTTTATTTATTTTATTCTTTATATCCTCTGGCAGTTTCATTATGATTGGACCAATAGAAATGCTCCAAAATCACTCTGAAAATATTCTGGTTCCATTGACTTGTATTGAAAGTGAAGACTGTTTTTGGCCTCTCCTAAAAAGTTGCCAATTTAGAGATGCTTGTTTTTCTTTGGATGCTGCAGCTCCAGAGCTGAAACTAAAGAAGTAGCGTTCAGACCCCCCAAACCTGCTCCGCTGGTGGACTTTCCACCGGCCTTTTCCTTTAAATGATCAGAATTCTTCAATAATGTCTACCGACAGCCCATGTTAATCAGGAATTCTGGTAACACAGCGCTGAATCAAATGTGTAAATGTGATCAGCGTATTGCTCGCTGGCTGGATTTTAATACATGCTCAGCTAATTGATTACCGTTAAGTGCCTGACTTTGGAGTGTGAGGCCTAATATGTTACAGAATGAGCACAGAGCTCCCCCTCACCATCCTCTGGTCTGGTCGATGCCCTCTGCGATGAAGTCCGCGGGGAAGCTGTCCTCGAACTCCCGCCTGTTCTCAAACGGGTAGTGCACTTGGGCGTAGGGCATGCTGCCACTTTCAAACCAGCAGTCGAACACCTCGGAGATCCTCTTCAGCTGGCCCTTCCCGCAGCGAGACGGGACCGTCAGACCGTCTATGCTGTGAGGACACAAAGAGACACAGGCACGAGGACGGCGGTTAAACGATCTGCCACACACGACCTGTTAGAGCTGCAGTCAGAACCAGAACTGAGATTCTACCGCTACACACTGGGCCGGGATTCACTCCCACATTAGCCAATCAATAATCATTAAAAGACTGGCCTATTAAAGAAAAAAAAAGAACACCCAGAAGTCTTTATGATTGGTCAGAACAGGGGTCTGCAACATGTGGCTCTTTCACTGCCCCCTTGTGGCTAAACAGCTAAACTTTGAAGGTGAAAATAAAATAATCCTCTACAGTAAAATAAAGCTTTTCACTGAAGTGGCAGCAGTCTTGGTTGTGCTCGGGGGGACTTGGGCTGTACTGAGAAGGGTTTTGCTTGTACTGGGCGAATTCTGTGTTGTACTGGGAGGGGTTTCGGCTGGACTGGGATGGTCTTGGTTGTACTGGGAGAACTTTAGGATATACTGGGAGTGGGTTAGGTTGTACTGGGAGGAGTTTTGGCTGTACTTGGGGAAGGTTGGGCTGTATTAAAAGGGGTTTGGGTTGTACAGTGAGGGGTTTGGGTTGTACAGTGAGGGGTTGGGTTGTACAGTGAGGGGTTTGGGTTGTACAGTGAGGGGGTTGGGTTGTACAGTGAGGGGTCTGGGTTGTATTAAAAGGGGTTTGGGTTGTACAGTGAGGGGTCTGGGTTGTATTAAAAGGGGTTTGGGTTGTACAGTGAGGGGTCTGGGTTGTATTAAAAGGGGTTTGGGTTGTACAGTGAGGGGTCTGGGTTGTATTAAAAGGGGTTTGGGTTGTACAGTGAGGGGTCTGGGTTGTATTAAAAGGGGTTTGGGTTGTACAGTGAGGGGTCTGGGTTGTATTAAAAGGGGTTTGGGTTGTACAGTGAGGGGTCTGGGTTGTATTAAAAGGGGTTTGGGTTGTACAGTGAGGGGTCTGGGTTGTATTAAAAGGGGTTTGGGTTGTACAGTGAGGGGTCTGGGTTGTATTAAAAGGGGTTTGGGTTGTACAGTGAGGGGTCTGGGTTGTATTAAAAGGGGTTTGGGTTGTACAGTGAGGGGTCTGGGTTGTACAGTGAGGGGGTTGGGTTGTACAGAGAGGGGTTTGGGTTGTACAGTGAGGGGTTTGGGTTGTACAGTGAGGGCTTTGGGTTGTACAGTGAGGGGTCTGGGTTGTATTAAAAGGGGTTTGGGTTGTACAGTGAGGGGTTTGGGTTGTACAGTGAGGGCTTTGGGTTGTACAGTGAGGGGTCTGGGTTGTATTAAAAGGGGTTTGGGTTGTACAGTGAGGGGTTTGGGTTGTACAGTGAGGGGTTTGGGTTGTACAGTGAGGGGGTTGGGTTGTACAGTGAGGGGTTTGGGTTGTACAGTGAGAGGTTTGGGTTGTACAGTGAGGGGTTTGGGTGGTACAGTGAGGGGTTTGGGTTGTACAGTGAGGGGTTTGGGTTGTACAGTGAGGGGTTTGGGTGGTACAGTGAGGGGTTTGGGTTGTACAGTGAGGGGTTTGGGTTGTATTAAAAGGGGTTTGGGTTGTACAGTGAGGGGTTTGGGTTGTACAGTGAGAGGTTTGGGTTGTACAGTGAGAGGTTTGGGTTGTACAGTGAGGGGTTTGGGTTGTACAGTGAGGGGTTTGGGTTGTACAGTGAGGGGTTTGGGTTGTACAGTGAGAGGTTTGGGTTGTATTAAAAGGGGTTTGGGTTGTACAGTGAGGGGTTTGGGTTATACAGTGAGAGGTTTGGGTTGTACAGTGAGGGGTTTGGGTTGTACAGTGAGGGCTTTGGCTTGTACAGTGAGGGCTTTGGGTTGTACAGTGAGGGCTTTGGGTTGTATTAAAAGGGGGTTGGGTTGTATTAAAAGGGGTTTGGGTTGTACAGTGAGGGGTTTGGGTTGTACAGTGAGGGGTTTGGGTTGTACAGTGAGGGGTTGGGTTGTACAGTGAGGGGTTTGGGTTGTACAGTGAGAGGTTTGGGTTGTACAGTGAGAGGTTTGGGTTGTACAGTGAGAGGTTTGGGTTGTATTAAAAGGGGGTTGGGTTGTATTAAAAGGGGTTTGGGTTGTACAGTGAGAGGTTTGGGTTGTACAGTGAGGGGTTTGGGTTGTATTAAAATGGGTTTGGGTTGTACAGTGAGAGGTTTGGGTGGTACAGTGAGGGGTTTGGGTTGTACAGTGAGGGGTTTGGGTTGTATTAAAAGGGGTTTGGGTTGTACAGTGAGAGGTTTGGGTGGTACAGTGAGGGGTTTGGGTTGTACAGTGAGAGGTTTGGGTTGTACAGTGAGAGGTTTGGGTTGTATTAAAAGGGGTTTGGGTTGTATTAAAAGGGGTTTGGGTTGTACAGTGAGGGGTTTGGGTTGTATTAAAAGGGGTTTGGGTGGTACAGTGAGGGGTTTGGGTTGTACAGTGAGAGGTTTGGGTTGTACAGTGAGGGGTTTGGGTTGTACAGTGAGGGGTTTGGGTTGTATTAAAAGGGGTTTGGGTTGTACAGTGAGGGTTTGGGTTGTACAGTGAGGGGTTTGGGTTGTACAGTGAGGGGTTTGGTTTGTACAGTGAGGGGTTTGGGTTGTACAGTGAGGGGTTTGGGTTGTACAGTGAGGGGTTTGGGTTGTACAGTGAGGGCTTTGGGTTGTACAGTGAGGGGTTTGGGTTGTACAGTGAGGGGTTTGGGTTGTACAGTGAGGGGTTTGGGTTGTACAGTGAGGGCTTTGGGTTGTACAGTGAGGGGTTTGGGTTGTACAGTGAGGGCTTTGGGTTGTACAGTGAGGGGTTTGGGTTGTACAGTGAGGGCTTTGGGTTGTACAGTGAGGGGTTTGGGTTGTACGCTAAAGGGTTTTGGTTGTGCTGGGAGGAGTTTTGGCTGTACTCAAAGGGGTTTAGGTTGTACAGTAAAGGTTTTTGGGGGAGGTCTGGCTGTATTTAAAGGGGATTTGGTTGTACTGGGAGAAGTTTCGGTTGTACTGGGAAGAGTTACTGGGTGGAGCTTGGGTTGTGGAATGTGACTTACAGAGACAAATGTATTTACGCTGCTATAACATGTGGCTGAAATGCGTCTCAGACCACCTTCTGTCTTGAATTTACGCTTGTGCTAGTAATCAGAGTGACCAGGTGCAAACACGGTCAGACATTTAGGCACACATGGCTTCATGGCACACAAACTGCATCATGTGTCAAGTTTCACCAACAGCGGACATTGGGCTGACGGGCACTGATTTCCCCGGTCTAGCGAACTAGAATGAAGAGTTCTCACAAATAATTCAGCTTCATTTGGGAGTGAAAACAAATCTGGCCGGTATGTGGAGCCGAGCCTCCGTCACGACCGGAAGAGCAGAGGAGTGTGGCTAATCGGTGCGGTGATCAGTGACTCACCTCTCCCTGTGCAGATCGGTTACCTTCACTCCCGTCAGCTGCTCCAGCTCTGCTATGGAGCCCACACAAACCACCTGGACGGAGACAGAACAAAAGACCCTTCATTCAGCGTCTCACCGTATCTGACAAGTGAGAGTGCACCGCGAAAGAAAGAAACCGGCTGATAGGGGTGATAACAACAGTCGATTACTGGTGATAATAACAGAAAGGAACAGCAGAGCACATCTAGCTGCTCTCCTAAACTTACTTACTATACTACTGGCCTACATCAGAACATCAGCACTTACTGAGACGTACCCACAGCAACAATGTTAAATCATTACACTAATAAACTGTGGCTCCTGAGGTGGCGTGATTTTGGTTAAACTGGGCGAAATGGCTCCTCATTCAACTTGCTGAACACTGTGTTAGAGGCTTAAGAGTATATTTGCTTAGTAGCAGTACTACAACAACTACATACACTAGAGAGAGACCACCCAGTACAGTATCACCACTAACACCACTAACGTGATAACCCTCAGTACAATGAGTATAAGAAGAAATGCTGAACTGGACGACTAATGCTATGTTCATATGTCTGCAGTAGATGGACTACAAGAAAGCTGCTGCTCTACTGGTTTCTACTGGAGTCCTGTGTTAATCTCAGCACATACAGGCTGAACAGACCCGCCTTGCCGTCCCAGGTGGAAACACTTCTCTAATTATAAGACTGGTCGCCTACAGTCGGCTACGTACGGTGCAGAGAAGATAACAGACTCAAGCGAAAGCTAAACCAGGCCACGCTTCCACTTCAGGTGGACGTGGAAGTTTATTTGAAAGTATGTTACACCTCTGTCGTTGTCCCCGTTCCATGCCGGGCACAGGTAAGATGGCCCAGATAGGTCCTCCTCGCCAGAGAGCCAGGGAGTTCCACTTTCTGGCCCCAGCAAAAGCTCTGGGAGTCAGAAGGCACTCCAGAGACCGGCGCTTGGAAACAACTCATTATGCTATTTTCAGGAAGCAGGTCGCTGTCCTTATTTTCTAGAGGCTCGTCTCGGCCCGCAAAGACGCCAACAACCCAATTCTGACTTCCGCCGTGCGGAGCTTTCAGGAGCCACGGGCCAAAGAGTGGACATGGAGCCAAGAACTAACTGATGATTGGGATCAATAAGCTAGATTCTTTAAGATTCTATTCAGATTGCAATGGACCGGCCGATAAAGCTGCATAGAGAGTCTACCAGTCAAACGTATCTAGAACCATCAAATTCCTGAATTTAGCTGGACCCCCTGCTGACACGACACAGGTGTACAGTCGTGTGCACACAGGTGGTATCATCTCAGTATAAAGCACTGACCGACACAATGAGACACTGGAGCGGCCACAATAACCCTAAAGGTCACATTGTCCA
The DNA here is from genome assembly GCA_021613375.1 of Megaleporinus macrocephalus. Taxonomy (NCBI): domain Eukaryota; kingdom Metazoa; phylum Chordata; class Actinopteri; order Characiformes; family Anostomidae; genus Megaleporinus; species Megaleporinus macrocephalus. The sequence continues at coordinate 18,869,413 of CM038714.1, read as the reverse complement.
GAGTCAGTCGTGGACTAGAGGGGTCTAAAGCTCCCCAGCGTTGGACTGTGGAGCAGTGGAGCCGTGAAGTAGTGACTTTAGAGTGATGGAGCTGCATCCAGTATCTTTGGAGTGAGACTGATCCCCCAACATCAGTACCTGACCTAACCAACGCTCAATCAAATCCTCACAGCAATGTTCAACATCAGTACCTGACCTCACTAATACTCAATCAAATCCTCACAGCAATGTTCAACATCAGTACCTGACCTCACTAACACTCAATCAAATCCTCACAGCAATGTTCAACATCAGTACCTGACCTCACTAATACTCAATCAAATCCTCACAGCAATGTTCAACATCAGTACCTGACCTCACTAACACTCAATCAAATCCTCACAGCAATGTTCAACATCAGTACCTGACCTCACTAACACTCAATCTAAACCTCACAGCAATGTTTAACATCAACATTGTTTTAATTACTTTATTGATTAGAATATTATTAATATAATGAGACTTTAATAATATAAAGATTAAAATGGCACTGAACAGACACACATCATTACATTCAAACCACTGACCTCCTCCAAGTCGTCGCTGACCCACAGAGGAATGGGCGTCCCCCAGTAGCGGTTCCGCGAGATAGCCCAGTCACGAGCATCTTTCAACCAGTTCCCAAACCTCTTCTCCCCGACGAACTCAGGAACCCTGAGAGAGAGAGAGAGAGAGAGAGAGAGAGAGAGAGAGAGAGAGAGAGAGAGAGAGAGAGAGAGAGAGAGAGAGAGAGAGAAATGAGAGAAAGAACAAGGGAGAATATAGAAAAAGAAAGAGAGAGAATGAGAATGAGAAAATAAGAAAAAGAGAGAATGAGAGAGAGAATGAGAAAAAGAGAGAATGAAAGAATGAGAAAGAGAGAGAGAGAGAGAGAGAGAGAGAGAGAAAGAGAGAGAGAGAGATGATCAGTGTCTCTGATAACTTTGTAACTTCCTCCTAATCGATGTGAAGGAGGTGCTGAGGGCTTCTGAACAGCAGCAGGTGGTCCATCTATAGACACTAGAGGATCTAAAGTCATAACAAACTCAGACTGCAGATCCAGACCCGGCCTAAAGAACCAATTAGGAGTCGTCATATCCTCAAACTGATGGAGAAACATATGGACCAGGAGAAGACCAACGTTCTGCTTCAGCCGACATCCAGCACCTCGAATGACACGCCCTGTCATGATCCGTCAGTCAGCTCCTGAAATGAGGAGCGTTTCTGGGGGTTTTCAGGTTCAGAGTTAGATTCACCCAACTTCTCCAAAGTCAGACTCCTTCTTCCAGTGCACTGCTCAGCTTCCTTGCAGCGATCTCAGACAGCCCACACATGAGCTCACCCTTAAAACACCAGGGCAGCTTAATCTGCTGGGTTTAACGTAACCACAGTGTGTCTGGTGAATATTAGGTCTGTGTATTGGCAGGAATCTGGTGATACAATATGTATTGTGATACAGCAGTCACAATTCAATATACTGTGATATACTGCGATACTGCAAACGATATATTACAATTTTTTAAATTCTACTATTAAATCACACCACTGTTTGAACAGCTTTATCAATGCTTACAATAGCATTGCGTCCTTGTGCTGTTTGTTAATGTTGGAGTGGAGCTGAAAATGGATTACAACACTGCCATCTAGTGGTCAGAGGTTTAAACACAACACACAATGATTCACTGTCTGCCAGGAATCTGTGCATAATTGATACTGTGTTTTTGAGAATTGATACTGTATCACTAAACATAATATCTCAATATTCAATATATTCAAATAAAGATCCATTCCACAGACGTTTGCCTCCCTGGCTTGAAACAGTTCTGGATCCAACAGAGTACAGTCTGATAATAAGCTCATTTACTCGTACTGATCAAAATTTAATGATATAAACTAGGCCAAACTGAGAACCAGGCTTGTGCTCTAAGGTCACAAAGGTCAGGAATACACGGCGGGATCGTAGTCTGTTTTTAAACACACACAGACTAACACAAGCACTTGGTCCCCAGTACGGTTGCAACCCTCCAAAGTCTGTATGAGGCAAATCAGTTTGACTGAATATCAGAGATGGAAGGATCAATCGGCTATGTGTCGGTATCGGCCAATTTTTAATCAGGAAGAGGAGCCGTCTGTGAAACCCCCTCCAGCCAGCTCTCTGTAATCACTAGGTGGAAATACACACCCTTACATTTTCCACAGACTGACTAAAGCAGCGGCCTCGTGAGAACAGTTTACAGCGTTTACCGGCACTAGGAGTACACCAACAGCTGAATACAGTGAGTATCAGTAAACAGCAGAGCTACACACACAGCTAGCACAAAACAAATAACCCAGAACACCTACAGACCAGATCTGACCGGTACGAACAGAACAGCAGCAGAAACAGCCAGAGAGATAAAAGAACCACAACCAGAGTGATTGAGTTATAGTTCTAGATAAGCAGATCTTCTCGGATGTAGAAGACGTTCATTCTGCTGCTTAATGTTCCACCTGGATCCACGCTCTGCTGTTCCTAGTAGAGATACTTTTCAGATGTGGATCTTCTGGAGCTGTATCTGAATATTTAAGTTTTAAAATGATTACGGATTGTCGTTAAAATAACAGAGTCTGTGTTTAATCACTGCAGTCTTGACTGCATTTATTTAATTAACTTTTTCCATTTTAAATTAACGAATGGTCTAAATTTAATGACTACGGTATTGATATTTGTTTATTTACTGCTAATTTTGTTAAAAATATGATGCTGTTTCATATGAGCTTGTTAAAAATGGTAATAAACAAGTTTCCACCATGTTTCATGACTTGTTGCATTAACAATTGCATGTAGTCCTGCTATGGCATATAGCCCCGCCCTCGATCGGTATCGGCTGATTGCACCAAAAGGTGATCGGCGATCAGAATTGGCCTCAAAAACACTGATCGGTCTATCTAATGAATACTAATACAGACTGTAGAGTACAGTTAAACTGGTCACACCAACAACTGGTCTCGCCAGACCATGAACCCCACGCTTTAACTCTAACATTCCTCTTACAGAGCTACCTAATACTGCAATATGCAAAGTCACTTTATGTACTATAAATACACTCACACCACCTGACTCTACTGTACAGTCTTTACTGTCTATAGTCTATTGTATTGTATTGTCTATTGATTGGATTTTCTATTTGCACACATTTGTATTGTATTGTCTACTTATTATTATTGTCTCTGCACCATATTGTCCTATGGCACTGTGTCTAAATGTAATGTTTACACACCAGAGATGTAGCCCTACCACATTTTATTATACTTTGTAACCCCCCGTGCATGTCTACTCACAATAATAAAGTTGAACTGAATTGAACTGACAGTGCATGTGTACAGCGTGCTCAGCCAGGCTGCTCAGTACTCGGCGCGCAGTGTGTTGCTCTGAATGAAATAACTTCATTCGCATCAGCTGTATGCACAGGCGAGCATAGACCAGGTGGTTTCATACAGTGTGAGTCACTAAAGAACAAGATTTCTACAGTAACACAGTGCATGTTTGGTTTTAGAGAATATTCCGCGACGGCCCAACCAGACAAAAAAACACTCGAGCTCTCAAACGCATTAGTCCCACTAGCCTTAGAGGTGAATTCGGCTGTACCTGATGAGGAGAGGTGAGGATCAAAACTATGAAACATACTTTACTTTGTACACTATACAGTCAGCTCAGCTGGATGACGTACGTCATCTGATCAGCTAGATCTGAACGATTTCGTGGTCGAGGTACATTGCACTCCTTCGCGCCGCTTTATTAAAATTAATTCAGTATGAAATTGGACTGTGTATCAGCGAAGACTACAAATGGTCTCCACGCATCTCTGCTTGCATCATATCTGTGTTTTATTATTATTTTTTATTTTTTTACATTTAAACTTGGCTGAATGTTTAACGTAACACCCAAGTTCAGCAGCACACCGAGACGTTTCCAATGTTTTTATAATACGCTCCCCGGGGCTTCAGCATCAAGTGCACCTCGTACATAAAAGCATGAAATTGGCAAACGCAGTAACTAATGATGTCAAACGAACGGCTCTATGAGAACAAAACATTAAGCTGTCTTCCAGCAGCCGGATTCAAGAACGCTGCAAAATTCATCACTCGCTCCCCGCCGCGGCATGACTTGCCTCATTAAAGTCACATCTGAAAAGACGGTGCTGCTTTATTTAGCCGGCCTTCATCTCTTATCAAGCCGTCTCTCCTCTAAATATATAACAACATGCTTTCTTTAATAAGTGGAGCCACGGAGGTTAAACCCTGCTTCCGATTTTCTCTACCTTCTTTTTTCCAGGAAACGACATCGTCCCCAGAGGACGCGCCTCGCTATGACTCCCGCTCAGGTTCTACCAGCTGAGCAACGAGTTCATCAATTCCCATTTGTGTGAGGCATTTCTATTCAGGCACCCAATACATCAATTTAATGATTTTCTTCCTCTCCCTCCCTCTCTCTCTCTCACTCACTCTCTATCTCTCTCTCTCTCTTTTTCTGCTCCCCAGACTAAATGTAGAATCTTAAGCGTTCTGTCTTATGCTGGATGTAGGAGGCTATTTAACATCCATGTGCTTCTATAATAAGCCAAAGGGAAGGGGGCTGATGGTGGGGGCACTCTGAACCCAGATGAGCCATGGGGTCAGATTAGGTCATGGTATCGGAATTAAAGTTAATTAGGTCACTAATAATCCGCTAGACACCTAATGTCTAGTTCTCACTACACGACTTTAGCCTGGTTTTTCAGTCGCCTACTGTTTTTGTAGATCAACGGCAAAAACCACTCTGCGCTCACTCAGTCGAGTAGTGTGAACGACTGAAAGACCAAGTGCTCACTGACACCCAGCAAACGTCTAGCATGTTTAATATCTAGGCCAGTCGACGACTACGAGTCAACAGCAGCGTCTAGCTATAGCCAATAAGATCACTTAGAGAGAGAGAACCGCGTTTTTTATTGATAAAATATATACCTCCAACTAGGGGTGGGCGATATGGCCCTGCAATAATATCACAATGTTTCATGGTATTTTTGAGATAACGATACTCTTGGCGATATGACATTAAATTAAAAAAATATTTCAAGAATAAACTACTGCAACAAAATGAAAATTACATTTTATAATTGTATACAATATGATATGACACACCTCTAACTGAGATATTAAAAAATACAAGATTTTTAATCAGATTGTAACAGAAGTCAATGATCCAGAATGTCATGATACTAAATAATGCACTCCAAATATCTCCATATATCCAGGACTGAAGTAAAGTGAATGATACTGGAGATAAAATCTGTCTCTAGTAGATATATAATAGGAAATGAGAAAAGTGTGATTTTTTCTTTTTCTAAAACAGTAAAAGTAGTACCTGATGTGATAATTAGGGATGGGTGATATGGTACGATATTTCAGGGAATAATAACCAGTGTGGTTGTGCAGTTCAACCCACTTTGTTTATTTCCCATTTACAGGTCCAGGGCTGTGTGCCAACACCTGAGTACCACAAACAGACTACAGTCCTAAATATGAAGAAAGGTCTGTTAGCCAGAAGCTAAACAACCTAAACAAAAACATGGGGTTTACTTTAAAGCCGTCCATGCTGGTTCACCAGACGACAAACAGGTTTCCAAAGCACTGCTATGAAGCTAAAACAGCTTAGAAGGTTCCAGTGACTAACGTCAGTACTGTAACAACAAGCTGTAGTGCTAAAATAAATCACCTACAGCGTGAACTGCACATCCTCAGGAAGAGAGGACTGAATCCACAACAGCAACCGGCTGCCCTAGCTGTACGTAAGCTCCGATATCTTTACCATAACATCCAAAATAAAAAATATCTTCTTACATAAATGGCTGTTGCTTTATAATTAGCTTGATGCTAATGCAACAAGAAAATGGCCATTACAAGATTAGTGCATATTCGCAATATGTTAGTAGGGTGAACACAAACAAAAGATAAGTTTACAGCAAAGGTTTCACTACTGAACACTGTTGTGTAATGACATGCTTGGCACATGCTCATGATTTGGTGACTGTATATGGTATTACAGTCATTCTATACAGCACTGAACAGGACAGTGTTACTCAGAATGCTTCAGCAGAGTAAAAACATCCCGTCATTTCCAGCAGTTCTAGAGTCGGAAACGTCTTGTCGATGACAGAGGTCAGCAGAGAATGGCCAGACTAGTTCAAGCTAACAGAAAGGCTACAGTAACTCAAAGAAAACCACTCCCTAGAAATGTGGAGCGGAAAACATCTCAGAATGCCCAACACATCTGACCCTGAGGCAGAAGACCAAGAACAGAAGCTGAGGCTGCAGTGGACACAGATTCACCAAAACTGGACCAGATAAAGCGTGGTCTGATAAATCTCTGGAAAGTTTTCTGGAGAGGCACACAGATGGGAAGGTCTGGATTTGGTGCTTACATCATGAATCCCGTGGTGAAGGGGGTGAGATGGTGTGGAGAATGTTCTCTCAGTACACTTTGGGCTGTTAATACTGATGTATTAACATGATTATTAAAATGACCACAGCCTGTTTGAGTGTTGCTGCTGACCAAGTGCATCTCCTTAAGGCTGTGCTCCTCAGCGGCCTTCCCAGTCACCGGATCTGGATCCAATAGGATGTTGTTGTGATGCCACATGATAGGGAAATTTGCAGCACGGAAAAATCAATAGGATTTGCATGATGCCGTCAGGTCAGCATGGACCAGATCAGCAGAATCCATGGCACAATGAATTGAAAGGCTGGTCCTACCCAATGTCAGTGTAGGGCCCTAATTAGATGCTCAGAGATTCTATGCTAGCCTACAGTAACTGGCCCAAAGTGTTACCAGGCCAGCGCAAATTCTCCAGACATTCCTGACAAACGAGTCTGGGAATGATTTAATAGAGATTGAGGTCAAGATAACATGAACCACAATCTCCAGTGGAATCCATGGCAGAAAGAATTAAGAGAAAAGGCTGGTCCCACCCAGCGTCAGTGTAGGGCCCTAATTAGATGTTCAGTGTGTCTAAGCTAGTCTACAGTAACTGGCCCAAAATATCACCAGGCCAGCGCAAATTCTCCCGACTTTCCCAACAACAGAATCTGGGAATGCTTTGATAGAGACAGAGGTCAAGATAACATGGACCACAATCACCAATGGAATTCATGGCACGACGAATTTAGAGCAAAGTATGGTCCTACCCAGTATCAGTATACGGTCCCTTATTGGGTGCTCAGTGTATCTATGCTAGTCTACAGTAACTGGCCCAAAATATCACCAGGCCAGCGCAAATTCTCCAGACTTTCCTGACAACCAAATCTGGGAATGCTCTAAAAAAGACCAAGGTCAAGAGAACATGGACCACAATCACCAATAGAATTCATGGCACGACGAATTTAGAAAAAAAGGATGGTCCTGCCCAGTATCAGTGTATGGCCCTAATTAGATGCCCACTGAGTTTATGCTAGCCTACAGTAACTGGCCCAAAATGTTACAAGACCACCAGGAAGTCTCCAGACTTTCCTGACAACCAAATGCTTTTAAGGAACATGGCCAAGGTCAACATGGCCAAATTCTATAAAACAACAGAACAACTTCTCGTACTGGTAAACGCTTCTCACTTGAGCTAAGACCATCTGCCTTGATGCTCAAATCGGATCCAATTTTAGTAATGGAGGCCGAAAGCCTTCTCTGTTAAAAATGCCCCGCGTTCTATAAAAATAACTCCACTATCCTCTTCTAACCCATCATAACCTGTTCTCCGTATTGATTGGGTAGAAATAAAGCAGTATTTTTAAATCACTCGATGCCCTCGGAGCATGTCAGCATTGGTACATTCTAATATATTTATATATATATATATATATATATATATATATATATATATATATAAGTGTTTATCTTAAGGCGGCATGAGCCTACAGCACAGAGCCTCGACTAAAAGTAGGTCTTGTAAGTGTGGGATCTCAGGATGGGCAAAGTCTCCCACTCCCACACGCAGCCCAAAATGAGCAACGCGCTCTTTGGAGCGTTCCAGGAGCAGCGCTGCCGCTGTGCTGGACTTGACGGAGAGCTCTAATTGTGCTCTCAGAATACCCGACTCCCTCAGACAGCACAGTAAGGCAGTGGGCTATATATACCAAAGCTAGAGCTTACATAATAAAAGACCCACTCGGCTTTAGAGCGCGTACTGTTTTGTCAAGGCTAATTTCTCTGCAGATATTTATATGCTTCCAATATCGCACATTTCTAGAACCAGCGTACCGCATACCCAACTGATCTGCTGTGATAAAAACTCTGTCCTTCCCCCGCTTTCTTCTGTTTTTGCTGATGTGCCACTTTTCTGAATGTTTCAGATCATCCAAGTTATTTTAATACAAGATAAATATTAAAAACAAACTCAAGTGAAGGCAGCTTTCAAACTATGATTATATTTATGGAACATAGTGATTTATTGAAAACCCATACGACCCACGTGAGCTTATAACAGGTGATGCTGCCACAGAGAAGTCCATGCTTTCAACGGGCGTGGCCCACATCGACGCACATTATGCTAATCGACATTATTTTGTAATCGATTACGTTCATTACGTCGACGTGTCGTCCCAGCTCTAACACTTACATTTAAAAATGACGTCACTGCTCGTAGCTACACTTGTGGAAAAAGTTTACGTTGTGATGCATCATGGGATTGTCTTAGCGGCTGAGGAACTGTTTGACGCTTCATCACAAAAAGATTTACAAGATTCTGTTTATGTAGACGCTCAGTAGGTTTTCAGACCCCGTGTGACAGAACGGGGCTAAACTGCTGCTTAATGTGTTTACCGTTGTGACATCATAACCATGAGTACGTCACGAGCCAAAACAGGCTTCTTCTGCAGACGTTTCTCCATTTACTGTATAAACAACGCTTACACAGCACATCAAACACGCATGGTTTCCGTGACGCCGGCCCATTAAGAGACCCACCACGTCTTCTCCGCACCGCGGTGCAGCTACAGTGCATGAAATATAAATGGAGAAGCCAAATCTGCAGCACACTCTCCACATTACTGTCTCCCATAAGTCCTCGTCCTCCTCCTCCACCGTCCCCTATGCCTGCAGGTGATTTGTCTCAGACTGACAGCCACATTAGTGCCGAACGCCCCTGCTGCAGACTTCTGGGAATTGGAGGACGCTGCCCAGCACCTGTAGTGCAGCATGAACTTTCTCCATGATAGCACGGAGGCTGATGGGGCAAGCTGAGCTTCAACTACACTGCAACAGCGGAACGCTCACTCCCGGCCCGCTAGAGTTTAAACACATACCGCACGTGAAAACGTAGTGAAGGTTATTATCAGGACAAATGATGCTGAGCCAAACAGACTGAACGTGGATCCTCCATATCCTAACTTCGCTGTTTTATAGATTGGTGCTGACGCGTGCCAGAATTTTCTCAACTGCCATCAACGTTTTAGTCACTCAGGGACATTATTATATATAGAAAGCTATTATATACTCAGTTAAGACTTTATTATTTAAATATTAAACAGTATTAATAGAGTAAGTTAATTCCAAAAAAGTTGGGACACTAAACAAATTGTGAATAAAAACTGAATGCATTGATGTGGAGGTGCCAACATCTAATATTTTATTCAGAATAGAACACAAATCACAGATCAAAAGTTTAAATGTATCATTTTAAGGGAAAAATATGTTGTTTCAAAATTTCATGGCGTCAACAAATCCCAAAAAATTGGGACAAGTAGCAATAAGTGGCTGGAAAAAGGAAATTGAGCATATAACAAACAGCTGGAAGTCCAATTAACACTAATTAGGTCAACTGACAACATGATTGGGTATAAAAAGAGCTTCTCAGAGTGTCAGTGTCTCTCTGAAGCCAAGATGGTATGTTGCACCTCCACAACATTGCATTCAGTTTTTATTCACAATTTGTTTAGTGTCCAAACTTTTTTGGAATCTGGTTTGTACCTCAGTGTGTTTATTTAACTCTTTCCAAGCTTCTCCTAAACAACCCAGTATTATTAACAGTTCTCATCTAATAGCTGCTTTAACTGCTCAGTACTTCATTAAGCTAAATCAAGATTACTGCTAAAGTATTGTTATCAGAAAAAATACCATGAAATATTGTGATATAATTGTAGGGCCATATCGCCCACCCCTAGTTGCTACCCTGTGACTAACCACGAGGTGAAGTTCTAGTTTAGTTTTTCAGCTTTGCGTAGTTTAGGTGTTAAAAATGTTGTTTTTGGATGTGTGTTTGTTGAACATTTATATGTTTCTAGTGTTTTGAAACGTATAATCAGGGTAGGGGGGAGCTGCCAATTTACTTTCTCTCGTTTTCTCCTGTTTATGTGTAAGGAGGTAGGTCAGTTTTGTTGTCTTTTCTTTTTTCTTTTGCAGATAGGTTAGTTAGTTTGTTGGTTAACTTTTTTTCCCTTTATTTTATTGTGATGTATGTGTGAAATGACTCCTATTTTATTGTTTTGCACCGCCCCTAGTCTTATTTAATAAACTTTTAAATGGAAAAAATAAGAAGAATAATAATAACTTTTTTTTAAATGAACAACATACTGGAAATTGGATAGCATTTGTCTTACCAGTAGCTTTTGCCATTGCAGTCCAGTAGCTTCTCCACCATGTGCTCCACTCTGACAAACCAGCTGGGCACAGCCTTGTAGAGCAACGGTGTGTCTGACCTGTCGCATACAACAAAATACAACAACATGTAGTTATAGCAGCAGCAGCAGAAACTCTCTAGATCCCACATGTTGAAGATGAAAATTTGAACTACATCTGGACTTCACACGTACAATTACAACCTTTATGAATTCAAAAGAGATGTTTTTTGCAGATTTAGCAACCACAGGAAACGTTTGGTGGAGGTGATGCTGCTAGAAATCATCTACAGGTTATTGAATACAGGAAATTCAAGGGTTTCCTTATTTTTTTTTCCAGCCTGTACTGTTCATGTTAGTCAAAGGTGAAGGTAGTGTCTAAGAAAACAGTGAAATATCGAATGTTGGGATATTATGTTTAGTGTAAGGCAGAGGTCACTAACAGGTGGGCCGCGGTCCAGGTCGATAAACTATTTAGAGGGATTTCATTTTGAAAGGTTTTTTTTTATATATATATTTTACGTCTTTATGGTATACAGGCTTTGCGGCGTGTTAACCTCACAGACCAATCGCATGTGTTGTAAGAACACCAAAGACACTACTCAGCCAATCAGATCTGTGCATATTTGGGAGTGCGGCGTGCACACAGGCGAGGTACGAAGTGAGAAGCAGCAGTCAGAGAGTAAAGCCGGTTGGAGAAAGAATAACGAGCTCTAAAAAAGAAAGTTGATGGAGAAACCTGGCTGTTTAACCAGGAATGGAGAGACTTATATGTTTAATCTTCACAGGCGGCTCCAAACTAACAGGTCAAGCTGTGAAACTGAGTTAACCAGAAGACGCTGCTTTATTTACTGTTTCTATAAATAAACACTTTTTTAGAGCATTGTTTTTAATGTAGTAACATTTATTATTAGTTTATAAATAATTAATTCAGTTCAGTATTTAACCAGTAAATATACTGAATGGTATGTGTGATGTGTTGGTGTTTCAGTAGCTGATGGTATAAGATGCTGATACTAGACTACTTCAGTAAACAGGATACACCACTGAATCAGAACACACGTTAGAAATGATGAGGGTCTGGACCGGCCTGAGATCTCCTCTAACTGCTTGTCCTCTTTGCTTGTAGTATATCACAATATATTGAATCGTTCCTAACACAGGCAGGTGAAGGTAGTGTTAGAGAGCTCTTGTTGGTATATTGTACGGTGGTTGCACAGGAATCAAACCCCAGTCTACATCATGGAGGCCATCAATGTAACATACTATACTACACCACTCCTCACTTCTTCTCGGACAGAGAGCAGGTCATCCTGTATTTACTTGAAGGAGTTACTCCTCTGCTTTACAATACACGTACTGGATTAAAATCAAACGGTCAACAAAGGCTGCCTCCTTACCGAACAGCCAGCGCCTCCAATAAACATGATCCTTCCTCCCAAGCCTCAACTTATTGACCATCTAAATAGCCTGGTCAGGCAAGGCTGAGTCCAGGTAGACTGACCACTTCCTCACAGCCTCCGGCAGTAGTGCTGAGGCAGCTGCCGGGTTATCGAGCGCCGTATGCTAATGTTAAAGAGGCTTGCGGACCCCCCCAAAACCCCCCTCATCGAAACACCCTCTCGTTATACAGCGTGTCACTGATTTAATACCGTTTAAGTCTCCGAGGTCACAGAGGAGCGCAGAGAGAGCCCAGCTTTCTGCAGGGGCATTCAGAAGAGGGACCAGAAGAGTGAGGATGAAGACTCTTGCTAAGAACACTGAAGGGCGTATATCGTTGCTGTCCAAAGAAAAACAAATCTCTCCAAAATGTAATTAGTGTAAGTTAATGTAGAGAGATTTTTTAACAGGTGAGTTTGGAGCGTTTCTATTGGTCCGTTCACCATGAATCTTTCACCGGACATAAAGAGCAGCTAATGTGTTCAAATGATATAGAACAATAGAAATCGTCAAAACTGGAGAACCGATATTTCTTCTCCCTGATGTCTATTTATAAATAGAGATGGAAGGATTGATGTATCGGCTATGTATCGGTATCGGCTGATTTTTAATTAAAATATGTGATCGGTGATACCCTTTCATGTATTTAATTATCTTTTTTAGTTTTAAATTAAGGGTCTAAATGTAATGATTACAGATTTAATGTAAAATAACAGAGTCTGAGTTTAATGACTGCAGCCTTTACTGAATTTATTTAATTAACTTTTTTAGTTTTAAATTAAGGGTCTAAATGTAATGATTACAGATTTAGTTTAAAATAACAGAGTCTGAGTTTAATGACTGCAGTTTTTACTGTATTTATTTAATTATCTTTTTTAGTTTTAAATTAAGGGTCTAAATGTAATGATTGCAGTTTTGGGGATATTTGTTTATCTACTTTGTTTATTTACTGCTAATTTTGTTAAAAATATTATTATAACTACATGTAGCCCTGCTGTGGCATATAGCCCCATCATCTATCGGTATCGGCCGATCGCGCTGAAAGCCTCAAAAATGCTGATCAATCCATCTCTAGTTTATAACATCTGTGTGGGTCATGTTGGGGTGGACACTGTAACTATATCTGTTCTATCTCTATAATAAGTTTTTCATATCATCAATATCATCAGCACTGACTGACTATATGCTTTATGAAGATGATTAGGTCTCTATAACTGGAGCAGCACAGACTGTAAACATTAGAAACACTGTGGTTGCTGATCTGTTATTAAATATTAACTAGATTTTATAATTTAATATACGTCACTAGCGGTTCTAAATAGTCTGGTCCAACTAAATCTTAGAAAAACTCAATATTAACAAGTCATGATACAGTAATTTTGGCACCTCTAGATTCACATACCCAAACCAAAGTATGTGTTACCGTGGTTTGAAGATGGATATGTAAATGAGCTGGGTTCTACTAGCCCTATAGCTAGGTGTCCGGTTTTGAACTGGAGAGGCCAGGTTCCAGTGTCTGGCTGGGGCTCCTGACCAGACGTTGACTTTCTCATGTGAGAAGAAGGGATGAGCAGACCTACGCTACTGTTTCCCAGGAGCTCTGTACTATTTCAGGTAACGTTATAACGATGCGAGGCTGATTAAGCCAAGCTGCAGCCTAAATCCTGGCCTAGTTCATCCTCATCAGACGCATACGGGCACACAGACGCTAATCTGGGTAATAGACACACACACACCTATATCTAGTAGATTTATTTCGATGTTTAGGGTCATTGTCCTGCTGCATCACCCGACTTCTACTGAGCTCCAGCTGGCAGTAACCATGACATAATTCTGTAAGATACCTTGATAAGCATGGGAATTAATTTTCCCCTCGATGGTGGCAAGCGGTCCAGGCCCCTAAGCAGCAAAGCAGCCCCAGGTCATAATGCTCCCACCACCTTACTTCACTGTTGGGATGATGTTTTCATGATGGTATGCAGTGTCCTATTAAAGCCTTTAGCTGTTACTCTAGGGTTCTGGGATTTTTACCTCTCTGAGCTTCTGTGTTGTGCCTTTGGAGTCAATGTGGTGGAGCGCCCTCTTCTAGGGAGAGTAGCTACAGTACTAAACTGTCTCCTTTTGTAGACAGTGTGTCTAACTGTGGACAGGTTTATTCTAAAGTCTTGGAGATCACTCTGTAACCCTTTCCAGTTTTATACAGATCAGCAGTTCCTGATCATAGGTCTTCTGAAATCTATTGCGAGGTGTGGTCCACATCAGCAGAGGCTTCTTATGAATAGCAAACTAAAAAAGTTTGATTGTCTTTTATAAGTCCAATACATTTCGTTCCATTTCACAATTGTGTCCCACTTGTTGTTAATTCTTCACAAAAAATTAAAATTTGATATCTTTATGTTTGAAGCCTGAAATGTGGCCAAAGGTTGAAAAGTTCAAGGGGGCCGAATACTTTTGCAAGGCACTGTATATACATATTTTGATTTAAATTAAGGGTCTAAATGTAGTGATTGCAGTTTTGGGGATATTTGTTTGATTTACTTTGTTTATTTACTGTTAATTTAGTTAAAAATATTAAGCTGTTTCATATGAGCTTGTTTAAAATGGTAATAAATCAATTTAGATCATGTTTCATGTTTTCATGACTACTTGTAGCCCTGCTGTGGCATATAGCCCCGCCCTCGATCGGTAACGGCTATCGGCCGATCGTGTGGAAAGGTGATCGGAATTGGCCTTAAAATCGGTCCATCTCTAATATATACACACACACACACACACATATATATGTGTGTGTATATATAAAAATAGATATATATAATAAAGCTAACACACACACACTGTATGTGTCTGGACTCACCTCCAGCAGAAAGGGTAGCTATGCTTGAAAGTGCTGGCGCTGACCAGACGGCCTTTCTCTTTCAACCACTTGATGATGTTTTTGTCCGCATCCTGAAAATAAACAGGAAACAGATATTAATTATATACAAGTCATTAAACTCACACACATTTACAAAATGTGCAGAAACGTGTATAAGAATACGTATAAGCCAGAGACACAACTGTTCTATATCACAGTCGTTACTGTTTCAGTTAATTAGTGTTGGTATCTCTGAGAGCAGTCACTACTGCAGGATGAGAACAATGAAACACTGCCAGCTGAGAGAACGTTACTGTAACAACCAGTTTAAAGTCACCCTGCACGACAACAAAAAGACTCAGAGAGAGTGTGTGTGTGTGTGTGTGTGTGTGTGTGTGTGTGTGTGTGTGTGTGTGTGTTGGACTGTCTCAGACTTTGTCGTGTACATCCACGAGTGTGAAAGAGTGCAGACGTTGTTGTGCACTCTAATTGGGTAGAAAAGTTCTCCGTTCTGAACAGACGCTGTGGTGAGTGTGTGTGTGTGTGTGCGCACTCTCTCACTGCTCTGCTGCTGTACGTGTGAGTGCAGCCTGCCCATCAGTCACACCACTCAAACAGAACGGGTTGCCAGCTCTTCGATATTGGGAAAACCATGAATCTGGCAACCCTGCATAAAGCACAAGGTATCTGTGTACACAGGTAGGTGAGGGTAGTGTTACAGTTTACCTGTACACAGGTAGGTGAGGGTAGTGTTACAGTTTACCTGTACACAGGTAGGTGAGGGTAGTGTTACAGTTTACCTGTACACAGGTAGGTGAAGGTAGTGTTATAGTTTACCTGTACACAGGTAGGTGAGGGTAGTGTTACAGTTTACCTGTACACAGGTAGGTGAGGGTAGTGTTACAGTTTACCTGTACACAGGTAGGTGAGGGTAGTGTTACAGTTTACCTGTACACAGGTAGGTGAGGGTAGTGTTACAGTTTACCTGTACACAGGTAGGTGAAAGTAGTGTTACAGTTTACCTGTACACAGGTAGGTGAGGGTAGTGTTACAGTTTACCTGTACACAGGTAGGTGAGGGTAGTGTTACAGTTTACCTGTACACAGGTAGGTGAGGGTAGTGTTACAGTTTACCTGTACACAGGTAGGTGAAGGTAGTGTTACAGTTTACCTGTACACAGGTAGGTGAGGGTAGTGTTAGGACTCCTACTGGTATAGTATAAGGTGGTTACCTGGGTGGGGAACTGAACGCCAGTCTATAGAATGGAGGGCAGCAGTGTAACACACTATCCCTTTGCAACCACCATACATATAATCTGCTCTGTCACTGCAGCCTGTATCAGAGGGTCTGTTGTGAGACCCCATATCTCAATAATGATAAAATGTGATTTATCATGCAGGCCAGGCTGAGCGAGGCTCAGAGTTTCACTCCTCAAACTCACTCCATGCGCCTGACAGAGCTGAGATTTCTCCTCTGCCTGAAGATCAGCACTTCCACTGTGGAGTCGTGGGCGGCAGCTCCAGTCGCTGCTGGGTGAGACTGGTCAGCGTTCTGAACTCCGGCCATTAGGGCCTCCGTGTGCATTCCCCAATGACAGGAAGTGATGTAAATGTGAGCTGAAGGTATAGTGCGATGATGAAAGCAGTTGTGTTCTCTTTATTCAGAGTTCCTAGAAGACTGTCTCCTCTGGGAGCCGCACTGTGTCCCAGTGAGGGTCCTCCCCCAGTGAGGGTCCACCCCCGCCAAGGTAAACCTGCTGACACAGCTTCACTTCGACTCTGTCAGCCACTCGCACAGCACTGCTAACTCTGAGCTCCCCGATACTCCCTCACAGCTGAGTCACCGGATAAACTACTCAGTACAGGACAAACTACTCAGTACAGGACGAACTACTCAGTATAGGACGAACTACTCAGTACAGGACAAACTACTCAGTACGGGACAAACTACTCTGTACAGGACGAACTACTCAGTACAGGACAAACTACTCAGTACAGGATAAACTACTCTGTACAGGATAAACTACTCTGTACAGGACAAACTACTCAGTACAGGATAAACTACTCAGTACAGGACAAACTACTCAGTACAGCACAAACTACTCAGTACAGCATAAACTACTCAGTACAGGACAAACTACTCAGTACAGGACAAACTACTCAGTACAGGATAAACTAGTCTGTACAGGACAAACTACTCAGTACAGCATAAACTACTCACTACAGGATAAACTACTCAGTACAGCATAAACTACTCAGTACAGGACAAACTACTCAGTACAGGATAAACTACTCAGTACAGGATAAACTACTCAGCACAGGACAAACTACTCAGTACAGCATAAACTACTCAGTACAGGATAAACTACTCAGTACAGGACAAACTACTAAGTACAGGACAAACTACTCTGTACCGGACAAACCACTCAATACAGGACAAACCACTCAGTACAGCATAAACTACTCAGTACAGGATAAACTACTCAGTACAGGACAAACTACTCAGTACAGGATAAACTACTCAGTACAGGATAAACTACTCTGTACAGCATAAACTACTCAGTACAGGATAAACTACTCAGTACAGGACAAACTACTCAGTACAAGATAAACTACTCAGTACAGCATAAACTACTCACTACAGGATAAACTACTCAGTACAGCATAAACTACTCAGTACAGGATAAACTACTCAGTAGAGGATAAACTACTCAGTACAGGATAAACTACTCAGTAAAGGATAAACTACTCAGTACAGGATAAACTACTCAGTACAGGACAAACTACTCTACAGGACAAACTACTCAGTACAGGATAAACTACTCTGTAAAGGATAAACTACTCAGTAAAGGATAAACTACTCTGTACAGGATAAACTACTCAGTACAGGACGAACTACTCAGTACAAGACAAAATACTGTGTACAGGACAAACTACTCAGTACAGGATAAACTACTCTGTAAAGGATAAACTACTCAGTAAAGGATAAACTACTCTGTACAGGATAAACTACTCTGTACAGGACAAACTACTCAGTAAAGGATAAACTACTCTGTACAGGATAAACTACTCAGTACAGGATAAACTACTCTGTACAGGATAAACTACTCAGTAAAAGATAAACTACTCAGTACAGGATAAACTACTCAGTACAGGACAAACTACTCAGTACAGGATAAACTACTCTGTACAGGATAAACTACTCTGTACAGGATAAACTACTCAGTACAGGACAAACTACTCAGTACAGGATAAACTACTCAGTACAGGATAAACTACTCAGTACAGGACAAACTACTCTGTACAGGACAAACTACTCAGTACAGGATAAACTACTCAGTACAGGATAAACTACCCTGTACAGGACAAACTACTCAGTACAGGATAAACTACTCTGTACAGGATAAACTACTCTGTACAGGACAAACTACTCAGTACAGGATAAACTACTCACTACAGGATAAACTACTCAGTACAGAATAAACTACTCAGTACAGCACAAACTACTCAGTACAGGACAAACTACTCAGTACAGCATAAACTACTCAGTACAGGATAAACTACTCAGTACAGGACAAACTACTCAGTACAGGACAAACTACTCAGTACAGGATAAACTAGTCTGTACAGGACAAACTACTCAGTACAGCATAAACTACTCACTACAGGATAAACTACTCAGTACAGCATAAACTACTCAGTACAGGACAAACTACTCAGTACAGCATAAACTACTCAGTACAGGATAAACTACTCAGTACAGGATAAACTACTCAGCACAGGACAAACTACTCAGTACAGCATAAACTACTCAGTACAGGATAAACTACTCAGTACAGGACAAACTACTCAGTACAGGACAAACTACTCTGTACCGGACAAACCACTCAGTACAGGACAAACCACTCAGTACAGCATAAACTACTCAGTACAGGATAAACTACTCAGTACAGGATAAGCTACTCAGTACAGGATAAACTACTCTGTACAGCATAAACTACTCACTACAGGATAAACTACTCAGTACAGCATAAACTACTCAGTACAGGATAAACTACCCTGTACAGGACAAACTACTCAGTACAGGATAAACTACTCTGTACAGGATAAACTACTCTGTACAGGACAAACTACTCAGTACAGGATAAACTACTCACTACAGGATAAACTACTCAGTACAGCATAAACTACTCAGTACAGGACAAACTACTCAGTACAGCATAAACTACTCAGTACAGGATAAACTACTCAGTACAGGATAAACTACTCAGCACAGGACAAACTACTCAGTACAGCATAAACTACTCAGTACAGGATAAACTACTCAGTACAGGACAAACTACTCAGTACAGGACAAACTACTCTGTACCGGACAAACCACTCAGTACAGGACAAACCACTCAGTACAGCATAAACTACTCAGTACAGGATAAACTACTCAGTACAGGATAAGCTACTCAGTACAGGATAAACTACTCTGTACAGCATAAACTACTCACTACAGGATAAACTACTCAGTACAGCATAAACTACTCAGTACAGGATAAACTACTCAGTAGAGGATAAACTACTCAGTACAGGATAAACTACTCAGTAAAGGATGAACTACTCAATACAGGATAAACTACTCAGTACAGGACAAACTACTCTACAGGACAAACTACTCAGTACATGATAAACTACTCAGTACAGGATAAACTACTCAGTAAAGGATGAACTACTCAATACAGGATAAACTACTCAGTACAGGACAAACTACTCTACAGGACAAACTACTCAGTACATGATAAACTACTCTGTAAAGGATGAACTACTCAGTAAAGGATAAACTACTCTGTACAGGATAAACTACTCAGTACAGGACGAACTACTCAGTACAGGACAAAATACTGTGTACAGGACAGACTACTCAGTACAGGATAAACTACTCTGTACAGGATAAACTACTCAGTACAGGATAAACTACTCAGTACAGGACAAACCACTCAGTACAGGATAAACAACTCAGTACAGGATAAACTACTCAGTAAAGGATCAACTACTCAGTACAGGACAAACTACTCTGTACAGGACAAACTACTCAGTACAGGATAAACTACTCAGTACAGGATAAACTACAATGTACAGGACAAACTACTCGGTAAAGGATAAACTACTCAGTACAGCATAAACTACTCAGTACAGGATGAACTACTCAGTACAGGATAAACTACTCAGTACAGGATAAACTACTCTGTACAGGATAATCTACTCAGTACAGGATAAACTACTCAGTACAGGATAAACTGCTCAGTACAGCATAAACTACTCAGTACAGGATAAACTACTCAGTACAGGACAAACTACTCAGTACAGGATAAACTACTCTGTACAGCATAAACTACTCAGTACAGGATAAACTACTCAGTACAGGATAAATTACTTTGTACAGGACAAACTACTCTGTACAGGATAAACTACTCAGTAAAGGATAAACTACTCAGTAAAGGATAAACTACTCTGTACAGGATAAACTACTCAGTTTAGGATGACCACACAGCAGTAATACAGGACTGGACCTCAGTATCAGTCTCTACTAACCACACAGCAGTAATACAGGACTGGACCTCAGTATCAGTCTCTACAGACCACACAGCAGTAATACAGGAATGGACCTCAGTATCAGTCTCTACTGACCACACAGCAGTAATACAGGACTGGACCTCAGTATCAGTCTCTACAGACCACACAGCAGTAATACAGGACTGGACCTCAGTATCAGTCTCTACTGACCACACAGCAGTAATACAGGACTGGACCTCAGTATCAGTCTCTACTGACCACACAGCAGTAATACAGGACTGGACCTCAGTATCAGTCTCTACTGACCACACAGCAGTAATACAGGACTGGACCTCAGTATCAGTCTCTACTGACCACACAGCAGTAATACAGGACTGGACCTCAGTAACAGTCTCTACAGACCACACAGCAGTAATACAGGACTGGACCTCAGTATCAGTCTCTACTGACCATACAGCAGTAATACAGGACTGGACCTCAGTATCAGTCTCTACTGACCACACAGCAGTAATACAGTACTGGACCTCAGTATCAGTCTCTACTGACCACACAGCAGTAATACAGGACTGGACCTCAGTATCAGTCTCTACTGACCACACAGCAGTAATACAGGACTGGACCTCAGTATCAGTTTCTACTGACCACACAGCAGTAATACAGGACTGGACCTCAGTATCAGTCTCTACAGACCACACAGCAGTATTACAGGACTGGACCTCAGTATCAGTCTCTACAGACCACACAGCAGTGATACAGGACTGGACCTCAGCATCAGTCTCTACTGACCACACAGCAGTAATACAGGACTGGACCTCAGTATCAGTCTCTACAGACCACACAGCAGTAATACAGGACTGGACCTCAGTATCAGTCTCTACTGACCACACAGCAGTAATACAGGACTGGACCTCAGTATCAGTCTCTACTGACCACACAGCAGTAATACAGGACTGGACCTCAGTATCAGTCTCTACTGACCACACAGCAGTAATACAGGACTGGACCTCAGTATCAGTCTCTACTGACCACACAGCAGTAATACAGGACTGGACCTCAGTATCAGTCTCTACAGACCACACAGCAGTAATACAGGACTGGACCTCAGTATCAGTCTCTACTGACCACACAGCAGTAATACAGGACTGGACCTCAGTATCAGTCTCTACAGACCACACAGCAGTAATACAGTACTGGACCTCAGTATCAGTCTCTACTGACCACACAGCAGTAATACAGGACTGGACCTCAGTATCAGTCTCTACTGACCACACAGCAGTAATACAGTACTGGACCTCAGTATCAGTCTCTACTGACCACACAGCAGTAATACAGTACTGGACCTCAGTATCAGTCTCTACTGACCACACAGCAGTAATACAGGACTGGACCTCAGTATCAGTCTCTACTGACCACACAGCAGTAATACAGGACTGGACCTCAGTATCAGTCTCTACTGACCACACAGCAGTAATACAGGACTGGACCTCAGTATCAGTCTCTACTGACCACACAGCAGTAATACAGTACTGGACCTCAGTATCAGTCTCTACTGACCACACAGCAGTAATACAGGACTGGACCTCAGTATCAGTTTCTACTGACCACACAGCAGTAATACAGGACTGGACCTCAGTATCAGTCTCTACAGACCACACAGCAGTAATACAGGACTGGACCTCAGTATCAGTCTCTACTGACCACACAGCAGTAATACAGGACTGGACCTCAGTATCAGTCTCTACTGACCACACAGCAGTAATACAGGACTGGACCTCAGTATCAGTCTCTACTGACCACACAGCAGTAATACAGGACTGGACCTCAGTATCAGTCTCTACTGACCACACAGCAGTAATACAGGACTGGACCTCAGTATCAGTCTCTACAGACCACACAGCAGTAATACAGGACTGGACCTCAGTATCAGTCTCTACTGACCACACAGCAGTAATACAGGACTGGACCTCAGTATCAGTCTCTACAGACCACACAGCAGTAATACAGTACTGGACCTCAGTATCAGTCTCTACTGACCACACAGCAGTAATACAGGACTGGACCTCAGTATCAGTCTCTACTGACCACACAGCAGTAATACAGTACTGGACCTCAGTATCAGTCTCTACTGACCACACAGCAGTAATACAGTACTGGACCTCAGTATCAGTCTCTACTGACCACACAGCAGTAATACAGGACTGGACCTCAGTATCAGTCTCTACTGACCACACAGCAGTAATACAGGACTGGACCTCAGTATCAGTCTCTACTGACCACACAGCAGTAATACAGGACTGGACCTCAGTATCAGTCTCTACTGACCACACAGCAGTAATACAGTACTGGACCTCAGTATCAGTCTCTACTGACCACACAGCAGTAATACAGGACTGGACCTCAGTATCAGTTTCTACTGACCACACAGCAGTAATACAGGACCGGACCTCAGTATCAGTCTCTACAGACCACACAGCAGTAATACAGGACTGGACCTCAGTATCAGTCTCTACTGACCACACAGCAGTAATACAGGACTGGACCTCAGTATCAGTCTCTACTGACCACACAGCAGTAATACAGGACTGGACCTCAGTATCAGTCTCTACTGACCACACAGCAGTAATACAGGACTGGACCTCAGTATCAGTCTCTACTGACCACACAGCAATAATACAGGACTGGACCTCAGTATCAGTCTCTACAGACCACAGAGCAGTAATACAGGACTGGACCTCAGTATCAGTCTCTACAGACCACAGAGCAGTAATACAGGAATGGACCTCAGTATCAGTCTCTACTGACCACAGAGCAATAATACAGGACTGGACCTCAGTATCAGTCTCTACTGACCACACAGCAGTAATACAGGACTGGACCTCAGTATCAGTCTCTACTGACCACACAGCAGTAATACAGGACTGGACCTCAGTATCAGTCTCTACTGACCACACAGCAGTAATACAGTACTGGACCTCAGTATCAGTCTCTACTGACCACACAGCAGTAATACAGGACTGGACCTCAGTATCAGTCTCTACAGACCACACAGCAGTAATACAGTACTGGACCTCAGTATCAGTCTCTACTGACCACACAGCAGTAATACAGTACTGGACCTCAGTATCAGTCTCTACTGACCACACAGCAGTAATACAGTACTGGACCTCAGTATCAGTCTCTACTGACCACACAGCAGTAATACAGGACTGGACCTCAGTATCAGTCTCTACAGACCACACAGCAGTAATACAGTACTGGACCTCAGTATCAGTCTCTACTGACCACACAGCAGTAATACAGTACTGGACCTCAGTATCAGTCTCTACTGACCACACAGCAGTAATACAGTACTGGACCTCAGTATCAGTCTCTACTGACCACACAGCAGTAATACAGGACTGGACCTCAGTATCAGTTTCTACTGACCACACAGCAGTAATACAGGACTGGACCTCAGTATCAGTCTCTACTGACCACACAGCAGTAATACAGGACTGGACCTCAGTATCAGTCTCTACTGACCACACAGCAGTAATACAGGACTGGACCTCAGTATCAGTCTCTACTGACCACACAGCAATAATACAGGACTGGACCTCAGTATCAGTCTCTACAGACCACAGAGCAGTAATACAGGACTGGACCTCAGTATCAGTCTCTACAGACCACAGAGCAGTAATAGAGGAATGGACCTCAGTATCAGTCTCTACTGACCACACAGCAGTAATACAGGACAGGACCTCAGTATCAGTCTCTACTGACCACACAGCAGTAATACAGGACTGGACCTCAGTATCAGTCTCTACAGACCACACAGCAGTAATACAGGACTGGACCTCAGTATCAGTCTCTACAGACCACAGAGCTGTAATACAGGAATGGACCTCAGTATCAGTCTCTACTAACCACACAGCAGTAATACAGGACTGGACCTCAGTATCAGTCTCTACTGACCACAGAGCAGTAATACAGGACTGGACCTCAGTATCAGTCTCTACTGACCACACAGCAGTAATACAGGACTGGACCTCAGTATCAGTCTCTACAGACCACACAGCAGTAATACAGGACTGGACCTCAGTATCAGTCTCTACAGACCACAGAGCAGTAATACAGGAACGGACCTCAGCATCAGTCTCTACTAACCACACAGCAGTAATACAGGACTGGACCTCAGTATCAGTCTCTACTGACCACACAGCAGTAATACAGGACTGGACCTCAGTATCAGTCTCTACTGACCACACAGCAGTAATACAGGACTGGACCTCAGTATCAGTCTCTACTGACCACACAGCAGTAATACAGGACTGGACCTCAGTATCAGTCTCTACAGACCACACAGCAGTAATACAGGACTGGACCTCAGTATCAGTCTCTACAGACCACAGAGCAGTAATACAGGACTGGACCTCAGTATCAGTCTCTACAGACCACAGAGCAGTAATACAGGAACGGACCTCAGCATCAGTCTCTACTAACCACACAGCAGTAATACAGGACTGGACCTCAGTATCAGTCTTTACTGACCACACAGCAGTAATACAGGACTGGACCTCAGTATCAGTCTCTACTGACCACACAGCAGTAATACAGGACTGGACCTCAGTATCAGTCTCTACTGACCACACAGCAGTAATACAGGACTGGACCTCAGTATCAGTCTCTACAGACCACACAGCAGTAATACAGGACTGGACCTCAGTATCAGTCTCTACTGACCACACAGCAGTAATACAGGACTTGACCTCAGTATCAATCTCTACTAACCACACAGCAGTAATACAGGACTGGACCTCAGTATCAGTCTCTACTGACCACACAGCAGTAATACAGGAATGGACCTCAGTATCAGTCTCTACTAACCACACAGCAGTAATACAGGACTGGACCTCAGTATCAGTCTCTACTGACCACACAGCAGTAATACAGTACTGGATATCAGTATCAGTCTCTACTGACCACAAAGCAGTAATACAGTACTGGACCTCAGTATCAGTCTCTACTGACCACACAGCAGTAATACAGGACTGGACCTCAGTATCAGTTTCTACTGACCACACAGCAGTAATACAGGACTGGACCTCAGTATCAGTCTCTACTGACCACACAGCAGTAATACAGGACTGGACCTCAGTATCAGTTTCTACTGACCACACAGCAGTAATACAGGACTGGATATCAGTATCAGTCTCTACTGACCACAAAGCAGTAATACAGGACTGATGTTTTCAGAGCAGTGTTTAAGGTGTATAGAAAGCAAGAACCTGTACCTTCACATACTGGCCAGCAAAGTGAGTGACCTCAGGGGTAAAGCAGCCAGACGCATCCACCGGGCAGATGGGGACAGAGTCTCTCTGGATGATGTTGTACTCCATACAGATGCGGAAATCATCCTGCAAAAAGAGAGAGAGAGAGAGAGAGAGAGAGAGAGAGAGAAAGAGAGAGAGAGAGGGGAAGAGAGAGAGAGAGAGAGAGAGAGAGATAGAGAGAGAGAGAGAGAGAAAGAGAGAGAGAGAGAGAGTGTCAGCTCAGCATTTCTTTTAGCAGAAAAGAAATAATCTATCACAGAAGCCAGTCGGGGAAGGACAGCACACTCTCAACAGAGGAGGAGGCTCCAGTGACAGCGCAGCCATGTTCTTCATTCTCTCCACCTCAGACACACAGACAGAGCTGTTCAGGACAGAACGCCTGTGTGCAGGTATGTCTGTCCGAGCTCCTGACCGGCACTGGAGAACTGGAGTGATGCATAACAAGACTATAAACACTGAACAACCATAACAGTATAACCACCTCCTTATATCTACACTCACTGTATATATCAGCTCCACTGACCATACAGGAGCTACACTTACAGACTGTATCAGCTCCACTGATCATACAGGAGCTCCATTTACAGACTGTATCAGCTCCACTGATCATACAGGAGCTACACTTACAGACTGTATCAGCTCCACTGACCATACAGGATCTACACTTACAGACTGTATCAGCTCCACTGACCATACAGGAGCTACACTTACAGACTGTATCAGCTCCACTGACCATACAGGAGTTACACTTACAGACTGTATCAGCTCCACTGACCATACAGGAGCTACACTTACAGACTGTATCAGCTCCACTGATCATACAGGAGCTCCACTTACAGACTGTATCAGCTCCACTGACCATACAGGATCTACACTTACAGACTGTATCAGCTCCACTGACCATACAGGAGCTACACTTACAGACTGTATCAGCTCCACTGATCATACAGGAGCTCCACTTACAGACTGTATCAGCTCCACTGACCATACAGGAGCTACACTTACAGACTGTATCAGCTCCACTGATCATACAGGAGCTACACTTACAGACTGTAGTTCATCTGATTCTCTGTATACTTTATTACTCTGTTCTTTAATGATCAGGACCCCCAGAGGACCACCACAGAGCAGATACTGTTAGGGAGGTGGGTCATTTTCAGCACTGCAGTGACACTGACATGGTGGTGGTGGTGTGTTAGTGTGTGTTGCACCAGTACGAGTGAATCAGGCTGTGTCCACTCACTGTCCACTCTATTAGACACTCCTACTACTTGCTGGTCCACCTTGTAGATGTAGAGTCAGAGACAGTAGCTCATCTGCTGCTGCACAGTTTGTGTTCTCTAGTTCTTCATCAGTGGACACAGGACGCCGCCCACAGGACACTGCTGTCTGGATAGTTTTGGTTAGTGGACGATTCTCAGTCCAGCAGTGACACTGAGGTGTTTAAACACTCCAGCAGCAGCACTGCTGTGTCTGATCCACTCACACCAGCACAACACACTCACTAACACACCACCACCACGTCAGTGTCACTGCAGTGCTGAGAATGACCCATCTCTCTAATAGTATCTGCTCTGTGGTGGTCCTGTGGGGGTCCTGATCATTAAAGAACAGAGTAATAAAGTATACAGAGAATCAGATGAACTACAGTCTGTAGGTGTAGAACTACAAAGTGCCATTAAACGTATATCTTCCTTGACAAGAAATTAAATGAATGGTGGTCTCTGCCTTTTGCCCAACACTGTATTGGGATTTCTGCTCAATCTACCACAGAAACTTCCCCACCCCCCCAAATCCCCCCCTCCCCCTTGTTTAGACCTCGTGCTGAACCTGAAAACACATACAACTTCTCATTTGCGACCCAAAGTAGACACACTCCCGGCGCTGAATGTCCAAAGTGGTCCGATTACCAAGCTCAGCACTAAAGGCGGACGGCTGACGCTCACTGTAATGTGCTATTAGTGCCGCTGCCATCAAAGTCCGCCTTCTTCCTCAGTCTTAACGCAGGCCAAGACCCCACACGCGGCAGGAGAGGCTGGCCCGTCCCTCTGCACATCCACAGGCTCTCACACTTAGAGGGATTAGTCCGCTCATGTGGGCAGCCGTCTTGCCTCCAGATAAAGGAGTTGGTGTGTTTCACGCTCTAATCCTAAACACCAATCTCAGTCCTCTCCTCCGTTTGTCCCCGCTGGCACTCCTTCCTCTTAAGAAGTGGAGAATATCCGTGCATTCACAGAATTTTACATAAACTCATTTCATTTCACAGGCAGAGAGTGAGACTGAGGTTTACCGCGTAGCAAACCTGGATACATGTTTAGAATACGTGGAGGTTTATATGATTTATATATAAATTTAATTCTAAACACTCACAACTAATGTATTTCTAAGGTACTGTCTACTTTTAAACCGAGTTGGCTGTGTGTGTGTAGTGTTACTGCTACAGAGGTTAGTGTAGAGTTGGTTGTGTGTGTGTGTAGTGTTACTGCTACAGAGGTTAGTGTAGAGTTGGTTGTGTGTGTGTGTAGTGTTACTGCTACAGAGGTTAGTGTAGAGTTGGCTGTGTGTGTGTAGTGTTACTGCTACAGAGGTTAGTGTAGAGTTGGTTGTGTGTGTGTGTAGTGTTACTGCTACAGAGGTTAGTGTAGAGTTGGCTGTGTGTGTGTAGTGTTACTGCTACAGAGGTTAGTGTAGAGTCGGCTGTGTGTGTGTAGTGTTACTGCTACAGAGGTTAGTGTAGAGTCGGCTGTGTGTGTGTAGTGTTACTGCTACAAAGGTTAGTGTAGAGTCGGCTGTGTGTGTGTAGTGTTACTGCTACAAAGGTTAGTGTAGAGTCGGCTGTGTGTGTGTGTAGTGTTACTGCTACAGAGGTTAGTGTAGAGTCGGCTGTGTGTGTGTAGTGTTACTGCTACAGAGGTTAGTGTAGAGTTGGTTGTGTGTGTGTAGTGTTACTGCTACAGAGGTTAGTGTAGAGTTGGCTGTGTGTGTGTAGTGTTACTGCTACAGAGGTTAGTGTAGAGTTGGTTGTGTGTGTGTAGTGTTACTGCTACAGAGGTTAGTGTAGAGTTGGTTGTGTGTGTGTAGTGTTACTGCTACAGAGGGTAGTGTAGAGTTGGTTGTGTGTGTGTAGTGTTACTGCTACAGAGGTTAGTGTAGAGTTGGCTGTGTGTGTGTAGTGTTACTGCTACAGAGGTTAGTGTAGAGTTGGCTGTGTGTGTGTAGTGTTACTGCTGCTACAGAGGTTAGTGTAGAGTCGGCTGTGTGTGTGTAGTGTTACTGCTACAGAGGTTAGTGTAGAGTCGGCTGTGTGTGTGTGTAGTGTTACTGCTACAGAGGTTAGTGTAGAGTTGGTTGTGTGTGTGTGTAGTGTTACTGCTACAGAGGTTAGTGTAGAGTCGACTGTGTGTGTGTGTAGTGTTACTGCTACAGAGGTTAGTGTAGAGTCGGCTGTGTGTGTGTAGTGTTACTGCTACAGAGGTTAGTGTAGAGTTGGTTGTGTGTGTGTAGTGTTACTGCTACAGAGGTTAGTGTAGAGTCGGCTGTGTGTGTGTGTAGTGTTACTGCTACAGAGGTTAGTGTAGAGTTGGTTGTGTGTGTGTGTAGTGTTACTGCTACAGAGGTTAGTGTAGAGTCGACTGTGTGTGTGTGTAGTGTTACTGCTACAGAGGTTAGTGTAGAGTTGGCTGTGTGTGTGTAGTGTTACTGCTACAGAGGTTAGTGTAGAGTTGGTTGTGTGTGTGTAGTGTTATTGCTACAGAGGTTAGTGTAGAGTTGGTTGTGTGTGTGTAGTGTTACTGCTACAGAGGTTAGTGTAGAGTCGGCTGTGTGTGTGTGTAGTGTTATTGCTACAGAGGTTAGTGTAGAGTTGGTTGTGTGTGTGTAGTGTTACTGCTACAGAGGTTAGTGTAGAGTTGGTTGTGTGTGTGTGTAGTGTTACTGCTACAGAGGTTAGTGTAGAGTTGGCTGTGTGTGTGTAGTGTTATTGCTACAGAGGTTAGTGTAGAGTCGGCTGTGTGTGTGTGTAGTGTTACTGCTACAGAGGTTAGTGTAGAGTCGGCTGTGTGTGTGTGTAGTGTTACTGCTACAGAGGTTAGTGTAGAGTTGGTTGTGTGTGTGTGTAGTGTTACTGCTACAGAGGTTAGTGTAGAGTCGGCTGTGTGTGTGTAGTGTTACTGCTACAGAGGTTAGTGTAGAGTTGGTTGTGTGTGTGTAGTGTTACTGCTACAGAGGGTAGTGTAGAGTTGGTTGTGTGTGTGTGTAGTGTTACTGCTACAGAGGTTAGTGTAGAGTCGACTGTGTGTGTGTGTAGTGTTGCTGCTACAGAGGTTAGTGGAGAGTTGACTGTGTGTGTAGTGTTGCTGCTACAGAGGTTAGTGGAGAGTTGACTGTGTGTGTAGTGTTACTGCTACAGAGGTTAGTGTAGAGTTGGTTGTGTGTGTGTAGTGTTACTGCTACAGAGGTTAGTGTAGAGTTGGTTGTGTGTGTGTGTAGTGTTACTGCTACAGAGGTTAGTGTAGAGTCGACTGTGTGTGTGTGTAGTGTTACTGCTACAGAGGTTAGTGTAGAGTTGACTGTGTGTGTGTAGTGTTACTGCTACAGAGGTTAGTGTAGAGTTGACTGTGTGTGTGTAGTGTTACTGCTACAGAGGTTAGTGTAGAGTTGGTTGTGTGTGTGTAGTGTTACTGCTAAAGAGGTTAGTGTAGAGTCGGCTGTGTGTGTGTGTAGTGTTACTGCTACAGAGGTTAGTGTAGAGTTGTGTGTAGGCTGTGTGTGTGTGTAGTGTTACTGCTACAGAGGTTAGTGTAGACTTGGCTGTGTGTGTGTAGTGTTACTGCTACAGAGGTTAGTGTAGAGTTGGTTGTGTGTGTGTAGTGTTACTGCTAAAGAGGTTAGTGTAGAGTCGGCTGTGTGTGTGTGTAGTGTTACTGCTACAGAGGTTAGTGTAGAGTTGTGTGTAGGCTGTGTGTGTGTGTAGTGTTACTGCTACAGAGGTTAGTGTAGACTTGGCTGTGTGTGTGTAGCCTGCACACTTACAGCTCCGAAGTACGGGGCCTGATGAACCACTCCGGTACCCTCCTCCTCCCGGACATAGTTATCCAGCACTACAGAGAAGGCTCCGTTCTCCTTACACTGCAAAACAACAACAGAGAAGCTGGAATTCATCAACAGCTCTTCTGTAGTTCACCTCTGCTCCAAGGTGTGCAATCAACAGCCCATAATTTATAATGCACCTCTAAGTAAGAACACTGATCAGAGATCAGCTTTCACCAGTTCGTGTCATGAAGTAAGAACACTGACTCCAGATCAGCGTTCTTACTCTGAGAAGTCTGATAAACACAGACTTATGTTTCCAGACGGTTAAACCAATTCAGGTGCTGATAAACATATAAAACGACTCTTCTGAGCAAATTAGTAATCAGGACGCAAATTACACTAATAATTACACTAATCGACTAATAATTAAGCTAATCGATATCCAGAACGCCTCACATTTAAAAGGCAGTGATGAGATATTGAGGCAGATGAACTGACCAACTGATTGCATGTGTACAGGGCAGTATACAGGGCACTGAATGTTGGGCTGGTTTTATCATTATCACTACATACTAGACTAATCAGCGCATCTATGACTAACAGTACATAATATATTGTTGCTGTTGGAAGAAAACCTTGTGTAAGCTCTAAATGAGTTTAAAATGTTCATGAAATGTTGAAATTTCTCATTTATATACATCTGATATGCTCTATTGTGAATAAAATGTGGAACTATGAGATTTATAAATCATTGCATTCTGTTTTTATTGACATTTATTGCATTTTAAACAGCATCATATACAGAATCCCAACTTTTTTTAAACTGGGGCAGCAATAAAATAATTGGTTACTTAATTCAAATAAGAAGTATCATCATTTAATACTTTTAGATATTAGATTTTGCCCAGAAATAAGCTTTAGTAGTACAGAGATTTTATACAATCTGGCAGCCCTTTTTAATTTTTCTGGAAAATACAAAAGCCTAGAATTTGACCCTGCAATAGGTATTTATTTAAGTTTTTAATACTGTATAACGGGCAAGTTTTGTTGCAGGTCGGCAGTGGGTGGCAGTGGGTGGAATTGGGTAGTGGGACTGTTTGTATTTTGTATATTGTAAAACTTTAAGAAAAAGACTTAAAAGAAATAAGCTTCTGTAAAATTTCCACTCTATAAATTATTATTGACAAACCTTCTTAATATGGCGAGCGCCTTGAAAGGCAGTGCGTCTGGAATAAGTGTAAGCTGCAAGCGAATACAACCTGGTGATCACGACTGGGCAATATATCGTGGCTGTCCAATGAAAAACAAGTTTGCAACTTTACAGGAGAGGCCAAAAACCTACTTCACTTTCAATGTAAGTTAATGGAACCAGAATTTTTTCCAGGCTAGTTTGGAGCATTTCTATTGGTCCATTCATCAAAACAAATTCACACAATGTAAACGACTGTTGGAGTGTTCAAATGATGTAGAAATCTTAAAATCGAGAAAAAAAAACAGATATATGTTTTTCATTGGACAGCCGTTACTGTTACTGTTATATATTACAGAACAATGCAATAAAATATTTTTTCTGAACATATAGTGTATGTGGTCTGCGTGGTTCACTGTAAAGATCTGAAAGTCAATTTAGTCCCTTTTAACACAGTATATCATCAGTGTCTAAAAAAAACAAGGCCTAAATCAGTCTTTACTTTCAATGCAAGCCAATGGAACCAGAATTTAGGAGCATTACTATTGATCCATTCGTCATGAAGTTTCCACACAATGTAACCAGCAGCAGTCGTGTTTAAATGATATAGAGATTTTCTTTGGACTTTGAAATTAATACGGTGACATATATAACATGTATTGTTGATAATTACTATACTCCTTTAACTCTAATCTCCAGCACACCACACCCTCCCCACCAGCAGAGCTGTTTCATTACCACTCACCTTGATGAAGTACTCAAAAAGAGGCTTGTAACTCTTCCCTTTCAGGGTCTTGCCAGGGAACCTAAAAGACAAATGAGGGTCCTTAAACGTGGTCGACAATAAGCATTTATCTAAATGCTCCAAACTGTGCTGTTCACCAGACGCTTTAAAAACTACTCAGATAAACATTTAAAGTACGTGTGCATGATTCAGCAGCCGCATAGACCACTGAGCGAGCCAGAACACCACACGCTGTCTTCTGGAGTATATACATACAGATCGACCATCAATAAACACGGGCAGCTTTGATCTATAGCTCCTGCTACGGTACATGGAACAGGCTTTAAATCCAGTAGAACAGTCAGTTCTCAGCTTCTTATATACTTAATATTAAGTGTGACCACTCGATTTAAACCCATCCACTCAGCCTACAGCAGTTCAGCTCCACCCACTCAGCCTACAGCAGTTCAGCTCCACCCATTCAGTCTGCAGCAGTTTAGCTCCACCCACTCAGCCTACAGCAGTTCAGCTCCACCCATTCAGTCTGCAGCAGTTTAGCTCCACCCACTCAGCCTACAGCAGTTCAGCTCCACCCATTCAGTCTGCAGCAGTTTAGCTTCATACATTCAGTCTACAGCAGTTCAGCTCCACCCATTCAGTCTACAGAAGTTTAGCTCCACTTTTTTTAACTTATTAAAACAAAGCGTAGGGAAGTGTGTTGTTAAAATGTCTCGCAGTCTCATCATGTTACTGTTTCCTGTACGGCCCAGCCCTGATCCCAGTTCACTGTCGTTACTTCTACTGCCCCCTCAGGTCTCCCAGCAGTATGGCCTTCCATGTGAGGATCCATGGTCTCCCTTTCATTCCTCCGTTCCTCCGCTTGCTCAAGATAGTCACTGATCTGTGTAATGACTTCTGTCACTCCCACTGTCCTCTCTGCCCATCTGGCCAACTTAGCTTCTCCACCGCTGACGGCTGTGTGTCCCGTCTCACGTAGCAGAACCGCTGGCTGAGAGTCCACCGGCGGATTCAAATCAGCTTAAGGGATGCAACAGCGGCGTAAAATTAATCTGCCCTTGCGTTATCATGGGTGTCAAAACAGACTGGGCTACTTGGCGCGTGGCAAAACGCAAACTTCTGGAACGGGGTTTGAGGGGAAAAAACGAAGCCGTCATGAAAAAGTCTTATCTGCAGCGTAGCGTCCTTCAACCAGCACGTGGCTGGGACGATGCCTCGGTACCCTGGACTTCAGCCACAGGTCACGTTTCAGCACACCTACGGTGGACGGCGGAGGGACTGGTGCCAAATGGGCGGGAATCGGAAGCAGTCGCGGATTAAGCGAATCAACTTCAACACCTGCAGCCTCTCCAGAGCGGCCAGGGTGGTCTCGGAAGGCAGCTCATGCGGGGATGGAGAGGAATCAGCTGACTCATTATCCAAGCTGTGCACATGCTCTTCTCACACATTCGGATGGCGAGACAACCAGCAAGCTGAAGACTTCTTCTCCACAGACTGCCTTATAAAGCAGGGCTGCAACTGAGGCTTACTGCTATGACTGATTAATCAATCAAGTTCATTTGTTATTTGCACATCATGTCAGAATATTCATGCATTGAAATGCTTGTGGTGAGGTACAGGTGATCACTCTAAAGCAAGGAAGCATATGTATATACAGCAGGTGTATAAAGTCCAGCACATAACCATGCAGTCTTCATAGATGAACACTGAC
The DNA here is from genome assembly GCA_021613375.1 of Megaleporinus macrocephalus. Taxonomy (NCBI): domain Eukaryota; kingdom Metazoa; phylum Chordata; class Actinopteri; order Characiformes; family Anostomidae; genus Megaleporinus; species Megaleporinus macrocephalus. Next base: position 18,834,935 of record CM038714.1, on the reverse strand, counting down.
AGTACACTGGGGTCATACTGAAGAGCTGATTGGCTTTTCATGGCTTTTCTTTTGACCCGTCATCAGTTCATGAAATGTCCACCCTGCTAAAGCTGCCCTGGACAACTGTAAGTGCTATTAATGTGACCTGGAAGCATCAAGGTGCAACAACAGCACATCCACGAAACCCAACTCACAGAGCAGAGCTGCCAAGTGCTGAAGTATCCTCTGTTTTATCACCACAGAGTTCTAAACTGTCTCTAGAAGCAACATTAGCACACAAACTGTGAGTGGAAAGCTTTACGAAATGGGTCTCCATGGCTAAGAAGCTGCACACAGGCCTAAGATCACTATACGCAATACCAAGCGTTGGCTGGAGTGGGGAAAGAGCCACCACTGGACTCTGGAAGGGTGCAAAGAGCCGCCACTGGACACTGGAGGGGTGCAAAGAGCCGCCACTGGACTCTGGAGGGGTGCAAAGAGCCACCACTGGACTCTGGAGGGGCGGAAAAGAGCCACCATTGGATCCAGTCTAACGTGCGGTAAGTAAGAGATTTCAGATCAATACCCATGGTTTTGGAATGGGATGTCCAGATGATGGAATGTGGTCTGTCCAGAAGTTGACACATTTGAATAATGTTAATATGTTCAATTAAGCAAATAAACAGAAAAGGCACTAAGCAATCCATACGGATGTTTATTTTTAATCAAACCTTCACAATAAACCATGCCAACAATTTTCTGAGAATCGAATTAAGATCGTACTGGCTCCCGCTGTGAGCAGCCCTCTATCCAAATCTTACTGGATCTCCGTGCAAAGCTCAATACAGTAGATCACAAAACTGGGGAGGCCTCCCACGAACAGTTGGTGACGCCTATGTAATAAATAGGCATTATGTAATCACTGGGAAACTCACTCGTCAAGTAAACAAATACACTTCTTGTGGCGTTCCACAGGGCTATGTTTTAGGGCCTTTGCTTTTCTCGTCTCTAGAAAAGATTACCAGTTACCCAAACCAGTTAACAGTAGAGATGGAAGGATCGATTGGATATGTATCAATTCCATCAATCCCATTTGTAAAATGTGTAAAATCAGTGTGTCTCGTGGGAACCAAAGACATTTAACACACTAATCTGATACAGCACTGCACGCAGCTGAGTACAGTGAGTATCAGTAAACAGCAGAACTAACACTAAACTAATAACCCAGAACACATACAGACCAGATCTGACCAGTACAAACAGAACAGCAGTAATAATTCAATATTCTACATTTAATGATTACAGATCTAGTTTAAAATAACAGAGTCTGAATTTAATGACTGCAGTTTTTACTGAATTTATTTAATTAAC